>JAWHQI010000025.1:10000000-11200000 GCA_033032865.1 Dactylorhiza incarnata | reverse complement strand
AATGAATGCAATGTTTTATTATAATGATTTTGGTTGCTTACGTTGATTAACTCGCCTGTCAATAGTGTCTTGCATTTAATCATCGGTTTGGTTGAGTCGATCCCCTCACGTCACTAGTTTGCATCCTAAGCGCCACTACACAGCCTACCCTACATCAGTAATACTAGGCTAATTGATGTAAACCAAATCTAGGGTTTTGAAAATTAATTATTTTAATTGAAAATATTTTATTTTGCTATAAAAATAAGATTATGATTTTTAAGAAAATACGTGGATTTTAAACTTGAAGAGGGACCGGGCGGCCAAAACGAAGCTTTCGCGCGCACATCTACTCTTAATGATGAATTTCCCAAAATCCGTTGATCATTATCTGAGAGAAACTCCCTCGAGCGTCTAACGAGTTGAACTGTAGCGAGAGCCGAACATCCACAAGCAAGAGACACACAATAATTTATGATTAACGGTAACAAAGACAGTTTGAACGTGAGGGCAAGCTCAAAAATTATTTAGTTAGATGCATAAAAATAAAGTAACTCAAGGAGCGACCGATACCATAAAGCACGCAGGAAATTGGTCAAGTCTAGGCCCAACCTGCGCAAGAAGAGTCAGCACCCGATTGACGGAAGGAGTCGACGTCGACGTCAATCGGGAAAGAGTCGCAGATGATAATGGCGAGGACGTTGACGTCCCAGCCGGGAAGACGGGCACCGGAAGTCTTCAGGGATGCGGGGTTGGAGCTGTGACGGCGGCAGCGAAGCTTGCGAGCGGTATTTTCGTCGGGAGGTGATCAAGGGCCTTGATGTCGCCGAAGCAGAGGAGAGAGGAAGACCCGTGTTGAAACCAGTTTCCCGGCTTCAGCGTTCGAAAGGGGGTTGCGACTAACCCTTACTTGACTTAAGCCTAGACCCTTGACCGGTCACTAAGAACTGAGAGACCCTGCCCTTGATGAATACTTGAATCTAGAAACGAACCCCTTAAGCTTCAGCGAGGAGGTCCCACCACATACCCGGAAGATCTTAGAGCGCTTCCCCTCCCAAGCCAATGCTGAGCCTGGGCACCTTGGAGGGCACTAAGGATCACCTCACCGTCCACCTTGCATGACAAGGGGGAGGGGAGGGGTAGTGCTTGCTCACAGCTCACACGCGAGGGAGGGGGGTAGGTCACCAACCCTTCCCAAGGTGCCCATGGGGGTCTATTTATAGACTTTCCCAAAAATGGGATGCGGATAGCAAAAATCCTGCTATCCGCAGCCCAACCATGACCGCCATCGATCACGCATGCGAGGGGGGGCGAGTGGAACTCGAGGTACCCACCTCCCCCCTCACGGGAGGTCAAAACGACCTCCCTACCTATGCCGGGCGAATGGGAGGATCCCCCCCACTTGCCCAAAGAGGGCGGCGAGTGGGAGGGCTCCTCCCACTCGGCCGGCGAGTGGGAGGACTCCTCCCACTCGCCCGGCGAGTGGGAGGGCCCCTCCTACTCGCCCGGGTGAGTGGGAGGGATCCTCCCACTCCCCTCGAAAAAGGCCGGTGAGTGGGAGGATCTTCCCACTCGCCCGAAGGGAGTCGGGGTAGCGGGTGCTCCCCTCGCCTCCCCCGCGGTCTCTTTTTGCCCTGATCGGTTCTGACCGTCTCTCTGTGGTCATTTTGCCCATCTCGGCCGCCTTCACTGCCTCGGCTTAGCCCGGGTCGGGTCACACCGGCTCGGGAAATATGAGGGTTGTACACAATCCCCGCTCTTTTCGAGCTTGCCCCAAGCTCGGAAAGAAAGTCCAACCCACCTATTTGACGAGTAGGTGGGACCTGAGGAGAATCCACGAAGGGATCTACCAACGGGACATCTCTGCCGAACCTTTTGGCTGAAGCCATCTCGAGATGAAGGGTGAACCCTTCCCCACTAAACACCCCTCCGGCGAGCCGAGCTCGACAGGAGGTGGAAAAAGCTCAACACCTGAGGTCGGACTAAGCCCAACCGAAGATGGAGGGAAACTCGACACCTCTGATCGAGCTGAACTCGGCCTGAGGTGGGACGGAACTCCGCACCTACCAGGGAGCCGAGCTCACCTAGAGGGGGAGGGAACTCCACACCTACCAGGGAGCCGAGCTCACCTGGAGGGGGAGGGAACTCCACACCTACCAGGGAGCCGAGCTCACCTGGAGGGGGAGGGAACTCCACACCTACCAGGGAGCCGAGCTCACCTGGAGGGGGAGGGAACTCCACACCTACCAGGGAGCCGAGCTCACATGGAGGGGGAGGGAACTCCACACCTACCAGGGAGCCGAGCTCACCTGGAGGGGGAGGGAACTCCACACCTACAAGGGAGCCGAGCTCACCTGGAGGGGGAGGGAACTCCACACCTACCAGGGAGCCGAGCTCACCTGGAGGGGGAGGGAACTCCACACCTACAAGGGAGCCGAGCTCACCTGGAGGGGGAGGGAACTCCACACCTACCAGGGAGCCGAGCTCACATGGAGGGGGAGGGAACTCCACACCTACCAGGGAGCCGAGCTCACCTGGAGGGGGAGGGAACTCCACACCTACAAGGGAGCCGAGCTCACCTGAAGGGGGAGTGAACTCCACACCTACCAGGGAGCCGAGCTCACCTGGAGGGGGAGGGAACTCCACACCTTCAAGGGAGCCGAGCTCACCTGGAGGGGGAGGGAACTCCACACCTACCAGGGAGCCGAGCTCACCTGGAGGGGGAGGGAACTCCACACCTACAAGGGAGCCGAGCTCATCTGGAAGGGGAGGGAACTCCACACCTACCAGGGAGCCGGGCTCACCTGGAGGGGGAGGGAACTCCACACCTACCAGGGAGCCGAGCTCACCTGGAGGGGGAGAGAACTCCACACCTCTGGTTGAGTCGAACTCAACCTGAGATGGAGGAAACTCAACATCTCTGGTCGAGTCGAACTCAACCTGAGATGGAGGGAACTCAACATCTCTAGTCGAGTCGAACTCAACCTGAGACGGAGGGAACTCCACATCTCTGGTTGAGTCGAACTTAACCTGAGGCGGAGGGAACTCCACATCTCTGGTCGAGTCGAACTCAACCTGAGACGGAGGGAACTCCACATCTCTGGTCGAGTCGAACTCAACCTGAGACGGAGGGAACTCCACATCTCTGGTTGAGTCGAACTCAACCTGAGGCGGAGGGAACTCCACACCTACAAGGGAGCCGAGCTCACCTGGAGGGGGAGGGAACTCCACACCTACCAGGGAGCCGAGCTCACATGGAGGGGGAGGGAACTCCACACCTACCAGGGAGCCGAGCTCACCTGGAGGGGGAGGGAACTCCACACCTACAAGGGAGCCGAGCTCACCTGGAGGGGGAGGGAACTCCACACCTACCAGGGAGCCGAGCTCACCTGGAGGGGGAGGGAACTCCACACCTTCAAGGGAGCCGAGCTCACCTGGAGGGGGAGGGAACTCCACACCTACCAGGGAGCCGAGCTCACCTGGAGGGGGAGGGAACTCCACACCTACAAGGGAGCCGAGCTCATCTGGAGGGGGAGGGAACTCCACACCTACCAGGGAGCCGGGCTCACCTGGAGGGGGAGGGAACTCCACACCTACCAGGGAGCCGAGCTCACCTGGAGGGGGAGGGAACTCCACACCTCTGGTTGAGTCGAACTCAACCTGAGATGGAGGAAACTCAACATCTCTGGTCGAGTCGAACTCAACCTGAGATGGAGGGAACTCAACATCTCTAGTCGAGTCGAACTCAACCTGAGACGGAGGGAACTCCACATCTCTGGTTGAGTCGAACTTAACCTGAGGCGGAGGGAACTCCACATCTCTGGTCGAGTCGAACTCAACCTGAGACGGAGGGAACTCCACATCTCTGGTCGAGTCGAACTCAACCTGAGACGGAGGGAACTCCACATCTCTGGTTGAGTCGAACTCAACCTGAGGCGGAGGGAACTCCACATCTCTGGTCGAGTCGAACTCGACCTGAGATGGAGGGACCTCAACACATTCCAGGGAGCAGAGCTCAATTGAAAGTGGAGGCAGCTCAACACCTTCCAGGGAGCAGAGCTCAATTGAAAGTGGAGGCAGCTCAACACCTTCCAGGGAACAGAGCTCAACTGGGAGTGGATGCAGAAGAGGAGAGGGGAGGATGAAGAAGTGTACCTTCGAGGGCAGCGACGCCGGTTCCATCTCGGCTTGCTGAAGTCGAGCGCACTCGGGGGAAGATCACGGCGTCAACAACCCAAGCTCTTGTGAGTCGCCTTCATGCTGTGGATGCTCTCCGAGATAACTGGAGGGGGGTCTCTGCCAACGACATCTTGCCCGAGTTCTTCCCCTCGCCTGGGTGATCCGGCTCGCCTACCAGTAGCGGCGGCTACTCACCCTGGTCGTGAGGGTGGCCGCTTCTCCCTTTTTTCCTGCTCTTCGTAGGAGTTATGCACCTTTTGTATTTGCTTCTTCTTTTAATCCTGCATATATCAGTAGGAGTGAAGCAAGGACTCATGTATTACATTTTATTAATGAATCAACCATCGTTGTAATGAAAGCCTTGGCTTACTCTTCCCTTTTATTGCTTGAGAATGTGACACCTTGCATGAGTCGATCGCCGACCGGGGGCGTGAGTACCCGTCCATGCCCTAGGAGTCTTAGCTCAACCGGGGGTGGAGGAACCCAACGCCCTCCTATCTCAACTGGAGGTGACATACCCATCCATGCCCTAGGAGTCTCAGCTCAACCGGGGGTGGAGGAACTTGTCGCCCTCCTCTTCTGACTGGAGATGGTGGTTCCCATCCACGCCCTAGGAGTCTTAGCTCAACCGGGGGTGGAGGAACTCAACGCTCTCCTATCTCAACTGGAGGTGACAGTACCCATCCATGCCCTAGGAGTCTTAGCTCAACCGGGGGTGGAGGAACTTGTCGCCCTCCTCTTCTGACTGGAGATGGTGGTTCTCATCCATGCCCTAGGAGTCTTAGCTCAACCGGGGGTGGAGGATCTCAACGCTCTCCTATCTCAACTGGAGGTGACAGTACCCATCCATGCCCTAGGAGTCTTAGCTCAACCGGGGGTGGAGGAACTTGTCGCCCTCCTAGCCGGTTGTTGAACCGCGAGTCGACCTAACGAGTCCCCCATCTACCGGCATAACTGAGCCCGGCGGAGGATCTCCAGTCAGGGATCTTAGATCGGGGTACTACCCCGGAATCCTTTTTCCTTCCTAGTTCGACTATTACAACTTCACTACCCTACGCCCTTCCAGGGCACTTTATTACACCTCGCCCTTCTTGGGCACTTCACTTACATCTCGCCCTTCCTGGGCACTTCACTTACATCTCGCCCTTCCTGGGCACTTCACTTGGCTGCATGCTCCTTGGTCATCTTCTTCGCCGCTTCTTCCATCTCCGCAACTCCTTCTTGGCCCTTCCAGGTGGAGTTACTTCCCCCTGGTTGGACGGGGGCGTTCTTATCGCCTCCCTGCAGGTGGTGTCGAGCAATCGCCGCGAATGGAGGGTGCGACCTGCAGGGGCTCCAGGATCCCTTTGCTGAACTCATCGACGTCGCCCTTCTTCACATACTCGCATGCCGGAGGCGAGTCTCCCAACTCGTCGCTTCCAGCCATGAGACATGGCTCAGAGCTTTCCGAACTAGTCGCTTCCACGCTCACCGCACCAGAATGTTGAAACCAGTTTCCCGGCTTCAGCGTTCGAAAGGGGGTTGCGACTAACCCTTACTTGACCTAAGCCTAGACCCTTGACCGGTCACTAAGAACTGAGAGACCCTGCCCTTGATGAATACTTGAATCTAGAAACGAACCCCTTAAGCTTCAGCGAGGAGGTCCCACCACATACCCGGAAGATCTTAGAGCGCTTCCCCTCCCAAGCCAATGCTGAGCCTGGGCACCTTGGAGGGCACTAAGGATCACCTCACCGTCCACCTTGCATGACAAGGGGGAGGGGAGGGGTAGTGCTTGCTCACAGCTCACACGCGAGGGAGGGGGGTAGGTCACCAACCCTTCCCAAGGTGCCCATGGGGGTCTATTTATAGACTTTCCCAAAAATGGGCTGCGGATAGCAAAAATCCTGCTATCCGCAGCCCAACCATGACCGCCATCGATCACGCATGCGAGGGGGGGCGAGTGGAACTCGAGGTACCCACCTCCCCCCTCACGGGAGGTCAAAACGACCTCCCTACCTATGCCGGGCGAATGGGAGGATCCCCCCCACTTGCCCAAAGAGGGCGGCGAGTGGGAGGTCCCCTCCCACGCGCTCCCCCCCCCCCCCCGGGGGACCGGCGAGTGGGAGGGCTCCTCCCACTCGGCCGGCGAGTGGGAGGGCTCCTCCCACTCGGCCGGCGAGTGGGAGGGCTCCTCCCACTCGCCCGGCGAGTGGGAGGCCTCCTCCCACTCGCCGGCGAGTGGGAGGGCTCCTCCCACTCGCCCGGCGAGTGGGAGGGCCCCTCCTACTCGCCCGGGTGAGTGGGAGGGATCCTCCCACTCCCCTCGAAAAAGGCCGGTGAGTGGGAGGATCTTCCCACTCGCCCGAAAGGAGTCGGGGTAGCGGGTGCTCCCCTCGCCTCCCCCGCGGTCTCTTTTTGCCCTGATCGGTTCTGACCGTCTCTCTGTGGTCATTTTGCCCATCTCGGCCGCCTTCACTGCCTCGGCTTAGCCCGGGTCGGGTCACACCGGCTCGGGAAATATGAGGGTTGTACAACCCGAGCTTCAACGGGAGGTAACTGGTAGGAGATATACGCTACAGAGGGACGAAAGGTTCACTCCTCTGTATATCCCATCTCCCCTTTTTCTTCTTCCGCCGAGTGTTTAAATAAGTGGCCATTGAATATATCCTCATTTATTCTCCACGATTTTTAGCTTGTTTTGGATATTCCCTGGTTGCTTTATTTCCAAAGCCTCCTTTATTTTTAAAAGCCTCTTTCCATTTAATCTTCTAAAATATAATCGTTGATTTGATACTCCTCAAAATATGTTTTAAATAAAAATGGAAACTTGGATATCCTGCCCTATTTAAATCTATGTGATCTTTAAATAATTTTAAGTTCGCCCTTTTCGTCCCGACTACCTGAGATTACCGGACCATTTTATTCATGGTCTCACCGGGTGGTCAAACCGATGAGCCAAAAAATAAAGACGGATGTGCGGGAACGAAATACAAGAGATGAGATAAAATAAATGCAGAAATAAAATAAATATGATGCGTCGCAGGACGCATCACTAATGAAGAAGATTGACTAATTATATCAATATGAAGTCAATTTTGACAATGTAATGAGAATAGGATTTTTGATGTATTATATATAGGATTTCACATATTTCAATGGAGATGGTTATCACCAGTTACTACTGGTGGCATGATGAGCTTGGGGATTGGAAAATCCCTCTAGAGAATTTGAATATTGTAAAGTGATGAATGTTAATTTATGATAAATGTTTATGAAAAGACTTGATCAATGAATGCATTTTTCATCAACAACTCATGTCCAGACCAGTTCTACATTGTCCATTACTGTGTGGGGTGTGATGCCTATCTCGATGACAGATAATAATAAATAATTTTATGCTAATTAACACGCACATCAAAATTTCGACGTAATTTAACATTAAAAAGGCGACAATGTAATATTTAGCGCATATATAAAGGTCGTAACAAAATTACGGTTGAAATCGTAAAAAAATAAAATTCTTAAAGGTGTTTTAATGTGTTTATTACACTTAATGTAATAAAAATTTGGAGACTGGATATACTTGAGACCAACTAAGAATGAGCAAAGGACAGGACGGTTAGGGACTCGTGCAAAAAAATGCATGTGTGCCATGATATTAAGGCGTGGTCTGGTCTCTATAAGGAGAAGAAACCGAGCCCTCCTCATTTTCGTTCACACAGCACGGGACTCTCTCCGACTCGAGATGCCTGCCGCTCAACGCCGCTCCTCTCCGACGACCCAAACCTCCTCAAATCTTCACACTTCTTCTTCCTATAGCAAGGTAATCCCTCCGTTTCCACTCATTTTTATTTTTTTGTGAATATTTTGCTCGATTTGACTAGAGCTGAAAACCCTAGGATTGGATTTTTGGAAGTTTTTTCATTTCTTTTTCAACCTAAAGACTAAATAACGTTTTTTAAACCGTATTTGATGTTAATACTCCCATTTCACAAGTTTGACCAAAAACGGTGAACCCTAACGGTAGAATGTCTGATTTTTCCCTATGTTATGTAGTTTGAAGAAGGGATAAGGGCTAGTACGCATCAAATATATGTATTTCATGCAATTAGTGGGGATATTGTGGGAGGCGCAGCCAACTTATAGTTTAATTAGGACTAAATTTGAGGAATTAGGTTAAGTAAAACCTACATGATGGGCTATTAGAAGGTTCCCCCTCGCAATTAAAGCAAACCCCTTTCCAAAATATTAGGGCAGCCAACTTATAGGTGACATAAGACTGAATTGGCAAAATTAGGTCAATTGGAACCTAAGTGGAGGCTTTACAAGAATTTGAAGGCGTTGAATTGTTTTACGACTTAGGTTGAACATGAAAGCAAAATTGGGGATGTCCGGTACAATTAATTAGGAGCCAAAGCATATTTTTTTTGCATCCATTAAATTATAGCGGGCTGATTTTAGGACAATTGATGTATTGGAACAACAAAAACCTGCAATAGATAAATCCGGTCGAAGACGTCGAAGCTCAGTGGCACTAATCCATGAACTGTCCGAGATACTTCTGCCCTTCCAAGATACGAGGTAACGCAGATACGTGCCAGTGGGCGTCTGAAACTCACGAACATCCAATACCTGCTCAATCTCCTCAGTGATAGATGTAGATGGGGGCATAGTTGGTTGTGGAGTGGTGGTGGATAAGAAAGAGGGTGGACTAGGGGCAGTAATTGGAGGCTCGCCAAAGAAAGGCACAAGGTCGACAACATTAAAGATAGGAGAGATACCAAATTCAGCGGGTAAATCTAAACGATAAGCATTTGAACTAAGTCGCGTTCTTACCAGAAAATGGTCAAATCGTCGTTGTCACAATTTGTGATAGGTGCCCACGAGAAATCTCTCTTTCCTGAAAAAGGCAAGAACTCAATCTCCTTCTGAGAAATATAACTCTCGCTGATGTTGATCAGTCATAGCTTTATACTTCTCAGAAGATGCTCGCAAACAGTTAGCAATAAACTTATGCAATGATTTTAAGTGATCAATAGATGTTAGAGTATCAAAAGAGATTCTTTCAAAAGAAGGAAGAGAATGTCGATCAAGTAAGAGGGGAATTGGGTAGTCATAAACTATCTCAAAAGTAGATTTAGTGGTAGAGCGATTCTCTGAGCTATTATTTAGCTTGCGAAATGACCAAATTTCATTGCTTTGGGTGTTCTCTTGCCAAACATCTAAGAAATTGCCCAAGCTTCAATTACTACCTCGGTTTGCCCATCTGTCTGCGGATGATAGGCACTGCTAAATTCTAGCTTGGATCATAATTTACCCCATAACGTTTTCCAAAAACAACTCATAAATCGAGTGTCACGATCAGAGGTACAAGTGATGGGGATCCCGTGTAAGCGTACAATATCTCGAAAAAAAAAGATCAACGACGTGGGTGGCATCTGAAGTTTTTTCACAAGGTATAAAATAAGCCATTTTTGAAAATTTATCGACTACAACAAAAATTGAATCTAACTTCCATTTGGTTCGTGGTAATCCTACAACAAAATCCATAGATACTTCATCTCACAGCCTCTCGGGAATGCACAAAGGTGTATACAATTTGGTGTTATGTGCATGACCCTTAAATAATTGATAAGTAGTACATGTTCGAATTAGGTTAGCAACATCCTCTTTCATTTTAGGCCAATAGAATTGAGTAATAGCGAGGTCTAATAATTTGGTTTGCCCCACATGACCTCCTAAGCCTGAAGAGTATAGCTCACTAAGTAAAGTCTAACGGAGTGGTCCTTCACAAATACATAGACGGGTTCCCCTAAATAAAAATCCTTCACTCAAAATATATTTTGTAGTGGGGTCGGTTCCACTAACTTGGCACGAGGCCCAAATCTCACCAAAATATTGATCGGAGGGGTAGAGTTCCTTCTGAGTGTTTAAATCGAGGATATGAGACTGTAGGGTGACTAAGACATGTGTCTTACGGCTAAGTGCATATGTGACCCTATTTGAAACGTCTGGCTTGTGTTCCAGATGAAAGGTAGATTCTTGAAGAAACGCCGCTCATTTAGCGTGTCGTCGTACCTCTTTTTGTGAGTTCAGATGTCGAAGTGCATCATGATCGGTATTTAGTATGAACTCACGTTAAATCAAGTAGTGCCGCCAGTGACGGGGAGCCTGAACAATGGCATAAAACTCAAGGTCGTATGCGGAATTACGAGTTTTCGCCTCATTCAATTTCTCACTAAAAAAAGTGATGGGTCGGCCCTCTTGACTCAAAACGGCTCCTACACCAATAATCGAAGCGTCGCAGTCTACCTCAAAGATCTTTTCAAAATCGAAAAGCAGTAACATGGGAGTATTAGTCAATTTGTCTTTCACAAGGGAGAAAGCACGCTCGGCTTCTTCGGTTTAAATAAAATGTCCCTTCCTAAAACAATCTGTCACTGGAGCTATAAGAGAACTAAAAATTCTAATAAACTGACGATAAAAGGATGATAAGCCGTGAAATCCATAGGCCTCTGTGATGGTCTTGGGACTGTGCCACAATCTAATAGCGTGAACCTTTTCGGGAGCAGCCTTGATACCCTCGGATGAAACTCCCGTACCCTAAGAAGGTTAAATTATTAGTCAGAAAGGTGCACTTCTTAAGGTTTCCATAAAACTTATTCACTAAAAGGATTTGGAAAACCTTTCGAAGGTGATGTAGATGTTGATTTGGGTCGGTGTTATAAATCAAGATATCATAGAAAAAACGACCACACAAACTCCTATCAAAGGGCGAAGGACTTGGTGCATGAGACGCATGAAAGTACTCTGGGAATTGGAGAGGCCAGCATCACAAGCCATTTGTATAACCCTTCTCTAGTTTTGAAGACAGTTTTTCATTCATCTCCGGGTCGGATCCGGATCTGATGGTAGACGCTCTTAAGATCTATTTTAGAGAAGACCTGGGAACCACTAAGCATATCGAGCATATCATCCAAACGGGGTATTGAAAATCTATACTTGATAGCAATTTTATTTATTGTGCAGCTATCCACACCAACATGTGCCATGTCTCGTCTTTCTTGGGGAACGGCGCAAGGACTCATTCTCCCTGATATGGCCTTTCTTAATCAAATCGGTGACCTGCCAGTGGAGCTCCTCATGTTCTTTGGGGCTCATACGATAGTGGGGTAAGTGAGAGAGGCTAGCACTGAACATAAGATCAATACAATGTTGTATGTCACGCATGGGAGGGAGGTGATCTGGTAGCTCCTCGAGCATAATACTCGAAAACTCAGAAATAAGGGGGCGAACTCTACTCAGAATCTTGATGGACTCTAGACTAGAATCTAGATCGGCTAAGATATAGACGACCTCACCGTACTTCATTTATTTCTGGAATTGGGACCCATAAAGTAACATAATAGCGGAAGGAAACGAAATTGCAGTTATAGGAGGAGACGTGTTACTACCGGGTGAGGAACGTTCTAAGTGCTTGGTAGAGGACCGTTCTTCTGTGGTAGAAGAACGATCTTACGACCACGTCGGTCAAATTGCTACGGCCGCCTTAACAAGATATAACAAACCTCTATGGTCGCGACATGACACCAAACAGAATCTTGGTAGGAACCCCCTATGGAAAACTCGACTAAACGCTGATGCATGATGGGTATAATCATAAAACTAGTGACCCATGACAAACTATACGATTTTCCTTGAGGTTGGGTCTTAAGTTTTAGCTTTTCTAAGTGCTTGGTAGAGGACCGTTCTTCTGTGGTAGAAGAACGATCTTACGACCACGTCGGTCAAACTGCTACGGCCGCCTTAACAAGATATAACAAACCTCTATGGTCGCGACATGACACCAAACAGAATCTTGGTAGGAACCCCCTATGGAAAACTCGACTAAACGTTGATGCATGATGGGTATAATCATAGAACTAGTGACCCATGACAAACTATACGATTTTCCTTGAGGTTGGGTCTTAAGTTTTAGCTTTTCCACCATGTGTTGTGACCTAAAATTTTCCATGCTACCACTATGGATAGTGATGGAGCAAAATTGCCATTGAATGCGTGCGGTAGTTTGAAAAATATTATGCCTCAACCACTCATCTTCAATGGAAATTTTGGGGGTGAGGAGGTTATGTTGCAGGACACAGACTAAATGCTCATTGTGCTCTCCTTCTACTTCTACCTCGTCAACGACTACCAGATCAGGTTGGGAGTCAGTAAGAAAGACTCCATATTTGGGTCCTGGTCCTCTTCGGGCTCGTCTACAACTACGAACTATCTACGCGGACACTCGGAGGATTTGTGTCCCGGCTCCATGCACTTAAAACACTGAAAGACCCCAGGGTTGGGTCGGGAGCCGATAATCTCTGTCTTTGGATATGACAGACGGAGGTGTAGAGGCACTAATGGACCCTAAGGAACGGTTAAGATGGGGGTTTTAGGAGTAGTGGTCTGAGATACAACATTGGGGAGCTTATTTGTAATCGTAGGGCCTGAAGCTTTCTTTTGTAGCGATGACTCAACATGACGGGCCCTACTGGTGATCTCCCATAAATCCCTAAAATCGTGAAGATCCAACTGCTCTGGAATGGCATAAGGGAGACCGTTTATGTAGCGAGAAGAAAGCTCCAACTCATCTACCGTGAATTTATTTTGTCGTAGGTTATGAAATGTGTGATACATATTTTGAAAGTAATCTGGGGGGACATGTCGCTTTTGTAGGTGGCTTTTGAATTCTACCCAGGTAGTGATAGGGGCATCTGTTTCCAGGGGATGAATCATTCCATTCATTCGCACCAATCTAAGCATCCTTCGGGTTCGACTTGCCCCTCACCCTCATCCCAACATGGTTGGTTTCGGGGTTCAGGATGTTGTGCCAAGGAATCTTCCTCCCAAGGGTTTGGTGGAGGTGCCTGATTAAAACCCAGGTGATTAGCGACATCTAAATTATTGACGGAGGTTCTTAACCCATTCATAACTTTTGTAACATCACCCATGTTGACGGTGAGTGTTTCAACCAGTTGCATGAGGTTCCATATGCGCTGATTCAAGTCATCGACGCTCGCCTGTAATTTGTCTATCTGAATTTCCATTTTTTTAAAGATTTTTAAAGGCTTAAAGATTTTAAAATAACTAAAATCTTTTCTTCTTTTAAGTAAAATCTTAATTTTAAAATACTAAAAAAAAAATTAAAGATCTTTTTTTTTGTTGATAGAAAGAGTGCACTATATTGTTTTTTTACTTTAAAAACTCACATAAAAATTACTTCTTTTTTAATCAAACTCTTATTTTTAAAAAGAAACAAGAAAGCTTATATTAAAAATGAAAATAAATTTTTTTTTTAAATGCAAATCTTAGGAATATTTTTTTAATTAACAGATCGTTGGATTCACGTTAGGAGGGAATCCAACCTCTCTGACACCAAACTGATGTAATCTAATTTTTGGAAAACATTCTTGTGACAAATTAAGGAACTAGTTTAGTAAATTAAGTCGTGCTACGCCCCAAGAGAGAGGGATCCTCGATAAATAATTCTAAGTTCGATATGATGAGTTTAAATGTATAGCGAAAATTTAAGCAAGATTTATTCACGCCGGAAGCGATTCACCTTTCCTAGCTGCAAACATCAGTCAGTGGCAATTATATGAAATAACGATAATAGTGGAGATGATAAGCAAGCACAGTCAAATATGATCACTTAATTTAATTGCATGAGTTCATAGTTTGAAGGGGAGCGAGAATGTTACCTGTCGGGGATTTCTGGGCTCGGGTTGCAGTGTGGTCGGCTATGGGATTGGCTTCACGGAGTTGGCTAAAAACTAGGGAGGATTTCAACAGGGGCCTGGGCGGTTTGGGAGTGATTGACAAGTGGGAATAAAGGGGTAATAAGGTGGAGAAACCGAGCAGGTAGTATAGATCATGAATTTCCTGACGGAGGCCCGTCGCAACTGCCGGAGGAGGGGAGGGAAAGGGTCGTCGGTGGTCGACTGGCCCTCTGACAGAAGATTCGATGGCGTTGGCGTATTCTGTGACAGGAAGAAACGGGAGACGGTGAATCGTGAGGTTCAGGGATTCTCGATCCCACCTGGGAGCGATCGGGAAGGACTCGTCGGTGGCAGATCCGCCACAAGGCAACTCGTCGGAGGTCGAACAACCCACGGGAGGGCTCGTCGATGATGAGGGAGGGAGAATCGGCTGGAGTCACTCGTTGTATTGAGGGAACCGACGAAGACAGTACAAGTCTCATCGATTCATTCTTTTCCAGTCTGCGAAAGCTGTAGGAAACGGGTGAATATAAATAGAGGGTGTTTGGGGGGTAGGATAAATCCATTTAAGAGGAATAAAGTGTGAATTTCATTATGAGGGGGGGTGGTGGAGGTTTTGGGAACGCAAAGAGACTTATGGAAAAGAGAGGTCAAAGATGTGGAAACTCCCAATATAATTAATTCCGAATTAACTTTATTTTATTTTATTTTTTGGAATTAATTATTTTTAAATAAATTTCATGCAATTAACAAGGTGAAGTTATGGTTACTTATCGCACCCTTCTTTGCTACCGGACCTTTTTATTCAAGGTCGTGTTGGACGGTTGTGTTGCACGGTCGAGCCAACGCGCCGAGATTAAAATGTGACTCCAACAAAAGTACAACATGCAACAAAATGATAAAATGACATGACAACGATAAAGTGACGAAGCACAAACAAAAAGAAATACATAGATAACAAAACAATGACACGATAATGAAAGAACGAAAAAAAATGCATAAATCATTCGGATGCATCCTTGGATGCATCAATAATACAAGAAAATGAACTTGTAATATAAAAATATATGGTGTACTTCCTTATTATAAACTGCTGCTAATAATTTTGTAGGAAAGGTAAGAATTTGCTTAATCATTCGACTAATTATTTAGATAATTAAATTAACATATGCGAAAGACATTGTGGTCCCCGACGTAGATGAGAGGAAGAAATTGCAAGTGGACAAGAAGTATCACTTGTGGGAGGAGGTGACTATGGTTGTGCTCAGGATACTGGAGAATCACCGAGATAGCTGCATAGATCCGAACTGCCCACATGAGAGTTTCAAGTTTCATTTTATGTAGTTTAGTTGCATCTACATGTGAAGTGTATACAGTGTGTTGTAGTAGTTGTATTTTCTTTTGAATCCCTAACGTTTGTGTATCGTATGTAGGGCTTATAATGTACATTATAAAAAGATGTTTTATGAAATGAAATAGTCACTTTTGTCCAGCACTTTTCTTTTAGCACTTTGTTATGATATAATATTTATTTAATGCACGTTAAATGTTCTAATCTCGTATCTCTGACAAAATGAAATGAAGAGTTTTAAATTGTGGCGGTTTTTATTAAATGGGGGTCGTTATATGGGGGCTTATGCAGTTTGGACTGTGAAAGAAATGGAGATTCAATCATGACTAAAATAACATGGATCACAAATATTGGTAAATGCTTATCAAGTATGTAAGTCAATCAAGGTTTATAACTGATGAGGTAAAATTGTAATAGATGAAAACTAACCAAAATTTACAAAGGATGAAGGTCTGAAAAAATCCAATAAAGTAAAATGATGTGCTGATATAAAGGGACACATAAAGAAAACGAGAATGGATAGGAGAAAAAGGATGTCTTCGTTGGATTAGAAATAAGAAAAACATTATCAGAAGCATAAAATAGCAATGTAATTTTTTCTCTTTATTTGATCTAAAATGTAGAACAATAGCTGAGGAGAAGTAAGAAAAGCTTGTTGGGATAGATGTTGCCTCAATTGAGCAGGAGTTGGACGTTGTTGGCATGTTGCCCATATGAAAGAGACATATATATTTATATATATCTTATATATATAATATTATATTTATATATATATATTATATTTATATATACATGCTATATTAAAAAGGAAAAAACACCGAAACATATAACTTCCCAATTAAAAATTTTATATATATATAAGTCTAGAACAAACTGAACTTGTGATTCCACGAGTACCTGACTAGATAGCTTGGCCTTCATCATCCCTAACCGAGCCATCGCACTGTCCAATTGTTGTTGCTGCTGTCCGATCTGGGCACCGTACATACGCTGCCCAATGGCGCCTTGTGCATCCATGGCCGGGTCAAACTGCTGCTTATGTATCTGTTGAATCGGCGACATGGGCCCCGATCGCTGGGGCGCCGGTTGCATCACGAAGTTGGACGTTGGAGACATAAGATTGCTTTGCTGCTGAGACATAGCTGGCGTCTTCGATGGGAAAACTAGGGCTCCGGAGGGTGTCATTTGGATCTGTGCGTGACCAAGCTGGGGAGCAGAGATCTGAGGGAGATCCATGGATGAAGAGGAAGGAGAAACTATGGGAGACGATAGATTTGGAATTTGAGGGTTCGGAGGGGAAATTTGGTCGCCGATGCAGTTTGGAGGCTGGAGAGACTTATCCGGCGCGGCAGATGCCGATTTCTCCTCCATTCTGGAGATCCTGTTTGGATTGAAGGATTTCAAATCAGTTATCTATCGACAATGTTACAATCGAAGCGATGATTAGGGAGGTATGGAGAAGAGAGGGTGGGAGAGAAGAAGAAGAGATAACTGAAGAGTTGGCGATGAGTCGGCGGGAGAGCGAAGATGGAGGAACCTAGGGTTCGTGCAGATGCGTCGGTCTGGTATCACCGGCCACTAATCCCACCGCTATTGGACTCGGTATTAATAGTGAAGTCGGTACCAAACTTGGGAGTCATGTTATGGAGAGCTCAAGCCGGCTAATTTGAAAGAAAAATATTTAGGTGAGTTACTCTCACCTATCATTATGGTGAGAGGAGTGCATCTCAGCCATTGATAACTCTAAATACCGCTTTATTTAAGAATAATAAATAATGTCAGTATTTTTCCTACATACGACTGTATTTATCCTCCACCCATAACTAGGTGGGAGTAACTCACCTAAGTATTTCTCAATTTGAAATAGGTGATCGTCGATAGCAAATTATAAACTGTTTTGAAATGATAGTGAAAGCCTGAAACCTACATAACATGATATGGTTGTACCGACGAGTTTTTTTGAAGTTCGGCTTGTAGGTACTTATTGTAAGTGATTTCAACGTGATCGTTTAGATATTTATATGATTTATATTGAAATTGGGATATACATGTTGTGATTGAGCTCATCTTGTCATCGGGAATCCACGTCATATTGGAATATACAGTTTGCAGCCTAACTGCATGATAGGTTGCTCGAAGCATCCCGGGTGGTGGTCAAGGTGGAACTACCTCCTCGTTGCCCCTGGCTTGGGTTTTATAGGCAAACCCTAGGATTAATACGGGTATCGAATATCCCGATACTCGAATCGAACCCGTTAAGCCTCTGAACCGTTATGTATCCAAATATGCATTAACAATCTCCTCATATATTTGTGTTATATAACGTTTACGTTTCAGAGTGTAAGAAAGTAGAACATACCGAGTTTCAGACTTTACACATTATCCAGAGAAGAAAACACAATTAAAACATAATAGGAGTTTTGCATAAACAAAACAAATATCCAAACATAAATGTGCAAAACAGAAATAAAAGTCTGAAACATAGAAGTGATGGATCAAAACATGTAACAATTCTACTCAGAGAGTAGAACATCATCATCCATGTCAATGTCTACTTTCTCTCATCCATGTCCACCAGTGTCTGCAAGGAATTTCATGAGTTTAGACTCTATGAATTCATAAAATATATGTAGTGACATTTAAAGTAAGTTAACTCTACCTAGATGAGCTTAGTACTTATTGCAGTAATGAAGTAACACTATCAGCATCTTTATCTAGTCTAACTAGGACAGTCAAGTGACGCTTTTAATAAATCAACACCTTGTTATCTTACTCATTGATGATCACCATGTACCTCATCATCAAATGTGGAATGATTTGACACAACTGTACAACCCGTAATTCATCGAGATAAGAAATGCCTAAGGAGACGGTTATTCGCAGACCGCGTCAGTAGAATACTGGACATCCTCAAGGAGGCGAGCATGAGCGAGCAAGGGGCGAGCATGGGAGCAAGGGGCGAGCATGGGAGCAAGGGGCGAGCATGGGAGCAAGGGGCGAGCATGGGCGTGCAAGGGGCGAGCATGGGCGAGTATCCATTGTAACTAGCGAGTATGGTCAGGTAACTACCCCCCCCCCCCCCCCTTGGTTTTCTTATAAATAGGACCTCGGGGGTACCAAGAAAAGGACTTTTGGAAGACGTTGACCCCCTCAAGCGAGATACTCGCTAAGCGTGTCTTCCTTGTACCAAGCTCGGTCATTCTTTGGTTTTGGAGGGGAAGACTCCTTTGAGCTTCCGGGTACGTGGTGGGACCTCCCTGCCGCAGCGCCTGAGGTCCTGTTTGTTGCTCTTCTAGCTTCTTCATCGTTGCCAGCCAAGCCATCTAGTTGGACTGCTAGGCGAGTAGCCTCCGGCTGCATTGATCCGAATTTTGGAGTCAGGATTTTCTTGGCTTCAACACTTTGGTGCGGTGAGTGTGGATCGTAGTCAGAGGAAGAAAGTATAGTAGGAAGGCGAGATGGTAGCAATTGGCGACCATGAGGAAGTTGTCAGCAACTCGCGAGTATGGCGAGTTCTCGCAAGTAAGGCGAGCTCCTTCCTTACTCGCCAATAGGCGAGTTCTAGATGGCGATTTTAGTGGCGAGATCCTGATCGCAACGTCAGAATTGGCGACTTCAAAGAGGCGAGTTCCATACTCGCTAATAGGCGAGTTCTCACGGGCAAGTTCCAGAGACGAGCTCAAAGTAGCGACTTTGTGGAGGCGAGATTCTTTGTTACTCGCCAATAGGCGACTTCATCTAGGCGAGTATCATCAAATTTGGCATGAGGAGGCGAGTATCCTTGTTACTCGCCAATAGGCGAGTTCTCTACTTGCAAGGGTGAGTTCTCTACTCGCGAGGGTGAGCTCTCTGCTCGCAAGCTGGTGAGAACCTGGTGCCAAGTTCAAGAGTGGCGAGTTCCTGAAGGACGATTTTAAGACCGGACGAGTATGGAAAATAAAAAAAATTCCAGGGGCAGCGCCCCCGACCCCACAAGGGGCGCTGCCCCCTTGACCCCCGTCCGCTGATCGGGCAGTGGAACCCCCGAACCCTCTGCGTAGGGGGTCTTATGTCAAAAGGGACACTCCTCCTCCCCTCGGTTTCCTCCTTCTTCAATGCTAGTGATTTAAATACATGTTCATACTTACGGGTGCTTTGGTAAAGCCCGTGCGTGCTTTTGAATGACTAATAAACAGGATAATTCATGTCGAGTTCGCCACCAAGGGAAAGCACATAAGTTGTTTCGCGACTCCATGTCACTATGGTCTTCTTCAACAACCTACTCGCGAGGTCTTCAAGCTGATGCTCGGCGAGATCATACTCGCGAGGTCTTCAAGATGATGCTCGGCGAGCTCCTACTCGCGAGGTCTTCAAGTTGATGCTCGGCGAGCTCCTAGTCGCGAGGTTTTCAAGTTGATGCTCGGCGAGCTCCTAGTCGCGATGGTTTTCAAAGCTGGTATTCCGCGAGCTCCTACTCGCGATGATTTTCATCAAAGGCTTATATTCTACTAGAATGCTTACTTGTGACGTCTTCAAGCTGATATTTCACGAGCTTCTACTCGCGATGATCTTCGTCAAGGGCTTATATTCCGCGAGAATGCTTACTCGTAACATCTTCAAGCTGCAACTTGCATTTCATGAGGGGTATTACTCATGAGGTATTCCAGTTGGTGCCCGTGATACTATCTATAAAACCCCCACCTCCCTGAAACATGGGATATTGTGAGTCTTTTTGCCTCTTTCAACAAGTGTTTTCAATAAAAGAAGAAAGCAGGTGAAATCAATCTCCACGCTAGGTTGAGAAACGATCCTCCGACTTGATTCTCGTAAAAACCCAGAATGAATGATGAGACAGTGCCTCGGTTGCGCGACCCTTTAAGACCAAGCCTCTATATTGACAGTCGAGATCAGCTCCCCCCTTGCACGTTGGTTGTGGTTCCCTCCGACTGCATTTCTCATTCGACTGGAGAGATTATCAGGAAGAAGTCTGGACGCCGACCTCCCAATTCAATGAAGAGATGGTTGATTTGATCTTTTGGGGGACCCTTGAATAAAATGCATCGTATGCCCCCGAGAGCTAAGAGCTCGCAGCAAAGCGATTCATTTCCGATTATTCCCTCCAATCGTGTGAGTTAGTGTGCTTAACTCCCCGTCTAATTATTGAGCAGCAGGAAACAGGTTTGGTCGGTATTCAGCATCCGAGTAGGATGTAGACCTCGGTACGATGTGTCCCCTTGGACCTCCCCGACTTTTATTCCCTACCCGAGGGTCATCTCACTAGCATTCGGCACCGCAAGTTGGAAAATGAGTCTCTGACTTAAAAACCCAGAACGGATGATGGGAAAGTGTCTCGGTTGTGCGACCCTTTAAGACGAAGCCTCTACATTGACGGTCGAGATCAGCTCCCCCCTTGCATGTTGGTCGTAGTTCCCGACGACTGCATTTCTCATCCGACTGGAGAGGTTATCAGGGGGAAGTCCGGACGCCAACGTTCCAACTTGAAAAAGGGATGACCAATTCTACCAACCAGAGAATGAAGGCGTTTAAGCAACCAAGTAGGATAGAGGCCTCAGACCTCCCTGACTGGCAGTCCCTACTTGACGTCATCCTTCGTTGACATTCAGCATCCAAGTAGGATGGAGGCCTCGGGACGGTGTGTCCCACGGGACCTGCTCGATTGGTATTCCCTACTTGACATCATCCTTCGTCGACATTCAGCATCTAAGTAGGACGGAGGCCTCGGGACGGTGTGTCCCATAGGACCTGCCCGACAATCAGTCCCTACTTGACGTCATCCCTCGTCAACGTCCAGCATCCAAGTAGGATGGAGGCCTCGGGACGGTGTGTCCCATAGGACCTCCCCGATTGTTAGTCCCTACATGACGTCGTCCTTCAACAACATCCATGTTGAAACCAGTAACCCGATTTCGACATTCGAAAGGGGGATGCAGCTAACCCTTACTCGACCTAAGCTAAGACCCTTGACCAGTCACTAAGAGCCGAAAGACCTTGCCCTTGAAGAGCACTTGAATCTAGAAATGAACCCCTTAAGCTTCAGCGAGGTGGTCCCACCACATACCCGAAAGATCAAAGAGAGCTTCCCCTCCCAAGCCAACGCTGAGCCTGGGCACCTTGGAGAGCACTAATTAACACCTCAACGTCAACCCAGCTGACGGAGGGTTGGGGTGCTTGCTCACAAGACACACGTGATGGAGGGGGTAGAGACCAACCCTTCCCAAGGTGCCCATGGGGGTCTATTTATAGACTTTCCCAAAAATGGACAGCGGATAGCCAAAATTGGACTGCGGATAGCCAAAATCCTGCTATCCGCAGTCCGACAATGATCACGAGCAGGCAACGCAGGAGGAGGGTTGAGTGGGACTCGAGGTACCCACTCTCCCTCTTGTCGGAGGTCCAAACTAGTCTACTTGAGACCCCACATGCCCAAGAAGGGTGAGTGAGGAGCTCTCCCACTCCCCCTAGGGGCGGGCGAGTGGGGAAGGGGGAACCTCCCCTACCCGCCCGCCAAGGGGGTTGGCGAGTGGGGAGCGGGGAACCTCCCCTACCCCCCCCCCCAGGGGGTTGGCGAGTGAGGAGGGGGGAACCTCACCTACTCGCCCCCCACCCCCCAAGGGGGTTGGCGAGTGGGGAGGGGGGAACCTCCCCTACCCCCCCCCCCCCCCCCTCCAAGGGGGTTGGCGAGTGGGGAGAGGGGAACCTCCCCTACCCGCCCCCCCACCCCCCACCCCCAAGGGGGTTGGCGAGTGGGGAGAGGGGAACCTCCTCTACCCGCCCCCCAAAAGGGTTGGCGAGTGGGGAGGGGGGAACCTCCCCTACCCGCCCCCCAAGGGTGTTGGCGAGTGGGGAGGGGGGAACCTCCCCTACCCGCCCCCCCAAGGGGGTTGGCGAGTGGAGAGAGGGGAACCTCCCCTCCCCCCCCCCCCCAAGGGGGTTGGCGAGTGGGGAGAGGGGATCCTCCCCTACCCGCCCCCCAAGGGGGGTGGCGAGTGGGGAGCGGGGAACCTCCCCTACCCGCCCCCCCCCCCCCCCCCCCCCCCCCCCCCCCCCCCCAAAGGGGTTGGCGAGTGGGGAGGGGGAACCTCCCCTACCCGCCCCCCAAGGGGTTGGCGAGTGGGGAAGTCTCCCCCCTGGCCTCCTCTCTTTGGTTTAGACCCAAGGTTCGATGCGTCACAATCACCCTCTCTATCACGACCCTACTCACGTCGGGTCACACCGGCTCGGAAAATATGAGGGTTGTACACAATCCCCGCTCTTTTCGAGCTTGCCTCAAGCTCGGAAAGAAAGTCCAACCCACCTATTTGACGAGTAGGTGGGACATGAGGGGAATCTGTGAAGGGACCTGCCAACGGGATACCCCTGCCGAGCCTTTCAGCTGAAGCTGCCTTGAGGCGTAAGGTGAACCCTTCTCCACTAAACACCCCTCCTATGAGCGGAGCTCAACTTGAGGTGAAGAAATCTCAACACCTTAGGTCGAGCTGAACTCGACCGAAGGTGGAGGGGGACTCAACACCTCTAGTCGAGCTGAACTCGACCTGAGGTGGGGAACAAACTTTTCTCCACTAAACACCCCCCCTATGAGCTGAGCTCAACCGGAGGTGGAGAAAGCTCAACACTTTAGGTCAAACTAGACTCGACTGAAGGTGGAGGAAGACTCAACACCTCTAGTCGAGCTGAACTCGACCTGAGGTGGGGAACAGACCTTTATCCACTAAACACCCCTCCTGTGAGCCGAGCTCAACTGGAGGTGGAGAAAGCTCAACACCTTAGGTCGAGCTAGACTCGACCGAAGGTGGAGGAAGACTCAACACCTCTATTCAAGCTGAACTCGACCTGAGGTGGGGAACGGACCGTTCTCCACTAAACACCCCTCCTGTGAGCTGAGCTCAACTGGAGGTGGAGAAAGCTCAACACCTTAGGTCGAGCTAGACTCGACCGAAGGTGGAGGAAGACTCAACACCTCTAGTCGAGCTGAACTCGACCTGAGGTGGGGAACAAACCTTTCTCCACTAAACACCCCTCCTGTGAGCCGAGCTCAACTGGAGGTGGAGAAAGCTCAACACCTTATGTCGAGCTAGACTCGACCGAAGGTGGAGGAAGACTCAACACCTCTAGTCGAGCTGAACTCGACCTGAGGTGGGGAACAGACCTTTCTCCACTAAACGCCCCTCCTGTGAGCCGAGCTCAACTGGAGGTGGAGAAAGCTCAACACCTTAGGTCAAGCTAGACTCGACCGAAGGTGGAGGAAGACTCAACACCTCTAGTCGAGCTGAACTCGACCTGAGGTGGGGAACGCACCTTTCTCCACTAAACACCCCTCCTGTGAGTCGAGCTCAACTGGAGGTGGAGAAAGCTCAACACCTTAGGTCAAGCTAGACTCGACCGAAGGTGGAGGAAGACTCAACACCTCTAGTCGAGCTGAACTCGACCTGAGGTGGGGGAAAACTAAACACCTCTGGTTGAGCTGAACTCGGCCTGAGGTGGAAGGCAGGAAGTCCAAAGCTACCAGGGATCCGAGCTCACCTGGAGGGGGAGGAAACTTCACACCTACCAGGGAGCCGAGCTCACCTGGAGGGGGAGGGAACTCCACACCTACCAGGGAGCCGAGTTCACCTGGAGGGGGAGGGAACTCCACACCTACCAGGGAGCCGAGCTCACCTGGAGGGGGAGGGAAATCCACACCTACCAGGGAGCCGAGCTCACCTGGAGGGGGAGGGAACTCCACACCTACCAGGGAGCCGAGCTCACCTGGAGGGGGAGGGAACTCCACACCTACCAGGGAGCCGAGCTCACCTGGAGGGGGAGGGAACTCCGCACCGACCAGGGAGCCGAGCTCACCTGGAAGGGGAGGGAACTCCACACCTACCAGGGAGCCGAGCTCACCTCGAGGGGGGAAGGAACTCCACACATACCAGGGAGCCGAGCTCACCTGGAGGGGGAGGAAACTCCACGCCTACCAGGGAGCCGAGCTCACCTGGAGGGGGAGGGAACTCCACACCTATCAGGGAGCCGAGCTCACCTGGAGGGGGGAGGGAACTCCACACCTACCAGGGAGCCGAGCTCACCTGGAGGGGGAGGGAACTCCACACCTACCAGGGAGCCGAGCTCACCTGGAGGGGGAGGGAAATCATCACTTTCCCGAACTATCCGGGGGCGGAGAACCAGTTCACGTCCCAGGTGCTTACCCTCACCGAGGGACGGAGGGATTCAACCGTCTTACCAAACCGATCGTCCTTCCTGAAGTCTTACCTGCCGGATGAGCCTCCCATCTGCCGGCATGACTGAGCCCGGAGAAAGGTCTCTAGTCGGGGATCTTACCGATTTGAGCCAGAAGTACCCATCCGCGTCCTAGGTGCTTTGCTTGCCTGAAGACAGGAGAACTCAACGCCCTCCCAATCCAATTGGAGGCGGAAGTACCTACCCACGTCCTAGGGGCTCAGCTTGCCTAGAGACAGAGGAACTCAATTCCCTCCCAAATCAATTAATAACTAGTGAGTCGACCTGACGAGCCCCCCATCTGCTGGCATGATTGAGCCCAGCGGATGGTCTCCAGTCAGGGATCTTATCGATTTGAGGTGGAAGTACCCATCCGCGTCCGAGGTGCTTTCCTTGCCTGGAGACAGGAGAACTCAACGCCTTCCCAATCCAATTGGAGGTGGAAGTACCTACCCGCGTCCTAGGGGCTCAGCTTGCCTGGAGACAGAGGAACTCAACGCCCTCCCAAATCAGTTAACAACTAGCGAGTCGACCTGACGAGCCCCCATCTGCTGGCATGACTGAGCCCAGCGGATGGTCTCCGGTCAGGGATCTTACCAACTGGGGGCGGAGTACCCATCCACGTCCTAGGTGCTTACCTTCACCCGGAGGTAGAGGAACTCAACGCCCTCCCAAGTCAGCTTTACCTAAAGTTCTATCTCTACCTACTTTTCATTTACCATGGGGAGATTACGTATCTATTACAACGTGCATTCTTGCGCCTACTTGGCCACATGCACCTTGACCATCTCTTACATCCCCTCCTCCACTTTCTCTGCCTTCTTATTCCTTCTCTTTCTCCTGGTCCCTCCTGGTTATCCGGTCCATCTGAAGGCGGATGACTTGTTCCCGAAATTGATCCACACAGCTTCCCCGTGTCTCCCCCTACTTCTGTCAGAGATGACAAGCCGACCACGAGTGCGGGTGGTGTCAAGCACTCACCGCGAGGGGGGAGTGCGACCCGCAAGAGATCCATGATCGAATTCCTGAGCTCTTCAAGGTCATCCATCTTTACGTACTCAAAGGTAGGAGGGGGGGGGGGGGGGGGGGGGGGGGTCCCCCAACTCATCGCTTCCAGCCATGAGACTTGGCTGAGAGCTTTCCGAACTAGCCGCTTCCATGCTCACCGCACCAGAATGTTGAAACCAGTAATCCGGTTTCGACGTTCGAAAGGGGGATGCAGCTAACCCTTACTCGACCCAAGCTAAGACCCTTGACCAGTCACTAAGAGCCGAAAGACCTTGCCCTTGAAGAGCACTTGAATCTAGAAACGAACCCCTTAAGCTTCCGCGAGGAGGTCCCACCACATACCCGGAAGATCAAAGAGAGCTTCCCCTCCCAAGCCAATGCTGAGCCTGGGCACCTTGGAGAGCACTAATTAACACCTCAACGTCAACCCAGCTGACGGAGTGTTGGGGTGCTTGCTCACAAGACACACGCGAGGGCGGGGGTAGAGACCAACCCTTCCCAAGGTGCCCATGTGGGTCTATTTATAGACTTTCCCAAAAATGGACAGCGGATAGCCAAAATTGGACTGCGGATAGCCAAAATCCTGTTATCTGCAGTCCGACCATGATCACGAACAGGCAACGCGGGAGGAGGGGTGAGTGGGACTCGAGGTACCCACTCTCCCTCTTGCCGGAGGTCCAAACTAGTCTACTCGAGACCCCACATGCCCAAGAAGGGTGAGTGAGGAGCTCTCCCACTCCCCCCTAGGTGGCGGGCGAGTGGGGAGGGGGGAACCTCCCCTACCCGCCCCCCAAGGGGGTTGGCGAGTGGGGAGCGGGGAACCTCCCCTACCTCCCCCCCTCCATATCATACATTGACGTAATCAAAGATATGTATACAAATTCAATGACCAGGGTGAGGACATTTGGAGGATTAACACAGGAATTCCCTATCGTTGTTGGCTTACATCAAGGGTCAGCTTTAAGCCCTAATCTCTTTACCTTTATCTTAGATGAGCTCACCGAACATATCCAAGAAGCAATACCTTGGTGGTTATTATTTGCAGATGATATGGTTTTGGTCGATGAGACACGCGAGGGTGTAAACACGAAACTTGAATCTTGGCGAGACACTTTAGAAAAGAAGAGTTTTAGGTTGAGCAGGACAAAGACGGAGTATATAAAGCTTAAATTTAGTAGTACAAGAAGGTTGGATGACTCCGTCATTAAATTGGGTGACCAAGATATTTCCCACAGTGAGTGCTTTAAATATCTGGGATCGATAATTCAAATAGATGGAGGTGTAGATAAAGATGTGATACATAGAATCCAAGCAGGTTGGTTGAAGTGGAGAAGCGCGTCTGGGATCTTATGTAATTGTAAAGTACCATTAAAACTTAAAGGCAAGTTTTATCGTACTGCAATTAGGCCAGGAATGCTCTACGGTTCTGAGTGTTGGACAGTGAATGGTGTACATGAGCAAAAAATGGGAGTTGCGGAGATGAGAATGCTTAGGTGGATGTGTGGTCACGCGAGGCTGGATAAAATTAGGAATGAATGTGTCAGGGATAAGACGGGAGTGGTGCCAATTGTAGAGAAGATGCGAGAAGCTCGTTTAAGATGGTTCGGACATGTACATAGGAGACCATTAGAGGCACCTGTTAGGCATTGTGAGAGTTTAGTCACTAAACATGTTAAATGGGGGAGAGGTAGAACAAAAAAACTTGGAATGAAACTATAAGGAAAGATATGATGTATATACTTACGCATTAGTGAGGCTATGATTAAAGATAAGGCGCAGTGGCGACAAAGGATCCATATTGCCCACCCCACTATGGTGGGATAAAGGCTTGAATATTGTTGTTGTTGTCATTTGATTGCGTTTGTGTGTGATTGAGTATTGTGTATGACTGTGTATGTATGCGTATTTGATTGTGTTTGTGAATGTGTGTGTTTGTGGTTGTGATGAAGTATTGTATGGGTGTAGGAGTGTGTGTATGTAGGTGTATTTGATTGTGTACTGAATGTGTATTATTGGCACTAGTGTGTGTATGAATGCGTGTGTGAATATATGTATAAATGTGTGAAAATGTGTATGATCGTGTGTGTATGAATATTTTATTGTATGTGAAAGTGTGTGATTGTGTGTTTGTGTGCGAGGAGTATTGTATTGGTGGAGTGTGTTTGTGTGTGAAGGAGGATTGCATGGGTGTAGAAGTGTAGGAGGATTGCTTGTGTGTTTGTGTGTGTGAAGGATGATTGCGTGTTTTTTGTATGGGTGAAGGAGTGTATGTTTGGATTTTTATTTTATTGTATGTGTTTATTCATATGTATGTGTGCGTGTTTGATTGTGTGATTTTATGTGTTGATGTGTCTGTGGATGGGTGTGTATGTTAATGTGTGTGTGGATGTATGTGTATGTGTATGTGTATTTAGCGATGTTTAGATTTTTTCTAACAAATGAGTAATCGACGAGAGGTAGAAGTGTCTGATGTGTCGGACTCCAATGATATCATGATATTCTGTGATCTGCGCATCAAAGAAATACAACTAGGAAATGCACCTGTACTTGATCCAGATGAAATTGATGTTAATAGTTATTTTTTACTTTGATTTGTAGGTGAAGCTGTTTAAAGGGAGGGAATATTAATGAGTTATTATGTTTTGTTAAAGTTTCATTATGCATTTTTTTGCAACAGACATTTTATTATCACATGCTTGGATATTTGAATATTTATATTTCAAGATTTCAATATTGCAATTTCTTGGATTTTATGTGTTTAAAAAAATATTTTTTTAATTGTAAAAATTACTGCCACCCAAACCACAGTTTTATTTTCAAACCGATAAAATTGAGTTCACATTCATGACAGTAGAGACAACATACTTTCTCCAAATATCACATTTGCATTTGTGAAAATTGGAACACGACGAGAGCAATTGAAAATAATAATTATTATTTTATTTCCAAAAAATCTGAATATTTTATGTGGGATCCCTCTTTATATAGAAATGAGGAGGTGAGAGAATTTACAATTGACAGTGTGAGACTAAATACAGGACACATACAAATTAGTATCCGCCTATTCAAGGCAATACTGGACGACCAGACGCGAACACAATATTGTGTCCGCGCGTACTCTCGTATAATCAACAACACAACAACTCTTTATCAATCCTTATGAAGACTTAATCAGGCGCGGTTACACCATACCTATCCGTAACTAATACCAGATGTGGATACACATTGTGTCCGCACATACTCTTGGACAATCAACAAACAACTCGTCCATCTGCAATCTTAACCAGGTGCGATTACACCAAATACCATCCGCGACTGATTCCAGGTGCGAACACGCCCATTCTGTCCGCACAAGTGTGATAGGTATCAACCACGCTGTCAGTGATGTAAGGAGACAACCTGAAGGGTGCAATCCGCATAAGGGTGTTATTTTCTAGGAACATAATCTAAGGTAAGGCAACCTATGGGACTAGACACTCTCAGTGCATATATGTTTGTTATCACAACACTCCCCGTCAATGTGATTTGTTCGATAAATTCACCAAGAATCTCCACAACACTCCCCATCAATGGTTTACTATTCTTTTTTGGAAACCGCAAGTTCTCTCTGCTGTATGTCTCCCCTACAATAGATGGTTCTTTCACCTCCCGCTCTGACATTGATAACTTACGCGAGGAATTCCAGCTTCTTTGTAAGTTAATCTCTTGCTCCTTCGGCTCTGTTGCCTCTGTCTTCAATGAAGGTATCTCATGTTTGTCTCATAGTCTCTCTTGGATTGTGGACTAGTGTGTCATAAACCATGTGGGAAAAGGCCAAAGCTTGTTGGTATTATTGTGGACTTGTGTGCCATAAACCATGTGGAAAAAGATCAAAGCTTGTTGGTATTACTTAAGTGTATAAATACAAAGAGTGAGTACATATATATAGGAGGGAGAAAGAGAGAAGAATTCATATAGAAGATGTGGGACTAAAGAAGAGAAGCATAAATGGGCCCAAATACGGGTCCTCTATATGGGCTTTTCCAACACTCCCCCGCAAGCTGGAGCGTACAAGTCGTAGGAGCCAAGCTTGGACAGACATTGATAGAAGAGAGTACTGGATAGGGCCTTTGTGAGGAGATCTGCCACTTGTTCGGTACCCGGAACATGCTTTGACTCTAGCTTCTTCATTTGAACTTTCTCCCGGATGAAATGACAATCTACTTCAATATGCTTTGTTCTTTCGTGGAAAATCGGGTTCTTGGCAATGTGTATAGCAACTTGACTATCACACAAGAGGAGAGTTGGTGAAGGAAGTTTTACACCAAGGTCAGTCAGGAGGCTCTCAAGCCATGTGAGTTCAAAGACCACAGATGTCATTGCCCGGTATTCTGCTTCAACTGAGGATCGCCCAACAACAGCTTGTTTCTTACTCCGCCAGGTAATCAGGTGTCCTCCACTGTATATGCAAAAATCACTGGTTGACCGTCCATCGTCCAGGGACCCAACATAATCAGCATCAGAGTATGCCATCATTTTGGAGTTGAAGATGATGTTTTATAAATCAGTCTCTGACCAGGAGCTGTTTTGAGATATCTAAGAATCCTTTCGACGACATGAAGGTGAGATCTTCGAGGGGAGTGCATGTATCCGCTGACCATACCCACGACAAAGGATATATCAGGTCTTGTGACCATTAGATAGATTAATTTTCCAATAAGATGACGATAGTATTCTGGGTTCAGAAGTTGCAGATCTGAGACGGAGGCCTGAGCACACAGTTTGTGATTGACATCCATTGGAGTGTTAGTTGGTTTGTAGCCTGAGTATCCCGCATCATGAAGGAGATCGAGACAGTACTTTCGCTGAGAGAGGACAAGGCCATCTGGTCTTCTGGCGACCTCCAGACCCAGGAAGTAGTGAAGGTGACCCAGATATTTTGTCTGAAAGACAGAGCTAAGATGTTGTTTGACCGCTTGTATCCCTTTTTCGTCGTCTCCAGTAATTATGATGTCATCCACATACACCAAAAGAATAACTGTTCTTGTTGCCTGTTGGCGAGCGAACAATGAGAAGTTTGCCGAGCTCCGAGTAAAGTCAATCTCCCGAAGAGCCTTGCTGAACTTGTCGAACCAGTTTCGAGGTGATTGTTTGAGACCATAAAGAGACTGCAATAGATGACAGACCAGAGACTTCCCTGTGGTCTCAAACCCGGGAGGTTGCTCCATGTAAACAGTTTCATGGAGATCGTCATTAAGAAATGCATTCTTAATATTCAGCTGAAATAAGGGCCACCGACGATGTATAGCTACGAGGATAAGCACCTGAACAGTGTTGAGTTTAGCCACCGGAGAGAAGGTCTCTTCATAGTCGATACCCTGTTGTTGAGTGTAGCCACGAGCAACCAAGCGAGCTTTCAACCGGTCAATTGTTCCATCAGGAGCATGCTTGATAACAAAAACTTATTTACGCCCAACTGGTTTCTGTCCTAGAGGACGGGGCACCAGAGTCCATGTCTGGTTAGCCCAAAGAGAAATCATTTCTTCCTCCATGGCGGCGCGCCAGCCATGATGTTGCAGAGCCTCCTGCACAGAGTTAGGAATATCAATTGTGGACAAAGAGTTAGCAAGTGTCTGAAGTTGGGGAGAGAGGCGCTGTAGGGAAACATAATTCGCCAGAGGATGAGCGGTTGATTATGTTACCAGATCAGCCAGACGTTGATTACCCGAGGTCGAGGCCAATTGCGTAGGGGCAACGGGAGTAGGAGTGCGGTGAGAGTAGACACGGATAAGAGGTGGCTTGTAGGGGGCAGGAGCAGGAGTTAGGAAAGGAAGAAACGGTGTGTGAACGGGAATGATAGGTAGTAGGACATGCTGTGGGAGAGGTATTGGTGGAAGTGTGGGTACTGGAGCAGAGAAGAATGGTTGATCCTCCCGGAAGGTAACATCAAGTGATACAAAACCTTGCGGGTGATAGATGAATAGCAAACGTTGCCCTTCTGTGTATGTCTAGCCAACGAAAATTTGCTTGGCCGCTCTGGGATCCATCTTGTCCGTAGACGGTCCCAGGATATGAACGTAGCACGTACACCCGAAGATTCGAGGTGTGAGGGGAAAGGCCGGAGTATTAGGAAAGAGGAGGCTGAAAGGAGTGGCATTAATATTGAGGACGGAGGATGGAAGATGGTTAATAAGAAAGCAGGTCGTGGAGACTGCAAAGTTCCAATAAACTTTGGGGACGTTCATGTGAAGCATGAGAGAATGAGCGACATCAAGCAAGTGACGGTTCTTCTGTTCAGCAACACCATTTTGTTGTGGGGTGTAGGGACATGAAGTCTGGTGAATAATCCCGAATTCAGAACATAAATTTGCAAACTCGTTGCTTGTGTATTCGCGAGCATTATCGGTACGTAGATTTTTAATGGTAGTGGAGAATTGTGTGCGAGTTTCAAGGACAAACGCCCGAAATACACGAGGGAGCTCAGAGCGATCGCGAAGTAAGTATAACAAAGTGACCCGAGAATAGTCATCAATAAACGTGAGAAAATATCGAAATCCAGAAATACTAGTAATTTTATAAGGTCCCCATACATCATAATGTAAGAGATCAAAAGGAGCAGAGCTCCGAGTACAATGTGCGGGAAATGAAGAACGTGTGTGTTTGCTCAAAATACAAGAATCACACTTGAAAGCTGGAAAAGATACATCGGGAATTGCCTTCTGGAGGACTGGGAGGGGAGCATGTCCAAGACGCTGATGCCACTCAGCAGAGGAGACTAATGAGAGGATAGTGAGAGAGTCGTCGAGAAGGTAGAGCCCGTTACGCAGTTGCCCCTTACCAATGGTAGTCCGCATCCGCCGATCCTGTATCAGAAAAGAAGAGGATGTAAATGTCAGGGAGCAATCCAGGTCAGTAGTAAGATGACTAACAGAAAGCAAGTTGAACGGGGATCCCGGAACATGAAAAGCCGAGCAGAGAGAGATGGATGGGCTAAGAGTGAGGTCAGCTGAGCCGAAGACCGGAACAGTCTCCCCATTGGCCACGATGATACACTTCGGATGAGGAGCATTCAAAAACTTTGGTGGCTGTAGCGAGGTAATATGATGAGTAACACCAGAGTCCACTATCCAGCGTGGACTCTTTAAGATACCTGGATTGGAGACGGAGGTGACGGAGGCAGGTGGGGACATCATCCCTTGAAGTTGTTGGAGTTGTAGGCGGAGTGCGTCAAGATCGAAGTGGGAGGCCGAGGGGCTGTCATCAGCAACAACGACAGTCAGATGAGGGGGATTATCAGGCTTCCGATAGCAGGTCGCCTTAAAGTGGCCATCTCGCCCACAGAATGAATATTTTGGTCAAGAACGACCACCCTGCCCCCTTCCCCGAGAGGCCAAACATCCACCACGAGCCGGTGGAGGCAAAGGAAGTAAGGGAGCATGAGTGTTCTGAAGAAGGACCGGTGAGGAAAGAGTCGGAGCTGCCAGAGGTGCTGACGTTTTGAGGAGCATGGAACACACGGCTGAGAGGGAAGGGTTAATAGCTTGTAAAACACCTAGAGGGGGATAAGTGTCTTAAGGCTTTTCGAATATTAAACGTTTAAGCACATAAATGGAGAAAATAAATCACATCACATATTGTACATGTATTTTATAATGGTTCCCCAATTTGGGTACGTCCACTTTCCCCCTCCACCAATCTAGCAGTGTACTAGACTTGGGTAACTTCTCCAAAACTCGGATCAATCAGATCATACAACTTAGAGTCCTCGACTCTACTTCAGGTCCCAAGGACCCTATAACTTAGAAGCACTCACCGGCTTCCTACCTCAGAGACCAAGTCTCCTACACTCAGATCCCTCAAGATCCTACACTCAAGAACTATGTAAATCCCCTACCTCAGATCCCGAGCAGGGATCCTACAACTCAGATTTGAAAGAAGAAATTGAACGTCTTGTCCAGTCTGGACACCTTGAAGTTTTTTGCAGGTGTGGATCCTTCAAGGATCCTACCTCAGGTTCCAGGAACCCTATAACTCAGGCACAAAGGCCCTACATCTCAGATCTTCAAGAGATCCTACAACTCAGGCATAAGAGCCATACAACTCAGATTATTAGAGATCATACAACTCAGGCACAGGGGCCCTACGACTCAGACTCAAGGAGTCCTAGCATGTCGCAAAAGTACAAATAGGGAAAGAAAGTCTCATGAGATTTGGATGTGGTGAAATTGGAAGTTATATAAAAGGACATTGGCGGGCTGTCAACACAGATAGAAAGAAAGCTATAATTCTCCTTCTACGTTCCATTTGGAGAGTCGATCAGAATGGAAAATAATTCGATTCTAATTCATTTGAATCGATAGAAGATGATATATACTGAATTCAAAAAGGGAAATAGAACTCTGGACACATTTCTCTCCCTCTCTCATTCTACACGATAGAATTCTATACTATAGATTTCTTCTCTCAATCTATAATGATTCATCTTTTGATAATGAGATCTTGAACCACCAAATCTTTTGATAAGGAGATCTTGAACCACCAGATCTTTTGATAAGGAGATCTTGAACCACTGAATCCTTTGAAGAGAGATTAATAAAACTCTTTTACAAAATGAGAATGAGAAAGAGAAAGAAGAAGAGAAAGGGTGTAGGAATTCTGTTCTCAGAATTCTTATGAAGGCTGTATGAAGAACAACCTCTTGAATGTTTCACTGGATCTGCTCTTGATTAACTACTAAGGGCATACATGGAAGTAAAGGTTGGGGTGCGTTTAGTAAAAATATCAGTTCAGGATTTGACAATAATATGAAAAGTTGATTAGACCTCATCAAGGGCCTCACACACAACCCATCAGTGTTAAGTGATTATGTGTAAGTAAAACTAATCTTAGCAGGATAGGCCATCCTAGGGTTAATACTTAAGAGTGAAGTCGGGAAATGTCTAGGTTGAAAGATTAACTACTAAAGGCATACATGGGAAGTAAAACTTGTGGTGCGTTTAGTAAAACTATCAGTTCAGGATTTGACATCTGTTTTTCAGAATTCTGTAACAACAGTCTTTGAGATGCTGTTCTTTGAGTGCTCTTCAGGATCTCTATCAGATTAACCCTAGCTTATGATGGTGATGATTACTAGGGTTTGTAAGCCCTGGATCCTTCTTCTCTCTGCTCTTGTAGTAGTTCTGCTACTATATAATATTGATGAAGAAGTTTGGGGAAAGTGAATTGGGTGCCAAGTGGCACTCGCTCCTTTAATCCTCTTGGATTCCGGATGCTTTGCAGGTGTGGAGGAACACGAGCCATGCTATAGCAATGATGACAACTTCCTTCTGAGCTCGTTGAGCAACATGATCATTAGTGGAAGGTTGATGTTGGATCCATGCTTCGGCCAGAGTCTTGGTGTGAGCAATGAATGAGATCATGTTAGTAGCCCCGGTCGTGTTTAACGCCTGGAGATCTGTGATGATGTCGTAGAGATGTTGAAGACTGTCCTTGCCCGAGTATAGAGAATGAAGCTCATCCCACATAGCTTTAGTAGTCTCATGATACATCACCATTTGGTATGACTCTCCATCTATAGAGTTGAGAAGCCAAGTCTATGTTGGAGCTTGCTTTCCGCATCTCTTGGTTTGAGAATAACAAATACCATGATGTATTTGATCTACTCTTTTGTGTGTTTATAGTGTACATGTGATACATGTTAAATAAAGAAACACGTCCTCGTTCATGGATCAAAAAGACAAAATGACGATTTTGTATGTTAAACTTCAAACGACAATAACTTTCAATCCAGGAAGAGTTACGGAACGTGCCACCACATTTCAGAGATGAGAACGACTCCATATACACTCTGGAGAAGTTTCGGATGGCAAAAATGAAGAGGAGATATCGGATTTCCGACAGCAGTATCGGAAATCCGATACCTAGCTATCGGATTTCCGATATCGCTATCGGATTTCCGACAGCCCATGATCTGCCAATAACGCCAGAACGTACAGCGGTTACCTTGGCTATCGGATATCCGACAGTACTATCGGATATCCGACAGCCCACGTCTCAACCACGACCTCAACACGACGCAGAAACTTCGTTTTAGTGGGACACGTGGCAGCCTCTGGAGATATCGGATTTCGGCGACAGCGGCTATCGGACGGCGACAGCTCCTTTTTATTAAAAGGGCTCGAAACTTCGTGGAAATAAGTTCTTCAGATTTCTAAGCCTCCTTTCTGAGTGTTATCATCCAGAGAGCTCCAGAACCTCATGAACTCCCATTTATGCTGAGAAGGTATGAAATTGAAGACGAGATCGGACGCGCTTCTACATCAACGATCATCTCGAGGCTTCAACCTTCCTTTCAGAGATCTGAATTTCTAGGGAGTTCTTATTTTATCTTGTATTTTCATTTATATACATTTTACTTTGTATTGGTAGGGAAAATCGCTTCCTTGTGCGGAGCGTCTAAGTCCTTGTGTGGCTTAGGGGAAAATCGCTTCCTTGTGCGGAGCGTCCAAGTCCTTGCGTGGCTTGGTGGGAAATCGTGGCCTTGTGTGCTACGTCTAGATCTAGGGAAGATCTAGAGGATAGGCTTGGGCTTGGTCTAGAGAGAGACAAGTGATAGCCTTCCGATCCTTGGTAGAAGGATTGGTAAACACAAATTGTTAAAAGTTTATTTTTATTATAGCCTTGATTTTAAGCTTTATTAAGATCGACAATCCTTTGTATTCATCACTTGTGGAAATAAATTTGATTTCCAATTTCTTATGATTTTCTAAGTGTTTATTTGGGTTGTCTAAAAATCTACTTGTTTATCCGTTAAAATTATCATAATATATTAGAAAATTTTCAAAGTAAATTTTAGCCCTTATTCACCCCCCCCCCTCTAAGGGCGCCACAAGATCCAACAATTGGTATCAGAGCCAGGTTATTCCAAATCGGCTTAACAACCGGGAATAATGGCGTCTCTTGATCATGATCTCGCTTCTACTAGTGAGGAAAATTTTAATATAAATGAAAAATTATTATCACCACCTTTATTTATGGGCAAAAATTTTAAAGGGTGGAAAATATTAATGAAAATTTTTCTTAAGGCCTTAGATGAAAAAGTTTGGAATATTACTATTAAAAAGCCATCTAGCGTACTAACTATAAACGAAATTATTTTAAATGCAAAATCTATGAATAGTATATTTTGTGCGTTAGACCAAAATATTTTCAAACTTATTTATACTTTACCTACCGCATATGAAATTTGGAGTTTTCTTGAAAGAACTTATGATTCTCCTTCTACAGGTACGGAACATTCACAAGAACCGGAGAATATGCAAGCCTATGCAAATATTCAAGAAAGGTACACAAAGGATGGATCCATAGAATGCTCATCAAGCGGAAATGATGATGGACACTCTTGTTTGGAAGAGGAAGATGAAGAAGACAACGTCATAATATTGGACTCAGTTGATGGCAAAACATCAAGCAAAAGAGAAGACGGAAACTATAGCAAGGTAAGAAAATCTAAATCTTCTCTTTTAGTAACTAATTCTATTTCTACATTTCGTGTGCTTAAATTTACTAAACGTAAAATTTCAAAGTTGAAACATGCTAATTCCAAATTACGTTTAGAAAATAAAACTTTAAAAGCAAACACTAAAGTAGAATCTTATATTGATGTTTCAAATTCTTGTTCATGCTCTTTAATTGAAAATGCTAAACCTTGTTTTGATTATAATACATTTAAAGAAGAACTCAAGTTTTTGGAAAAATGTCTTTTAACTTCAAAAGAGCATAATGAAAAATTGTTAAAAGAAAATGATAATTTAAAGGATAAATTAGAATCATTAAAAATGTTTATTCAAAACTTTTCATATAATAAAACATCTTTTATTTCTAGTTTATCAAATTATCAAAAGTCTAAAAGCTTAACTTCATATTATAAGAGTACGTCTATAAGAAAGAGTGAAAATGAAAATCATCAAAATAAGAACCAATCATTTAAAACATATTGTAACCCACTTTTTCAACATTCAATTCTTAAGAAAGACCATCACTCTTATAAACTCTCAAAGAATCAATATAATAAAATTCATTATGATTATCAACATCAATGTATTTTGAAAAATAATTTGAATAAACATAAATCCCAAATGAATTATTTTTCAAACAAATATCATTCCAAAAATATGTCAAATAATCATAATATGAATTTAAAAGATAAACAGCCAAAGTATGAATGGAGGCCCAAAATTAAAAACGAAACACTAACTCCACTTGTAAAGGACCATTCATCACTATCTCTCCAAAAGCCTACACGATGTATTTGGGTACCCAAAGGAACCATCACACTTGGTCCCCTTTGGATACCTAAGTCTCTCATTCACTAGGAATCATTATATTGCATGAAGTAGAAATTAATTAAAAATGAAATATCAGTACTCTACTTCATGATATGCTTAATTGTTTTTTCTTTTGTTTGTTTTCTTATTTTTGAGTCAACACGCTAAGGTCACTTAGATATATTATGAAATATGACTTTTATATTTTAAGCCTAATGTTTATCAAATCAAAATTGAATTAAATTGAACATAAAGTCATAATTTTTAAGTGATCAATCTTTTCTTTTTGTTTTATCCTTTTTAAATCCTTTGCCTATAAATGTCTTATATTATCATTATAAATTGAATGCTAAATTTTCTAAATGATATTGTCAAGACTAGTGAAATTACTTTCAAAATTGGATTTAATTGGATTTTTAGGGGTCTTAGGCTAAAATATTAAATGCGCAACTAATTGCATATTTGTCTATTTTTCGTTGCTGCATATAATAGCCCCTATATTAAAAATCATAATCGAGAAAAATCAGAATCAAATAATATAAAAAATAATGTGTTTTAAATCAAATATAGTAACTCTGTTGCTAACGCCAGGCGTTATCACTAACGCTGGCGGTAGCATATTTTCCTAAAAATTCTTATTTTCTCTGAAAAATTATTTTGTTGTCAAATACCTTGTATTTGTTTTGTCTAATTTCTAAAAATTAAAATCAAAAAGAAAATTTACAAAAATGATGAATATGATTTCACAATCACCACCATGATCTATTAATATCCTATGCTAAAATTCACTATAATCATATATCATAATTCATGATCCATCAAGACCTATCTTAAATCAACTAATTCTATCAACCTTAGGAATTATGAAATATATGATTGCAATTGGTATTATAGTTTCATATCTTGTTTTGTGTGTGTGATGTGCATCTTTATTGTTTGCATGAATCTCATTATCTTTAGACCTATGAATTAACTTGATATCAACAAGATGAAACCAAATAGAATTGTCACTTCTTTCTAGGTCTATGAAAATTCAAAACTCTATGTTTGAATACATGCAACTCAATCTTATATTTATCCATCTTTACTTAGCTTTGCACCATGTTGTCCTAATTCATCACACTAGCATTATCACGTACCATAGATAAAAATCAATGCTCATGCTAGTTGTATCTTGCAATGCTAAAGTAAATTATATCATTAAAATATGAAAATCTTATTTTCCTTTGTAGTTATTTGCATGAATAAAACTTTTCTAAATGGATTTAAAATCAACAATCTTCGATAAAATTGTAAATCCAAAACTAATCATGAAATTATAACACAGTTAATATATTTAAGGCTTACACGCTTAGTATGTCCATAATCAATAAACATATGTCATGTGTTTCACAATAGCGAGGGCGTAGGATTGTGTGCATTAGAGACCTAACCTCTAAGTCATGTCTTGTCCTTAACCGGGGAGGGTTCCAGTGGGGCCTTGAGAGGCACTGGGGGGAAAGAGTGCTAGGTTGAGCGTCATCTTTTGTATGCATATGGGATTAACACCCCAACCTACGACATGTGTGCAGCTCCTCATGCCCATCCGTCACTTAGTACGGAGCTAGAGTGTAGTCATGTAGTTAAGGTATCTTGATCTTAGATATACTTATATTATATTCATTGCATGAACATTATCTCACTCTTTATACATAAATCATGCATTTTTTTTATTCTAACATTGCATCATGTGTTTGCATATTTTAATATTTCGAGCTTTAATGATTCTACCAAACACAAGTATTTGAAAAATCACCAAATACATGCTAAAAGAGCCTTCAAATCTAATCAATATACTCTGAAATTTCAACTGAAAGAAGGTCTCTTTATAATAGAAATGAATTGAGAAAAATATTTTTCAAAACATCAAGAAATGCAGTTCTGTTTTGGCGTTAAGAAGTTAATGCCTGGCGTTCGCTCCTTTGCTCCAAAATATTTTTTTTGTTTTGAATTATTTTTGGTATTATTTTAATATTTTGTGTGTTTGTAAAAAGTTTTCTATCTTTTTATTCCTTTTAAAACAAAATTTTATTTCTTTTAAAAAATATATATATATATATGTATTTTCTCATACATTATTTTTGTTTATTTCTCTGGCATAGAATATCATTTACTGAAAGGGCTATTAAAGACTTCTATGATTTCCAGAGAATATATATAAAAAAAAATACAAAATTACAAAACAATTTCAAAGAACAATATGTTTTTCTTTATGTGTGTTTATTGTTTTGTCCATATATACAAAAAAATATTCAAAAATCTATAAAAAAAACTGATTGTTATTCATTGCCATTGTCAAGGATGGATGATTAATTATATCAATTAAAGATTAAATACAATGTTTAATTTGTCTTTCAAGTTTCTTAAACACATTGTTTTGTATTTGTCATGCCTTGAAAATTATCGTGTTATGTGCAATGAAATTGATTGTAGATAAACATGTGTAGAAATGTTTAGCATGCCTCTAAGTATGAGTAATGTATTATGTTTGATAATGATTCATTCACTCACTTATTTTTGATAACCTACATGTGTTTACAATCTTAGTCTTACATGATTGTGTAGTGTAATAACATAAATAATTAAAATGCCTAAATAGATTACCTACACAACATTGAATTGGTTATTACAATTCTTTGTCTTTCATGCACTTATTCTTTAGAGAAATGTGGTTTAAAATGCTGTGTTTGCAAAACAAGTGAATTCGGAGTCCTTAGTCACTAAACTAAAAAGCAAATAATAAATGACAAGGAAAACTCCACCAAGCACTACTCACCCTCCTGATAAGTCTTAATGAGCATTGTGAGGTTGAGCACCTTGGCTAAGAATTGTAAAGTGTCTTGTAGCAAACAATTTATACACCATTTCTCTTTAGTACACCGGATCACAAAAAAAATTGAAAATAAAGCTAAAAAGTATAAAAGTGATCCCCAAGCACTACTTTGCACCCTGATAAGTCTTAATAAGCATTGTGTGTGCAGAGCACCTTGGTAGTTGTACTATTTATTCATGTGCATTGAAATAGTGTGGAAGTAATATTATTTGTGTATTTTTAATGTTATGTTATTTCATTATATATGTCATGTGTTTTTGATTGATTCACTTGTATACTTTATCAAAACACTACTTTGTACACATCATTATCTTTCATAAAACTTCTACTCATGAGAATTGGATCCTAATGCTCATCTACTCAAATCTCTACAAACTTAAGTAAATGCACTAGATAACAAAGCATGATCGCTACAATGTTTATGTTTACTTGAAATGCAAATTTTATTACATTGTAGTTTGTGTATCTTTTCTTGATATTATGAAATCATGCTTGCAATTTTTTTTTATCTTAATGGAATAGCATCTCTTCAATCTTTAACTCAAACATCAACTTTTCAAATTTAAAACTCATTATCCTTTATATGGTTTTATCTTCTAAAATGATGTTTATGTTTAAGAGTGTTTATTATTTTTAACACTGTGTTTTCCTTTAAGCAAGTGGTATCTTAAAATAGAATGCTTACTTTATCATGTTAGCTATGTTGCTTACTACTTTATGTTACATCATGCTTATATTTTTCTCAACAAGTAGTATTTAACAAGCTTTTGATTGCATCCTATTTTTCTTCTCGACATAAAATCTATTACTCTTATATACTCCCATATTTATTATTTCTTCATCATTATTCATTCCTTATTTCAAAATAACTTTTGATAATATAAAAAAAAAGGGGAGAAATATAAATTCAAGAAATCTCTTACTAATCTCAATTTTTCAGAATGCACCATTGCAATTAATTATAACATTTAGGGGGAGCATACATTTAGGGGGAGAATACAATTTAGGGGGAGTATATTAAAAAGTTTTCATGGAAAGCGTCTATGTAGAGGGAGTGATATTGCTCGATCATGACAACCCACTTTTGGTAATAACAAAAGGGGAAGAATAAAATGAGAAATCTAGTGACATAAATATTTAGGGGGAGTAAAATATATCACGCAGTAATCCTTATAAAGAGTTTTGCCTTTGTGTAGTAAATCTATCACGCAGTAAACCTTTTATTCATGCATATCTTTTATCGCACTTATCTATAAACTCACTAATTTCTCATATGGGTATTTGTTATTATCAAAAGGGGGAGATTGTTGGAGCTTGCTTTCCGCATCTCTTGGTTTGAGAATAACAAATACCATGATGTATTTGATCTACTCTTTTGTGTGTTTATAGTGTACAGGTGATACATGTTAAATAAAGAAACACGTCCTCGTTCATGGATCAAAAAGACAAAATGACGATTTTGTATGTTAAACTTCAAACGACAATAACTTTCAATCCAGGAAGAGTTACGGAACGTGCCACCACATTTCGGAGATGAGAACGACTCCATATACACTCTGGAGAAGTTTCGGATGGCAAAAATGAAAAGGAGATATCGGATTTCCGACAGCAGTATCGGAAATCCGATACCTAGCTATCGGATTTCCGATATCGCTATCGGATTTCCGACAGCCCATGATCTGCCAATAACGCCAGAACGTGCAGCGGTTACCTTGGCTATCGGATATCCGACAGTACTATCGGATATCCGACAGCCCACGTCTCAACCACGACCTCAACACGACGCAGAAACTTCGTTTTAGTGGGACACGTGGCAGCCTCTGGAGATATCGGATTTCGGCGACAGCGGCTATCGGACGGCGACAGCTCCTTTTTATTAAAAGGGCTCGAAACTTCGTGGAACTAAGTTCTTCAGATTTCTAAGCCTCCTTTCTGAGTGTTATCATCCAGAGAGCTCCAGAACCTCATGAACTCCCATTTATGCTGAGAAGGTATGAAATTGAAGACGAGATCGGACGCGCTTCTACATCAACGATCATCTCGAGGCTTCAACCTTCCTTTCAGAGATCTGAATTTCTAGGGAGTTCTTATTTTATCTTGTATTTTCATTTATATACATTTTACTTTGTATTGGTAGGGAAAATCGCTTCCTTGTGCGGAGCGTCTAAGTCCTTGTGTGGCTTAGGGGAAAATCGCTTCCTTGTGCGGAGCGTCCAAGTCCTTGCGTGGCTTGGTGGGAAATCGTGGTCTTGTGTGCTACGTCTAGATCTAGGGAAGATCTAGAGGATAGGCTTGGGCTTGGTCTAGAGAGAGACAAGTGATAGCCTTCCGATCCTTGGTAGAAGGATTGGTAAACACAAATTGTTAAAAGTTTATTTTTATTATAGCCTTGATTTTAAGCTTTATTAAGATCGACAATCCTTTGTATTCATCACTTGTGGAAATAAATTTGATTTCCAATTTTTTATGATTTTCTAAGTGTTTATTTGGGTTGTCTAAAAATCTACTTGTTTATCCGTTAAAATTATCATAATATATTAGAAAAATTTCAAAGTAAATTTTAGCCCTTATTCACCCCCCCCCCCTCTAAGGGCGCCACAAGATCCAACAGTCTAAACTCGGCCGTCATTCTTGAGCCAGTCCTCCGTAGGAGAGACTGGAGGTGCTTGGGTGAGGTGACCCAGAAGTCCCTTAGACTGAAGAACTTGCCGGACCAAGTGTGCCCATTGCATGAAGTTTACTTTTCCTGAGAGGGAGATTGTGGTTATCCGCAACTCATCACAAAGTTCTGGAGGCTGACCCAGGCGGTCTAGCTGAGGGGCAGGCACCGTGGTGGAGTCCGCAGATGATCCCATTGAAGGAAAAATATAAAGGGCGGGCTGAGATGCAGACCGCAGTCAGAAGCAAGCAGCTGACTAGAGGAGGCCGCGGCGAGTAGGGACCCTTGCTGGAGGCCGCACGACCAGAGCTGGTCAGACCGCAATGAGGCGGCCGCTGGGAGGAGGCCGCTGGAGGAGACCGCACGGTGTGGCTGCTGGCAGGAGAAGCCACAAGCAGAAGAGGACGCACGACTGATTTGAGGGAGCAGGCCGCTGTATTAGCAGACCACTTGGAAGAACATGTCGCACGATTGATTAGAGAGATCGGCAGAGGGAGCAGCGAGGAGGCCACTGGAGGAAGCCACACGATCAATTAGAGAGAAGGCCACTGGAGGAAGCCGCACGATTGAATAGAGAGGAGGCCGCCGGAGGAAGCCGCTGGAGGAAGAGGCCGCACGATCGATCGATTAGAGAGGGCAGGCCGCTGGATGAGCAGAGCGCTGGAAGAGCAGTCCGCACGATCGATTAAGGAGATCGGTGAGAGTTGCGGGCTGCTGGAGCAGAGCAGAGGGAGGCCGCACAAGCTACGAGCGGGAGGAGGAGGGGTGAGGGAGGCCGCACGAGCTGCGAGCAAAGCAGAGTGTGGTGCCCACGAGCCAGAGGGGAGGAGTCTATAAGAGGCGAGGAGAGGAGGAAGCGCAAAGAGGAGAGGAGGAGGCACAAAGAGACCGCAAGGGGTGCGGTTTAAAATAAGAGACCGCAAGGGGCGGTTAGAACAAGGGTTGCGGTTGAAAAAAGGAACCTGACTCTGATACCATGTGTAAAAAGGCCATAGCTTGGTGGTATTACTTAAGTGTATAAATACAAAGAGAGAATACATTTATATAGGAGGGAGAAAGAGAAAAGAATCCCTATACAAGATGGGGGACTAAAGAAGAGAAACATAAATGGGCCCAAATACGGGCCTTCTACATGGGCTTTTCCAACAAACCACATCACTCCGCAGATGCCCTCTCGGTACTTAGACTCTCAGTGTCCAAAGTTCATTACGGTGGCTAATGGAGACACCACTCCCGTTGATGGCTCTGGCGATGTGTTGCTCACCCCTCTCTGTCTCTTCGTTTTGTTGTCTAAGTTCCTGAACCTCATTTTAATCTGCTTTTTGTTAGTCATCTCATTCACGATCATGATTGCTTAATCACTTTCTCTTCTTCATCTTTTGTTGTGCGTGATGGGCAGACACAGAATATCATTGATAGAGGGTGACTTTCAAATGAGCTCTATACGCTGAATCTCCCAACATTTGTACTTTCTTCTGTCACCTCTGTTGATTGGCACCGACGCTTTGGTCGTGCTCCTCTCCCGATCCTCCAGAAGACTTCCAAATTTTCCTCTTTCTTCTCTTGATTGTGAATCATGTATCTATGGGAAACAACATTGGTATGCTTTTCCTCATTGTACTGGGAGAACTGTACCTCCTTATTTAGTGCATTCTGATTTAACATTTTGTTCCCTACAAAATAATTAGTATATCTGGATATCGTTACGTTCTTACGTTTATTGATGATCATTCACGCATGTCTTGGTTATGCCCTATGCGTGATCGCTCTGAGCTACTGTCACTTTTTCGCTCCTTTGTTGTTAAAGCACAAACGCAATTTCTCCGCACTATCAAAATACTTCACATTGGTAATGCACGCGAATACACCAGACATGCATTTCAGGAAACTTGCACCATATTGGGCATTATCCACCAAACCTCATTTGCGTATACATCACAACAGAAAGGCATTGCTGAGCGGAAGAACCACACTCTTCTCAAAGTTGCTCATTCTCTACTATTTTAGATGCAGGTCCACACTGCCTATTTGCATTTTGCTATGTCTAATGCATGTTATCTCATCCATCACATGCCCTCATCCTAAGTTATCAAAGGCACAAGGTCCACCGAGGCGCAAAGAGGTCCCGGAGCCTAGGCGCAGGCACGCCAGAGGCACGTGAGGCGCAAAAATAAATTTGGTGCTCAATTCACTGAAAATCAGTGAATTGGGCACCCAATTCACTGAAAATCAGCGGATTTGGCATCAAATTCATTGATTTTCAGTGAATTGGGTGCCAAGTTCGCTGATTTTCAGCGAATTGGGTGCCCAATTCACTGAAAATCAGCGAATTGGGTGTCCAGTTCATTGAAAATCAACGAATTGGGTGCCCAGTTCACTGAAATCGACGAATTGGGTGTCCAGTCCACTGAAAATCAACGAATTTATTGCCCAATTAACTGAAAATCAGCAAATTGGGTGCCAAGTTCACTGAAAATGAGCGAATTGGTTGTCGATTTTTAGTGAATTATGGGTGCCCAATTCGTTGAAAATCATTCAATTCGCCAATTTTCAGTAAATTGGGTGCCCAATTCGCCGATTTTCAGTGAATTGGGTGCCCAATTCGCCGATTTTTCAGTGAATTGAGTGCTCAATTCACTGAAAATTACCGAATTGGCCTAATTCACTGAAAATCTGCGAATTGGCATCCAATTCGCGGTTTTTCAGTGAATTGGGTGCCCAATTCGCTGATTTTCAGTTAATTGGGCACCCAATTCATTGAAAATCGGTGAATTGGATGCCCAAGTGAGCCTAAGTGTGCCTCGGGTGCATTTGAGATCATGTTTTGCCCACTCCCAAAAAAATAGGTTGAAAAAAACAGCTTGAAATGCCCGGAGCGCCTTTGGGGGGTGTTTGGGAGTTGTTAAGGTGCACTTGGGTGCGCCTGGGGCACCTCGCCCGCCTCTGTCTTGCAGAGGCGATGGCCGGTGCGCCCGACGCCTCAGGCGCTCCTAGAGATGCGCCTTGATAACGCAGCCCTCATCCATTCTCAACTTTGTGACTCTTTCCTCTATCTTATTTCCCGGTCAACGTCCCTTCCCTTTTATCCCTGGGGTCTTCGACTGCGTCAGTTTATCCACCACCTAGGTCCTCCCGTCGACAAGCTGGCCCCTCGTGCTACTTGATGCATGTTTGTTGGGTATTCTCGCACCCAGAAGTTGTATGTCTATTACTCTCCCTCCACTCAGAAATTGATTATGAATGTTGATGTGACTTTCATGGAGAACCAATCTTTCCATCAACCATCCACCTTGGCTATGACAACCTCTACTCTGCCACGTGCCCTTACTCCTACCCACTCTTCTTTACTAACGATACCTTGTCGTGGCCCCTCCTCTTCGTGTCTACACTCACCTTCCTCCTCGATCTGGTGCCCTGTGACAGCCCCGTCTACTACCGATCCTCCGTGGACTGCTGATTGGAACCCATCCTCCAATGCGCATCCTCTCTCTAATTATGCTTCCTTGGATCGTCTATCCTCCGATGTGTGCAGGTTTACGACTTCTTTGTCTTCTATTTCAACTCCCTTTTCTGTGCAGGAAGCTCTTCAACATCCAGGGTGACATCAACAATGAATGAGAAAACAAACTGTGCTTTGGGTCAACCATACTTGGGACTTTGTTGCTCTTCCTCCCATCATTCTTCGGTTAGCTGTAAGTGATTATTCACCGTCAAGCATCATCCCGATGGGATGATTGACCTCCTTAAAAGCTCGTCTTGTCACCCGAGGTTTCACACACCGAGACTGTCTTGATTATGAGGAGACTTTTTTCCATTTGGTTTCCATAAAAATAAGAAATACATTTTCAAAGCAATAATTTGAATATCATTCGTCGGGGCCTGAATGTTGTCAAACATGTTCATCACATTGAACACCATAACTAAGAGCTTGGAATGGTCTTCATGCGTACGAAAGACTATCTTGTGAATGCCTTCAACTAGGACTCAAAGATTTAATGACATCGGAGCAGATAATGAGCTTGGGAAAATGTTTGTCACTATGTATTTCATCCAACAACATGGAACATCATAATCATATATCCTAGTGATTGTTAACCGCAACCCGAAATTGGTTATCTGCACCCATAAAACCTTAAAAATGAGCTCTTTTTTCCCTCGCTGGCTTCCCTTAATCGCAACACAAAACTTGCACCATCTTTCCTTCGTGAATCCAAGTAGCCCTAGCCGCCTCGTTCTGTCTCCGATGTAGCTCTTTCAAGATACTTTTCCCATCATAATAAAATACTAGTATAGTTAGCTACCACCGCTTCCGCCTTCCTCTTCTTCGGGCGCGACATGCTCCAGGAGATCCCGTGGCCTACTAAAGTTTGGATCTATCGTGGGCACTGCAGCTTATGCAATCTTCGGTTCGTTCTCGATCTCCTCTTTCATTCCATTGACTTATTGTTGAGTTTTTAGTGTGTTCCTCTACTAATTTTGGAATGTGCTTCAAAATTTTAGACCTTCAACATCTTGTAATTTCTGTCGACCGTATCTCTCATTTTCACACAAATTTCTAGCTACTGACAAGAAATACTTTGCGATTCTTCTTCTGAAGTTAGAGTCGACAAGATCAACTGAAACAGATTCTTTCAATCAACATCTTGAATCTTTTGACTCTCAAGGATCAGATCTACTTCTCAAATTTACAGATCTATTCTTCATCTATTCTCAACCGACTGAAGAACGTTTTTCAAGGAAGAGGATATCTCTCTCTCAGATCTGAAGAAAAGAACTCTTCCTACAGTTTTTAGTTAGATTGCTTGTCAATCTAACCCCTTTGTACATACTTTTGTAGGAAGTCTGCTTCCGAGTTATTTGTTGTAGATTATTATTTAGGGATCGAGTTGTAGGAGAGATTTGTTCTCCGAGTTTGTGTAGGAGTAGTTTGCTCCGAGTTGTTGGAGTTGTGACTCCGAGTTGTAAGATTGGAAAAAACTGAGATTGGTGAAGTAGCCGAATCTAGCCTTGGAAATGCTAGATAGGCGAGGCGGGAAAGTGGACTACCCACATCGGGGAACCACTATAAGATCCTTGTGTTGTGCTGTGCTCGTTTTTCTGTGTGCTTGTTGTTTAAATCTTTAATTCCGCTTAAAGCCATAGAATCCACCTATTCACCCCCCCTCTAGGTGATTTAGGTTGCGACTAGATACTTTCAAAGGTCTTTCATGATAACCCTTAGGGTGGAAGAGTGCTAGTTTATTATGCGAGCAACTTCTAACAAAATGTCCTAATTGAGTGCAACAATAACATCTAGAAGTAGTATAAAAAAAATCTGTAGAAAACTTGGAATTGTATTTACTGGAAATTGGAACTAGACAGATGCGTCGAGTAGAAGTCAACACATCTGCTTGGTTGCGTTGATAAAAAGTAGACGCATGTATGTGGTTGCTTCGAGTTAAAGTCAACTCACATTCATACTTGCATCGATTAGAAGGCGACGCACCATCAGAGTTACGTCAAATAGAAATCGACACATGTTTCGTGTTATCAAAAAAATTCAAATTCAAAAACTATTTTTCTACAGGATTTTTCCCTAGAATTCCCTGATGATCTGATGAAATAAACTTATTGAAAATGATGATCCTATCAGGGTTCTCATGTGAATCTTTAAGGGGTTGTTTCTCTTTTGCTCTAACAAAGACCATTGGACTCTTCCATGCAGGTTTGCTGGAAGATTCACTAATTGATGATGGATCGGCACCTAATCCTAAGTTTTTGAATCTCGCAGAGAGATTCTCAGAAATTCCCTTAAGTTTCTTACTTCTACCATTCAGTAGGGATTCAAAGACTTTTGTCTTTGCAAGCTCTTCCTTCAGTGATTGGCTCTCTGAAGTCAACTCAGTCAACTCATCAATTTATTTTTCTAGCTTACCTAGTTCAACCCTAAGTTGATAGTTATGGTAAGTGGGGTTCTCATTAAGTTTCTCATTTTTCAACTCTTCTAATTCTTTTCTAAGTTATTTTATTTGATTTTCTGCCTCTAGATGGTCTTGGCAAAATTCTCTAAAACAAACTTTGAAATCATTAGAATTAAAATCAATATTATTAAAATAGGATACCTGATCTTCCTCTGTGGGTGCTTCCAAATCCATCAAGCAAGCTTCTTCAGCACTAGTCTCCTCTGTTGGAACATGCTTTCCGCATCTCTTGGTTTGACAATAACAAATCCTATTCTATTTGATCATACTTGCATTGTGTTTATAGTGTGCAGGATCTTCAACATTCAATCCCCAAAGGAGTGTGAAAAAGAAAGACGTCGAAGCGACATCAGGATGATTCTCTGTTGATACCGCGGCGCGGCAACACTACCAATGGCGGTAGCGTTTACTAATTCGACGGACTGTCAAAAAAGGAATGTCGACGGGACGCTATTTTGGCAAGTACTATTGCAGCACGTTAAGGCTAACGCCCGGCGGTAACATTTGGATGTCCCACCATCGTGATGCTGATTGAGGAGCAAATGTTGAAGAAGATCTCGCGGGAAGGAATAATATACCGCTAACGCGGCGCAGTAGTTACTAGCGTCGAGCGGTAACTTTTGGAAACTCCCAATCAATTATGATTTGGTTATGGAACCAAAAAGGGCATTCAATATCATTATGAAGGCAAGAATATATCATATTTTCGCGGGGAATAATGTATTTCCAAAGATAGAAGCCAAACCCACGAATTTGTTGAGAATAGAATGAAGGAAACTGCTCACTGCCGCTACCGCCCCCCTATTGCACTACCGCCGGCGCTACCTTTCCTGGACAGCAAACCTCTATTTAAAACAACCCGAAAATGAGTTTCCCTTAACGGATTTAGACGAAATTTTCGAGGGCTGAAAGCCCTAGCCGTCTAGAGAAAAGTGAGGGGTGTTTCCCACTCATCAAAAGAGAGAGTTCTTCAGAGGAGATCAAAAGAAAATCAAGCGCAAGGATTGAAGGCTATCAAAACGACGATCAAGAAGCCTTCTCTCAACATACACATGGAGTGTTCTCGCTGCAACAATCTCTAATCAATTGGAGACATCCAAGGATCTCAAGAACATCAAAGAGGAAGACTCTCAAGCCACAACGATCGAACCTTTGCAAGCGAAATGACATCTACATCAAGGGTTCTACTTATAGGCCGGGGAGTTTTTCCATTATCTTATCTTGTAACGCTTATATTTTTATCTTTGTCCGGTAGAGAAATTCGCCACACGGTGACTAGGTCTTGAGGGGCTTAGGGAGGAATTCGCCACACAACGACTGGGTCTAGGGAGTAGATCTAGGGGGGTGCTCGAGGACTTTCTGGGGAGAGAAAGGCTAGAGCGGCTTGAGGCCTTATCTGGGGAGAGATAGGCTAAAGCCAACCGGTCCTTGGGAGAAGGGTCGGTATAGAAAACCAAAAGAGTTTTCATTGGTCGCCTCTTTCCAAGCGTCATTGAGAAAAGTTTTTCTAATCATATTTATTTCAATTTAATGTTAATGAAAATATGTTTGTTTCTTCATCTCTGATTCGTGCTCTATGATTTTCATTGTTCTAACCTAAAAGTATTTTCACAGTCGCTAACGCCGAGCGGTACCTCTACCGCTGGCGGTAGCAACAGAGAATTAATTTCTCTAAATAATCTCGAAAATCTTAATACCCTTATTCAGCCCCCTCTATGGGCGCCTACAGATCCAACATCCTCTTCACTCTCTGAAGAAGAGCTGGATTCAGATTCAGTATAACTCCAGGTTTCAGCAATGAAACCTTTGTCTTTCTTCTTATCCTTCTTCTTGAAGGGTTGCTTCTTATGCTCCTTCTTGTAAGCTTTTTCTTTCTAATTATCAGGACACTAGGGTGCTATGTGTTCTGGCTTTCTACAAGCATAACATATAATCTCTTTGTTAGGAGTCTTGTCAAACTTGGGCTTGCTTGAACTTTTATCTCTCCTTCTTGAATCTTCCTATTTATCCATTTTCTGAATCTTCTAGCTACGAGATTGAACATCTCCTCTTTAGTTTTGGAAGACTCTGCATCAGATGCATTTAATGCAAATAATCTATCTTTTGATGGAGTCGAGATTTTCTCACTGACTTCAGATTCAACCCTATTTTGAGAAGTAGATCATAAGACTTCAATTTTCCCAGCAAGACATCCGTGGTGATCTCCTTGTGGCATATTGATTCTCTTATAGCCCAAATTCTTGAATTTTATGTGTTAGGGAAGCACATGAGGAGCTTGTCATTAATTTCTATCAATGATATTTTCTTGTCTAGTCCTTTGAGTTCATTGATAATTATGGTGAATTTAATATACATTTTAGCAACTGATTCTTCTACTTTCTTTTGGAAGTTCTCATACTGTGTAATGAGATGAGATTTTCTGTCCTTTCTCTCACCTGAGTTTCCTTCCATTATTCTTGAGAGTGACTCCCAAATTTCGTTGGCAATTTGGCAATCAGCAACCTTTGAAATACTTCATCTGACATGGTAGATACCAAGATGTTCATGGTCTTGGCATCACAAACTTTTTTGCTTTCTTCTCAGCTTCTGTACATTCAAATCTAGGAGCAATCTCTTGTGTAATGTTTCCACTGGAGTCCTTCCTATATGACATTGGGGGACCTGTAAGGATTGAATCAAAGATATCTTCATCAATGAAGTTCATATAGAACTTAATTATGATTTTCCACAGTGTTAACTTTTCCAGGTTACACATTAGAGATCTTGTGGATGCAAATTCATTGAAATGATTGAACTCATTTTTCAGAATAGGTTTATATACTAGTAATTATAAAATTATAACTGTTCAGATCTTTGTGATCAATATGTTAACATTTTCTGATCAACATGGCTCTGATATCAATTGAAAGTGAATAGTTAAGCCTCTGAGAATTCTCTAGAGGGGGTGTGAATAGAGATTTAAAACTATTTATTAAAATATTAACTAGATTCTGACAAACTTAAACAAGTATCCAAATAAACTTACAACCATAACTAAGTATTCCACATCAAAAGTAAATGCAGGAAATAAAATGAAAGTAAGTATAGAAAAGTCACAGAACAAATAAACACAAAAGTTATAGTAGTTCCCCAAAATCTGGGTACATCTACTCTTCCACTTTGGTAGGAATCTATTATCTCAGTGTCTAAATCTTTTGATAAGGAGGCTCTTAGAACCAATGTCTGAGTTTTTTGATAATGAGATTTTTAGAACCAATTCCTGAGTTTTTTGATAATGTCTCTTAGACTTTTACACAACTCCTCCTATCCGCACTCATTCGAGACCCATTGGGCATCACTATCTCCAATATATTCTTTACCAAGGCAGACGACACTCCTATTTCCACCACGAAGTCCTTAGACAGAAAAGAGTGTGATGGTCAAGTATCAAAAAGAGCTCTCGTCGGATAGTTGACAATTAGGACAAAGCGTAATTGTACACACAAACAAGCGTCTCGTTGCAATCTGTAAAAATTAAATTATAATTCATACTTGTGACGACATTGTTTTGTCGGTTGGCTTCATGTTAGCCAAGCGAGTAGACTCTCGACTGGGCCGGGCCGGAGGATGTTTGGAAGCAGAAGACTCCACAGTTTTGCCTTTCTCCACATAAGTTGTACCCGCCGCACAAGCATAATCCACTGCTCGGTTTTCTGTAGTCGGGGGACCACTTCAACATACTCGGGCTTTGTGTCCCACATTTCCGCAAGTGAAACAAATTAAGGGGCCAGTGCCGTAGTTTCTCCCAATACAATAGAGGGAGCTGGTTCCGCGAACCTAGACTTCCTCTTGTTCTTTCTGAACTCAGGCTTTGACTAAGAGGTCGGCGTGTAACATCCCAAAATTCTGACCCGACTAATTGAACCTCTAGGGGACCTAACCGGTTCAATCGACTCCTCTTGGTGAGCTTATTCAGGGCTAAAGTGACCTTGTTGACCCGGTAAACCAATTACAATTGGTTTAATCTGAAATTCGAGTTATAAGGACTCAAATAAGCTTTTTGAGCAAATGAGTTCAGAACGGTCTCCGATCAGTGATGTTACACTCGTAAGACCAATATGAATTCAACGTCGTTTGTTTCGTCGCATTCCGATGCATATATACAAAGTTGGCCAAAAAGGGTCGCCTCGGGTTACGCAGCGCCTCAAATTTGACTTTAATGCAAATGACCTCATATTCGACCTTAGTTGATATTGTTAGACTCGTAAAGCTGATACGAGTCCAACGGAGTCGACTGCACTCAATTCCGATGAGTATCGGAGAACCTGCAGTGTCGACGCGACTTTAAGTAACGAAATTATCTAAAAGGTGAAATCGAGCAAACGGTCACGGAATTCACCTCAGTCAGTGATGTTAAACTCAGGAAGCCAATACAAGTTCAACAAAACTGTCCGCGCTCGATTCCGATAAGTATCGGAGAATTTGTCGTTCGGCGCGGTCTGCGAATATCGTACTTATCCATGATGGTGAAATCAAGCAAACAGCCTCGGAATTCACCTCAAACAATTTTATTAGACTCGTGAATGTTATACGGTTCAACGAAGCTGTTTGCGCTCCATTCCGATGAGAATCAACGAAATTATAACATGGTTTGCAAATATAGTATTTATCCAAAATGGTGAAATTGACCAAACGACCTCGCAATTGACCTCAGTCAGCGTTGTTAGACTTGTAACAATAGTACGAGTTCAATGGATTTATCCGTTTGCAACTCCGACACTATTTGAGCAGTTTTGATGTTTGAGTCAAATTAGGCCGCATACACTCCGGGGAGCGAAAAATGAGCAAACGAACTCGAAATTGATCGTTGATCATTTCGATGGGTGCGTATCGACGAGACTGTCGTAACGAGTCATTCCATGATAAATTCCGAGTCCTATAGAGCGATACACGAGCGTTTGAATGCATTAATAATAATAATAATGTTATTATTATTATTGTTATTATTATATATATACATTATACTTTAGGTTAGAAGATCACCGAGCCCCTCTCCTCCCAGCTGCGCCGCACGACAACCCTCTCCTTCTCTCTTTTTCTCTCTCCCGATACAGCCTCCCAATCCGGCGAGCTCCTCCGACCAAGCTCCGGCCACCGGTGAGCTCTCCTTCTCCAGATCGGGTGACCTCTCTCCTCTACAAACCGAGCAGCCCTCCAAATAGCTCGACGAGCCTCCCTCTCCCGTGAACTGCCCCGCCGTGACTCCGACCAGAACCCTCCCGAGAAGCTCCTTCCAGACAGAGCTCCTCCAGATCTCTCTTTCTCTCCATATTTTCAGCTCTCTAGCAACCCGCCGCCTCCCTCCGCCATTTCCGGCGAGTTAGTTCTAGATCTGAGCTAAGGTTCCCGCCCTTTATTTCTCCAGCAAATCGAGAGCCTCCGGTTCTCTTTCTTCATTTCCGGCGAGCAATCCTCGAACCGAGAGCTTCCCTAGCTTTAAAAAGAGCGGCTAATCTTCCTCTCCAAGGAAGACCCAAAGCAGCACTCTCAAAATGGTCTATCCAAGGTAGATTTCCCTTCGACGATGTTTGACGAAGTTCGGATCGGCGAGATTTGACCATGGCCGGCAACGATGGACAAATGCCGCGTGCACGGCTATTGGGTAGCATGCATGGACACAAGGTGCGTTCTTCCTTGACTCCTCCCTCCGCATAGATCTTAAGTTTCAGTTGTAGAAACCTTCTCGCAAAGGCCCCATTTTTCCGGCAACCCGCAGACACTTGAGCGTAGTCGTGCACGGCTTGACCGCAAATCATTTTGAGCGGGTCCTTGTGACCTCTCCGCGAGTCTCGGGGTGACACAACGATAAATAAATATTACTGCGCGCCGGTCGAAACAACGACGATCACACGACGGTAAATAATATCAATGTGCGCGATCAAAACAACAACGCTTGCACGTCGAGAATTTATATTAAACTGTACGGTGAGGTCGACGGTAGATCTCACGATGAAAACTCGTGTTGATTGCGCGATGGAAATCAACGAAGAATCGTGCGATGAAAATCAATAATGGATCCCGCAATGAAGATCAATAATACTTATAGCAGAGATCGATGGTGGATCATGCGACGAACTCAACGGAGAACCGCGCGATGGAAATAAATGGTGAAGCTTGCGGAGGAGACTGACGTCGAAGATGAAACCAAGTCTGTTGTCACGTGAGATTTAGGGTACGTCAAACCAAGGAAACATCATCAATTTCAATATTAATTAACCAATGACATGATACCTTCTAAGGGTATTATCGTAACCGCTGATAATTGATGCTTATGAACGGATAATCCAAATCCTTGTGTGGAATTGAGGATATTAACCATTGGAATGCTTAGACGAATATGATGATAAAAACATATATAATGAACTTAGAGTTGAAGAATTAGTAGGTTTAAGCATATTATGATGAAACCAAGGCCGAGCTTGAAACGATGATCGCAGTCTCGATGCTATGAATCTATAAGAAGATTTAAGTGGGAGTAGAAAGAGGCGTGATGGGAGAGTGTTGCAGCGGCGGCGGCGGAGGCTTGGGCGGCAGGAATAGTGTGTTGCCGGTTGGTTTGAGGGCTTCTATAGAAGGAGCGTGTAATTAGTTGCAGGGGGCGGGAGCAGCAGGGGAGTACAAAATGCGCATGTTACCACCCTCCTGCATCTTCAGACCGTACAGTCACTGCTTCAGTAATAGCCTCGTGGTCAACGACTTGCTCATGTAGAGCCCCTCAAGCTTCTCCCACAACGTGACGACAAACTCTTCAATACCGATGTTGAACAACACCTTATCGTCGACGCACATTCGGATAGCGCTAGTGGTGCGCTCATCCAACTCCGTCCACTCAGAATCCTTCACCGGAGTGGGCAAAGAATCACGCCCCGCAGCACTTGGATCAACCCTTGCTCAACTAGCATGTCCTTGACCCGAATCTGTCATAGGGAAAAGTTCCCGTTACCGTCAAATTTCTCCACTGAATATCTGGCCAACATTGGATTCTTCCCTGCCATAGATGCCCACAATAATCACTAGGCAATCTGATTAATTCACAGATCAAATTTGGGAAGATAGGGAGCGGACCAATGTCATAACCTACTGTTGACCCAAGTTTAATCAGAACGTCCAATCAGTCACCTACCGAGAACTTCAAGAAATGCAGGTAAACAAGAACACCAAGTAGCCACTCAAATTTATATATTGAACAATATAAATTTCAACGAGTGCTCCCTGGGATTCAACGAGTGCTCCCGAGGGGGAATCGACAGCTTCCAGACGAAAAGCCTTTAATATCAATACAGAAGCCATGGCCGTCGCGCATGCGGTTCTTTCCAGTGCCATCGTCTTGGCGAAGGAGGCTCTAGAAATCGGGAAGGTGTATCCTCCCTTTACTAAATCAAAAAATCTGCCGACGAGGGAGCATGCCCTTATGCTTCAAAAAGAACTTGTCGGCAAGCTGATGACGATGGAGAAGATGTTGAGCAAGATCGAGTTAAAGTGAAGCGTGGTCGTTGAAGCACTGTGCACTATGATCCTAACTAACCCAATTAAAGTAACCAGGACCCCCTATGGTACCATAGGAGCAAAGAGAAGTCCCCTTAGTATCTTAACCTAGGGCAAAACCTAATGAGCCCGAGGTAACTGGTCAGGCTCAACCAGACCTAGTATGAATTGGTGAACTTCACCATAGGTCTAATAGATTTCTAATTGACTCGTAACCCATCTATCTCTTGTGTTACATCGAATTTGACCTACAATTACTTAAATAGACATTTTGACTAAATTAATTCGGAATTGATCACGGTCAGTGACAGTGTTCTCGTAGGACCAATACGAACTCAAGCACACCGGTTGTGTCACATTCCGGTATGTAATTATGAAGTTGACTAAATTATGCAAAATTAAACTACGAGACATCCCCGTTATAACTTTTTGAATAAACAAACTCAGAATGAACCCTAGTCAGTTGCGTTGAACTCGTATAATTTATATGAATGCAATGCAATTCGTTCCGTTTAATTCCGACGAGAATTGAAGTTGACCAAGTTAGGTCGTGTCGAGCTACGCGACAACTGAAATATGTAACTGTGCAAACAAACTCTGAATCGACTTTGGTTAGTTTCGTTAGACTCAAGTGGATCCCCTCAGAAATATCAGATCACAATTAATCGGAGACCCCAGGATGACCCCGTGGCTTGATTAGGTCAAACATGACTTAATTAGCACAGCTGAGCCTACAAACATTTTCTTGTCATTCTAAAGTCACCTTGGATGCAATTTTGTAATTACAGGGTTAATCCTAATTGATGAGGCATGCGGGGGCACACACCTAGGATTGACTTTGCTCAAACCTACTCAAAAGAGGTCTAATTGACCAAACAACTTAATCCATTCAAGTAAACTCCTAACCTCAGTCCTAATATCATTCCTCCTACACATAACCTAGGGAAACAATAAACTCTAACATAATTATGCTAATTGGATCCAATAAGGATCCACTAAACCTAATAAGACCAAACCCCCACCATGGAACCAACTTCCTCCCCACCTAGCCAACATTCATTGACTCATTGTCTTCAAGTACAGAGGATGTACTTCCATGCACCCCCCCCCCCCCCCCCCCCCCCCCCCCCCCCCACACACACACACACCTGGCACTTGTGGTCGGATATGGTTTCTACCGAGAAGGAAGGAAAGGGGGTGGAAACTATGCCACATGCACGCTCAAAAAATTCAACAAAAATATAAAAATTCCTCAAACATGCTCCAAGGAAACACTAAAAGGGTATGTTTGGCGCGACGGTAGTGCTCGTCAGCGCGGTGGTTATGATTCGTCGTTCGTGAATGCCCGACCTAACCTAAGGAACTTCATCCACTTTTAAGTTCAAAATTAGTTTTTTTTTGTCTTGGTGGCAGTCATAACCATTGTCATGTTAAACATATTTTATGACAACTTTTTTTTGTCCATATTCACCAGAGCAAATTGGCGTGCCAACTGGACCCTAAGAAAACCTGAAACAACATAATAATTAAGAAAAACAACCACATAAATAGTTCGTGCATCAACTAGAATATTGCTGAACAACCACCTAAGCAATGATGAATTCAAGAGGAAAGATACATCCAGTAGGGAGAAGAATTATAAGGAAGAAGGGGTATAAGTTTTAATTAAAATCAAACAATGATAAGTGATTTGTGCGAAAAATATAGTCCTGAACACAAGGCAATAGTTATTAGCACACCAGTTTTGGCTATTCGCACACCAATTTCTATGAGTTATTACGCGCCTTTTGAAAATACGTCTTGTACATGCATCTTTAGGAAAAGTGTTCAACACGAAAATTGTAGATCTCATCGAGATCTACAACTCTGCTATATGGAGCTGTACCTGACGCCGTTTTTATTACATAAGGGAAGATGAAAGGTGGTCGTGGTGTAATATTTGGCGGACAAAATAACCCTAAAAAAACCCTCAAGCTTTCATCAATCATGATTTTTTTGGTCATGTAAGTTCCATATCGTTTTTTATTTAAATTATATTGGGTTTTAATTTTTTTTAAGGCATTGTAAAGTCTGCCATTTCAGCAAATCTGGGGAAGTCTGCCAATTATATTGGGTTTTAACATTTTTTTAAGGCATTGTAAAGTCTGCCATTTCAAAATGACATTTTAAGGGTTTCACCATTTCAGCAAATCTGGAAAGTCTGCCATTTATATTGGGTTATAACTTCTTTAAAGCATTAAAGTCTGCCATTTCAAAGCGACATATTAAATGTTTCACCATTTCAGCAAATCTGGGAGAGCCCGCCAAGTCCCCTTCCGCACGGCAAGTCCCCTTCCGCACGGCAAGTCCTCTTTTCCTCGCCAACTACCCGCCGAACGCAGCCCTCTCTCCTCTGTTTTTGACTGCTACAGAAAGCAACCCTCCTCGAGAGAGCCCCCGCCAAAACCAAGAGCTATTCCTCCTCAAGAGGAGAAAGAGAGCCCTCCTCCCCCACCGAGCATCAACTTCACCCTTGCTGTGATTCCGCGGCACAGAAGCCCTCCTCAAGATCTCCCCCAACATTGCTTCCTTCCCGGTACCATTCGAAGCACCATTTCCCCTCTCAAAGCTTACTTCCAGGTGCTATCTTTCATAATGAATACTTTTTTAATCCTTCATATGGTTGGTTTTAATCCTTCATATGGTTGGTTTTAATCCTTCATATGGTTTTATCCTTCCCCTCCCGTGTGTCTCCTCCTCTTTGATCCTTTTACTTGGTTTACTCCTTCATATGCTTGGTTTTAAAGGGTTTGCAATGAATACTTTTTTAATCCTTCATATGGTTGGTTTTGGATTTCCAAACGATTTCCGGTCCATAAATGTGTAAGGTTTTCCCTGTTTCTCTAGGAAATCTAATTTGGACTGAAAATCTGATTTGGATTTTGGAATTTACTTCTCCTGGACTGAAAATATCGGAACAGAATTTGCAGAAACTTGGTGAGCGGGGCTCTGTAAATCAATAATTTCATTTTATTTCTCAAATCAAAATCACTAGTACATGTGTTGCATTAATAAGAGAGGAAGATGACAAAAATCTTAAGAGTCTAGGAATTAGAGGATCAAAACAAGACATCGACCCACAAATTCTAGGTCAGCAATAAAAAATAGTCTAAATAGAATTAGGTTAATAAATTTATTACTACTTTAAGAAATGCCAAAAGAACCCAAGCCAACATCAGCCCCAATAGCAGCCAACATCAGCAACCACAACACCATAAACCAGAACCAGACATAGCAGCAGCCACAGTACAATCCAATTCCAAATCATAACACCTGCCAACTTCAGCCACAACATAAAGAAACAGCCTAGAAATTCAGAGATTAGGACCAAAGAGAGCCGAGAAGATATATATCTATATATATTGGATTTTACTTTTCCTGGACCGAATAGCATTTATATTTTTTAAAATTGTTGTGCTTATATTGTTGTAGAGTTCCCATCGTGTATCAATAGTTGCCATCTTCAAATCCTTGATATTTAGTGATTTGCTTCAAGTGCATATGTGTATTTAGAAATAAAATATAGGTGCAAGCTCAACATGTTGTGTGCATAGGTGTATCAGCATAGAGTTCTAATTCTGCAGTGGTTGTCCTTCTTTTCCCCTCTTCTATTCTCTTTAGCAAGTTTAATGTTTTCAATTATATAGTTTTGAATACTTTTTTACAAGATTTTAAACTGATATGAAGTGTGTGAATAAAAATTTGCATATATGAAACACATTGCCTCTCTACAAATGTTGTGCTAAGGTTGTCGCTATGGCTACATTGATGTACTCTTATAAAGAGAATTTAACATTAATGCAAGAAAATTGCTATTATAAAGTTCTCTTACTGTGGTTGTAATGTTGTATTTTCATCCCCTATCTATGGACAAGATTCCTTTTTAAAGTTTCAAATTATAAATTTACCTATTTTCTTTAGCAAGTTTAATGTTCTTCATAGTTCATGATTCTATATAATCTTTGATTAGCTTGGAAGGTCAAAGGGTTGAACTTGGGCATATGTGATTTCAGATTTTTGTAAATATTCAGGATTAATGTTGTGCTAAGATTGTCGCTATGGCCCGTGACTTGATTTATCTTTTGATTTCTATCGGTTACTGCTTTTATTTTGTTTTGAACTCATTGTACGTTTATTAATTGCTTAACTAAAATTTGATTATAAGTTTGTATGGATTGCTTGTAAGTTGCATCTTACAACCTCTTGCAAAACAAGGAACATAGCATGGCAGTTACCAACCAAGCATTGTATCCCAGTGAGATATGCCTATCTACGAGTTGTAAGGTGTTTATTGTGATATTTGACACAGCTTGGGTGTTTAGACTAGGATTTACTATTTTGATATTGAAAATTTTTATATACCGTTTTATGCGAGTAAATTTGAAATACCCCATACCCATTTTCCACTTCATATTTTATTCATTTTCTCCATTTATTATCTCATTATTACAGTTTTTTTGGGGCTCGCATACCATGGAAGTCAGAACTCATAATGATGAAGACATCAATCCTCTGAACACGAGAGCAATTACACATGATGTGTTAAATGTTGGCTTGGGTGATATCGGAAAAATTAAGGTATTGTTTTTCCCCTTTTTCTTTTATCAATTTAATAGCTTTATTTGTACAAGGCATAAAATTGCAAGAGACGGCGTCATCTACAACTTTCCTAAAAATGCATGTACAAGGCATAAAATTGCAAGAGACGGCGTCAGGTACAACTCTGCTATATGGATTGCTTGTATTAATCACAACGAAGAGGAAAGAGAACAGTAACCGCAAGCCTTACTCCCCTTGTTCACGTTCTGGATTAACAATCACAGAGATTGTTATGGATGTTCTATTGCGTAATGACCGGTTTCTTCCCTTTAATAGGACATGGAAATTAGGAGTATAGTAGAAATTACCAAATTGCCCCAAACTTTCTTCTTAAGTCAAATTCGCCCACCCATGGGTGTGCGAATTGAAACCGAACGTTCTGAACGTGACAATGGTAAGACCAAGTTTGTGCAATAAAGATCCAAATACATCTAGCCTATCTATCACGAGTTGATGCCTCCTCGAATCCCGACGTCGACTCGCTCCTCGCATCTCCTTCGAGCAGGGGACGGGATAATAACGCCCCCGACATCTGCCTTCTACTGCTGATTTTCCTGCCCCGCTCCTTGGGCTCCTCCCACGACTCTCCTCATCTCCAGGAACTTTGGGCATGTCGACGTGGCCTGCCCCTCCACCTGATGGAAATTAGTGGTGCAACTCGGATCGGTTCGATTCCACCCAAAACGGAGAACCGACCCATACAAGTTTGGTTCCAAATTTTTGGAACCGGACTGACCCACAGTCCTAAAGTATAGAACCGGATCCACCCAAAACCGTTCCACCCAAATTTTTGGAATCGGTTCGGAAAAAGAAATTGCTCACCTTCTCGAATTTCGACCTATCCGGCTCCGGCGCAGAAATCGTGAGGGAGAGTGAAGAGGGGATCTGACGAGGAAGAGTGTTGCAGACTAGAACAGGAAGACTAGTGGAGCGAGCTCTTCGTGTCGTGGAAGACCGGATGAGGGTTGGGTTCTTGCTCTCGGGGACGGGAAACACCGAAGAAGGGAATGTGCGTGGGAGGCAGATTGATTTTTTTTCGCGAGGTCCGGCTGTGACTGGGAGTGTATTAGGGGGCGGGATTTGGACCTTATTAGGAATTTAGCGCAATAAGAATATTACAAAATTTGGATTTACTATTGATTTTTCGGTTCAGGTCGGTTCTCAGATACCCGACTATAGGAACCGAGAATCGAACCGAACCATCGGTTTTATTATATCTGGAGCTAGCCCGAACTGAGCCACACAGGAACAGACCCGAACCGTCCGGTTCTTGGTTCTTCGGTTACTTTTGCACACCCCTAATGGAAATCACAATAAGGAACCGTGTTTCTTCTTTGTTGCCTCTGAGGCTGAACTATCCTTCGTTGTTGATGGCCTGGACGAGCTACTGCCATCGCCTCCCGAGGGGGAGACTTGTTGGACCTCCTGATCTCCTGACACCTCTCCGACGCATTGAACGAGCCTGATTCTCTGGAGAACTACACCGACCGGGTCCGAACGGATGAGGTCACCCTCATGCATGCCTCCAAAAACATGTGACCTAAGTCTTTTCCTTTTTTTTTTACTTGGAATAGATGGTATTTGTTTCTATTTTTACTGTGGTTTGTATGTTGTTTAAGATAACCGTTGTGGCCAGCTATGTTACCTTCTAATTCAATTTCATGTAATGTTCATCCAAGCTATGCCGTTTATTATTCTTAGCTGTTTTTTTATATGAAACCTGAGTTTTTGCATGTGTGTATTACTATTAATGCTGATGTTGATTATTTGGTAGCCTTCGGAAGTTATTTCTATATGCTTGCAAATATAAGCCCAGTAATATGCAGAAATACTTGAACGTAGAATATATCAAAATGAGTAGATAAGTAGAAGTTCCAAATCAGTATCATAACAAAATGAGAAATCTTGAACCAAATTACTTAGAAAAGAAATCAAGTGAATTTATTACATACATTCTGCGAATTTCATGTTTCAATCCCATATGCTTTCCTTTGTCTATAAGAAATAAACCATGACGCTGTTTACTCTCCACATTCAATCACGTCAATCCCATATGCATTCCGTCGGTCTTCTGGAATTTTGTTTTCTTCATCATCTCATATGCTTTCATAACTGTATAAGAAATACTGCCTCTACTTTGTTTTTCCAAATGACATACCTTTGCTTTGTGGTTCATTGTTTGCAAATGAGGATTTAGTTAATTGATTTTTCCTCTTTTATGTTCTCTTTTTGATATATATGTTTGCAAATAAACCGAGACATTTGCAACACTATATGGCATTCTTCATAATATAGGTTTTCTTCAACAATTCACTGTATCCTCATAAACTAGCTATTGATGTTATATATATTCAACTCTTCATGTAATTGGATATCTCTCTAGCTCATCTTCAAATAAATTTACAGATGGATGCTCCTTTTCTTGACCCCTGTTCGTCAGCTGCTGCGGGATTTAGCACCGCTTTTGGGGTCATTGACAAGAAGATGCTAGACGAAGCTTACATTGCCTGTGGAAAAATTTCGGCGGCAGCTGCTGCCTCGAAGGCTTCTCATAATTATCTTTGTCGTAACTCTGGCGGCCTCGTCCGTCGGTGTTGTTACTGCAAAGATAAGAAAAAGAAGTGTTTGGAAAATTGCGAGTATCGTATCTATTTTCCAGCTGAGCAATCAAATGCGTATTTCATATTAAAATCTATTACAGATCCACAAGAGACACAGTTCACCACTTAGATCATACAACTTGATGACGACATCAAACACGACAAAAAATACAGTAATACAATCAACATCATCTTGAAATTTCTGCCACCACGCTACCAAATGTCACCATGCTCTAAAATCAGACAAGCCGATTAAAATCGTTTATTTTCTTTGATAGCTGCTCTATTTTATGTTCATATTTTTTTAAGATCAATTGTTTCACTGGCCACTCCATCGCTTGGATTGGACAACCTGCACATTGCTTCAAAAACAATGTTATTATGTATTATTATTTTTTTCATTAGAATTTGCCGAGTTAATAATAGTACGCAATAACACTATTTTTGAAGCAATGTGCAGGTTGTCCAATCCAAGCGATGGGTGGCCAGTGAAATAATTGATCTTAAAAAAAATATGAACATAAAGTAGAGCAGCTATCAAAGAAAATAAACGATTTTAGTCGTCTTGTCTGATTTTAGAGCATGGTGAGATTTGATAGCGTGGTGGCAGAAATTTCAAGATGATGTTGATTGTATTACTGTATTTTTTGTCGTGTTTGATGTCGTTATCAAATTGTATGATCTAAGTGGTGAACAGTGTCCTTGTGGATCTGTGATGGTCTAAGCATTTTGTTTTAGCATATGGAGGAGTCCAATATAGATCTATATCAGCTAATCCAAAAACATGTGAATTTTTTCTTTTCTTTTCTTTTTTACTTGGAATAGATGGTATTTGTTTCCATTTTTATTGTGGTTTGTATGTTGTTCATGATAACCGTTGTGGCCAGCTATGATCGCTTCTAATTCGATTTCATGTAATTTTCATCCAAGCTATGCCGTTTATTATTTTTAGATATTATTGATGTTGATTGTCTGGCGACTTTATGTAGTCATTTCAATATATTTGACTTCTCAATTATCCAAATTCAAGTATTTCAGTTAAGTTCATAAATATAATTAATTACACTTCCTTGTGCATATCATTACATGCCCGAGGTCCACGTTGTGAGCGCCTAGGGTGTGGACTTGGATTTTATTCTAGAATGGCTCCAAATCACCGCCTTAGCTTGGTCATGTTCTTGGTTATCATCATGTTATCTTTATTTGTTCTGAAACTGTAAAAGTGTGTAAATATTGATCTAGAATGAATGAAGTTGAGCTGCATATGCATGGTTAGTAGCTAAAATAGAGTTAAAATTATATATAATAAACATATTATCAATGACTTTTGGGGAAATTTAGCTCTCACGAATGAACAGCTAAAGTTTAACACTACATTACCCAACAATTTATAAAATAGTTCTTTTTAGCAATATAAAGTTGTTTTATTTGCTGTGTGAGTTATTCTTTGTATATGTGAGCATTGGTTATATATTATTGTGTTGAATGCCACAGTGCATTGTAGCTTATCACAGATGAAAGTGAGGCTGGTGCTTGCCTATTGATTACAAAATGTCGAGGCTTTGAGTACGGTCCAATGCCCGGAGAAGAAAATAAGTATATTGTGCGATCAATGAGATCAACAAAGACCCCGAATTCTTGGAAAAGAATATTAGAGTCACGTCGAAGTACCTAATTTGTCGCAAAACTTTCATTTAAATTCCACTTATACTATTGATGTAATGCGTCCTTTTCGCTTTGGATTTCAAGTTTAAATTGAGGGATGATTGATTCTGTGCTTAGGTTGATTGAATTGAGCTAAAAAAAAGCTTTGCAAATTCTTTTTTGCCTGAAATGAACTATTCTGACCATTTCATTCATCTTGCAAAAGAAAAATGATTGGGTTCCCCTAAGATTCAAGACACCGTTCATATCCTCAACTGTTCATAACCCCGATCGGCTCCCGAACGATAAAATATTGTTGGACTCACTCTAGTATTGTAGACAGGCCAGATGTCAATTTTGAAAATTAATGAGTCCTTCCATGTGTCAGCCAAATCGAGAATGAGTGTTATCTGCTTCAGACATTATTTATAATAATTATAGATAGCAATTTCGTGTACCGAACAATGATTTCATGCCCGGCAATGGCAGTATCCGAAGACAATAATTAGGTTCACATTGTGAGACTCATTGAGATGTACGATAAAGCATTCTCGGTCTACTTTTTTACCCCCGGGTCTTCGGAAGCTAAATTTCCGTTGGGTCCTCACTTATCGGTTGGACCATGCAATCGGTCTATTTCGATGTTTTTGTAATCTCTTCGGAAGCTAATGTTTTTAGTGATAATAAGCTCAAGATTAATATTTGTAATCTTATTTTAAGATCATATGCAAGTGTGACTTTAGAAGGTAAAAACAAGTTGAAGGGAACACAGAAGATTTTATTCATGTTTTGTTAATTTAATTTATTATTATTATATCACTAGTGCAAGTTAATATTTATCTTTATTTGTCTTTGTTAATTCTACGTTCAAACTCAAATCTTCTATTTAAGATTTAGCTTGTTGTGATAGAGTCAAAACTCATAGGTCTATTATAAATGTAGTGTTCAAATATATTATTTCATACCCTAATAAGAAAAAAATTAAATTATAAAAAATGAGTATACAAATAATTTGGCTCATGTATGTTTCTTAACTAATTGTAATTTAGCCCAACACAAAAAAATGAAGTCCATTTTCTTAGCCGGTCGAAAACGAGTTGTTGATGAACAACAAGCTAAAGGAATATATATCTATTTCGAGTTCATAGATTTTGCTATTTAGTGTAATTAGCATCTCATTAACGTGAAAAGCTCGACGGAGCGGAATCGTTTCACTAAAGTCCAATGCAACCTAGCCATTTGGTCATTGATGTCCAAGTGTTCGGCTTAGAGAAACTGAAAAAAATGACATTTTCGCTACAAATGAGAGGACTCACGTTGAATCTTGGTTGCATTCATACGTTTAGCCTTCACTTCCTTACATTTAACCTTCGCTTCTTTTGTGCCAAAATGGCCCAAATCATTTTTCCCCTCCTTTTGTTTCATTTTTTTTGTTTTCATTTCTTCGGTTATATCTCTCCCATCTAACACCAACCTCTCTCCCACGACAAAGCAGCAAAGTGCAATTGCAAGTCATGAGTGCCAAAAAGAATCGGAAAAGTTGCAATTGATTTAATGGCACTTTGTGGTTTTGATCTCCTTGGTAGTTTTGATCTCAAATTTGGGCTACAAACTTATAATATTTATATACACTTATGTTTAGAGTTTGGAGTCGGATGGAGGTCAAATGGAAGGAGTTCCATTTTTTGACCTTAGTGCGGTCTACTCGAGGCTTCTTGAACCGGTCTAGAATTGGCAGTCTTAGCCCGGGAGCGGACGAGCGCTCAATCAGTCACACGAACGAGAGGGTTGGCAAGAGAATCTTTTTAGCGTGAAAAACCCCGAAAATGGATGAAAAACCACGTGGCCGGAGCTCGTGCCGACCAATCTTCAACTATATGTGGGTGCATATAGAGTTCTTCAGAGAAGGTGAGGGCGACATGTCGCGCCTCGTTACAACGGGGGGAGAGAGAGAGGTGCTCGGGAGGGTGACATGCCACCACCTCTAGAGCTTAGTTCACAGTTCGCAGTGTGGAGCACTGCTTTTCGAAGGCTGGCTGGTCTTCCGCGCGTACTGAACGGCTTGGGCTTCGTGCTCTGAGCATTCGTGCTCCTTTTCCGTTCACTTAGCAAGTCTCGGGATCTAGCGTCTCCTTGGTGGTGCTGACCACTGAACGAACCTGCACAGAAGGAGACTCGAAGGAAGTCAGAAAAACGAGGCAATCTTCGAAGTACTTGAAGAAATTTTCAAGGGCGGCTTCGAAGATGAGGGAGATCTCCAAGGGAGGCTTTCTCTCTTGCACTTAGGAAAGAAAGAGGGTGGAGGAGAGAATGACTCTAAAAGGAGAGAAATGGCCGAAGTCTGAAATGCGCGAGGGAGCGGGAGTCGGCGTCGATCGAGCAAGATAGCGAGGAGGCGGCTAGGGCAAAACTCACGGACTATCCGTGGGTTAGAGAGAGAGAGAGATAGGAGGGAAGGAAATTAAGAGAGAGAGATTTTTCTTGATTTCTAATTTCATGCCTCCACAAAGTCTAGCCCGCTACTATTTAAGTTCACACACATGCCCCCCCCCCCCCCCCCCCCCCCCCCCCCCCCCCCATTTGGGCTTACCACAATGGGCACAATATTGCTAAAATAACACAACAAAATAACAAAACATAAATTTGAAGACACAAGATAACTGACGTCGTCACGCCCATAACAAAAAGTTGATAAGATTAAAAGAGATAGCAGAAATTTAAATAAAATTAAATTAAATCTGATAAGATTAAAAAAGATAGCATAAAACAGCTGACATTAAAAACACACAAACACCATCAGATAGAATTGTAGCTGACATTATACATAAGGATATTAATGCATATTTTGATATTCATTGAACATATTTATAGCTAGAGTGTCTCTAAAATTTGTCCATTCTTGTGTGGCTTGGCTGGGGCTAACAACGTCAACGTAATCATAGAAATCTTCTGATACGTCTTGCGCTAATATCTCATAGTCAACCTAGTCCAACATTTGTGCATCGGTCTCTAATCTCTTCTCCACTAGAAAATTATGTAATATGCAACAAACATTTATGACCTGCACCTGCTCAAAATTATGGAATTAGATTACATGTCGACCGATAAAACTTTAACAAGTGAGGCAAGTCATACCTGCACTTTAATGTTGAAAAATGATGGTTGACGTATGTTAGAAAGGCCCATATGAGAGGCCCATTTGTTGTGGCCCATTTTTGTTTTCCTCCTCTTTTAGTCCCACATTGTGTATAGGTTTTCTCCCTTCTTTCTCTTTCCAATAAATATGTATTCTCTCCTTGTATTTAGATACATGAAATAAACACAAATTTGAGCCTTTCTCTACGTGGTATCAGAGCCAGGTTCGAATTTGTGGTCCCCAAAATATTCTGACCGCACACCCCCTTGCGGTCTGATTTTTCTGTGACCGCACCCCCTCTGCGAGTCACCCCTGTGTTTTCTCCGATCCTCCTGACCCCCCCCCCCCGACTCTCTTATAGCCCTTCCTCTGTCAAGTGGGTCCTGCTTCTCTGCAGCGAGCTCCATCTCGCGCGATCTCCTCTGCGGCCTGCCTCCTCTGCGGTCTGTCTGCGCTTTTCCTGCTTGCTACGGCTTTTCCTCTACGACATCGTGCGGTCTCGTGCGGCCTCCAGTTCCAGCGATCTCCTCAACAAGCTCCAGCGGTCTCCTCAACAAGCTCCAGCGGCCTCGTGCGGTCTCCTCTGCAGCCTCTGCAACGATCTCTTCTACCCAGCGACAACTTGCAACTCCAGCGCCGACTTGCAACTTCCTCTGCTCTGCTCGCGCTTCCAGCGGCTTCCTCTGCTCGCGCTTCCAGCGGTCTCCTCAACAACGACTTGCAACTCCAGCGGCTTCCTCCTTGCGACTTTCTCTGCTCGCGCTCAAGCAACCTCCTCCAGCGGTCTCTCTGCTTGCACTCCTGCCATCTCCAGCCGCTGCGACCTCTCTAGCCGCCTCCTTTCCTGCGATCTCCAACTCGCTGCGAGCTCCTCTAGCGGTCTCGTGCGGTCTGCCTCCTCTAGCAGCTCGTTGCTCCTACGCAGTTGGCCTCTACCTCGGGTACTCCGCGCCCGGCAAATCCGGTAACAGATTCCACCGCTCATCCTATGGCGAACTATGTCTCCCTACATCGTCTCTCTCCTCCTCTTAAAACCCTTGCTACTTCATTATCCTCCGTTTCTATTCCTAACTCTGTGCAGGAGGCTCTGCAACATCCTGGCTGGCGTGCCGCTATGGAGGAAATGACCGCTCTCTGGCCCAACCAGACATGGACTCTGGTACCCCGCCCTCCGGGTTAGAAACCGGTTGGGTGCAAATGGGTCTACGTCATCAAACATGCTCCTGATGGAACGATTGACAGGCTCAAAGCTCGATTGGTCGCTCGTGGCTACACCCAACAACAAAACATTGACTATGAAGAGATTTTTTCTCCCGTGGCCAAACTAAACACGGTTCGTGTGCTTGTCTCTATAGCTGCACACCGTCAATGTCCCTTACTACAACTGGATGTGAAAAACATTTTTCTGAACGACGATCTCAACGAAACTGTTTACATGGAGCAACCTCCCGGGTTTGAGACCACGGGGGAGTCTATGGTCTGTCATCTTGTAAAATCATTATATGGTCTCAAACAGTCCCCTCGGAATTGGTTTGACAAGTTCAGCAAGACTCTTCAAGAAATTGGCTTTACTCGGAGCTCGGCAGACTTCTCGCTGTTCACTCGCCATCGGTCCACGGGAACTGTTCTTCTGCTGGTTTACGTGGACGACATCATAATCACTGGATATGACTCAAAAGGAATACAGGCGGTCAAACAACATCTTAGCTCTGTATTTCAAACAAAAGATCTGGGGCACCTTCACTAATTCCTAGGTCTGGAGATTGCCAGACGACCGGATGGACTTGTCCTTTCTCAGCGCAAATACTGCCTCGATCTTCTTCAGGATGCGGGCTACTCCGGTTGCAAACCAATTACCACTCCAATGGATGTAAATCACAAAATCTGTGCTCAGGCCTCTGACTCCGATCTCCTGTTACAAAATCCGGAATACTATCGCCGCCTGGTTGGAAAATTAATTTACCTAACGGTAACAAGACCAGACATCTCCTTCGATGTTGGTATTGTCATTCGGTATATGCATGCCCCTCGGGGCTCTCATCTTCAGGCTGTTGAACGAATCCTTCGATACCTCAAAACAGCCCCCGGTCAAGGACTAGTTTACAAAACCTCATCATCAACTCCAACACTAGTGGCATACTCTGATGCTGATTATGCCGGGTCCATAGATGATCGTCGATCAACCAGTGGCTTTTGCACGTACTTCGGAGGACACTTGATCACCTGGCGAAGCAAGAAACAAGCAGTAGTTGCACGCTCCTCAGCTGAAGTTGAATATCGGGCAATGACATCTGTGGTCTCAGAACTCACATGGCTGGAAAGCCTCCTTACGGATCTTGGTATAAGGCTTCCCTCACCTGCTCTCCTCCTCTGTGATAGTCAAGCTGCTATACATATTGCCAAAAATCCAGTCTTCCACGAGAGAACAAAGCATATTGAGGTAGATTGTCATTTCATCAGGGAGAAAGTCCAAATGAAGAAGCTCGAACTAAAGCATGTTCCTGGTACTGAACAGGTTGCGGATGTCCTCACAAAGGCCCTGTCCAGTACTCTCTTCCATCAGTGCCTATCCAAGCTTGGCGCCTATGATTTGTACGCTCCAGCTTGCGGGGGAGTGTTAGAAAGGCCCATATGAGAGGCCCATTTGTTGTGGCCCATTTTTGTTTTCCTCCTTCTTTTTTAGTCCCACATTGTGTATAGGTTTTCTCCCTTCTTTCTCTCTCCTATAAATATGTATTCTCTCCTTGTATTTAGATACATGAAATATACACAAATTTGAGCTTTTCTCTACAACATAGAATTGCCCATTGTTTCTTCAACAACCCAAAAGTTCTTTCTATTACATTTCGCTCTTTAACATGACGTAAGTTGAATAATTCCTTATAATTTATTGGTTTATTACCCTGATTGGACCACTTTTTTGGGTGATAACGTGTCGACCGATATGGGGCAAGAAATCCTTGACCATTAGTATATCCAACATCGACAAGGTAGTACTTACTTATACAATAAAATGAGTAATTAATATACTTTGAGAAAGTAATTATTGGACATTTAATATAAAATGAGTTTTTTACCATTAGGCACTTCAAAGCGGTCTTGTCGCTCCAATGCATCTCGTAATACTCTTGAGTCAGATGTTGTACCCTCCCAGTCGGGTAATACATATAAGAATTTCATGTTACTATCACATACACTGAATACATTTGTTGTGATTGCCTGTTTACGGTTACGATATCTGCCTTGATCTTCAATAGGAACAATCACTTCAACATGTGTAGCGTCTAACGCACCAATACTATCTGCAAATCATCTAGATTTGTGTTGTTGTCTGGATTCAGGCAATCTGATATAATCGTTTGAGAGTCTTAAAATCGCTTGCATAACAATGTTGAAGTGTTTGCTAATTGTATCGGTCGAGTGGATAAACGTGCCACCAACATCGCGAAACTTTACGTTATGTGTCAAAATATATAGAAATAACGCTACAGATTCTTTAGTGGATACATATTGTGTATTGCAAACATAACTTTTTGAGCGGAGAATATCACAAAGCTCATTGAAAGGTGCTTTACCCATGCGTAAATGGCTAAAGCAGTTAACCTCGTATCCATCATATAACCGTTTTAATAAGATATTACGTAGAACGTCTTTGTCTATAACATCTACCGGGTGTCTGGGAATGGAGTCCATAACCACAACAGCTGTGCCATAAGCCGCGGCAACTGCTGACTTTATAATAATATCCATCTTACGTTTATTTTGCAACTCTTCATGATCAATAACAAGCCTAGAATAATTAAAATCTCAAAGGAATGATTAAGATCTCAAAGTAAATAACAACAACAACATGCACACACTAATAGCACATGCACACACTAACTTTGTTATGCAAGATTTTTTGGCATCTATTAGTAGTTCAAAGCTAATAGAATATTTTGCCACAAAGCCTTCTTATATTAAGAAGTTCAAGGCAAAGAGGTATCATTAAATTAAGACACAAACAATATTTATTTTTTCCTAATACTTTGCTTCATGTTAAACAACACAAACAATATGTTAAAAGAGCATATACTTTGCATATACTTTCCTAATACTTTGCTTTACCCATGCAAAATAATAATTACGACACGTACCTAATATTAGAGGGACTTTAATATTGATTGTATGAGCAATATAGTTCTTCACAAGATGAAAGGCTGCAAAACAAAGAGGTAACGATTTGAGATGGTCTTGTTACTATAGTTTTCTTCTTCTTCAAATAGAAACTCAAACCTCTGCGTTCTCACTGCTCTTCCTGAAGTAAGCTGTAACGATTTGAGATGCTCCAACAAGTGCTTATGATGACTATATTTTGGCAATAGTAATATATTAGCACTACTGATGTTGCATTTTTAACTAAACAAATTATATAAGTACAATTTTTTTAGGCTCGGTCTCTGTTTGACCTCACAAAAAAGAACATTCTACTGTGGAGGATGAGGAGCAATATAGTACACTATTTGGTGAAATTTCAGATCACTGAAATTTCTTCCTAGAAGAGGAGGAGGATGAGGAGGAAGAAGAGAGGCGGATGAAGAAACTACTGTGGAAGAGAAGGAGGGCGCAGTCGAAGAACTTTCTACTGTGGAAGAGCAGGAGGGCGCAGACGAAGAAGAGAATAGGAGGAGGAAGAGGAAGAAGAAGAGGATGAGGAGTAGGCGGCTGAAGCAAGGTGAAGAAGAAGAGAAGAGGAGGAAGAGGAAGTTTAGCTGGAACCGGCGCTCGCTCACGATCGGGAGAAGAATTTCCATCGGCGCTGCGATGGGGAAGACCGAAAACAGCGAAAACTTAGGTGAGGTGGTAAGAATTCGGGACTCGTGGTTTTAGGGTAGGGGTAAAGCCGACGGATTTGGCTTCAAAGCCAATACCTGGCCATTTCCGTCCCGCTGAACGCAGGAATTAACTTTATTGTTTCCCAAAACCAATTCCAGAATGCCATTGCCTGCGCGCCGAACGGACCCTAAGTGTTTATTTAGCTAAATTTAGAGCTTGCTCAATTTAATTTCGAATTGACTCGGAACAAAGAGGAAAAGTGCTCAAAATTTCGAGCCTGCTCGATTCAATTTTGAGTCGGATCAGAATCGAGTCATTTTGAGTAGAGCCTTGTTATGCCTCTCAACAAATCCTTGTTCCCCATGGGCCATGGTGTATATATTATGTTACGGCGGGGGGCATTAATTTTGTTCCGTCAATAGTTGAAATAGTGTTTATACTTGTTATATTATGCCAATTTGTGATTGCTGTTACTGTGTATTTTTTAGTATTCTATTTAAATTCCCACTCTCTTATTAATAGTTTGCATGCTATTTTCCATGATATATAATTTTGGCGATTAAAATATTTTTATTAACTCAAAAACCTTTCTAATTTATCTATCAAAATATTTCAACAATTTCACTTGATTTAAATTTTATTTATAGCTTGTGTGTCTGTGCAAATTTTTCTATTTTAATGTCCTTACATAGAAAAGTATAGAACTATGTTGTAAAGAAAATACTCGTTTATATTATTTTTTATTATAAAGATTTTATTTTGAGAAGCATTTTGGTTAATTACAATTTATTTTTGATTATTTGCTTCTCAAAAAAATAAAGATTTTATTCTTTTCTCTCTCCTTATAACATATAGTGCACGTTCAAATTGAATGTCTCTCTTGCTGCAGATGGATGCTGCTTCATCAGCTGTTCCAAGCTCCAACATTCCAGTTTTGTCCATCCCAAACGATGCCCTCATTACCTCTGCAAGAATTTAGAGTGAGGCTGATTATTTTGAGGTAATGAATACGCGCCTTCAATTTAACGCCGCCTCATTATCTGTGCAAGAATTCAGAGTGAGGCTGCTTATTTTGAGGTAATGAATACGCGCCTTCAATTTAACGCCGCCGCCGCCTTCTCCCGAGACCATTTATGTTGTTTCTGCAAAGAGCGGAAATAAAAATGCTTAGTAGAAATTTTTTTTATCGCTATTTTCCAACGGAACAACTTAAAGAATTCAAAATAGTTAAAAGTGTTTTTACCTTAAATACTGTTATATGACATAACGGAATCAGAATCTAAAATGAATGTCTGCAATGATATTGTGGACGTTCATTTTAGATTCTGGTTCCGCTATGCCAATCAATCCTATAACAGTATTTAGAGTAAAAACACTTTTAACTATTTTGTATTCTTTACGTTGTTCTGCTGGAAAATAGCGATGAAAAAGATATTCTTCTAAGCATTTTTGTTTTCGCTCTTTGCAGAAACAACATGGAGTGTCTCGGGAGAAGATGTCGGCGGCGACGTTAAATTGAAGGCGCGTATTCATTACCTCAAAATAAGCAGCCTCACTCTGAATTCTTGCAGAGATAATGAGGCGGCGTTAAATTGAAGGCGCGTATTCATTACCTCAAAATAAGCAGTATTTAGGATGCTCGCTCCAAGTTATGATCTGACCGCTGATATACGCAAACTTGGGAGGCCATCCCAACAGCAAGAAGTGCGAAGGCTGGGTGGATACTTAACTTCAGTGAATGGAAACTGGAGATTTACAGTTTTATTTTCTTTATCAATTTTTGTTTGTGATCCTTTAAACTATTTCCTTGCTGAGCTTATTTGACCTTCTGTATCTCAGTCCATATTGCACTCTTGTCCTTTGCTCTATTGATTTATTCATTGAGAATCATTATATATATATATAATATATATGTATATATGTTTACAATATTAAGATGACAAATTTGTTGTCGGTGAAACATTCAAAATTGTTGTCGTTATTTTCGAGTAGCTACTATTAAACTCATCAATTTTATTAAAATTAATTTGGCATACACGATGATATATGCATTAGGATAAATTTTTTTTTAATAGAAATCTAAACGTGTATAACAATTTTTCGCATTAATCAAATTGTCAAAAACAAGTTGTTAAAATCAGAATGTCAAAATTAAGTTTTAAACTTTTCGTAATTATTATATTATATAATTATATAATTGTACCTGTCAAATAAAATGAATAAATGTGACTTTGAAGGGAGTAAAGATAGAAGCGAGAGGAGAGAGAGGGGGTGTCACGCGTGAAGCTGCGAGCTGCAAAAGCGCCGTCGCATCATGTCACTGTCGCAGGCGCACGGAATCCCCCCTGTGTAACGTACAAATCATTTTAATTGTGCAAAAACTATATATATATATATAATTTAAAATTATTTTTGATGCATAAAAATTATCAGTTGGCCAACAAGGCCAACCAAACTAGACTTTGCTAGAGGGGCAAGGACATAAAGGCGTCGTTTGGCGCTGTTTATCATAGAATGTATGTTTGGCATGCCAAAGGTTATGACCGCTACCAAGAAAATAAACTAGTTTTGTGCATAAAATGCATGAAATTTTTTAGGTGAGCTCGGGCGTTAATATATATATATGTATATATATATACCAGTGACAGTGCACGGGGGCCCCCCCGTGCCCCGCGCGACAGTACCATGCTTGCTCCCAACATCTGCTTACCACCGGCGGGCTTCGCCCGACAGTGCACGGGGGGCCCCCCGTTCCCCACGCGACAGTACCCTGCCCACCAGCGGTGGGCTTCGCTCGTCCCCAACACCTGCCCGCCACCGGCGGGCTTCGCCCGCCCCCAACATGTACCCAATTTTTTTTAATTTTGTAAATTATATATATTATTATACTTTTTTTAGATTTTTATTTTAAAACAATCTGTATTTTTTTAAAATGATATTTATATCTATATATATAGATCTATATCTATAAAATTATATATATATATTATATATAATAATATGAACATAAAAAAAACTCCGATTCCCACCTCCTCCCTTGTTTCAATCCACCACCGCCGCCAGCCTGATCGGAGACCACCGGCGAGGTCGCCGGCTTAGTCCACAGCGAAACTTACTATGAGATTTATGGGCAAAACTTACAGTGGATTACCAAAAAATATTAAATTTTTAAATGGTAACAATACCTTATTTGTAGCCTCTAAGGCATAAGGTGAATCAAAGTTCACATCCAACGAAGGAGTGCTTGCCACATCTGGAATTTTCTCCATTGGAAAGGAGATAATAAAAAAAGTTTTAATTGTATCAGAAGCATAACGGACTGATCTATCGAACAATTAAGGCCACAGCGAAGCTACTCCGCAACATACTTGGACTCAGAAATTATAACAACAATTTTAAGGGCGAAGACATTATCAAAGAGTCCACCAGAGCCCATGATTATGGTGTCGCCTTCCAGTAATTTTACATGGCAGAGCTGTAAATAGACTTTGATTATTACATGAAATGTTTATCATACTAATAACTAATAATGTAAACTCAAAGGGGAGGCTATTATAATTACAAAAAGTAGATAATAATAAGTTACTGTAATGGCCTGTGGTGTTCTTACCTGGAAACGGAGCAAAAAATCTCCATTGACAATGCCATAAAAAGGAGAGAGAGGGCTGTGAAGGTGGACCGGCTGCTTCACTCCAATTTTCTGCCCTAAGCGGGGGAGGATGGAGAGGATGGGGACGATCGGAGGGGTTGTGTGAGGAGCGGAGAGGTTTGGCAGCGAGAGTTGCACCGTGAATAAAAAAAAAGAGAAAAGATTGAAAAAAAAAAACTGGACCTGGCCTCGTTACCTGGACCGAAAAGCAGAACCTAGAGGAAGAAGAAGAGCACCATGTTAATTCTTTTGTCGCAGAAAGGACGATGGAGGAAGCTGCCATGCCGTAGGGGGGTAAGAAGCATCGAAGAAGAGAGACTCTCGGTTAAGCAGTTTAGGTAGGGAACGGGAGAGGGAGAGGGAGAGGGAGGCAGAGGAAAAGAAGAGTGGGATGTTTATCGCGGGATTTTTAAGAAGGGATTTCTGCGATCGAATCGGGTAGGAGAAGGAGGATCGTCGGTCTGGATGAGCATTGTCGACGCCGGAAACGGGGAGGGTAGCCTGGCTGTCGGGATTTGGTCGAGAGGAAGGAACTGAGAATTCCAAAATTGGCTATTTGCAGGTCAAATCAAATCAGCTTTTGGCTATTTGCAGCCCAGATCTTCATGATCCAACGACTGAGATTGAATTTGTGGTTGTAATTTGACTTCAGATGGGCCTGTAAGTACTTCTTTATATAATATATATATATATATATATAAATATTCATGAGTAATTTCAAATTTTGAAGTTACAGATAATATAAAAATGTATTCATAACTTTTCTATGATTTATTTTTTTTCATATTTTTTAACCTGGTAACAATTTATTGAATCATAACTTTGATCTCATTTGATCTTAAATCTTGAAGAATGTCATCAAGCAAAAATTAATAATGTTTTGATAATATCAAAATAAATGACTGAAATAGTTTTATGACTTTTGTTGGAACCCGGATACCAGTCCAACTATGTTCCAGACTTGAGGCGTAGCTTGAGTTACTTCTCTTCGTTAGATCCTAGGTCTGAGTATCTCGAGCAGAGAACAAGCCCTCACAGATTGGTGGATGGTTGCCTAAGGAAATGACCCACTGGCTGTAGCGAGGAGGTCCCGCCACTAACCCGGAAGCCTGAATTGACTTCCCCTCCTAAACCAAGGTCTGAGCCTATGTCTCAGTTAGCACACAAAAGTCAGAAGGAAAGCTCAGGCTCTCTTAGGGGGTGGGGGGTGGATCTGTGCTGACCTGAGACATAATGAGTTATATTTATAGGCAAAAATCTTCCAAGTGCAAAATAGTCCTACCGGCCTGCGGATAACTTCCTCCGCCTTAACCAAATCACTAAACGCAGCCCCAAATGATTTGCGAACAGCTCCTCCCGCCTTTTGCGGAATACTAACCGCATCCCTGTAGGTCTGTGGATAGTGAGGAAGGGTAGAAGAGTCGGAATGGCTCGAACTCGCCTCGCCTCCTCTTGATGGGGGTGCGGTTATGGCGACCGGGTCTTCGCCTACTCGCCGCGGATCTGCTCTCCCGAGGAGAGATCACCAAGGGCTGGGTCAGTCCCGCCTCGCCTTGGGCGAGAAGAACTCGACGTCGGGACGAGCTGCTCTTCGCCGAATACGGGTTGTACACAATCCCCGCTCTTTGCGAGCTCGCCCGAGGTCGGAAAGAACAGTCCAACCCTTATTTGGCGAGACTGAGCGTGCTGCTGGGCCCTCCTCTATAAATAGGGGGAATGATGTCTTTGGTTCTTCATAGTAAGAGATGTATTCTATAGGGGGGTCTTCCGCGGGCGCCAACCGCGTACCTGCTGACGGCGAGACCGAGGCTGCTGCTGTCCTCAACCTCATTGGTGAGTTCTTAACACACTGCCTTCCTGGCTCTACGAGGAAGAAAAAACATAAGAGGAAGAGGAGCGACCATGATCATCGCGAAAAAACATAAGAGGAAGAGGAGCGACCATGACCATGGTCCTCCCCCCAAAGGGTAGCCGCCTCACCCATCCACGAAGATTTGACTGCCGACCTACCTCCTCGGCAAGGCGAGGGCGCTACTGAGACTGTCGCTGGAGGGGTTGGTGATATGGGGAAACCTCCAAATGACGCTGGCGCCCCACCTCCTCTTCCTTCCCCTATTCTTCCTGCTGTGGTCCCAGGTATGTATATTAAATCATGCTGATTTACCTCTTCGCTTGCCTAGGTTGGTCGAGTATAATGTCTTCTTCCCCACAGTGCCTCCTAGCCTTCAACTCGAGCCTGAACAGCATGCCGACGCGCCGTCGAAAGGCATGGCCACTGCGTCTTCCTCGGTTTTAGAGCGAGTGGGAACAACCCTCGCCCCTCTCTCAGGCGTCTCAACACCTGTCAGGGGTTGGCCAGCCTTCTCGCCCTGCCTCTGGAGGGAAATCGCTGACGATGATCCCCAGGCCTGGAGGGACGGGTGTGATTTTTCGCCCGTCCGTGGCAACTGAAGCACCATGGGTCGAGCCGCCTCGGATTCAGGGGGAATCTGACACCCCTGCAGGTACTCGCCCCGCTTATCTCATTTCTTTCTTTTTACTTTCCGCCGCGCACACTCACCGCCTGATTCCTTCTTTTCAGACAGCCATGGGTCCGCTTCCTCTAGCCACCCACCGTCTACGGACTCGCTGTCGGAGCCTCCGCCGCCTGTGATGTCCACACCTTTAAGGGAACTCCTCGCGGACACCGTTGGCCTCACCGAGGGGTCGTTGGCGCGCTTGGTCGCTGTCCTCCGCGACCATGATGCATTTCTGATGGCCATGCCTCCAGCTGAGGCGAACGAGCAGCTGGTTGAGCAGGGAGACCGCCTCGCCGAGGCGGAGGATTTTCAATAACAGTTACAGGGCGAAGAGGGCCTATTTGGCCGAGTGACTGACCTGGAGGCCCGACTGTACGAAATGGAAACTCGCCAGCAAGCTACCGAAGACGGCCTGCACCGCTTCACGCAGGTGGCCGACACTGTGGGCGAGTCCTCCCTGCTGGAAGAACATATAAGTCAAAGCGAGGACTACATTCGCCAGAGTGAGGAGAACCTGGAGAGGGCACGTGAAGGCCTGCGCAGCTCGTGGCATTACGTGGAGAGCTCGCCACCCTCAGCGCACGCGCCGCCTAGGTCGCGACGCGGGGCGGCACGGTTGAGTTATCCTGACTGTTGTTTCCCTTTTTTGGTTTTTTGACGCCTAATGTAAAATTGTACTCGCGACCCTCGGGGTCTACAATGTGAAGACAATATTTTTATGCCTGTTTCTTTTGTACTCGCTTCGCTTACCTATAAAAGTTTCTTATTCTAGTGTTTTCTTACTCGCTGATTACCTCTAAAGTTTTTTGGTCCTTTATTTATACTCACGCACTATTGAGCTCACCCCTCGGTCTGTCGTACTCGCTTCGCTAGGGAAGTCTACACGCACGCGACGAAGCCGAGGGGTGGGGTCTAAAAATAGTGGGCTCCTTGGAGGGGAGGGGTACACTTCCTTGGCCTTCCAAATCTCCCTCCCCTTGAACCTTTCTCGCGGATAGGGCGGACCCTACCCTACTCATTGCTGAGATGGTGAGAGAACCCTTCGAAGACGGGCGCGCCTTCTGCGCCCGTAATTTTAGGGCGCACAACTTCCCCAGCTCGCAGACCCCAGGCAAGGAGCTGGTTATACCGCGAGGAGGCCGACACCAGGCGAGTTCATCAACACAGTTTACAACGGTGAACTCGCCTTCCCCCTGGCTCACTTCCAGGTGGGACTGAGTCTTCCTCTGTGTCCTGAGGTGCGTCAGGTCCTTCGTTACTTCAGTATGGTTCTCGCGCAGGTTAAACCCAATGTGATCAGCGCTCTGGTCGCTTACGCTTGTTACCTGCGCGAGGAGAAGATAGAATTTGACCTCCCCACCTTCCGCAAGGTTCTGACTCTGAAGGAGACCAACGCCGACACCCTGTTTTTCACCAGCGTGTGCGTCAAGGTTGCCGAGACATTTAACAAGGTCCACCATTGGACCAATGAGTTCATCCTGGTGCGGGGCGATTTCGGGAACATCCCCTTCGCCCCCATACAAAAGACTGAAGCAGAGTTCAAGCCGCCCCGCCTGAAGGGGGATTCGCTGGGGCTCTATCGCTACCTGAAGGACAAGGTGATGGATGTCGTCTACCTCCGGTGAGGCGTGGACGAGCTCGCGTATGTAGCTCATGGAGCGGGTAAGTTCTGGACCTACCTGTCAGGCCTACTCGCCCCTCACTCTTTCGCCGATCACGAACCTTTCACTTTTTTCTTGTAGGTGAGCGCTGTAGGAAATTCACGTGCATGTCGCAAGGGTGAAAATTAAAAAATTTTCACGCCCGACATCCAACCACGAAGGATCGCACTATTGTGACACTGCAAGATATCATTCATTATTAAGGAGCAAAAACACGCAGGGCATTTGATTAAAAGAACCCAACCGGGATAAAACACATTAATCAAATCCCCAAAGAGATTGCATGACAAAATGAAACCCAACCGGGATAAAACACATCACAACCACAAGGGGCAGGAATTATACCTATAGAGATTGAAGAATCTCTATAAACGTGTGATGAGTCAATCGGCCTCCTCTGAGATCGAGAGGAGAACCTAACGGCGCTTGCGGAAGCCTCTGAAAACAGCGAGAAAAGAGCACGAACAGCGTCCTCTGGGTGCACCTAGAACTCGAACAACAACCTTCGAGTTTTCCTCCGGATAGAAGAGGGATTGACTCGGACTGGACCCAAACAGCTGCAATGGAGCAGCGGGTAGTAGCCGCACCACGACCCCAAGGCGGCACTGAGATCTGAAGGAAAGGGACGAAACCCCGACGAGATCTCAGTCGCGAGATCAAAAGAACTTCCTAGAACAACTCCTCCGGCGAGCTCGAAGACTCCACAGGAGACCAAAGATGAACTGGCGCTCGACTAGGAGGTGAGAAGGGAGCTCGATGAGGAGGCGAGGTGAGAAGCTCGGCCGCTCGGAGAAGACCTGTGCGGAAAAACGCGAGGAAAAGAGGAGACGGCTGAAAGGAGTTTGCGATGGATTTCAATCTCACAAACCCTAGCCGTGAAAACCTCCTCTTTTTATATCTCCATACCCCCATCCTATATCACATATATAATTATATCTATACTATTCTATAAACAAAAAAACCCCTTTGGTGCAACATTCATATTCCCACTTTTACCCTCTCATTCTATTATTAATTCAGCTATAATTTCAAATTATTTTGAAAATAATCGGTTATTTCAGACATTTCTAATATCCCGCTCAATTTTCCCCCGCACCAAAATCCACTTCCCTCCGAATCACATTCCACCCAAAGCCCGATAGATTACATTTCTTCCCCTTCGCGACCCGACAAGCGGCTCCATGGCGATCTCCAAATGCTGCTCCCTGCGATAATCTCCGACTCCATGACACTGATCTTCTTCCCAGTTCTTTCTTCCTTCACAAAACATGAAAGGAAGTTGCCTTCTTAGGGCAAAAGACTCCATCGGATAAACAGGTACTCAACTATCCAACCTTCCATTCTCTACCACGCTAGCACCTTCCAACCCCTCCAGTTGTAATCTTCCCTAAATCGACGGTCGACTCCCCCCTTCCTTTCACACTCGACATCCCTACCTCTCACGCTCCACCTCCAGACGGATTTAATTTTAGGGTCTACCCGTTTAAAGGCCATTCCACGCTCGACATCTCCGCTTGATCGACAGCGGCTCCACCTCAAGTACAGATTTATTTTTAGTGTTTCTCCATTTATAGCCCATTCTTTCTTCCTCCCGCAGAAAGGAGATCTTTGACAAGCTGCTCGCAGATTTACATCTGACATGGGTCAAGCTGCTCCCAGATCTACAACCAAAATGGATCCTCGCAGGCTTTCACTCCCATTTTTTTGTCTTGCAGGTCTCCATCCTCTCCAGGTACCTAGATCTACATCTCAAAGATCTCCATCGACTTGCTCGCAGATCTTCATTCATATTACTTCACAGCTGCTATTTTTTTTGCTTGCAGGTCTCCAGCTCACGCCCTTTTCCTACTAACGCCATTTACCAGTTGAAAACCAGAGTATTCTTATTTTGTTCTGATTTTATTTTTATATGCTGAAATTTGCAGTGTTAAAGTATATTCTTTAACATAAATTACTAATATATTCTTTGTGTTGGCTGTTAAAATCTGAATAGAAATCTGAATAGAAATTTCAGTTACAGATTCCGGTTCTATTTTTGAATGCTGAAATTTCCCGAATGTTTGCTGCCAACATGGATTTCAAAAGCTTCAGCTTGATAGGTATTTCTGATGCATAGGTTTGGGTTGCAAATGGAATTAGCATTTTTTTAAGTTTCTTTTTTTTCTTCATTAGATAATTTAAGAAGTTACAAAATGTACATTACCTAGAGTTTGTAATAGTTAATGCTATGGATTTGCTTGGTTCATGTCTTCTATTTGCTCAAATAATTTTTAGCATCTGCTTATTAATATACTATTGTTGTTTTTGTATCCATGCTTTGCAGGCTATGAATTTCTTTGCAGCTCTTCTATTACTGTTGATGTTTGAAGAGAATGCATTTTGGCACATTTTTCTTATTTTAATCTCTTGGGTTGAAGATGAGATGCTTAGGTTTGTTTGCAGGAATTACTATAGAAATTGATTTTGTTTCATGTTGTTCAGTCAGTACGGCTTCTATCATTCTGGTTTTGAGCTATAATGTAAATTTTTTTACTCACATACGATAATATTAACTTATTACTTTTACTGCAGAAAGAGCAGTGGGTTTTCTCCTGCGGCATCGATCTATCATGGAGTTACTAGGTGATTATGATTTTTATCTGAAGCATGGGTGTCATTATATTTTCCCGGGAATTATTTCTCAAGTTATTTCTACTACCATTTGATGCTAAATTAATCTATGAGATCATCACTCAATGAATCATGTTTTTTATAATTGCATGCCACATGTTCGATGATTTGCCTCCTCAAAATCTAATCTAATATAATATATTGCGAATACTCAGATTATTTTTTAATCTATATTTCTAACTTATTTTTGGTTATCTTCGTGATATATATACTAACCATTATGCTCAGAACTCTAGATGTAGAACTTGCCTTATTTAGAGGTTAGTGATAGGAAGAATGTTGCCGACCCCGCCGGAAGTCGCCTCTCCCGTCGGATGTTGCCACTCCCTCCGGATGTCGCCTCCCCCGTCGGATGTTTTTAATGAACCCAGTTTCATTCCGGTAAGCAGATGCTAATCCATTTATTTGTTCAACCTTTTCTAATCAGTTTAATGTTTGCCAAAGAATTAGGCAGCAACTCCTAATCAGGTTTGCTCCAATACTACTTTCCCCTATACATTCATTTTATGCCAGTCTCATCATTGCACTGAATAAATTTAATATTGTATTTATACTCCCTGACGCTTTCTAGCTCTCATTAGTAGTAAATGTTATTCTAATTTTTTTAACATTGAGCTGCTTGATTTTTTGAATTATCATTCTTTCTTTTTATTTAACTAATTGTTTCAAGGTAGTTGAATCAACCTATGAGTCCAAATGATTCTCTGCTTCAATCAAGGCCAGCAACTCTATTATTCTTCATGTACTTATTTAGATCTTCCTGCATTTACATGTGTTTTCCAGTGAAATATATAAAAGGTATTCACAGATGTTAGAGGCCTAAGTACTCGAGTTCCTTGATAGCTATTGCAGGTTCCTTCTGATTTATTTGAGTTTTACTCAAAACTAATATTCTGATCTATAAGATAATTTTGAAATGTCATAAAGCTTAAGAACTATACGTACATGAACAACATTTACCTATTTTGTATTGCAATTTAATTGCTCTAAAAGTTCGTAGCTAGATTGTTTGATTTGTTTACTCAATACATGTGAGGAAATTGCATTTCATTTCATCGCTAACTCAAATACAAGTGACAGTGCAAGTGCCGCCCCGACGAATGTCGGCCCCTCCGACGAATATCGCCTCCCCCGACGAATATCGCCTCCCCCGACGAATATCGCCTCCCCCGACGAATATCGCCTCCCCCGACGAATGTCGCCTCCCCCACGACGAAGGTCGCCCCCACGACGATGTCGCCTCCGCGACGAATGTCGCCCCCACGACGAATGTCGCCCCCAAGACGAATGTCGCACCCGCGACGAATGTCGCACCCACGACCAATATCACCCCCCAAGACAAATGACACCGCCCACGACAGATGCGGGCGCAGCCCGCCCGAATGCGGGCGCATCCCGCCCGAATGCGGGCGCATCCCGCCCGAATGCGGGCGCATCCCGCCCGAATGCGGGCGCATCCCGCCCGAATGCGGGCGCTACCCGCTTGAATGCCAAGCGGGCGAAGCCCGCTTGATTACGGGCGAAGCCCGCAGCGACGCATCGAGAACGGGCGTAGCCCGTTCGAAGATGCTAGTATATATATATATAAATTATATAAGATTAATTTGTAACACATATAACTCATATATTAATACAAGATATATATACAAATTATTTATATACAAGTCATATATATAACCCATTATATAAAATTGATATAAAATATGCAGGAGTATGACCAAATCCTCTATCTCGAATTACAACATATGATCAACATTTTAATCCGAGGTCCAAAATGTCAACTCATGACATCAGATAACACTCAATCACGTGCCCGGACAACGTACACCACAAAATCAGGCACGTCAATGAGGTGTTAAAATTCGTTGTTCCTTTTTCATCGGGTGTGACCTTTACAGAGGATCTATGTCATCTTGGGGTTGATATAACACAATTTATATCACAGACCATAAGAGGTTCTATCATTACATTACAATCACCCAAACGACATAGAATAAACGTAACGGGTCAATTCGACCTATGTCTATCCTTGTCGCATGATATTGAAAATACTACGCAAGATAGGACCGTGTCATTCTTGTGCAATATTTGTATTTCTTGGTCTCTTAAGTGAATCATACATATAACTTCATAAGTTACATTTGCATGCTGTATGATCTCACTTTACCAAGGGGCCCAGTAATATCATAACTCAGAAAAACTGAGGGACAACGATAATGTTGATGTGCAAGTTTCCCAAACATCAGTCATATGCGACGAATCACCATCTTATCCCTGTAAGCAGTATGGTCTTAAACAGTGATCACATGGCACACAACTGATGCAAAACTCACACATCTCATATCCTAAGATTCACAGACATGATGGAGTCATTAATGACACTAAACACAATCCGTATAATGCTCCATCTCTATCGGTCATGCTCAACATATAAAACTTGCATTTATATACTCGTGTTGTTAAACGATAACTACTTATCAACATTAATAGAACCATAATGTACTTTAATCAACACGACAATCTTATCTCGGTTATCAATATCCCTCTTTGATAACCACGATTGTGAGCCTGTCTAGGACTCGTATGCGACTCTAAGGAGTTCTATGGTTCAAGACCAAGAGCATCTTCTCAAACCTTCCAAAAGACGGCATACGAATCTTCAAGGGATCAAATGTTTGAAAACATTTGTAATCATGAACGAAATATATAAATATATAAATATATATACATATATATGAAAGAACACTTTCAAAACACTCCATCCTTCAACGCACCATCCCTACTCGCCCCTCTTGCGATGCCTCGCGACAACAGTCAAGCGAGCTCGCTCTTGAAGAACCCCAGGCGGGGGATTTGATAGTGGTGGATGGCGAGATCCCCTCACCTGTCCGAAAGGGGAAGGGTAATGCTGACCTTGGGACAGCCTCAGGGAGCGAGCCGAAGAAGAAGAAGCAGAGGACGGGGAGTTCTCGCCGCAAGACGAGGCCGCCCCCAGAGACCTCTACCCATGCGCACTACGCGCTGGGAATGAGGAGCAGCGACTCCAGGGGCGACCCCTTGTTGCTGTGGGACCCTTCCGTGAACAGGGTCTCGGTGAGCTCGCTCCTCCCCTCCTGGGAGGACTTCGAGGAGGCTGGCGACCATGCCTATAACCTGCTCTTCGGGTTATATGGTCGCAATGACGCGGAGGTCTTGGCGAAGACTCCTATTTGCGACCTGGTCAAACTCAGCATCCGCTTCACCCTCCGCACCGCCGAGCTGGTACACCAAACCGCGCGGCGAGGTCTCCAGTCGAACAGACGACTCCCCGAATTGGGACTGGCCTATAAGGCGCATGAGAAGAAGATGGCCGAGATGGAAGAAGAACTGGCGGCGCTCAGGGACAAGGTGGCTCCCCCTCCCGAGGTATATGGTCTTGCTTGGCTTTATCCTGCTCGCTTGTCCATCACATCGACTAATCTTTCTTGTGTCTTTTAGGAGGCCATGATTGAGCTGGTGACAAGGGTGTCTGCTATGGAGGAGCAACTGACCGCTTCGCAGCGCCAAGTTGACTACCTGGGTCCTCGTCTCGCCGAAGCAGAGGCAGAGATAGAGGACTTCCGCCATTCCGCCAGCGGGGAGTCGTCGTCGGCGTCACCGCTCCTTCAGTTTACTCCCGCCCAGGTCGCCGAGACGCGTAGGCAGCTGGACATCGCGACAGCGGTGTTTGTGCGATAGCGCCTTCGACGCTGCTTCCTCCTCACCGCGCAGGGTGCTGAGATCGACCTCGCGACCTTGCTACCCGAGCTGTACCGCGAGCCGGCGAAACCTCCTCCGACGGAGACTTCAAGCGAGGACTCCTCCAGCGGGACCAAGGAAGAGGACCAGGCCGACTAGGCTTTCTCTTGTCTTTTTATTCTTATATATGGTTGTGATAATAATTTTCTGTCCTCGAACATGTTTGACGTACTCGCCCTTTCTGTAATATTAAATAGGCCTCCTTGCCTCGATTATTCTTGTGTTTATGTTTATATTTTGCTGTAAATTTGAACGTCTCTTTTCTGCCGTATCCGCTTATCTGGCGCTCGTAAGGCGTAGTCGCTTTCTTAGCGTACTCACATATAAGGCGTAGTCGCTTTCCTAGCGTACGCGCACATAAGGCGTAGTCGCTTTCCTAGCGTACCCGCACATAAAGCGTAGTCGCTTTCCTAGCGTACCCGCACATAAGGCGTAGTTGCTTTCCCGGCGTACTCGCACATAAGGCGTAGTCTCGTACGTGGCGTATTCGCCCACACTAAGTGTAACGGTCTCCCCAGCACACAGCTTGCAAGGATGACCGCCGACACCCCCAGCATCCAGCTCGAAAGGGTTCAGTCTAACCAATGGGCTGCAACCCATGCACCCCAACCCCTCTCCAGCCCACTGGCGGGTTGTTGGTGGCCACAACCTCCCTTTGATGAGAAGTGATCCAGTTAAGCGCCACAACGTGGACTTCCCAGGAGGTCACCCATCCTGAAATTGCTCCAGCCCGAGCACGCTTAACTATAAAGATCTTTCACTTCTCATCACCAATTGAGCTGCAGCTTTCCTGGTGTTTAGTTGTAGCTCATAGAGAGGAGTTTCCCAAACAAATTTTGGGGTTTCATGCTACTTAGATTCCATACCTCTCTTATGGCACAAATTTTAGTGTCCCATTCTTTGTGGAGGGACCTCAGAAATTTGTCATTAAGCTCATAGTTAGAGAACACCCTTCCATAGGTTCTCAGGTCATTAACATTTTTGAAGAATTTTTCATAACACTCAGAGATAGAGTCCTTCCTATCTTGTCTGAATGCCTCATATTCTTGGTTCAGGAGGGATTTTCTATCATCTCTGACTTCTGCAGTTCCTTCCATGTAGACTACAAGTGAGTCACACATTTCTTTGGCAGTTTTGCAGTGCACTAGATTCTGGAATGTAGAATCATCAATATCACTTACCCGAATGGTTTTGTCCCTCTTGTCCATGGTAGCAAGTACTATTTCATCTTTATTCATATCAACATATTTCATGGGAACAGGGGCTTCAGTGCTGGAAGAGGGAGTGCTCATAGGAATAAAGGGACCTTCTTCAATAGTCATGAAGATCCTTGAATCAGATGCTTCCATATAAAGTTTCACCATTTCCCATATATCAAAGTTTTCCTTTATGCAGATGGGCAACTTCATTGAACTGGGTTTCTTGTAATTTTCTCCTCTAGTCATGGTGTGAATATAGATCAACTATTAGTAGATCTTGTTTCTTAGTTGTTTAGAACTGAACCTAGCTCTGATACCAATTGTTATTCTAGAGGAATGACTAAGATCACACCTAGAGGGTGGTGAATAGTGTGATAAGTGATTTATGAGATCTTTTTAAAAATAAAAGCACAGAACAATCAATCACAGCAAAACATACAGAGATTTATAGTGATTTCTCAAGAATTGGGTACATCCACTTTCCCAACACATTTCAAGCAGTGTGTTTGACAAAGCAAAACTCCAACAACTCAGAACTCACACAGAGTTCCTACCCCAGTCTTTTATAATACAATACATACACTCAGATCTACAAATAGATCTACCTCAGATCACAAAGATCTTACAGACCTGTTTATAGAAATACAGTTTTTACAAGAGTAGACTCAAAAGGATTAATACATGAATCTTGAGTCTTCAATAGAAACCTAACAATAAGCTTCCTCTTCCTTAATTGATAGAAGAATAATACTTGTAAGAACATATCTGGATCAAGGAAATGAACAACAGAGATTTTTAACAATTGATTGAAAGTTGAATACTTTTTCTGGGTTAGGATCAGTATTACTCTTGAGAAATGAAGACTTTTGTTAAGGGTTTGCTCTTGAGAGACAACATAAATAAAATGACTTTAGAATAGATCTCTCGAATTCAGATCATTAGCTCATTAGCTGCAACAAGCAAAGTCTTCCTCCTTTACAGTGTTGCATACTTGAAAAGGAAATGGCAGAAATCAAGGGATGTAAAAATTAAATCTCAATTTGAATTTTCAAATATGATCAGAAAAGGAATGCACAGATTTGTCTTAAATTGGAACATTCCTCCAATGATAATAATTCTGTAATTGATTCCATAAGCAATCCTCCATATTGCTAATTCATAAAGTACTTCCATAAGTATTCCTCTAACGATTTTAATTCATTAAGGAATTTCATTAGTATGCCCTTGAAGTACGTCTAGATTTGCGTGAAGAAATTAATAACACGCGCTTTGCAATTACTTAGAAAAGATCTGGATGATTTGAAGACTGTCACGTCGATATTAAGATCATCCCGTCAATATTAATATCATCCCGTCGATATTAAGATCATTTCGTCGATATTAAGATCATCCCGTCGATCGACAGTGATCGAGTCGATTCCCTGTCTAGTCCCACCCGCCCCCTATCTTCTCATGTAAACCCCACACCATCTCCGGCCAGCTCATCAATGGCTAGTTTCACACCCTTCTCAGAATCCATCACCGCCGTCGTCTCCGTCGTCGACCAACACTTCGCCCTGCTCCTTTCAAGCTCGGCCACCCGCCGCACCCTCCAACTCCACTGCACCGCCAAACTCACAATCCCCAGCAGGTCAATTTTTGAATTCTCCCACCATTACATCCTCTCCAATCTGTACTGGGGAATCGAAGCCATCAAATCAACAGTCAATGCCGGCTCCACAGACGACCGGAACGCTCTCCATTCCAACTCCGAGAAGAGATGAGGACGCATCCACTCCCGAAATTGATAACAAGTTCATAGTGGCAAATGGCCATGCATTTTTTTTCAGGCGGTCTTGGTATCTCCGGGATATATACGAGCAGAGTTACGCCGGAGTTGCATTTGAGCTTATTCGATACTTTTGGGGGGAAAGGAGGCGAAGAAGCAGCAAGGCAACTGGCAAGGAGATACAAGGACTGCCTGATGTTCTACAAGTCCTCTCCTATGGAGTAACAAAAAGCAATCAGTGAGTGCTTAGTATACAGTACAAAAAATGGAGATTTCTAAAAGTAAAAATTGGAAGGAATACTTCAATAACCAGATTGAAACACCTTTGTTAACGGCGACAGAGGTTGAGGGGGATAAAATAGAGAGAAACATGGATGAGAAGCTAGCTTTTTTGCTTTAAAATGGATAGTTTACTGGCATTGTGTAGTAATGCCAAGTAAAAGTTCGATTCTCAGCCGCCCACCTCAACATCTGATTTTTTTAATGGCATTCTGATAACAGACCTGCAATAATGCCGCCATTATGCTAAACTTTAGATCAATAGCAAGAAACAAAATTAACATATTAATAATACTTATGACATGGGTCACTTAAAGGGGGAAAAAGACATTACTATATAATTGTGAAGGGCTATAATTTCACTTTTAATGCCAAACAGGTCCAAGAGGGTGTATGTATCACTGCATCATCTTCCTAGAAGATTTTCTGCAAGAGAACTATATATTCTCTGCAAATATATCGAATAAATGCAGGTTAAGGGCAACCAATTAGATCTCGATTCTGATAGAGGAAGAAAGAGCACTATGGCCGCTAATGAGTCCACTAAATTTGAGGACAAGAAGGCTACAATTGTATGTTCAAATGAAAATTTTGAGAGAGACATCAATGATAACTTTGATCAAAGACGGCTGCAAGAGATGCTGGAGGATTCTCAGTCGGATTCCTCCGTTTCGTGGATTTTATGCTTAAAACTAGTTTATTTTCTTGATAGCGGTCATAACCTTTGTTTTGTCAAACATACATTCTATGATAACGGCGTTTACGCCAAACGAAGCCTAAATTATGAGTAGAGAAAAGTTTGTATCCTTAATAAAGTTTCTGGGACATAGCCGGGTGATTCTCATTGTCACATGCCCCACCCACTTTTTCCTCCCTTACTCCCTCTCTCCCCCTTTCTTTCTCCTCCCCCTCTTTTTCTTTTCTCTTCCCTCCGCTTACATAATGTGCTTCTGCATGAGTAATCCTTCTGTGAATTGAAAAAGCCATGTACACAGCTTCCAACTCGAAACATGTGGATGCAAAATTATTCCTGCAACAAAACAATAAAAATTTGCATTTAGGGTTTGAGTGATAATGAAATTACACAAATAAGTAGCAAATCAAATGTAGAAAGAATATTCTTATTTTCTAGAGAAAGCAATTTTACGTTCAGGTCCATATTTTTAGATACCATAAGAACAGATGAGTCGTCTCCTGATGTGGATTCATAAGCAACAAGAGATTTATACCAAATGATGCAAAGATTTATTCCAAGTCATTGACGAGCATGATAAAAGTTTAGACCAGCTTACTTTAAATAAAAATGTTCAAGTTTTATTTGGAATGAAGTTTACAATTACACAGAAAAACAAAGTCCCTAATGTAAATTTGTGTTTTTCATATACGGTTAAACTGTAGTAAGAATAAGGTTAAACTCTAAAATTTATTATTTTGGCAGTTGAATGGTGACAATCATATAGAGCTTCAACTCCAAATCTTCTAAGGTTTGCTATAAAGTTGTTTACCCTCACTTGCAGTGTATATGGCTGTGAGTGTTGATGAGATTCCCCCTAAAGATTTTCGAGTCAAACCGGTACGACTTTGACCGAAACGCCCAAGAAAGCCGACCCGACCGAGTGAGCGGCGCGCGCGAGCTGTACCCACTTGAAAGGTCCAAAATCACCTCGAAAGGAGGGACGGAACCAAGCACGCACGAACACCGCGCACGCCCCCCGCGCGCGCACACGGCCAACGCCCGCGCGCAGCTAGCCTCCGCGTGCGGACAAAGGTCCTTTGCCACCTCCGATGGAACGGACCACGTGTCCTTCCGAGGCGCGAGTGGACAAAGGTCCTTCGCCACCTCCAATGGAAAGGACCCCGTGTCCTTCCGAGACGCGAACGGACAAAGGCGCCACCTCCAATGGAACGGACCCAGTGTCCTTACCGAACGGACAAAGGTCCTTCGCCACCTCCAATGGAACGAACCCCGTGTCCCTCCGAGGCGCGAACGGACAAAGGTCCTTCGCCACCTCCAATGGAACGGACCCCGAGTCCTTCCGAGGCGCGAACGGACAAATGTCCTTCGCCACCTCCAATGGAAGGGACCCCGTGTCCTTCCGAGGCGCGAACGGACAAAGGTCCTTCGCCACCTCCCACAGAACGAACCCCGAGTCCTTCCGAGACGCGAACGGACAAATGTCCTACGCCACCTCCAACAGAACGGCCCCAAGTCCTTCCAAAACAAAAATGGACAAAAGTCTTTCTACGCCTCCTATAAAAGCCAACCCCGAATCCTCCTACAGGATCCGGTGGGAACAGACCCAAAGTCCACCCGCCTCGGCAAGGGAGGCAAAAGTCCCTCCGCACCATACCCAAACACCTACTCTCGGACTTAACGCTAAGCAGCAACCGCTAAAACAAATGGAACGTGAAAAGCTAAACACTTCCAAACTATCACAAAAGATATCCATATAACCTCGAAAAATGCCCCACGGGCTACATAACAAAAAAGAAAGGGAGAACATACTACGGTGCAAAGCCGCACCTACAACAGCAAAAGCCAAAAAGTAACAGATACAAGGCATAAGTACTGGGTGGATGCAGAAAAGTCACCGCTCGATGTCGACGTCGGGATCGTCATCCAAAGCATCGTCTACCCCAAGGTCGGAGCGCTCCGACATCCTCCGTGCCAGCCGAAAACCCTTACCGAATCCAAAGTGGAAGGCGGCATCACTCTCATCCTCCAACAATGGATTGACCTCAGTAGCCATCATCTCGAAACGAGCCTCCTCCGCGAACCGAGCCCGCTCCACTCTGAAGTCATAGGACTCCTGGTACACTGCGACCACGGAAGCTCGCGCGGCCTCAATAGCCTTCTGCGCCACAGCTAGCTGCGCCCTCTCCTCCTTCAACTGCGGTATTTAGGCCTTCATCTTGGACATCTCCGCCCCGACTGCCTTGGAACAGTGGAGTGCCTCCGAAAGGCTCGCCTCAGCCACAACGAGCTTCCCCCGAAGTGCCTCATTTTCAGCCCTGGAAGCAGCAAGCTCAGACTCTAACCTATCCAGGCGAGAGAGGGCCTTCTCCCTCCTCTTTCTAGCCAAGGCCAGGGACTCCTCCGACGAGGACAGCTTCACCCGGAGAGAGAAGAACTCGTCCTTCATGGCCACATAACTATTGTCTCACGTAAGTAAGACCTCAGACAACTCGTCTAATAGATGAAAACAAACACCGAATCAGAATGGAGACAAAGTACGTGACCAAGGAACTCGCAAACAAAGCGACCAACGTACCTTCGGCATAGCAGCCTGGAAAGAAGAGGACTCCCGTTCTGGCCCTTCGCAGCAACAAGTGGCAGCGACGATCCGTCCCGCGAGGACGACTCAATAACAGGCAACTCCCGAGTGTCCTCGGCCTCAGGAGCAGCAAGAGGGGGACCGTCCTCAAACTCGCCCGGGCAGTCATCAGCAACCTCTATGACGGACTCAGGAGCAGCCGAGGGCAACCCTGCCTCCCCACGCTTCAGCGGGAAAATCAACTTCCTCTTCTTTCCCCGGTCCAAGGGAACGGCGCAGCTTCGCTCGGCGTCGGTAGAGAAACCCGCCAGGACCAGCCTCTTCTCACCGACAAACGCGTCAATCCCCAGGAGTATGCTCTGCAACTCGTGCGGATCCTCGAAGCCCAGCACGGAAGAGAAATCGTACTCCTGACCTTCGAGCCGACAGCGATGCCTCGGGAGCTCCCGCCAAACCTCAGGCAATCTCCAAGGATTCCTGACGAACCCAAAGAGTGTTCCCCCGTGACGATAATCGGTCTTGTCCTCAAAGGCAAGTCACTTCTTGTTGCTCCTCACCTCGATCTGATCACCGATGACAGGACAGACTTTGCATCACTCCCGGAAAAGCTGGATGGACAGTAGGAAACCAGCTCCCGGAAGAAGCAGATCAGTCCCATAATCCTCGTCATCCCGATTGAGGAAAACTGCGCGATTGGAATTCCGCAAAACCGGAAGATCTCCCCAGCCTCCCCAGCAGGAGGGATCCGGAATCCATCCTTCAAACACCTCTCCGAGATCGGGAAATAGCCCGGGGGAGGATTCTGAACGCGCTCCTCCGGAAGCGGAATCTTCACTTCAACGTCCACCAGGATACCGAAGCGCTTTCGCCACGGACCCACACGGTTCTCGCTTAAAGTTGGACGAACACGCATCGACTTCGACGAAACATTACGCTTCGGAACCTGAAAAAAAGTGAAAGTTAGCACAAAGGGCAGCAACGAAAAAAATCCAAAGCGTGTGGTGACATCTACGACTCAGGCAAGTACGCTCGTGACGCACGTCGAACTACACCGCACCCGCACTGGTACGAACAGCACCGCGCGGCCGCTCGCAGTGCCGCGCCTGTGCGGTTATTGCGCTCCACGCGGGGCGCCGCGCCGATGCCCCCTGTCCGTCTGCACGCAACGGGCTGACCGCACGCCGCCCCTCGCGCACAAGGCTGCCGACACGTTCGCTCCTTTCTTCCTTCGTCCCATTTTTCGGGCTCGAATTATTTTCATTTTTGCACAAGAAATCATAAAAGGCTCTCACCTTCTTGGAAGGAGACATGGCGACGGAAAACCTCCTTGTGCTTCGGGCAAGACCTTCTCCATAATTTATAAGTCCTGCACGGGACCTATAATGGAGGACTCAATTAAAGCCAGAAAATATTCTAACAATTCTCTTCTCTTAAAAGAGGTAACAGGGTAAATCGCAATCCAATCAATTATCTCGCAGAAAAGGCAGGAAATATCCGCCCCAATCACAGTGAATCTCTAGGCCCAATTAGAAAGGTACTCATAACTTAATACCGCAAGTGAATAATAATTCGTAGCGCATGACCGTCACCGTGTTCGAAGTCTACGACTCAAAGTAGTCACGAATGCAATTAAAAATTTCCGCGCTCGTCGCTTCGCGGATCACGACCCGCAACAATTTGGGCGCATTTGATGGGGTTCCCCCTAAGGATTTCGGAGTCAAACCAGTACGACTTCGACCGAAACGCCCAAGCAAGCCGACCTGACCGAGTGAGCGGCGCGAGCTGCACCCACTCGAAGGGTCCAAAATCACCACGAAAGGAGGGACGAAACCAAGCACGCACGGACAGCGCGCGCCGGGCGCGCGGCCATCACCGCGCGCGCCCGCGCTGACCGCCTTCGCGCGTGCATGCTCGTCATTTCGGAAAAACTGGTGATCCAGGTGACCGGAACAGAGCGACGTCATTCGGCAACTCAGGAGTCAGTCGGGCGCAATTAGCAATGCGTCCCTTCGAGAAAGCTATAAAAAAGCCCCCGGGCCTTCATTTGAAGACAAACAACTTGAGATCAGAGAGCTCTGAGGTTTTCCGACGAGGACGTGGGACTTAGATAGTTTCATCGCTCGGAATTCGCTCTGCTCCCTTTCTAGTCTGCTCACGTTCAACGCTCTCGTGGACGCAGCAGTAGGCACATGACAAGACTTACAAGAATGCACTAGCTGACGCTCATGTGGACGCTCTCCAAAGCTCCGTTGACTTAGCCATTCCCCCCCTTTTTTGTACTTAAAGCTTGTAAACGAAGAGGTGGCCTGCCACCCTCCAGGGAACTCAAACACTTGTAATCTCAAGTAAGATAGTGGATTTTGGCTCGACACCAATCCGGCCACGTGGTTTTTCACCATTTCCGGGTTTTCCATGTTAAAACGCCTTCGTGTCATTGCTGTTTGGTTTGCTTTTGACTGTTTACGTGCCCGATTCGACTTGGAGCTAAGGTGGTCCAAATCTCCGGACCTGAGGAAAACCGGGCAATCCGCAACAAGTGTAATAGTAGTTTTTCTGAATATTTAAGTAATTAAATGGTATAGTTCAACCCGTAAAAAATCATCTTTAGTATGTTAATAATGTTGTGAAATCGAGTTGATTCATTTATGTGGATAGACTGCAAATTCATTACAAGAAAAAATAAATATGCTAGCTTACCAACGCTTCAGTGATTTGATTATACACGTAATCACATCGATTGGATTTCATTGATAGATGTAAACAACTGCAATGAAAGGTTGTTGGGTAGAATATAGGAAGTAAAATGTTCATCAAAAAGACGAATTGGTTTTCGATGATGAGTATTTGACATGGGATGCAGTTGCTATGGCTAGTGGAGTTGAAGATGATATCTATCAGACGCGCTTATTATTTAAAGGCAAAATGTGATCTTTACAATGACAGTGGAGAGGATGATGAAGATTTAATTGTGTGTGATGACTATTTGACATGGCATTGGTAAATAGTAAAATAGTTTCATTTTAAATGTTCTTTTAACATTAATATTAATGATCTTCTTCATTTGTATTACATTATTCATTGTTTACATTAGTGCTATTATGGTAGATGTTTTATGCTATGGGATGTTTGTGTTTAGTATTGTTATCATATTACCTTAGTTTAAGATGTTCTTTCTATTTTTTTCGCCCTGCCTTCGCCTGATGCGCACCTGCGCTAGGCTCCAGGATCCCTTTACGCCTTGGTGTATCTTGCGCTTTAATAACATAGGTTTCAACCTTTCTCTACACCGACCTCCAAGAGACATATATGGAGCAATCTGAAGGATATGTAGCTTAGGGGGAGCCACATGTCTCTATACTACACAAGGCTATATATGATCAAAATCAGAATTGATGCGATCAAATTGATCAAGAACCAGTTGCTGAAATTTAATTTCCGACATCTCCATTTTCGGAACACTATGAAAGTCTTTACACGTGATATTATCCTGATGATGATGATCTTTATAGGGCTCTTGATATTCATTTAAATGGCCGTCACCAATAGACTGAATCGTGTCCAAGGGTCAAGCATTGATTTTGTTGTGGGTGTCCCACTTATTTCCATGGACACTATCGTTAGTGATGGTTTTCTTCTAGAGGATCATCGTGTCAATATTGATGGCTTGTGCCTTCGCCCGAGTGAGCTTCACGTTCGCGATGACTTTTCTTATATATCTCCTGAAGAGCCAGCTGACGGCCCTCACCATTTGAGAGGTGCCCGACACACCCTTACATTGTGTTTTTTCGTCACCATCTGTGAAATTCCTTTAGGTATGGTATCATTCACGACGAATTTTTCTATCTACCATCGGTTGAGCCTCCCAATGGCTCACAACCTTTAGGAGCTATTTGGCATCCCATAGTTCTCCAACTCAGTACCAATGTCTCAAGAAGTCATTTAGGTATTCGTCGCACACTCGATGAATATTTCTACATTCCACCCAAAGAGACTCCCGATAAGCCCCCGCTCAATAGGGGTATGCGCATCACTAGTGAGTTAGTCAAGGTTGAAAGTGCTCTCGATGACCCAAGAACCTATTTTACCATTACCAGCACTCCAGGAGACATTCAACATACTATGTAATCTTATTTATTTGTCGATGACACGAGTGATTATTTGAATGATTATCGCACTAGCGATGAAATTTTCTACACCCTCCAGCCTGAGCCTCCTGACCATATACTACACTTAAAAATTCCCTATAGCACTACCGAGCCTCAGTGTCCGATGTTAGTCACACCACTTGTTCATCATTGGGTGCATGTTCATCTACATACACTACATGCTTGTCTGTGTTACATAATTCATATTTATTACAATGCTTACATCATTTGCATGAACTGTATAAATTTGTCTGATGTAAAATTGCAATACGTAATGAATATTATAAGGTCCACGCAAGACAGGAGAGAGCAAAATTTTAGAAAATGTGAACAAGTGATGGTGAGAATTAGAGTTGGGAGGATCCTCCAAGGAACTGCGATAAAATTAAATGTTAGGCGAATGGGTCTCTATACAGTAATACGAGGGTCAAATGCTTACGAATTAAATATCTCTAAGAGTATGAGAATTAAACTTGCGTTCAATATTAAGGATTTGACACTATATTATGAACCTCACAAGTATTTGAGTCCATTCCCCAGTTCTACCGTTGAGCATCAACCTACCACCCAAATACTTAACGAATGCACTATACGATACTTTGTCCGTGGGAAGGGGCCCCAAATTATTGATGATGTGGATGTTATCAGAGGAGTTTGATTTACTTGCCCTTGGACTTTGTCGAGAGTATGTTCATATTCATTCAACGGAGAAAAATGATTTCAAGCCGTGAGGAATTGATGGGGATCAAAATTCGTGGGCGGGCCAACCCGTATCGGAGTCCATTCGGGTTTACATTCATAGAAGGAGAAGTTAGGATCGCCGTACGGATGATCCGAGTCTGTAGTCGCATTCGGAGCGTCGACGACGCATTTTCTATGTATTTCCATATTTTCCTTACATTATTTACGTATCTTTGATGTGTTTCTTGTGGCGGCCAATCATAGCCGTCAATTGCTTTCCACTTATCCTATAAATATGGGATTTGGGGTTGAATTCAAGGGATTGCCGAATTTTGAAGAAATTTCCTAATTTTGTGATCCCTCTACCGTGCGATGTCAGAAAACACTAGGTGTGAAGCTTCGTTTTTTTTTGTTCCCCACTTGACCGAGCCCCTCCCTCTTCATCACAACCGTTAATCCATTGTTAATCCCCACGAAAACCTTTCATTTCTTCAGTAACGCCTTGAATTGTTGGAAACCGAGGGAAAATAGTACATAGCCGCCGGTAACGGCAATTTCATGCCAATTCCTAGACTGTCGGCCACTCTTTGGCTGGAAACGAAGCTTTCCAGCCATTTGCGGGACATGCAGAGGATTCTCGGCTTCCTCCTGGAACGAGAAGGCAACCCTCTGCGAGCAACCGCTGGGTACTCATTTCCTACGGTAGATCGTCGAAGTTGGCCCATTTTTTGATTCCAGATGAGAGGAGCTTCATCAAAATCAACCTCTCCTCAAACTTCTCCCACTTCCTACCGCGCAGAATGACGCTCGACCACTGCAGGAGCCTAATCTGCTTCTGTTCCTGCATGGAATCACCATAGATTGAGTCGTCCAGGCTACTTGAATTGATTTTACTGTTGCCCAAGGGTTTGTGCAAACCCCTGTCTCAATCATGACAACAAAACGCCACTTCCAGGAGGCCAACATGCAGTCTCCCTCTACATCCAGCCATCCAGAATGAAATTGCCCTCCATTGTTGTGACTTCAACCAACATCCACCTCCAGCACTCTCCAATGTTCGGGAGTGCAGCCATTCTGAAATAAACAACGTATTGACCCCGAAATCGCTATCCAAGTCCTGGAACTGCAGCTGAACCTTATTTGAATGCGTAATTTCCTGGCATCTATTTGAAGGATTTATTCGCCAAACACTTAATCCAAGCAATCTTACTTCAATTTTGCTAGAACTTGTTCATAGGGTCTAGGGAGAGTTGAGAAATCCACCTGGGAGGGATCTGCATGTCCTGCAACAACTATTATGGTAGATGTTTCATGCTATGGATTTTTTGTGTTTCCTATCACCTTAGCTTAAGATGATTTTTTCTATTTATTGCAGTTTTCCTTCTCCTGACGCGCACCTGCGCTAAATTCCAGGACCACTTTACGCCTTTGTGCGTCTTGCGCCTTAATAACATAAGTTTCAGCCTTTCTCTGCGATGACCTCCAAGAGACGTTTATGGAGCAATCTGAAGGATATGTAGCTTAGGGGGAGCCATAGGTATGTAAACTCCATAAGGCTATCTATGGTCTTAAACAGAGTCCTAAAGCCTGGTTGGACAAATTCAATCAAGTCATGAGATCCGACGAAACCATGCAAATCATTCTTTTTCGTGCAGAAGACGAATACTGATATTGTGTTTCTTGTCATCTATGCAGACTACATTCTTTTCACTTGATGATGGTTCTGGCTTAGATGAAACCAAAATATACCCGAGGATAAACTTTGTCAACAAAGACACGAGAGTCCAAAGTACTTTCTCGGTATTCAAATTGCCATATGTAACAAAGGTTGCACCGTCTCAGAGAAAATATATGATGGATCTTCTAAAGACAGGTACTCTTGGTGCAAAGTCCATTTAGATTCCTATGCCTATGGGTACTTCAAGTCTATAGATGAAACTTCTCCTTTGCTTCAAGATGCATCTTGCTATAGACGTCTTGTTAGCAAACTTATATATCTGACTATAATGAGACCGACCATTAATTTTGTTGTGGGAAATATCAGTCAATTTATGCACACTATCAGAGAATATCGCTTATATGCAACCATGAAGATACTAGAATACGTCAAGGGATCTCCCAGCAAGAGTATCTGGATTAAAGAAAATGGACACCTAAGAATTGAAACATATTCAGATGTCAGCTACACCGATGATAGAGAAAATAGAAAATCCACCTCTGGATATTACACCTTCCAAGGAGGTAATCTTGTTACATAGCAAAGTAAGAAGCAAATAGTAATTACTAGGTCTAGTGGGTTGCCCGGTGCACAAAGCATCCCCGCGCAGCGAGTGTCCGGGGAAGGGTCCCACCACAAGGGTGAAATGTAGGCAAACCTTACCCTGCATTTTTGCAAGAGGCTGCTTCCAGGACTCGAACCCGTGACCTCAAGGTCACACGACGACACCTTAACCGGTGCGCCGAGGCTCCCCCTCTAATTTTAGGTCTAATGCTGAAGTAAAATATTGTGGCACGACACAAACCGCATGTGAACTAAAATAGCTGAGGACGCAGATGAATGATCTTGCAGAAACATATTGCACTATCCCTTGCCAATGTATCGTGACAATAAGGCCGTTATCTACATATCAAAGAATCATGTTTGAAAGGGTCAGGCACATAAAGGTCGATTGTCACTTCATTCGAGAAGAAGTTGTTGATGGAGGAATCCTGCTCCATTTGTTACATCCGACAAAGAATTGTTCGACATTTTTGTACCAAGCCTCTCTCTACTTTTTTTGAGACTCAAAATCAAGGTAGTATGTACTAAAGAAATCCAAGTCCTCTATAAATATTACGATAACAATAATTTTACACTAGTTCCAAGCGATCAAGCACAACAAAGAACAAAACCATCCTCATATCACTGTAGAAGACTAAATTCAGCCCCTAGCAACCAAAATATTGAAAATAAAGGTCGGTTCACAATGATAAAAGAGAAATATCTAAATGCAATACTATACTTAAGAAATAATTGAAGTTAATTATAGCAGTATTAATATTTATGAAGTTAGAACACAATAACTGTACATATCAGATAGTAAGCTAAACAAAGAAGCAGGTTTCTTGAAGTTCAATAAACAAATGGTGAATAGCTAGTAATAACAGGCAAAAAAAGAAGTTTGTAGACTTACCCATCCAACTTTGAAATACAACGAAAAGCAGATATCAGGAGTTCACATACTTCGAGCAGAGTGCTTTCCCCAATCATTCTAGTTAAAAAAATAGCATTTTTCGGATCGGGTTGCAGTGATAGATAGCACTGCAAGTAATAACAAGAGAGTATTTAAAACCATTAGTATTCATGTAATTAGATTAGGTTGTGTTAGGACTGACAATCAAAACTATACATTCTATGTATTAGATATAGTCGTGGATCTATGAACATGCATGCAATGATGATCCGCAGCAGGACTGAGCCAGATATCTCCATCCTGATGGAGAAGAGCTACAGAAGATGGAAATTAATATCCAAAAAATTTGTTAAGTGACTAAACCTAGTATATGCAATATTTTGAATACGAACGGTCTTTGGGGTAGTGAAGTCCGGACAAGGAGCAGTCCTTGCCTGAACAACTTAGAAAGAGATGGGCTAAATCAAAGGGGACAACATCTCAGTTATTGTGCATTGGGTAGAGTCAAATCTCTTGTAACACGTGTGATTCGGGAATGAACTATACAAAATTTGGTGGGCATGTAACATCTTGAATGCAACGAGGGCAGTATAATGAGGGCGTGGCATGTAACATCTTAAGCTTAGATACTAGTTTAGAACCAAATATTAGATGCACATTTTAAAAGCAAGTGATAGAATTTTATTAGGAACATTATGATTAAGTGAGCTTTAGATGAAAGTAGCTCTCGATCGGGTGACCTTTTGTGAGGGCGTGGCATGTAACATCTTAAGCTTAGATACTAGTTTAACCCAAATATTAGATGCACTTTTTAAAAGCAAGTGATAGAATTTTATTAGGAACATTATGGTTAAATGAGCTTTAGATGAAAGTAGCTCTCGATCGGTTGACCTTTTGTGAGGTACTCATAGGTCATATAAAAATGATAAAATTGGGAGGTTCATCTTAATATAGGCTAGGGTGGACCAAAGCGAGAATTACCTCAGATATTATGGATTGAGTCAACACAAATGGTATTAGAATCCGATCCCTTGCCATAATGTGTGGTTTGGAGATGAACCAAATAGAAGTTGTTGGGCCTATAATATTCTGAATCTGATTAGGGCAGTCCAATTAGGAAGGGTACTGTCTTTGTATATAAAAACGATGAGAACACGGATCCTAACAAGACGGTTAGATGCCAGTATTGTGCACGAACATCGCACACCCCACATTCTCTATTTTATTATCGCACCTGTATACCTTTTTTTAGTTTTGCAATTGTATTTCAGCCCGTTAGGTTATTTATGTTTGCCCTTTTGTGCGTTTGAGAAAGGCACTACATAAGCTGATGTATGAAGCCTATGTATAACATATTATTATTTATCTTGGTAGTAAGATCATTTTATGGTGAGCCTTGAGGGATGAAATTACTCGTCTTGTTAAAGCCCAAGCCTATTTGTAAAAAGTCCAATGGAAAGGTGTCCAATGTTCATTTTTTCTCCTTGTGTTTAGTCTCCGATCACCAAATGTAAATTCTTCCTCCTCCCACTCTATATAATGAGGGGAGTTCCTTTGTAATGACTAGATTCTTTAAAATAATATTTATTTATATTTCAAACTCTCATATGGTATTAGAACAGGAAAAAAATTTCGGTGTTCTCTCTCCAACTCTCTTCCCGTGTAATTTTCCCCAGCCTCGCACGAACATATGTTGTTTCGTGTGATTCTCCCGGCCTTACACAGAGATAACGAGCTCTTCCGAACTTGTTGTTTCTTCCGCGACCTCTTCTGCGAGCTCTTCCATCGAGCTTACCGACTGAAAATAGCACGAGTCATCACAATAGTATCAGCGATCTCTTCTTCTTACGAGCTCTCCGCGTGCGGGCTCTTCTGCTGGAAAGAGAAGGGCTCTCCCCTCATCCCGTCACCGCTCTCGAATTCGCAGACTTTGCGACCTCCGCTACTTCCAACGAGCATTTGAGTCAACGACTACCTCATATTTGTCTGCGCCTGCGAACTCTCTACGAGCCTCGACAAGCCTTATCTACTTCTTCCATAAAGCCTCAACGAATTCGAGTGACAAAGCGCTCGCCATCCACGACCGATCCTCGACCAACACCTATGTTGACGGTGTCCCACCGCTTCTCCTTCTATAGGGATATATCACCTCCCACGCACTGTGATCTATGCGAGCTCTCCTCCGTGCGAAAGTCTGCGTGTCTCATCTACTCTGCTCCTGCGACCTCGCTACTTCTACGAGACTTCCAAGCAATCGTCTGTGATCAGTAAGTTGTGATATCCTGACAGGACGTCGATGTGTCCTTGCTCCTTTTAGATCCGATAGTCCTCCAGTGAGTCCTCGCTCTAGTCACGAGCTCATCCTGTGATTGAACTTCTACAAAGACTGACGAAGTCTTATACTCGCCCGATTGTGCATCATCACAAAACTCCTGCGAAGTCTCCAACCCTGCGAGCTCGCCAACCCTTGCTATGAGCTCGCCAACTCTGATGGCATCCTCCTCCAAGCATGCTCACCAAAAATCCCCTCCATCCATGGGAAATTTGCAGGTTTTGCCAGACTTCCTGCTCTCGCGGCCACTTTGAGCAACCTCTTGCAAGCTCTCCTCCTGGAAGCCCTTCTCGCTCTGTCTGCAATCCACAAGTCGAAGAGATCGTCAGGGGAGACCTCATCAGGGGGGACCTCGTCGGGGGAGACCTCGTCGGAGGAGACCTCGTCATAGGAGAGCTCGTCATAGGAGAGCTCATCATCCTGACCTCGTCAGCCCAGCTCAGCAGCCTTGATCTCGTCAGCCTCATCTTAACATCTTTGACCTCGTCAAGCACTCAAACCATCTCGGCAGAATTCACCTTGTTAGGGGTGGCTATTCGCATACCATCTACCCCCTAGATTGCCTATAAATAGGACCCCCAGGGCATAAATTGAAGGTACATTGACCCCCTCAAGGTTCCCCCTAGACCAGTCAGTGCCTCACTTGTGCCGAGCTCAACTATGGTTTAGGAGGGGAAGTTCCTATATACTTCTGGGTACGTGACGAGATTTCCTCACTGCAGCATTTGAGGTCCTATTTATAGGTAATTTAGGAACAACTTGACCTCTTCAGTTTCTTCTGGTTGAAGTTCGCCCGGATCGACCGCTAGACAAGTAGCCTTTGGTCCCCATTGATCTGAACATTTGTGAATCGAGATTTTCTTAGTTCCAACATTTGAGATCAATGTGAATGTTGTAATTTTTCATTATCTCATTTAAATGGTTTAAATGAGCACTCAATTAAGTGTTAATCATATACACTATATTTAAATAGTTTAAATAAGTACATGATTAAATGTTAATCATCTATTTTGCTTAAAAGGTTTAAACATTTGCACGATTAAAATGTTAATCACTTTTTATGAAAAATCCCTTAAATGAATTAAAAGTTCGGATGCCTTTCGATGGATGACACTCTTCCTTTCTTGATCGATGAAATGTGGCCTTACTAAAGCAAGGTGCACCAATCTATCTTGCCGGGGTGCGATCAAATATTTGTGATATCAAGCTATCGACATTGGATCTAACTTAACTAGGTGACATCAACAGTTGAGTTCCTAGAGGCATATGGTTGGCATGTACCATAAGATGGATGTGAATAATGATTATTCACTAACCATACAAGAGTTGCATGATGATGCAATTGGCAAAAGTTGCCTACCAAAATACCACGATTGTGAGTGGTCAACCAAAGCTGACTCATAATTGGAGTGAAATACGGATCTTGTCTTACTGGAGAGACGCTCACTTAAACTCTTTGAATTAATATTGAGGGTTATTAATTTGAAGAAAAATCGTGGGCGTATTTTAATAAAAGTCCTTATTAAAATAAACATTATTTTGAAATATAGTACTAAAATGATTTTGCATTAAGTTTATAGTATATCCATGACATGTAATATGCATCACACCTTGTCCCTACGATCAGTCTTTGAGAAGGACAAACTTCCTGGACTGGTACACGAATTTGAGGATTGTCCTCTAATAGGAGTGTAAGCTATATTTCTTAAAGGAAGATTCCCCAAAGCACATATGCATGTTGATTACTGCCGAAATTGATATGAAGAGGGCTAAGCTTACTAGCCACATACCGATGGTGCATAAAAGTAAAGGCAAGGTCAACGGATCTGTTGAAAATAATTAGGAGGAAAATAAAGATCTTATTTATTCATCTACATAGGGGGCTTTATATAGGAAAATACAGACACATAACTCTTGACTTACGGTGTGGGACTATACCCACACACATAATAAAATATATAAAATATGTTTCTCCAACACTCCCCCTCAAGTTGGGCGTGTAATGTCTGTCATGCCAAACTTGCCTAATATCTTGTCAAAGAAGCACTGACTCAGACCGTTAGTAAGCACATCTGCGAGCTGCTGGTTTGATGGAATAAAGGGAGTACTCACGATCCCCCTAACTATATTTTCCTTAATGAAGTGTCTGTCAATCTTCACATGTTTAGTACGATCATGTTGTACTGGATTGTGGGCAATACTGATAGCAGCTTTATTATAACAATAGATCCTGATTGGACCAACACACTCCATACACAGGTCCCTCATAATCGTCTGAATCCACAACCCTTCACATATCCCCTGTGCCATTGCTCGGAACTCGGCCTCGGCACTGGATTTGGCGATCACGTGTTGCTTCTTGCTTCTCCAGGTCACCAAATTATCCCCAACAAGAGAGCAATATCATGAAGTAGATCTTCGGTCATCAATAGAACCTGCCCAGTCCGCATCTGTATAGACTTCTACTGTTAATGCCTCATTGGGTGAGAACAGAATGCCCTTGCCAGGAGAGGATTTGAGATACCTCAGAACTTTGTATGCAGCCTCGAGGTGATGTGATCTTGGTGAGTGCATGTACTGGCTAAGGACACCCACTGCATAAGAGATGTCCGGACGGGTATGGGAGAGATAGATAAGTTTCCCCACTAGTTGTTGGAAACCTGGTACATCATCAACCACTTCTCCACCATCTCTACCAAGCTTGTGATTGGCCTCAATTGGGGTGCCAGCGGGTCTGCATCCAATCATTCCAGTTGTCTATGATGTACTTTCTCTGTGATATAAAGATCCCATGTCTGGATCTGGCCACCTCTATGCCAAGAAAGTACTTGAGAGGTTCAAGGTCTTTCACTTCAAATTCCTTAGCCAGCCTAGACTTTAAGTGTTCAATCTCCTTTGTATCATCACCGATTATCATTATATCATTTACATAGACAATAAGAGCAGCCAACTTTCCATCCCTGTGTTTCACAAACAAGGTGTGATCGACATTGCTCTGTTCGTATTCGAATGACATTATTGTCTGGTGAAATCTCCCAAACCAAGCACGTGGAGACTGCTTCAAGCCATACAGGTCTTTCTTCAACTTGCAAACTTTTCCTACTGACCCTTTTGGAAGAACACCAGGAGGCAGGGACATGTAGACTTCCACCTCAAGATCACCGTGAAGAAATGTGTTCTTCACATCCAACTAACTGAGGCTCCATCCTTTACACACGGCACATGAAAGCAAAATTCGGATTGAATTCATTTTAGCAACCGGAGCAAATGTCTCTTGATAATCAATATCGAAAGCTTGGGTATATCCTCAAGCAACCAGCCTGGTTTTGTATCGTTCAACAAGGCCTTGGGAGTTTTGCTTCACGGAGAAGACCCACTTACATCCACTACAGTTTTCCCTTTAGGCAGATGGACAAGATCCCAAGTATGATTCTTGTCAAGGGCCACCATTTCCTCCAACATGGTTGTCTTCCATTCACTGTGCTCAAGAGCTTCCTGCTAAGAACGAGGAATAGATGTGGAAGACAAGGAGGTGATAAATGCTATACGTGAAGGAGACAAAGAGTCATAGGTCACAAAGTGAGAAAGAGGATGCATGGTCGAATTACCTCTGTCAGTACCTGAAGATAGATCAAGTGGTAACCCAAGTAGTGTGGGCAAGGCCTGTGTGTTCGTGCCCCTTCTACGACGAGTGTAAACCTGCAATGGAGGAGGCAGCACTGGGTTCACAGGGATAGGAGGGACAACTGGATCACTAGGGACAGGAAGAAATGACGGAGAAATAGGAAAAGGAACAGAAGGAGGGGAACTCACTTCCGTAGTACTTGTCTCCCCCTGAAGAAAGTTCCCATAGATACGAGGCGAGAGAGACGAGGGGCGAACACCCAGAGTGGTCAGAGGAGAAAGAAATCCAAGGTCACGAGTAGGGAGACGATTGATGTGGTAGGCAGCGGTGAGAACTGCATCACCCCAATAATATTTTGGGAGGTTCATGCGGAGGAGACATCGGGCAACCTCAAGGAGGTGCCGGTTCTTGCGCTCAGCGACCCCATTCAGAGCGGGTGTGTAAACACAAGAGGTTTGATGTATGATGCCAAGATCACTCAGGTATTTTTCAAAGCGGGAGTCAATATACTCCCGGCCATTGTCACTGCGCAAGATCTTAATGGTAGCACCAAACTAAGCAGTGACCATGTTGTGAAAACGTTGAAAGAGAAACACATCACTTTTATGTTTCATCAAATATACCCAAGTACAACAATAGTAACAATCAATAAAAGAAACAAACCAGGAGCAACCAGAAATAGACGTAGTAGGACTGGGGCCCTAAACATCAGTATGAATAAGGGCAAACAGAACTGAGTTGCGAGGAGACATAAGAGGGAGAGAACTACGAGGGTTTTTAGTAAGTTCACATACATCACAATGAAAAACACTAAACAAAGTAGGAGAAATAGCAGGAAGCAGAAACTTCATAGTCGAGATAGGGGGATGTTCAAGGAGACAATGCCAGGAATCCAAATCAGAAGGCCGATCTGCAATGAAGAGTTTTTGGTGGCGGAGTGAGGCTGGAGGAAGTGAAGGAAGAGGGGTCGAACACATAGAGACCGTTGCACAGCCTACCAAAGCCAATCACCGTCCCCGTCTTCAGGTCCAGAAAAACACAAAAGGTAGGAAAAAAAGTCACTGAGCAGTCCATAGAATTAGTCAAATGACTAATAGACAGAAGATTTCGAGTGAAAGCAGGAACATGAAGAATAGAGGAGAGCGTCAGAGAGGAGCATGGAATGGATCCTTTCCCAACAATGGGAGATAAGGAGCCATCATCAATGCTCACTTTATCTCTACCAGACAGAGGGGTGTAGGACACAAAACCTGTGACTGACCCAGTCATGTGATCAATGGCGCCAGAGTCAATGATCCACTGTAAGGACAGGTGGGTGGAGGCAGAATGAGCACATGCGGATCCCTGGTGAGCATAGGAAGAAGAATTGGTCGGCCCAGCAGGAGCGCCATGCATCAACCGGCGGAAAGCCAAAATTTCTTCAGCTGACAGAGCGGGATGTGTCGTGTTGGAATCCAGAGGGAGATGAACAGAAGTCTCCTCCATAGCATCAGATAAGTGAGCAGATCTAGACAGGGTTGATCTATTCTGGGAACGACCGGAGCCACGACCACCACGAGGAGCAAGACCACCCCAGGGAGAAGAAAAACCATGGAGCTTGAAGCAAGTATCTATGGTATGCCGAGGCTTCCCGCAATAATCACACACGAGGTGATCTTTCTCCATAGGCTTCGATTTGGTGTCACGAGCTGGACGAACCCCGAGGTGAGAGAGAGTGACAAGGCAAGAGCCCTCGGTGGCAAAGTCGGAAGGAGAGTCTGTCGGCGGTCAAATTCCTGTTGAACAAGGTTGTACACTTCTGGTAAAGAAGGAAGAGAGCGTCCCAGGATCTGAATGCTAATCTGATAAAAATCTCGATGTAAGCCGTGAAGAAATTCGAAGATGCGATTTTGTTCTTTCCTTGCTCTCACCAGCACCTCATCTTCAGGAGACACGAGGGTCAGAGAATAAATGTGATCATACTCCCGATAGAGTTAGGTGAACTCCGAGTAGTAGGCAGATGGAGGTCGATCACCCTGACGCAGGAGGAATATCCGGTGTCGAAGTTGGTAGATCTGAGCCGCATTTCCTCGGTATGAGTAAGTGGTCTCTGCGCGCTTCCAGATATCCATAGTAGTATCCTAGAAGAGATAATTCCGAGCGATGGGCTCCATCATAGAGTTAAGCAACCAGGACATCACAAGGGAATTCTCAGACTCCCACTGAGGCAACTCTGGAGAACCAGAAGGAGACTTCATCGTGCCGCTGACATAGCCAAACAACCGGCAACTTTTGAGGGCAAGAATGATAGAGCGTGCCCAAGGAAGGTAGTTTGAACCATCCAATTTCATAGTAGTGATTTGAGGGGTGCCATGTTCAGGATTTACACGGCCCGAACCAATGGAGGTCGGAGACGGAGGAGTTGTTCCGCCAGAAGACATTTGTAGAGGAGTCACTCCCAGCCATAGAAGGTCCCGAATAGAAATCGAGGGCACACACAAAAGATCACAATAGATGACGGAAGATAAGGGCAGCCCTCATAGAAAGAGGGGAAGAAACCACATGTCCAATAGAAATGGAAGGAAGAAGAACAAAACCAGATAGGGAACGCCGAAAATGAGGGAATCAAGACCCCATGAGACCGGCGCCCCTAGAGGACGAGAGAGCGCGCTGCTGAAAGAGGACGGACGCATTGTTGCTGGGAGAGATGTGTCGTTGCTGGGAGAGGCGCGCTGCTGCTGCTGCTGTTAGGAGAAGCTGTCGCCGTTGCTGTTGACGAGGAGCGGATGGAAGCGCGGAACGGCAGACGCGGCTCTACTGCTGCGGTTGGGACGAGATCGGTTAGCGAGCGGGATGCGGGAGCGGGATCGCGTGCGGGAGCGGGATCGCGTGCGGGAGCGGGATCGCGTGCAGGAGCGGGATCGCGTACCGAGCGGGATGCAAGAGCGGGATCGCGGGAGCGGAGAACGGAATCGGGAGACTCGAGAACCCTAAGGCTCTGATACCATGTTGAAAATAATTAGGAGAGGAAAATAAAGATCTTATTTATTCATCCAAATAGGGGGTTTTATATAGGCGAATACATAGACACATAACTCTTGACTTACGGAGTGGGACTAAACCCACGCACATAATAAAATACATAAAATATATTTCTGCAACAAGATCTAAGAAGACTAAGATGGGATCTAAGTTTCACTTTAATCTCTTATCTTCTATATTGAAAAAGGGAAGAAAATTGCCACCATTGTGGAATGACGGGGCATTAGAAGAGGAATTGTCATCTATACATTGAAGACATGAAAAAGATGAAAAGTGAGACTTTTACTTCAGGTATCTTTGTTATAGAAGTCAATCTTTTACTTCTTCATCTTAGGTATTTGATACCGGATGTGGTTCTCACATTTGTGTAAATGTGCAGGATAGAAGGAGAAGAATGTTGTCTAATGGCGAGGTAGACCTACGAGTTGAAAATGGAGCAAGAGTTGTTGTCATTACTGTAAGGACTTATCATTTACCTTTGCCTACTGGGCTTATAATAGAGTTAGAGAACTGATATTATGTATCTTTTATTACTAGAAACATTATATCCATTTCTTATTTGGATATGAAAGGCTTTCCATTCACTATGAATAATTGTTGTTTTATATACTTAAATGATATTATTTTGGAATGACAGAAATGCTTAATGGTCTTTATGTTTTGAACTTGGACCAGCCCATCAATAATATTAATGATGCTAAAAGATTAAAAACAAATGGCGTTAATCTTACGTATCTTTGGCATTGTCATTTGGGCTTATATAAATTGTTGTAGCTAGAGAGTCTGCTCAAGAAACACAAGTCATACGTAGACCTGGTAAACTAGTATTTGAGCCTGAGAGATATGACTCAAAATGATAATGTGTTTCTTATGGATCATGATGATGATCATGCAACCTACCAAGAGTCTATGAATGGACCAGACGCCGAGAAGTGGCTTGGGGGACATGAAATGTGAAATGGACTCCATGTATGTAAACCAAATTTGGACCTTGGTGGAACCACCTGAACGGGTACGACCTATAGGGTGCAAGTGGGTTTTCAAGAAGAATACCGACATGGATGGGAATGTACATACATTCAAAGGGCGATTAGTGGCTAAAGGTTTCAAGCAAATTCATAATATTGACTATGATGAGACATTTTTCCCAGTTGTCATGGTTAAGTCCATCCGAATTCTGTTTGCTATTGCTGCGTACTATGATTACGAGATCAAGAAAATGAATGTCAAAACGACTTTCCTTAATAGAGGTGTTGTATGCAAGAATTATTCAAAAAAAGAGACAATAGCTGATTCTACACAGAGGCCGAGTATATTGCTGCTTTTGAAGCGACTGTGAGAACTTGGAAATAACTTAACCGCAATTAACAATAATACGCAGGAGATTGAAAATAACATAATTTCTATTTTCAAAAAATCTGAATATTATATAAGTATGGCCTCCTTTATATAGAATGGAGGAGGTGAGAGAGATTACAATTTGGAGATGTAGAACTAATATTATACAAAACTACAGGAGGCGAGTAGAGCGATCACGACAGTCACAGATGTCCTGACCGCATATGATGTGCGGTTAGACAAGCTAACCGCCCATAACAATTTACTCTTGGGCAGGTCCAAGTATGGATCCGCGATCTCCATCAACACAACATGCGATTAGACATGGCTAACCGAACAGACCACAAGGTGCGGTTAGACAAAGCTAACCGCACTAACCACAAGGTGCGATTAAACTAGTTTAACCGCCCGAGATCATTTATGTTCTAACACCCCCCTCAAGCTAAAGCATATATGTCGATCATGCCCAACTTGGAACAGATGTCAAAAAATGAGGTCGATACTGGTTTGGTAAAGATATCTGCTAGCTCATTAACGGAGGTGACGAACGAAGTGCAGATTTGTTCCTTCAATATTTCTTCTCTGATGAAGTGACAGTCAACTTCAATGTGTTTTGTCCTCTTATGAAACACTGGATTTCATGATATGTATATGACAACTCTGTTGGCACAGTACATTGGTAATGAATAGTCATAGACTTCTCTCAAGTCATGCATAAGTGCCCATAGCCACTTTAACTCACAGGTGGTCGAAGCCATACTTCTTTTTTCAGCCTCAACACTGATCTGTGGATACAACAACCTGTTTCTTGCTTTTCCAACTAGCCATATTTCCTCCTACAAACGTGCAAAAACCAAATGTGGACTTTCGATCTTATTTATCATCAGCATAGCTGGCATCAGAGTAAGCTTCAATCCTCAAATGGTTATTCTTCTGAAACAGTAATCCCTTCCCTGAAGATCCTTTCACGTATTATAAGATTTTTAGAGCTGATTGGAGATGACACTCCCTAGGGGCTTGCATGAACTGACTAACCTTACCTACAACATAACAGATGTCCGACCATGTTACCGTTAGGCAGAGAGCTTGCCCACTAGCCGTCTGTACCTAGTGATATCTGAAAGAAGTGGCGAGTCCACATTCCAAAATTTGTCTTCACCAACTGCCATCGGACATCGAGCCGGTTTAGCCCCAAACAGAACTGTCTCTTTTAAAAGATCAATGACATATTTTCGTTGCGAGAGCACCACTGAGTTGTGTTTACATGGGATTTCTATTACAAGAAAGTACTTAGGAGGTCCCATATCTTTTGTGACGAAGTTTTTCCAAAGATGTTTCTTTGTTAGAGCAATTGCATCCTTATCATCGCCAGTAAGGAGGATGCCATCTACATGACAGCAAGAACGACCAGTCCATGAGAAGTCTTGCATATGAAGAGATAGTGATTTGCAGAACATCGTGCAAAACCAATGATGGAGACAACTTGGCTGAACTTGTCGAACTAGACCCGATGGCTTTGCTTGAGGCCATAGATTGCCTTCCGCAACTTGCATACCTCTTCTTGGAGGTCTCCATAGAGGAAGATATTCTCGACATCTAACTGGGACATCTGCCAATCCTTGTCGATAGCTACAGAAAAGAGAACCCGAATTGTGTTGATGCGTGCAACTGGGGAGAAAATGTCCAAGAAATCCACACCATATGTCTGAGTGAAGCCTTCGACGACTAGCCGAGCCTTTTACCGATCCACAGTGCCATCAGGATGAAACTTTACCACAAAAACCTATCGACATCCAACAACATCTGCTCCAGGAGGAGTAAGGACAAGAGTCCAAGTACCCCTTTCAATCAAGGTGGTCATTTCTTCATCCATGACATCCTTCCAGTGTGGCATGGTAAGAGCTTCTTGGTAAGTGGTCAGAGTGACAGTGGTCAAGAGGGCTAGAGCAAAATCCCTGCAAGAAGGGGTAAGCCGAGTATACAAGACTACATCATAAATGGAATGTTGAGTACACGTTTGAACCCCTTTGCGAAGAAGAGCAATGAGAAGATCAAGATCTGACCTATCTTCAGTATCATATCCGTCCAATGAAGAGAATGCTGGCCTGGGAACTGACAGAGATGGCCCTGGAGTTGGAGGAGAGGTGGTGATGGGCAGAGAGGGAGGTGGAGGTGGTGGGGTGTTTAGTGGAGGTAGAGCGAGCTCAGGTGGTGGGGCAGAGACAATATGTGGAGAATCCGGAGTATTAGCGGGTGGTGAGGGTGTAGGTTCTGTCGAGAAGTACAAAGACGTTTCGAAGAAAGTGACGTCAGCCGAGACATACTGTTTCCTGAGACAAGGGTCAAAACATCGATAAAATTTTTGAGTGGGAGAATAGCCAAGAAAGATGCATTTTATGGCGCGAGGAGAAAGTTTGTCTCGCCCATGGGAAGGTAAGTGGACAAAGGCCTTACAACCGAAGACACTAGGTGGTAGAGGAAATGGTGTTTCACCGGGGTATAGGATGGAGAAAGGGGTTTGTCCTTGGAGAATGGTAGAGGGGATACGATCAATGAGATAACATGAGATGAGGACGACATGACCCCAATATGAGCGAGGAACATTCATTTGAGTGAGAAGGGTGCGAGTAACGTCGATGAGATGATGATTTTTTCGTTCAGTCACACCATTTTGCTGAGAAGTGTAAGCACAACTAGTCTGATGAACAACACCATTATTCATACAAAAAATGGAAAATTGGTTACTTAGATATTCTTTTGCGTTATCAGAATGGAGAATTTTGATAGAAGCACCAAACTGTGTGCGAATTTCATTAAAAAAGGTGGTCCAAACAGAAAATAGTTCAAAGCTTTCTTTTAAAAGATACACTCATGTACATCTAGAGAAATCATCAATAAAAGTAACTAAATAAAGACTTCCCCTACCAACAGTTTTGGTAGAAGACGGACCCTAAATGTCCGAGTGAACGAGATCAAACGGACGAGACGAGCCACACCCATGTTTAGCTGGATAGGAGGAGCAGTGATGTTTGTCGAACTGACAGGCTTCACAGTTAAGGGAGGTATCTTCCTTTGGTAGGTCAGGCAAAAGCTGGTAGAGAAGGCGAGGAGGATGACCGAGGCGAAGATGCCATTGTAGAAGAGAATTTGAGGGAGTAGAAGCAGAGAGGGCTGACACATTATCCAGGAAGTAGAGGCCGCCGCTTTCAGTCCCAGTAGCAATCGTCTCCTTGGAGCGAGGATTCTGAAAACAACAAGTAGAGGACGTAAACGTTACTGAACAATTCTATTGTCTGCAGAGAGAAGCAAGATATAGAAAATTGCAAAGAAACGTAGGCACGTAGAGAGTATCCCTTAGTTGAAGAGTGTTACCGACTTGCAAGAGGACGAACCTCCTTGGCGGGTGTACGCGCGGCGAGCTCGTGGAGCGGGCGACATAGGAGCAGCACACGCGTCGATGTCGCCCGACGTTACTATCGGCGACACCGTAGCAGACGACAACGGGACAGGCGCGAGTAGTGGGGCTGGGCAGGCTTAGTGTTTTATAATTTTGGTAATGGGTATTTTGGTAATGTAATGGGGAAGCCTCATAGTATAAGAGGTCCTCTTCAAAACCTAATTGCTATCTTTGGATCACTTTAGTAAAAGTGGGGCTGCTCCCCTTCTCTCTCTCTCTCTCTCTCTTTCTCTCTCTCTCTCTATCTCCCCCCTCCCGTCTATCTCTCTCTCTTCTTCCGATCTCGCCAACGCGACGACAGCCGACGAAAGCCCTCTTCTCCATTGTCGTTACCTTATTGGCTGCCCTATACCCTAGCGGTATCATTGGTCCGACCTGCCGCTCCGCCCGCCGACGTGCCGCCGGAATCTCACCGCCATGCCTGTCAACACACGCCAAAACCCCGCATCCTCCCTCGACGGGACGGAGGACCTCAGCGCTCGCGTCGACGCCCTCGATGCCGACCTACCGAACCTGCAGGCATCCATGGTCACTCTCCAAGCCCTCGCCCTCACCAACCAAAGCACCAACGCCTCCATCCTCGCCCGCTTGGAACAGCTCGCGGTCGCCTCGCCCATGGCCACAACCTCATCATCGACCCGGGAGGGTGCCTCGATCCTAGGGCAACCTCCCCCCCCCCACACCAGCCTCCATTGGTGATCGATCCGTGGCCTGCGGGCATTATTCCAGCGGCTGGCCGACCCCCGCTCGCCTTGGAGTTGTCGTCCTTCACCGGGGTGGACCCCATGGGATGGATAGCTCGCGCCGAGCAGTTTTTCGACCTCCATCTTACCCACGACGACGACAAGGTGGGCACTGCGGCCGTCGGCCTCTATGGCTCCGCCTTGCATTGGGCGTGTTGGCTTCGTCAGGTGCAATCCCATATTTCCTGGGCCGAGCTCAAGCACGAAATGATTCAACGTTATGATGCGCGTCACTCCGGCTCCGCCATTGAGCGTCTCTGCAGCATCCGCCAGTCCTCCGACCTCGACAGTTACATTGATGAGTTCGTGGCATTGGTCTCTCATGTGCCGGGGCTGCCACCCGACCACTATTTGGGTATTTTTCTGCAAGGATTGTTGACCGCAATTCGCTCTCGTCTTCGCACTCACCACCCCCACACCGTCTCAGCGGCCATTGACCTCGCGCGAGCCATCGAAGCGGATCTGGGCATCCGCCATTTCCCTCCAGTCCACCTGCGGCCACCTCGGTCGGCCCCGCCGCGTGACACGACCCCTAGGGTATTTCACCAGGGGGCCAACGGCCGGGTCGTCCTGCCCCCCACCACTTCTCTGATGGGGAATACAATGAGCTCCGTCGGAAGGGCTTGAGTTTCCGTTGCCGCCAACCTTATTCGCCCAATCACGTTTGCTCGGTCAAAGAATTTCATGCTCTGTTTGGGGACGACACGTCTGCGGAGGCGCTCACCGAGGACGACGACTTGGTCGTACCCGACACCAACGAACCACCCCCTACAACCACCGAACCTCTTCAATGCCTGGAGCTTCCTTACTACGCGGTGGGCGGCATCACGGGCCCCCGCACGATGAAACTCCAAGGCCGCATACAGGGACCGAGACATCATCCTCATGATTGACAGCGGCGCGAGCCACAACTTCATCTCGGACCGACTGGCGCGCGACCTCACTCTCGCCACATTGCCATCCCCGGAGTTCACCGTCTGCCTCGGCGACGTTCGGCGCCGTCCCACGCAGGGACTTTGTCCAGCTGTAACATTGACGGTGGGCTCATGCACCGTCACGGCCGACTTCTACGTCTTCGGGTTGGGCGGCATTGATGTCATTTTGGGGGTCGCATGGCTCCAAACATTGGGCGACGTTCGGGTGAACTGGGCAAAGATGACCATGCACTTCCAACAAGGACCGACCGCATGTTGTCTCACGGGCGACTCGACCCTCCTCCGGACCCCGGTCTCGTTCCGGGCCCTTCAGCGCACATCGGACGTGGATTTTTCCGCATGGCTTTGGCCCCTTCAGGGTGAACAGGAGGACACGCGGCCCCTACCGGACGACATCCAGGACATTTTGGCCGCATTCGCCGAGCTCTTCGTGGCCCCAGCCGGCCTACCCCCGGTCTGCCCCACTGACCACGCCATTGTCCTCCAACCGGGAACGGCGGCGGTGTCGGTTCGCCCGTACCGCTACGACCACGTGCAGAAAGACGAGATCGAACGCCTGGTGCGGGAGATGCTCTTGGGAGGCATCATTCGACCCAGTGCGAGCCCCTTCTCCAGTTCGGTCCTCCTCGTACGCAAGAAGGACGGCATTAGCGCTTCTGCGTGGACTATCGCGAGCTCAACAAGGCAACCGTCTCCGACAAATATCCCATCCCAGTTATTTAGGAGCTCCTGGACGAGCTCCATGGCGCCACGTTCTTTACCAAGCTGGATCTCCGCGCCGGCTATCATCAGATTCGGGTACGGCCGGAGGATGTGCCCAAGACGGCGTTTCGAACTCACGACGGCCACTTCGAGTTCTTAGTCATGCCGTTCGGGTTGACCAACGCCCCAGCAACCTTTCAAGCTACAATGAACGACATCTTTCAACCGGTACTCCGTAAACATGTTCTTGTCTTTTTTGATGATATATTGGTGTATAGTTCCAATTGGCAGGACCACCTCCAGTACGTCCGGGCCACTTTCCGCACCCTTCGCCGCCACCATCTCGTACTGAACCGGAAGAAGTGTTCCTTCGGAGCCACTTCGGTTAGCTACCCGGGCCACACTATTTCGATCCACGGCGTGTCCATGGATGCCGACAAGATCGTCGTGGTTCTCCACTGGCCAACACCCACATCCGTCCGCGAGGTGCGCGGCTTTTTGAGTTTGACCGGCTACTACAAGCGATTCATTCAAGGTTATGGGACGATGGCTAGCCCCCTCACCCAGTTACTCAAGATCTCGGAAGAGGGCCCCTTCCTCTGGTCGGCCGCGGCCATGGCCGCATTCACGGCCCTTCAATCGGCCCTCGTGCACGGGCCGGTGCTGGCGATGCCAGACTTCCGACAGCCTTTTGTGGTTGAATGCGACGCATCGGGCACCGGTGTTAGCGCGGTCCTCATGCAGTCCGGCAAGCCAAGTGCTTTTTATAGCCGGGCCTTCTCATCCTCGGTTCGCAGCAAGTCAGCGTACGAGAACGAGCTCACGGCCCTGGTGTTGGTAGTTCAGCATTGGCGACCGTATCTCCTCGGTCGTCCGTTTGTGGTTCGCACGGACCACCACAGCCTCCGCTACCTCCTGCAACAAAAGATAGCAACACCGGCACAACAAGTTTGGGTCGCCAAACTCTTGGGCTACGATTTCTCGATCGCCTTCCGCTCCGGCAAAACCAACCGGGCCGCCGATGCTCTCTCCCGCCCACCGCATGCACCAGAGTTATCCGCCATCACTCGGCCGGTATGGGAGGAGGGCTCCGACATTCAGGAGGGCGTCGTAAAAGACCCTTACTTATCAGCGATTCGCACGGACCTCATCGCCAACCCGGTGGAACACCCCCCCTACTCGCTCATTGGCGGCCAGCTGTTTTACCGCGGTCGTCTCGCGCTGTCCGCCTCCTCCGCATGTATTCCACGTTTGCTGGCCGAATTCCACGCATCGCCCACCGGGGGTCACGCCGGCGCGTTTCGAACCTACCGCCGCATATCCGCCTCCTTGTTTTGGCCACAGATGTTTCGTCAAATCAAGGCCTATGTCGCCTCCTGCCTTCCCTGTCAGAAGGCCAAAAATGAGTCGATGTTCCCCGGCGGTCTCCTGCAACCCCTTCCGATACCAGAGCGTATTTGGGAGGACATTGCCATGGACTTCATCACCCGGCTACCGCGGTCAGACGGGTTCGACTGTATATTGGTGGTGGTGGACCGCCTCTCAAAGTATGGCCATTTCCTCCCTCTGCGACATCGATACACGGCAAAATCGGTGGCGGATAGCTTCATCGTCGGGATTGTGCGCCTCCATGGGTTCCCGCGCTCAATCGTCAGCGACCGCGACCCTCTCTTCTTTAGAAGTTTTTGGTCTTCCTTATTTCGTTTGCAAGGAACTCAACTCCGCATGAGCACCGCTTACCGCCTACCACCCGCAGACGGACGGCCAGTCTGAAGTCCTCAATCGGTGCCTCGAGACCTACCTCCGGTGCTTTATTGGCGAACGTCCGGGAACTTGGGCCAAGTGGCTTCCTTGGGCGGAATAGTCCTACAATACGTCCTATCACTATGCGGCCAATACCTCGCCGTTTGAAGCAGTTTATGGCCGTCCGCCCCATCGATTGTGCGGCACCTTCCGGGCGAATGCCGCGTGGACGGCCTCGCGGTACACCTGCAGGATCGCGACACCATACTGGACAGTTTAAAGCACCACCTCCGGCGAGCCCAAGCAAAAATGACCTCGTTTGCCAATCGCAAACGCCGGGACCTACAACTCGACATTGGGGAGAAGGTGTTCATCAAGTTACATCCTTACCGTCAGCTGTCCGTGGCTCGCCGCGCTTGCCCAAAATTGGCGCCACGTTTCTTCAGCCTATTCGAGGTACTCGGCCGGATTGGCGCAGTGGCTTACCGTCTTCGACTACCGGAAGGTAGCCGGATCCATTCCGTCTTCCATGTGTCGCAGCTTCACCGCGCCATCGGAGACCACCCGGCCGTGGATCACATCCCCACCGACTTGGATTATTCGGAGGCAGCACCCCTATACCTAGCCGCCATTATCGATCAGCGGTCATCCTACGCAGGAGCGGAGTTCCCCGAGGAGGTCCGGGTGGCTTGGCGGCATCGACCGCAGTCCGAGAGCACGTGGTTGACTCGCGACGACTTCCGCCGTCAGTTCCCAGATTACTGCCTTGAGGACAAGGCCAATTTTCCAGATGGCGGCATTGTTACCGACTTGCAAGAGGACGAACCGCCTTGGCGGGTGTACGCGCGGCGAGCTCGTGGAGCGGGCGACATAGGAGCAGCACGCGCGTCGGTGTCGCCCGACGTTACTATCGGCGACACCGTAGCAGACGACAATGGGACAGGCGCGAGTAATGGGGCTGGGCAGGCTTAGTGTTTTATTATTTTGGTAATGGGTATAGAAGAGGATTGCCCGTCATATGACTAGTACCACCGGAGTCAATGAGCCACTTACCCTGGGTGACGACGTGCGCACTACCTAAAGAGGTGGCAAGAGAGGTAGACTTCTTGGAGGCAGAAAGAGGTGCTTCAACCGCTGCTGGGCGTAGAGGAGGATACTTGACCCAACATCGATCCATAAGATGTTCGTGCTTGCTCCAGTGAGAATAGATGTAGCGGGAAGGACCACGTCCACCTGAGTGACCTCCACGACCACTAGGGTAAGTGGGTAACCTCTGTGAGCTGGATGAGCAAAGCTGTCAGGAGAAGGCAGGGAGGCAATCATGAGCGGAAGCGGGGCAAAACGGGAGAGATACAAGCCTTAGCTCTGATACCAAGTAGAAATAATAAAATCACATTTCTTTCCAAAACCTCCTATGCATACATATACATGGGATAAGAAAGCCTGAAATATGACATAACATGCCACAAATAATTTCTTATTGTTCGATATTTCAATTTATATAGGTATATGTATGCATGCATATGTAAGAATGTATATGTATGCATGTATATGTAATAATAGAAAAGAGAAATGAAGAAGGATTAAAATTTGAATCTTTGAACCAAATATAACTTTCCTTGAATTTAGTCAATTATTTCCGACCATTCCTTCCTATCTGCTAGTAGTTTAAATCCTGCAGTGAATTCTGCCTCCTTAGCTTCTACCTGCTAAACAATTTCAGCCTTTATATGCTATGTTATAGCATCATACAGAAGCTATACGAATTTCAGATTTGTAGCTTATCGTGAATAGAAACAAGTTTCAGTTTTCTATTGAATTTTTGGATTCCGAATTAGCTAGAGCTAACATTTCATGAATACTTATAGCCTCTGTTTAAAACAAATCAATACTATAATTCTATAGATATCAAGAAATGTTTATCTTATGTATTATTTCCTTCAAATTCTTTTCCCTTATTTCCTTTACTACTTGTTTTGTTTTATGTATTAACATAATCTAATTTCCTTCATTCATTTCGCCAGTCATTCATTTCGCTAGTCGTTTCCAAACATCAAAGCGTAACTATATTTGCATCAAGTGGTATCAAAGCATCTTTTTGCAACTAGGATTGCATCAATTCATCTTTTTAAATGTATTTATTTCTACAGGTAACATAGTGGATGACTAATCCAAGAAACAGTAGATTTGCTTAGTAATAAAATAATTTTTTAGTTAACAGAAGGATCCTTCGTATAAATAGTTTCCACAATAATAGCTTGATAGCTATAATAATTGCCACCGAATTGTAAGCATGCTCCTCACCTTGAAAGCTTGAGCCAGGAGAAAACGAGTCACCACAAAAGTTACTTCTCTCAAAATTCCACAAGAAATAATAGGATTTGAGAAGAAATTCAAGATACTCTGAAGAGTCCCATCACATGGTGAATCATTTGTCTTCCAAGTGTCGGTGGTAGGCTGAAAAGTACAATAACACAACAGGCATATAAAAACATACAAAATGATTTATAGATCTAACAAGGTTAGCAATATGAAGTGATGAAATTTTGTTCAATACAGGTCTGTAAAAAAAATCAACAAACTCATTTAAAACATTCGAGTAAGATGGAATAAATGAATACCTATCAAAAATTTTACATATGAAATGTCAGGAGGGATACTAGTTTTTTTATCCCTCAAAACAATTTGAATATAAGAATTACTGAAAAGTAGTTCACATTGAAATAATAACAAAGCATAAAGATTAAGAAAAGAATTATTGATAAGGGAAAGCTTAGAAGAATACAGTTAGTTGCATCGAGAGTGATGAGAAGGTCAAAAGTTTGAGTCACACAAATAGCCAACATATATCAATAGTAAGTCAACATAAATCAGCTGATAAAACCTACGTCGCATCATTTTATTTTTCACACCTTTTATATTTTTGTGTCATTTTATGTATGTGCATGTTAAAGGTATGAGTATTGTTGTGTTGTTTATGTATGTGCATGTTTGCGTACATTTCGTATTCTTATGTTTGTGCATGTTATTCACGCTCGTGCACTTGTGATTGCAACGCGCATCTCATTCGTGCATGCTCTTACGACTTAATGGAGTGATCGCCCAGTAAGACCTTGAATTAAAAATTCATCAAATTAGGTAACACATTAATTAAAGCAGCTCGACGAAAAGAAACTAAGAAAGATATTTTAAAATTAAGCATATTCAAATTAGTTAAAATTGAAAAGACAATTAAGAAAATATTTAATTTGACATCCCCTTTAGGATTATTTTAAATATGGGAAACAAAAAAGGGAAATGAGCCCTAAAATAGGGAAATTGATTTATTCTTCCATTTTAAGAGGATATCAATTAAATGCCCCCATAGAAACCCAATGAAAGCCCTCTTTATAATAGTCGGCCCCCACTCTTATTCATAACTTGGAAAAAATCGAAAACAAAGAAATCATTCTCTACTTTCGAAAGTCCAGGACGCCCTTTCCTCTTGCAAAACTGCAGTTCTCTTCTCTACCCGCCAAAGCAGGCTCGTCTTCCAGCCGACAATAACGGTTCTCCTATTGGACCCCGACAATCTCTCCTGAATAAATCTTCGGAGGTTCCGACGGGCCCTAACCCGCAGCCGTTTGTTTCCATCATTCACTTTACTGCCAGCATCTGAAGTTACTTTAATGCCTTGTTTTCCACGGCCCAGGATCTCAAGACGCTTCACCACCTTCAGGCAACCATCCCCTTACCTCCTCAGTCTTCATCCAACCTGCCGCAGCCCTGATTCAACCACATGCGCCCCAGCCACCATCGTCTCGACATTTACCCTCACAACAATCCAAATTCCTCTGTTTTTGAAAAGGACGACTCTGACGTCGCACTTTGTACCGATGTTATACTCCTTTCTATGGCTTACTCAGTGTTATCGTTAATTTTATGTTTTATTTACTTGATTTAAAAGTTCAGAGCTTGCTTGCCTTAGTTTTAACATGCTGGTCATTAATTTGAAGTCATATTATTCGTCTTTTGCTTATATGCATGTGGATGATTCATTTCATGGTCTTAATTACGCTGAATTGCTAGGCCCTTAGCGCGTCGTATAAGACTTTGGTTTAATTATCTCGTTTTGCTGCCCGACAAGTCGAGCAAAAGTTGCTCAATTTAAAAAGATCTTAAACTTATTATTTAATATTAAACTTGTATTTTGTTGGTTTACATCGTTTGGCATCAAAGTCTCATTAATTCAGTCCTCACGGCGATTAAACGATCCGATTAAAAAAATTGTGACCCATATGGCGTCGTATAAGACTTTGGTTTAATTACCTCATTTTGCTGCTCGACAAGTCGAGCAAGTTGCTCAATTTAAAAAGATCTTAAATTTATTATTTAATGTTAAATTTGTATTTTGTTGGTTTACATCGTTTGACATCAAAGTCTCATTAATACACTCCTCACAGAGTCTCATTAATTCACTCCCCACGGGGATTAAACGATCCGATTACAAAAACAATGACCCTAAAATATTCTTAAATTTGTAAGATAAAAGAAGTTTTACTTTAAAATTTGTTGTTATTTTAAAAAAAATCTTCATAAAAAGGGATCTTTTTTAAAAGTTAAGTTATTTCAAAAAAAAATTTAATGAAATATTCTCTCCATTAAAAAATTAAGTTTTTTAAACATTTTAAAATTGTATTTTGAAATGAAAAATCGTGTAGGTCATTTTGGGAGTAGTGTCGGTGATTTAAATAATCAAATAATTTTTTTAGTAAAATGATTGAAACCCTCAGTACGAGTATGGTAGACGCAGGCCGCGTAATGAATAGGTTACAAACATCGGTCAATAACATAAAAATCACCATACAATTAGAGCGAGCACTGTTGAAATTATTGAAGTGGAAGTGGAGGAGGCTTTTGGACCTGGGCGGTCTGGGAAGTGACCGGGCGGTCTGGCGTGAACGCACGGTCTGGCGGTCTGTTCTATTGGTCAGCTGCGGCTTCCAGGGTTGACCGCTGGTCTGGTCCAAGGACTGCTGGAAGAGGAGGTCGTGCGGTCTGGCTGTGACCGCATGACGGCTGATCATCCTCAGGGTCGCGCGGTCTGTCTCTGACCGCGTGACAAATTGTTCTCTTCAAGGACGTGTCGGTCTGGCGTGACCGCTCGGGTTGGCTCTTGAATCCGGTCTAGTGGCTTTCCAGAGGGTTCTGAAGGAGTTCGCGGACTAAGTCATTCTTAGTCGCGCGGTCTCAGTTCGCGGTCTCAGGAGGAGACCAGGAGGGCGAGCTGGCTGTGTTTGCGGTCTCAGGCGAACACAGGTGGTGGGTGACTTCTAGGCGGTCTGGCGATCTCCGTGTGGAGTCGTGTTCAGACCAAGGGAGTAGCGATCTCCCGCGGTCTGGAGTGAAGTCGGCGCTCACCAAAATGAAGCAGGAGGGTTGCAGTGATCGCGCGGGTTGACCGGTAAGGTCGCGCGGTCTGATGGGTGGTGACTCTATCTCATAGGGTGGTGACTGGATCAGGTCTCACGCCTATAAATAGGGAGCCACTGTAGCAACAAAGTAGAACACACCAAGTGTAAGCCGAGTTTGCCTAGTTCCTGCGGTCTGTGTTTCTGACCGAGCGGTCTCTGATTGAATTCTTCCTTGTGCAGCTTCTGCGGATAGTGCAGGCAGCAGCGATCACCTCTTCCTCTGAAAGTGTTCGGGCGGTTTGCGGCTTGGAGTTGTGGTGCTGGAGTTCGGAAATCAGGAGATCGGCAAAGGAGCGGTCTGGTGCAGCGGTCTGGTGGTGTTTCGAGATCGGGAGCGGTTGCGGTCTGACAGCAGCGGTCTGGCAAGCTGCTGAGTTCGGCAAGAGACCGTGCGGTCTCAGTTATCTTCAGTTTCTGTTCTTTCTCTTTGAAGTTTTGTGCTGACGAAATCATGTCTCGTCGAGCATGTCTTGCCTTGTAATTGAAGTATTGCTATCAATAAAGATCGTTTTGTTCGCCTAAGATTGTCTCTGGTTGTTTGGCTTGCATCTCTAGTTGTTATTCCTGCTTGCTCTCACAAGGTCCGGAAAATTTCACATGGTATCAGAGGGAGGTTGGAGTTGAAAGAGCAGTGAATAACTTAGAGTAGCCATCGCCTTTGTGAAGAAGGAACCAGAGGAAGAGCAATGGAAGGTGGTTTTGCAAGAGGTCTTGGTATTGAGATGCTTACATCGACTAACTTCAAGAAGTGGAAGTCGTGTATGCAGAGCTATCTTCTGGGTGAGGACCTCTGGGAGGTGGTAGGAGGAGATGAAACAGAAGAGGTGAAGGCTGTAGAAGGAGGTGATAATGGACCGGCCGTGAGGGCATGGAGGAAGACCAACGCCAAGGCCGAGTTCACCTTGAAGCGTGCCATTTCACCTGATCTCTTTGATCACATCTTGGGGTGTGGATCAGCTGCTGAGATCTGGAGAGCCCTGGATGGGCTATTTAACAAAAAGAATATAGCAAGGCTACAGTTCTTAGAGAATGAGCTGGCGAGGTCAGCTCAAGGTGATCTTTCTATCTCGAACTTCTTTTTGAAGATGAAGAATCTCTGCGCTGAGATATCAGCACTGGATCCTGATGAGCCAATTTCTGAGGCGAAGCTGAAGAGGCACATCATTCGCGGCTTGCGGAAGGAATATTTGGCCTTTGTGACGTCGGTACAGGGATGGGCAAATCAGCCGTCTCTGCTAGAGCTGGAGAATCTGCTAGCTTCGCAGGAAAGTCTGGCAAGGCAGATGGCGGGGGTGTCAGTGACTGGGGGAGATGGCGAGGTTCTCTTCTCAGGGAAGAAGAAGTGGGAGAAGAAGAAGAAGACCACGGAAGGCTATGGGCCTTCAACTTCTGGGCAGCAGGAAAGGGGGTATGCTCCCAAGGCTGACGGGAAGAAGAAGAAGGAAGGTCTCAAATGCTTCAAGTGCGGAAAGGTTGGGCACTTTAGGAAGGACTGCAGGCTGAATACTCAGCCAGGGCATGCTGCTGAGAAGGAGGAAGCACCGGCCAGACACTTTGATGGAGGATGGGGAGGAGCCTTTTCGGCTTCTGTTGGAGCCTCGGCTCCTATCAACTATCAGGAGGACTGGATCGTGGACTCGGGGTGTGGTCATCACCTCACCGGGGACGAGTCGAAGCTTTCTTCAGCAGAGCCGTACACAGGTAACAATGCTATTATCACTGCAGATAATACTGTACATGCAGTCGAGAAGGTGGGGGTTGTTTCTTTGGGCAGTGATAGAGGGCCACTTACTTTGAAGAGTGTCTATCATGTGCCCGGAATGAAGAAAAACCTCTTCTCCGTGACCAACGCTGTTGACGCTGGGTATCACGTTCTGTTCGGCCTGACAGAAGTGAAATTTCTACGAGATGTAAAGGCCGTAAAGGCCGAGGTCGTCCATGTCGGGAGAAGGGCGAAGGACTTGTTCGTTTTGTCGACAAGTTCCTACGTTGACAAGATGAAGACGAATGATGGTGCCGTGATATGGCATGAGAGGTTGGGGCATGTAGGAATGGACAAGCTGAAAGCTATGGCGATGAGAGGTCTGGTCAAGGGCCTGCCAAGTCTATCTTCCTACGGAGAAGGTCATGTTTGCGCAGGATGTCAGTTCGGCAAGTCTCATCGACTACCGTTTGACAAGTCGCAGACAAGGTGTAGTGTGCCGTTGGAGTGCATCCACGGTGACTTAATGGGACCTACTGCTACCCCAAGCCTCGGAGGCAGCAGGTATATGCTGGTGTTGATCGATGATTACACCAGATATGTCTGGGTATATTTCCTGAAGGAGAAGGCGGAGGCGTTTTCCAAGTTTGTGGAGTTCAAGGAGCTCGTGGAAGGTCGGCTGGGACTGCGGGTGAAGAAGCTGAGGACTGACAACGGAGGGGAGTTCACCTCCAGTGAGTTCTCTACTTTTTGCAGGAAGGCGGGCATCCGGAGAGAGCTCACTTGTGCTCATACTCCACAACAGAACGGTGTTGCAGAGCGGAAGATCCGTCATCTGACGGAGACCTGCAAGTGTTGGCTGCATGCCAAGAGTATCCCAAAGTCCTTCTGGGCGGAGGGAATGTCTTGTGCTGCCTACGTCATCAACAGGATGCCTCTGAGCCCCATCAACATGTTGACCCCGCATGAGATGATGTTCAAGGAGAAGCCAAGTGTGGCACACCTTAGGGTGTTTGGATCCACCTGTTACGTGCACATCCCAGATGCTCTTCGGACGAAGCTAGATGCGAAAGCAAGGAAGCTAGTCTTCGTGGGATACGATGAGCGGAAGAAAGGGTGGAAGTGCATGGACCCGGAGACGCGGAGATTTGTTGTATCTCGCGATGTCGTGTTCGATGAGGTGACATCTTACAAGGGGTCTTCTGGTGTGGAGCTACCAGAAAGCAGGGTGGAAGTGCCGGAGAAAGCTGTGGAAAATCTTCAGGTGGAGCTACCTGTGTCACCAGGTGGTCCATCTCCTTCTAGTTCCGAGACGGGGGCTTCTGGTTCAGGGAGCAGGGGGAGCAATGCTCCTAACACGTCTGGAAGTGGAACTAGGGAAGAAGCAGCTGGAGATGAAGCAGTTCAGGGGAAGGAGCTGAGGAGATCAAATCGATCTATCATCGCCCCTGATCGCTATACAGGAGGAAACGCAGTGAGCTTTGTCTCATGTTTCTTCGCTGGTCCCTTGGATGAGAGGGAGCCGTCAAGCTTTGAGAAGGCCCAAGGCGTGAAGGAGTGGGATGCTGCGATGCAAGAAGAGATGGCAGCTCTCGAGAAGAATGAGACCTGGTCTCTTGTGCCCAAGCCCAAGGGCACCACTCCTGTGACATGCAAGTGGGTCTACAAGCTGAAGAAGAAAGCTGACGGCAGTATCGAGCGGTACAAGGCCCGTCTTGTAGCTCGGGGGTTCTCGCAGCAATACGGTGAAGACTATGATGAGACATTCAGTCCGGTGGCAAAAATGACTTCAGTTCGGTTCATCATTGCCTTGGCGGCGTTCAGTGGATGGAAGATTTGGCAGCTCGACGTCAAGAACGCTTTCTTGTACGGCGAGATTGACAAGGACATCTTCATGGTTCAGCCACCAGGTTTTGTGTCTGAAGATTTTCCGGAGCATGTCTGCAAGCTGAAGAAGGCCCTGTATGGGCTGAAGCAAGCGCCGAGGGCGTGGTACGGGAAGATCACAGAATATCTCCTATTCTGTGGATTTGTTGCTTCAGACTCGGACTCAAGCTTGTTCGTCAAGAAGAGCGGGGAGCTTCAGGTCATCGTGCTGCTCTACGTCGACGATATGATCGTGACGGGGAACTCGAAGGAGGAGGTAGCGCAGCTTCGGGCCGAGCTGTCTATCAGGTTCGAGATGAAGGACTTAGGTGAACTTCACCATTTCCTTGGACTCGAGGTGCAGAGGAAGGAAGGTGGAGTGTTGGTGACCCAAGCCGGATATGCGGAGCGGATCGTGGAGCGATTCGGCATGAAGGAAGGGAAGTGCACTTCCACACCTCTGGAGAAGGCTATGAAGCTTCGGAAGGATGAGGGAAGGATCATGCAAGATCCGTTGGTGTTCCGAGCTCTGGTTGGGAGCTTGATTTATCTGACGATCACAAGGCCAGATATTGCGTATGCAGTAGGCAGGGTGAGTCGGTTTATGGCGGAACCACGAGTACCTCATCTGCTAGCGGCCAAGAACATTCTGAAGTATGTCAAGGCGACCTCGGACATGGGTCTCCTATACAGGAGGGATGCGGGCTTCGAAGTGCATGGATACATGGATGCTGATTACGGGGGAGATTCGGATGATCGGAAGTCGACATCTGGATTCGTCTTCATGGCGGGCCCTACGGCTATATCATGGTGCAGCAAGAAGCAGGATTCCGTATCGGTCTCCACCACAGAAGCGGAATACAAGGCCTCGGCCTTGGCAGCTCAGGAAGCCATCTGGCTTAGGAGGTTGGTTGGAGACGTCCACAAGGAGGTTCGGGAGCCGACTCTGCTACGCGGTGACAACGAGAGTGCTCTCAAACTGGTGACCAATCCAGTTTGTCACGCGAGGACCAAGCATATTGAGATCGAGCATCACTTCATACGGGAGAAGGTGCTGGAGGGATCTCTTTCGGTCGAGCATGTGCGGAGTGCGGACAATGTCGCAGACATCTTCACAAAGGCGCTGGCAAAGGGGCCGTTCACACGGCTAAGGGAGCTACTTGGGCTAGTTTCCACTTCCCACTTCAAGGGGGAGTGTTGAAATTATTGAAGTGGAAGTGGAGGAGGCTTTTGGACCTGGGCGGTCTGGGAAGTGACCGGGCGGTCTGGCGTGAACGCACGGTCTGGCGGTCTGTTCTATTGGTCAGCTGCGGCTTCCAGGGTTGACCGCTGGTCTGGTCCAAGGACTGCTGGAAGAGGAGGTCGTGCGGTCTGGCTGTGACCGCATGACGGCTGATCATCCTCAGGGTCGCGCGGTCTGTCTCTGACCGCGTGACAAATTGTTCTCTTCAAGGACGTGTCGGTCTGGCGTGACCGCTCGGGTTGGCTCTTGAATCCGGTCTAGTGGCTTTCCAGAGGGTTCTGAAGGAGTTCGCGGACTAAGTCATTCTTAGTCGCGCGGTCTCAGTTCGCGGTCTCAGGAGGAGACCAGGAGGGCGAGCTGGCTGTGTTTGCGGTCTCAGGCGAACACAGGTGGTGGGTGACTTCTAGGCGGTCTGGCGATCTCCGTGTGGAGTCGTGTTCAGACCAAGGGAGTAGCGATCTCCCGCGGTCTGGAGTGAAGTCGGCGCTCACCAAAATGAAGCAGGAGGGTTGCAGTGATCGCGCGGGTTGACCGGTAAGGTCGCGCGGTCTGATGGGTGGTGACTCTATCTCATAGGGTGGTGACTGGATCAGGTCTCACGCCTATAAATAGGGAGCCACTGTAGCAACAAAGTAGAACACACCAAGTGTAAGCCGAGTTTGCCTAGTTCCTGCGGTCTGTGTTTCTGACCGAGCGGTCTCTGATTGAATTCTTCCTTGTGCAGCTTCTGCGGATAGTGCAGGCAGCAGCGATCACCTCTTCCTCTGAAAGTGTTCGGGCGGTTTGCGGCTTGGAGTTGTGGTGCTGGAGTTCGGAAATCAGGAGATCGGCAAAGGAGCGGTCTGGTGCAGCGGTCTGGTGGTGTTTCGAGATCGGGAGCGGTTGCGGTCTGACAGCAGCGGTCTGGCAAGCTGCTGAGTTCGGCAAGAGACCGTGCGGTCTCAGTTATCTTCAGTTTCTGTTCTTTCTCTTTGAAGTTTTGTGCTGACGAAATCATGTCTCGTCGAGCATGTCTTGCCTTGTAATTGAAGTATTGCTATCAATAAAGATCGTTTTGTTCGCCTAAGATTGTCTCTGGTTGTTTGGCTTGCATCTCTAGTTGTTATTCCTGCTTGCTCTCACAAGGTCCGGAAAATTTCACAAGCACCTCCCACTGCAATAAACATCTAGATTCTGAACACCCAAATCCTGAACTATGTAACCAACCCCATTGGGATATTGGAGTCAATTCAAATGTAGACGACTTCGAGGGACGTTTATAATCTGAAGGATGTTTAAACTAGTGCGAACGTATGGAGTTATTTATGAGTTAGAAGCAAATGCCTCTGAATAAGCAGGTTGAATATACAACGCTTAGACAGAAGGCACCCACATTAGTTTGGTGGGGACAATTAAAATCGATGCTAAATTTAGGTGTCTCGCATCACTACATGAACTGAGTTCAAGGCCAAACTTAGGAAGTGATACATTCCTCCTAACCATCTCCAAAATTTATATTGTAGATTTCTTAATCAATGACCAAAGAAATCATCGGTGGACGAGTGCATCAATGACGTCTCGTCCTTCAGTCCCGACTCGACCTTCACGTGGAAGATGACATGATTGTATCGCATATTCTCATTATCTAAATGAGTTACGTTATTCCATTTGAGACTGTAGAAAAACGCAATGCGTATTTTGTCTTTCTTATCTTGTATACAAAGGAGAGTACATATTTATAGGAGAGAGAAGAGAGAGGGAAAATCTATACACAATGTGGGACTAAATATAAGAGAAAAAATGGGCCACTAAATGGGCCAAACCTATGGGCTATTTCAACACTCCCCCGCAAGCTGGAGCGTACAAATCGTATGCACCAAGCTTGGATAAGCATTGATAGAAGAGGGTACTGGACAGTGCCTTTGTGAGGACATCCTCAACTTGTTCAGTACCAGGGACATGTTTTAGCTCGATCTTCTTCATTTGTACTTTCTCCCGGATAAAGTGGCAGTCGACCTCGATATGCTTGGTTCTTTCGTGGAAGACCGGGTTCTTGGCAATATGTATAGCAGCCTGACTGTCGCAGAGTAGAAGAGCAGGAGCAGGAAGTTTTACCCCAAGATCCGTGAGAATACTTTCAAGCCAGGTAAGTTCAGAGGCCACAGATGCCATTGCCCTGAATTCTGCTTCTGCTGAGGAGCGCGCAACCACTGCTTGTTTCTTGCTACGCCAGGTGATCAAATGTCCTCCGAAGTACGTACAGAAGCCACTGGTTGACCGACGATCATCCAGAGATCCGGCATAGTCAGCATCAGAGTATGCCACCAGTGTTGGAGTTGAGGATGAGGTCTTGTATACCAAGCCTTGACCAGGAGCAGCTTTCAGATATCGGAGAATCCGTTCCACAGCCTGAAGATGAGAAGAACGAGGGGCGTGCATGTAACGGCTGACAATACCGACAGCGAAGGAGATATCTGGTCTTGTAACAGTCAGATAGATCAATTTCTCTACCAGACGGCGATAATACTCCGGGTTCTGGAGCAAGAGATCAGAGTCAGAGGACTGAGCACAAATCTTGTGATTTGCGTCCATTGGAGTGTTGATGGGTTTGCAGCCGGAGTAGCCTGCATCATGAAGAAGATCGAGGCAATACTTTCTCTGAGATAGAACAAGGCCATCTGGTCGCCTGGCTACCTCCAGGCCCAGGAAGTAATGAAGATTCCCCAGATCTTTTGTTTGGAACACGGAGCTGAGTTGTTGCTTGATTGCCTGAATTCCTTTTGAGTCGTTGCCTGTGATAATGATATCATCAACATAGACTAGAAGGAGAGCAGTGCCTGTTGCCTGGTGGCGAGTAAACAGGGAGAAGTCAGCCGAGCTCCGAGTAAATCCTGCTTCACGAAGGACCTTGCTGAGCTTGTCGAACCATGCTCGAGGAGACTGTTTGAGACCATAGAGAGACCGCAGAAGATGACAGACTTTCGGGGTCCGAGACTCCCCCGTGGTCTCAAACCCGGGCGGCTGCTGAATGTACACCGTTTCAGTAAGATCGCCGTTTAAGAAGGCGTTCTTAATATCCAATTGATGTAAGGGCCATTGGCGGTGCACAACGACGGAGAGAAGAACCCGTACGGTGTTCAGTTTGGCGACGGGAGAGAAGGTTTCGTCGTAGTCCAAACCTTGTTGCTGGGTGTAGCCGCGAGCCACCAGGCGAGCTTTTAAACGGTCAATGGTCCCATCCGCAGGGTGCTTGATGACAAAGACCCATTTGCAATCAACAATTTTCTGACCAGGGGGAAGATCCACCAGTTGTCAGGTCTGGTTTGCCCACAATGCGGCCATTTCTTCTTCCATGGCGGCATGCCAGCCAGGATGTTGAAGAGCCTCCTGCACAGAGTTAGGAACTGCAACCGTCGATAAAGAAGTGACCAGAGTATGAAGTGGAGGAGAGAGACGATGCAGTGATACGTAGCTCGCCATTGGATGAGCGGTGGACTCTGTTACCGGATCAGCAGGACTTGGAGCACCAGAGGACGAGGACGACTGCGCAGGGGCAACGGGGCGGGAGTTGCGACGGGAATAGACTTGGATAAAGGGTGGCCGGTCGGTAGGCGGAGTAGGCAGTGGTTCAGGGAGAGGTGTTGGAGGAGGTGTGTTAACCGGGAGGATGGGTCGCATGACAGGTTGTGGGAGATTAGGTGATGTAGAAGGTGTTGTTGGAGCGGTAAAGAATGGCAGGTCTTCCCGGAAGGTGACGTCAGCGGATACCGAAATTTTCCGAGTGAGAGGGGGATAACAGACGTAGCCCTTCTGAGTATGGGAGTAGCCAACAAACATTTGCTTAGTCGCTCTGGGATCGAGTTTGTCCGTAGATGGTCCCATGGAGTGAACGTAACACGTACACCCGAAGATTCGAGGTGTGAGCGGGAAGGCAGGAGTAGAGGGAAAGAGAAGACTGAACGGACTGACATTGTTGAGTACAGAGGAGGGAAGGCGGTTGATAATGAAGCAGGCGGTAGAGATCGCAAAGTTCCAATAGATCTTCGGAATGTTCATGTGAATCATGATCGAGCGGGCCATATCAAGGAGATGTCGGTTCTTTCGTTCGGCCACACCGTTTTGTTGAGGGGTGTAGGCACATGAGGTTTGATGAATAATCCCGAATTCAGAGCATAGGCTCGAAAACTCAATGCCGGTGTATTCGCGAGCATTATCGGTGCGTAGCATTTTGACGGTGGTAGAGAAGTGAGTGCGGGTTTCACGGATAAATGCTTTAAACACACGAGGTAATTCCGAGCGTTTGCGAAGTAAGTATAGCCAAGTTGTGCGGGAGTAATCATCAATAAAGGTAATGAAATAACGGAATCCAGAGATACTACAAATTTTATAGGGTCCCCAGATATCTGAATGGATAAGATCAAAAGGAGCGGAGCTCCGAGTACAATTTGCAGAAAAAGATGAACGCGGCTGTTTGCCGAAAATACATGATTCACATTGAAATGCAGGAAAAGATACATCGGGTAGTGCCTTCTGGAGGATGGGGAGGGGAGCATGGCCGAGACGCTGATGCCAGTCAGCAGAAGAGACAGAGGCGAGGATGGTGGGAGAGTCGTCGAGAAGGTAGAGCCCGTTGCGCAGCTGTCCTTTACCAATGGTAGTCCCCGTCCGTCGATCCTGTATCAGAAAAGAAGAGCGTGAAAAAGTGACAGAGCAATCCAAATCAGTAGTGAGGCGGCTAACAGAGAGTAAGTTAAATGGGGAGGCCGGAACATGGAGTGCCGAGCGGAGAGAAATGGATGGGCTGAGAGATAGGTCAGCTGAGCCGGACACAGAGACAGTCGCTCCATTGGCCACAGTGATACACTTTGGATGAGGAGCACCCGAATACATTGGCGGTTGAAGAGAGGTGATATGATGAGTGGCACCCGAATCCACTATCCATCGAGGACTAGTGGAGAGACAAACGATACCTGGGCTGGAGACGGAGGCGACCGAGGCAGGTGGAGTCATCATCCCTTGGAGGTGCTGGAACTGTAGGCGGAGAGCCTCAAGGTCGGCACGAGAGGCCGAGGAGCTATCTTCAACGACTGCAGCAGTCGGTCGTGGAGGAGGAGGAGGGTTGCCAGTCTTCCGATAGCAGGTGGACTCATAATGTCCATCGCGACCACAGAACGAGCACTTCGGCCGTCCTCGTCCACCACGGCCCCTTCCACGGTAGGCCGACCGACCTCCTCGGCTAGACGGAGGAGGAAGTGAAGGAGCAGGGATATTTTGTAGAAGAGCCGGTGAGGGAGGAGCAAGGGCCTCTGGAGGTTGTGATACTTTGAGTAGCATGGAGCAGACAGCCGATAAGGAGGGAGTGGGAGTCGAGGACAAGACTTGTGCCCGAATACTCAGAAGATGTGGAAAAACACGGGCCATGAGCAGAGCAATGCAGACGGCCTCCCTTTGCGCTCGCTAAGTGGCAAGATCAGAGGTGGGTGGCTGGTGTTGAAGCCATGCTTCGGAGAGAGACTTGACCCGAGCGACAACAGAGGTAATGTTTGGTCCACTGGTGTCCAGAGCCTAAAGATCAGAGATAATGTCGAAGAGACTTTGAAGGCTGTCCTTGCCAGAGTATAAGGAGTGGAGCTCGTCCCACATCCCTTTGGCCGTGGGCAGGTACATGACCATTTCATATGGTTCGCCCTCCAAAGATTTAAGGATCCAGGTCTGGACCCGACCATCAGTCTTGAGCCACTCAGGAGGAGTAGGGGTTGGAGGATCATCGGTAAGATGAGCGAGAAGACCCTTGGCCTGGAGGACCCGGCGGATTGAGTGACCCCAAGGAATGAAGTTTTTCTTCCCGGAGAGGGAGAGAGTAGTAATTCGCAGCTCATCACGGAGTTCTGGGGGCTGACCCAGGTTGGCAGGCTGAGGCGAGACAGGCACCGTGGTTGAGTCAACGGAGGATCCCATTAATGAAGGGATTAGGACGACGGGCTGCTGGGAGGAGACCGACAGAAAGAGGCCGGGCGAGCAGCTGATTAGGGACAGTCGGGCGGCTTGCTGAGAAGACCGGCAGGAAGCTCGGCAGGGAGAGAAACCGGCAGCGAGCAGGAAGAGAAGCCGCAGGGATCAAGAGGTTGGGCGAGCTGCGACTGAGGGAAGGTCGCCGGAGAGCTCGCGAGATCGTCAGAGGGAGCTTTCTGGATGGATAGACCGCAGGAGGCGGGCTGGCGAGCTGCGAGAGGGAGACGGACGATCTTGGAGGTCGACTGCGAACAGGGAGGTCGATGGTGAGATCGTTGCGGGCTTGATTGCTGCGGGAGCGATCGCTGGCGAGAGCGAGAGCGCTGCGAGATCGGGCTGCGAGAGAGCTGCGAGAGCGGGCTGCGAGATCGCTTCTGGCGAGCTGCGACTGAGAGCGTCTGGAGATGAGGCCGGAGCGAGCAGAGAGGAGACCGCGTCGTCTGGAAATGAGGCCGGTGCGATCACTGGCGATCTGCGAGCAGAAAGGGCGCTGGCGAGCAGAGGTAGCTCGCTGAGGAAGAGCGCACGGGAGAGCTCAGCAGATCGGGGAGACGGACTGCGATCTTGGACGGGGCGGGCTGCGAGCTCAGCAGCGGAGGGGCCCACAGGCTGCGAAGTCTATAAAGGGAGACGAAGAGCAGAGTAGCGGAGGGGGATCCACGCAGGGGAGCGGGCTGCGATCTTAAAAAAAAGAGACTGCACAGTCTGCGGTCAAATAAATGAGGCGGGCAGTTCGAATATGGGAGAAATCGTTCGCTCTGATACCATGTAGAAAAACGCAACGCGTATTTTGTCTTTCTTATCTTGTATACAAAGGAGAGTACATATTTATAAGAGAGAGAAGAGAGAGGGAAAATCTATACACAATGTGGGACTATATATAAGAGAAAAAATGGGCCACTAAATGGGCCAAACCTATGGGCTATTTCAACAGAGACCAACTAAAGCTGCACAATTATCACAATTTAAGTGAAATTTCTAGCAGAGTCTGTAGAGTAGAGTCCTTACAAAAGCGGGCATCCAGATTTCAATATGAGTGTCCGTGACGACACTATGTCACTGTTATTGATTCTACTAATAGACGTGAGCTTGAGTATGGAGTTTACATTAGTGACACCAATTCTGAACATGAGGTCGAGTCTGAGGATGTTTTAGAAGTAAAAGGAGAGCATGTTCATCACTTAGATTGTGTCCTTCGTTATAGCTTGATCGCCCCTAGCGAGTATACTTAGGATGACTATAGGAGGCACAATATTTTCTGCAATACTGTATGCATCCGGGGATAGTTTTGTTTCTGTTAAAGCCCAAGATTAAAAGGTCAATAAGAGGCTCGTTGTACATTTTCTCTTTCTTGTATTTAGTTCTACATCACCAAGTGTAAACTCTTCATCCTCCTCTATTCTATATAAAGTGGGGAGTTCTCATGTAATTTTTTTAGACTTTTTGGAATCCAATTATTTGATATGTTAATTAAGGCAAGCTCGACAAAACATATATACAGTAAGAGGGATATTTTAAAATAAAGCATATTCAAATTAGTTAAGATTGAAATGAAAATTAAGTAAATATTTAATTTGTCATCCCCTCTAGGATTATTTTAAATATGAGAAACATCAAAATGGAAATAAGCCCTAAAATAGTAAAATTGCTTTATCTTTTTAAAACAATGCCAATTAAATGCCCTCATTGAAGCCGAATGAAAGCCCACTTTATAATATTGAGCCCCAACTCCTATTCATCAGCTTGGACAAAATCGAAAATAGAGAAATCATTCTCTGTTTTTGAAAATCCAGCTCGACGCCCTTTCCACTCGCGAAACCGTTGTTCTCTTCTCCACACATCGAAGTCGTTTCGTCTTTCAGCCAACAACGACAGTTCTCCTCATGCAACAGGCGCCACTAGGAAGGTCACTGAACCCGATGATCTTTCCTCTGTGGATCTTCGGAGGTTCCGTCAATCCCTAACCTAGAGTCACCTGTTTCCGTCACCCACGGTACTCATAGCATCCTCTACCTCCGGTACCATGTTTTCCGAAACCCAGGATCTTCAGAAGCTTCAATATCTTCAAACAACCAACCCCTTACATCCTCAGCCTCAGCCTGACCATCCCTAGCCCAGATCCAACCACTTGTGTCCCAGCCACCATCGTCCTAACATTTTTCCAGCCACAGAAGTCCCCGTTCCTCTGTTTTTCGAAAAGGTCAACTCCAACCCCACACTTTGCTCCAATGGTATACTCCTTTCTTCGTCTTACTCAGTGTTATCGTTAATTTTACATTGCATTTACTTGATATAAAATTCCAGAGCTTACTCTAAACCCTAAACCCTCCTCTGCCGATCGACGATCCCGTCGAGCCTTCTGCTCCGGGCTTCCTCTTCTCAATCGACGGCTGCTTCCCCTCTTCCAGATCTGTCGGTACCCCTCTTCCAGCCGCTGCTGCTTCTTCTCCGGCTACTGCCGCTGCTGTGTCGCTGTCGCTGCTGCCCCTCTCCTGCTGTGCCACTGTTGTGCCACTGCTGTGCTGTTGTCGCTCCTGCTATGTTGTGCCCTAGTGTTGTTGTAATTTTTTTTTAGGTTGTGTTGTTGTCTTAGTAGTGTCTTCTAGTTGATTGGTGGACGATGGTTTCCCGTGCTGCTACTCTCTGGGTGCCGAGCTCTTATCTTCCTCCCTTCTCACTCGCAGCCGCTTGAGCCTTCTGCTCGCAGCTGGCTTGTGCTTTGCTCGCTGCATATCGGATCGTGGTCTTGCCGGTAACCGTTATCCATAGTTGTTTGTTTTATGTCTGTGTCTCCATGCGAGTCTATGCCTTCTTGCACGTATTCCACGTGAGGGGGAGTGTTGGTGATGACGGCGACTCGGATGCTTCATTCCCGACTCATGCCTTAGTCACACACTGCCTCCAGGCATTTATCTGTATGTTGTTTGTGTCTTTTTTCTTCTATGTTAGGTAGGTGTGGTTTGGCGTTTCTTGGTTGACCTAGTTTCAGCTCCGGGAGCATCCAGCGTGATCATGGTCGGTTTGTGGACCAACGTCGTGTGGCTTTTGCCCGGTTGAAGTATCCCCGGTGACACGCGGTTGGGCCTCGGTGGCTGCTGTCTTGTCCCTCGTTGCCAACTTTCATTTACCTTGTCTTTTATGTTTTGTTCAAGCTGAAGGGTTCCCCTTCAGCTTGAGGGGGAGTGTTGAGAGTTAATTATATTTAAGTCTTTGAGTATTAGTCCCACACCGCTTATCGGTGTTGGGTGTCTTGTTGTATTGCTATATAAGAGCCCCTATGTGGATGAATATATTTGCACTTCTATTTTCTATTCCCACTTCTTACATGGTATCAGAGCGTTTCGATCTGAAAGCCTAAAATTTTTTTCCCGCAACCTAGCCCGCCGACCCGTTCGTCTTCCCCTTCCGGCTCGACTGTTGGGGCTTCGGCGGCACCCTCTTCCCCTCGCTCCCGTCAATGGGATCGTATTTTGATTCCAGAGACGGGAGCGGGGCCATCTCCCGTCGCTGTCGATGCCGGCTTCTACCGTCGAAATCGACGACGCCTCTGCCGATCGACGACGTTGCTGCCCTCTTCCTCTTCTCCCGTCGACGATCCCGTCGTTCTCTTCTGCCATCGACGATGGCTGCTACTACCTCTTCTCCAGTCGACGCTATTCCAGATCTGCCATCGACTCCTTCTCCCTGTGACATCGACGAAATCAGCGGCTTCTTCCTCTGCTCCGTCGACCTGCTGCTGAGGCTTCTTCTTCTCCGACGTGTGCCTCTCCTGCTACGGCTTCTTCTCCTCCGGCGGCTTCTTCTTCTGCCGATCGACGATCCCGTCGAGCTTTCTGCTCCGGGCTTCCTCTTCTCAATCGACGGCTGCTTCCCCTCTTCCAGATCTGCCGATACCCCTCTTCCAGCCGTTGCTGCTTCTTATCCGGCTACTGCCGCTGCTGTGCCGCTGCCGCTGCTGCCCCTCTCCTGCTGTGCCACTGCTGTGCCACTGCTGTGCTGTTGTCGCTCCTGCTATGCTGTGCCCTAGTGTTGTTGTAATTTTTTTTTTTAGGTTGTGTTGTTGTCTTAGTAGTGTCTTCTAGTTGATTGGTGGACGATGGTTTCCCGTGCTGCTACTCTCTGGGTGCCGAGCTCTTCTCTTCCTCCCTTCTCACTCACAGCCGCTTGAGCCTTCTGCTCACAGCTGGCTTGTGCTTTGCTCGCTGCATCTCGGATCGTGGTCTTGCCGGTAACCGTTATCCATAGTTGTTTGTTTTATGTATGTGTCTCCATGCGAGTCTATGCCTTCTTGCACGTATTCCACGTGAGGGGGAGTGTTGGTGATGACGGCGACTCGGATGCTTCATTCCCGACTCATGCCTTAGTCACACACGGCCTCCAGGCATTTATCTGTATGTTGTTTGTGTCTTTTTCCTTCTATGTTAGGTAGGTGTGGTTTGGCGTTTCTTGGTTAACCTAGTTTCAGCTCCGGGAGCATCCAGCGTGATCATGGTCGGTTTGTGGACCAACGCCGTGTGGCTTTTGCCCGGTTGAAGTATCCCCGGTGACACGCGGTTGGGCCTCGGTGGCTGCTGTCTTGTCCCTCGTTGCCAACTTTCATTTACCTTGTCTTTTATGTTTTGTTCAAGCTGAAGGGTTCCCCTTCAGCTTGAGGAGGAGTGTTGAGAGTTAATTATATTTAAGTCTTTGAGTATTAGTCCCACACCGCTTATCGGTGTTGGGTGTCTTGTTGTATTGCTATATAAGAGCCCCTATGTGGATGAATATATTTACACTTCTATTTTCTATTTCCTCTTCTTACAAAAAGAACAACAACTGGCTTAAAAGTCACAAAAGAGAATATTACTAAATATGGTTAACACCACATACAATGCTTGATAGGAAAGAACAGAGAACATGGATTCAAAAAGACAACACCAGGCAATTGGGATTAGGCTAGGAGTAAAGAAGATATTCCTAGGGGTGGAGTTTCTTAAATTAGTAGGCAAACTAATAATTTGAACAGCACTTGTACCTGCTTAGTCATTTAACCTTTGCGCTTTTATTATCGAAAAAGGAAGGCCCGAGTTGTTCTGCATGTCATATGTGCCCCAAATAATGAATGTTGCGAGCTAAATACCATTATTGTTGTATTGTGACAACCAATGGAGAGGTTTGGCACTAAATCCCCAAAAACCTAAACTCATAATTCATTTGCATTCAGAGACTTAAATCATTAAGAAAACTCTAACACATGACACAAGCACAAACTATAAGAATACAGAGTCATAGTCAACAAGGACCTAGAAGCATATTTAATAAGGGTTCCATTGTGCTCAAGTAGAAGACAAGCTTTAGCCACAAATATTGCATGACATGAAGTAAAGTATATGATCTTTTATTGTCTTGGGTCCTTTATCCACGAAATAGATCATGGAGATATATCAAAGAGATAACGACAATTGTCTTGTAACGAATCTTTTATCTTTGGAAAACAACATCACACTTCTTTTATCTCTCATTGCGCTCAGAGCGATGCTCTTTTTTCTTTAGTTCATTCTAACATTTGGGAACATATAAAACTGCTATTATTTCGGGTTACCATTATTTTCTCACTTTTATTGATGATTACTCTCGCATGACGTGGTTGTATCTACTTCACAATCGCTCTGAACTCCCTCGTGTGTTCTGTGTGTTTCATGCTGAAACTCGTGCATATTTTTCACGCTCGATTAAAACAATTCGCACTGACAATGCGCATGAATACACGAGTCATGAATTTAATAATCTATGTACTGAGTTGGGGATCATCCATCAAACCTCATGTGCTTATACACCCCAACAGAATGGTGTAGCGGAGAGAAAAAATTATCACCTTCTCAAGTTCGCTCGCTCACTTATGTTCCAAATGCAAATTCCCAAACTCTATTGGCATTTCGCGGTTTCTACAACTTGTTATCTTATCAATCGCATGCCCTCCTCAATTCTCAGCTATGCGACTCCCTTCGATCTTCTGTTTCCCTCCACACCTCCCTTCCCAGCCACTCCTCGCGTTTTTGGATGTACATGCTATATCGACTGCCTTGGCCCCTCCACCGACAAGCTTGCTCCTCGTGCAACCAAATATATGTTCGTTGGTTATTCTCGCACTCAAAAAGGTCATGTCTGCTACTCTCCTGATGATCGCAAGGTTGTTACGTCTGCGGACGCAACCTTTCTCGAGCATCAGCCCTTTCACTCTTCCCACTCAGCTTTTCAAACACCTCCAACACTACCGCGTCCTACCGTCCGGGTTACTTCTCCTCTACCACCTATACTACACCCATCGATCAATGCACCCTACAAACCCCCTCATCTTCGAGTGTACACTCGTCGTCCTCCCCGTTTTGATGCCCTCAGAAAATTGTCCGCCACAAATGATATCGCGCAACCTCAAGATTTGGCACCCGCATCGACCACTCATCCTATGGCGAATTATGTTTCCTTGCATCGTATTTCTCCGGTGCTCCACAAATTTGCCACTTTCTTGATGACTATTTCCATCCCTAACTCTCTGCAGGAGGCTCTTCAGCACCTGGGGTGGCGGGCGGCCGTGGTTGAGGAAATGGATGCTCTTCGAGCGAATCAGACATGGAATCTTGTTCCCCTTCCACCTGGTCAACCGTGTGTCGGGTGTAAATGGGTCTTTACTGTCAAACACGGTCCGGATGGAGCGGTTGAACGACTCAAGGCTCGCCTTGTGGCTCGAGGGTTCACTCAACAACATGGCACTGATTATGATGAAACTTTCTCACTTGTCGCAAAACTGAACATTGTTCGCGTCTTCATCTCCCTTGTTGTTCATCGGCATCGTCAGTTGCATCAATTTGATGTCAAAAATGCTTTTCTCAATGGCGATCTGTAGGAGACTGTCTACATGCAACAACCTCCCGGGTTTAAGACCACGGGGGAGTCCCTCGTTTGTCATCTAAGAAAATCTCTCTATGGTCTCAAATAGTCTCATCGAGCATGGTTTGACAAGTTCCGTCAGGTTGTTCGTAGTGTTGGGTTCACTCAAAGCTCGGCTGACTTCTTTTATTTACTCGACATCGTCCGACAGAAACAGTAACTCTCTTGGTCTATGTCGATGACATCTTGATTATGGGTGATGATGCCAAAGGAATACATATGATCAAGTAACACTTGGCCTCTGTTTTTCAAACCAAAGACTTGGGAAATCTTCGGTACTTCCTTAGGCTTGAGGTAGCTCGGCGTCCTGATGGACTTGTCTATCACAATGGAATTACTCTCTTGGCTTGCTTCATGATACTGGCTACTCTGGATGCAAACCCAGAGTATTATCTTCGTCTTGTAGGGAAGCTGATATATCTTACAGTTACAAGACCTGATATATCATTTGTTGTTGGAGTTGTCAGTCGATTCATGCATGTTCCACGAATCTCTCATCTCCAGGCAGTTGAGCGCATCCTTCGATACTTGAAGTAGGCTCCTGGACAAGGACTTGTATACAAGCCTTCATCGTATCCCTTATCTCTTGTTGCATACTCGGATGCTGACTATGCAGGCTCACTGGATGATCGTCGTTTCACAAGTGGTTATTGTACATATTTTGGTGGACACCTTATCACCTGACACAGCAAGAAGCAGTCTGTGGTTACTCGCTCATCTGCCGAAGCAGAGTATCGTTCAATGGCCTTTGTTGTGTACGAGCTCACCTGATTGGAAAGCCTTCTAAGTGACCATGGTGTTAAACTTCCTTCGCCGGTTACTCTCTATTGTGACAGCCAAGCCGATATACATATTGCCAAAAATCCTGTATTTCATGAACATACCAAACACATCGAAGTTGATTGTCACTTCATTCGGGAGAAGGTTCAATTGAAGAAAATGAAATTAAAACATGTTCCTGCAGTTGGGCAAGTGGTTGATATTCTCACTAAGGCCTTACCACGTATGTTATACTATCAGTTCTTGTCCAAGCTTGGTACCTACGATCTATATGCTCCAGCTTGCGGGGGAGTGTTGAATAAACAATGTAAAAATGCTCAATAACAAGGCCCAGCTAGAGCCCTCTATTTCTTTAGGTCTTTAATCCCACATCTTAGAACGGGATTCCTTCTTCCTTTTCTCTTCCAATATAAATGCACAAATACTTGTATGTATGATGATTATGAGAGAAATAAATAAAACAATTTTTGTTATTTCTCCTTTTCCGTACCCGTCTACAGTAATCATGTTTCACCACGACGGCACCGTGGATCACTGCAATGCTCATTTGGTTGTCAAGCGGTTCACTCAGACATATCGTGTTGATTTATTTGATACCTCTCTGGTTGCTCGTATTATCAAAGGATCTCCGGGTAAAAGACTACTGTTTAGAAGAAACAATCGCGTATGCATTGAAGCATATTCAGATGCAAACTATGCAGATGATAAGGGAGACCAAAAATAAGCATTGGCTATTGAATGTATGTCGGAGAAAATCTCATCACTTGGCAGTAATAAACAAGCAGTAGTGTCCAGATCAAGTGCAGAAGCAGAATACAGAAGTATGACTTAGACTGCTTGTGAGTTAAAATGGTTGAGAATACTTCTAAAAGATTTTGGTAGAAGTTACAACTCTCATATGTCAATGTTCTTTGATAGTAAAATGACATCTACATATCCAAAAACCATGTGTTCCTTGAAGGAACAAAGCATATAAAACTTGAGTGTCACTTCATCAAAGAGGATGTTATCAACCGATGAATATGCACTCCATTTTTCATTTCTGATAAAGAGTTAGCGGTCGTAGAACGTCTAAATTTTCTCACATCGACTGTCTCTGTCGCAGATTGGAAGGCCTAGTAGTCGATAATAGGACATTGCTCACCGAACGTCGGTCGGCAAGCACATATTATACGACTCAATATTTTGCTGTAATTTTGGATCTCTGATCAAATAGATCGTTCATAATCGATTTACTCGGTCGGGGAACACCAATCACTGAAAAATGGGTTTTGAATGCTTGTTCTTCGATCATAATTATTGGTCATGATTAGACAATCAAAGGTCATCGATCCTCGTCTTTGATCACTAATTGTCGATCTCCGGTCGACGAACAAGCTTAACTTGATATACAATTTCGTTTCTTCTGAATAGTTTTGTCTTATGTTACATGTCTATTTTTGGTGGAGGTGGCGATGGCGACGGAGTCGAGGATATAAGAGAGTTAAGCTCGCCCGAAGGGGGTGAAGTAGAAGAAGAGGGAGCCTTGCTCAACCCTAACCCTAAAATGAGAGGAAAAAAGAATGAGAGATAGGAAGAGACTTGAACTTTCATAATTTCTTGCATACCCTCATTCATGACCTCAAGGGTCTATACATAGGTTTACATAGTGACATAAAACGTAACAAGTCTGAATATTTGGACTTAAATAAAATACTCACAATAAAAGATGTTAACGACTTTTAACGCTCATAACACGACTACTTATGCCACATACAAAAAAAGGATAACTTGTCGGTGGGACCATAACATTTTATTTGTCCTTTAAATCGATCTTGCCCTCAAGCTTGAACTGAGCTTGCACGGCTTAATCATCTGGCTCCTTGATTTCCCACCAGAGCAGCTCCTTCACTCCTTGTAGCATGTAGTTGTAGCGGAGGCTGCATCATGCGAAATGCCTTGATCGTGCTCGCATATGTCACGAAGGACTACAGGAAATTGGCATGGCAAAGGCGCTTGCTGAGGGAAGACTGTCGGGCATAATATCTAAAGTCGGGGCAAGTGCACACTTGCATAAATCGAGGGTGACAGTAGACCTTGCTGAATGTGAACTAAGGCGATAGAAAGTTGTGGCGTTCGCTGGTGGTGGGGGGCACCGAAAGGAATGGCTTAAGAAGGGCCGGCAAAACAAGTCGTTGTAGAGAATGGCACAAAAAGGAATCGACGGGGACTAAAAGTGATGGTCTTTATTGCATGAACTAGGGAAGGGGAACAATCGGAGGCGATGATGGGGCAACATGATATGTGCAGTGTACAACCCGTATTTGTCAAGGGTGGTTCTTTCTACGCCACGTGAGCAAAAGTCAAAGTCAAAGGTCAAGACAAAGTCAATCAACATGAGCATTTGAAGGCAAGTGCGAGTATCGAAGTTACTCGTCAGGTATGTGATAATCGGCGACATCTCGCCCGCATGGACGAGATCCTTCCATAGTTGTCATAGTCGCCGGGTCGACCAAAGGCAACCTCGCAGGGGCTGGGTATTCTCACCTACATATCCCCGCCCCCCCCCCCCCCCCAGGATTTACCTATAACTAGGACCACATAGGTACCAGGAAGGGCACTTCTTTCTGAGGAGACAACCAGAGTTGTCTTAAAGTCTTGAACCCTCCCCTCCCCCTGCTAGTCAGATATTCGTCAAGTGGTGTCTTCCTCGTACCTCGCTCAGTCATTTTTGATTGTGGAGGGGAAGTTTCTCTCAAACTTATAGGTACGTGGTTGGACCTCCCTGCTGAAGCACCTGGGGTCTGCTCATAATTTTTCCCTTCTTCGCTCTAGCCTTCGGATCCGAGTAGCCGGACCGTGGGATCAGTAGCCTCAAGCTGCCTTTGTGTCCGAGCATTTGGAGTCGGAAATTTTTCTGACTTCAACACTTTGGTGCGGTGAGCGTGGACCGTAGCCAGAGGAGGAAAGTCCAACGAGAAGGTGAGATGGTGGAAGGAGGCGAGCAAGGAGTAGTCGGCAACTCGCCAGGGGTTTTAGGGTTTTAGGAGTAGGCGAGAATGTGACTAGGGAGGATTTCAATGACTTAGTGCGGCGTATTGTGGATACCTGGCGAGTAGCACTGCTTACTCGCGCGGAGGTCACGGCGACCTTGCCGCGTCGCGTAACTCCATCGGAGGAGGGTGGACTGTCTAAGCGAGCAGGATAGGAGGCAATGCTAGAACAGCCGGAGCAACTTGTGCAGTCACTATTTTATCCGACGAGTTCTCAGGGAATCCAGTTCACGAGATGGAGAATCCGGCGAGGTAGCAAAAAACACGCTTGGGTGAGCTTGGCTCATCTTGCCAACTCGGAGATCGCCGACATGATGAGAGGAGCCCATTCTGTAATGAGGTTCCCGAGGGGTTCAGAGAACCCGCTCTGAAATACTATTCAGGAAGAGATGATCTGATCCGGCATCTCCAATGGTTCGAGGACGTGGTGTCCATCTGAAACATGACGGATGTGTTCAAGTGCAGATTTTATCCCATCACCTTCCAGCCTCCAGGGGAAGGCTATTGACTGGTTCCATCAGCTGCCAGGGAGTTCCACTTACTGTTTCAAGGATCTACGCCAAGGGTTGATGACGCGATTCGCCAGCTCAAAGAAGAGGAAGGAGGCAACTTTCATTTTTCATCTGACGCAAGGGGTGCATGACACCTTAGGTCATTACATCTATCGTTTTCAGGAAGAAGTTCTCATCATCCAAAAGGTGGATGGATATACTCTGCAGTTGCCACTGACATTTGGTCTGAGAGAGGGCCTCTTCAAGCTAGAGATCAGCAGAGATCCCCTGATGACCTATGAGGAACTGATCGAGAGGGCGAACAAGTTCGTTCAGAGGGAGTCAACGAATCGTGGCTTCTTGGTCAAGCTTACAAGCTGACTAGGGAAGAAGAGAAAAGAGGAGGCCCCCGAGTGAAGGGCAAAAGGAAGAGCAAAGGAAGCGGGAAGGGAAGAAGCCGGAAGAAAGGAGGGAGGATCCAAGGAAGCAAGAGGGGCCTAGAAAGGCATAAGGCAAGAAGGCCCTTTATGGCCCCGGAGAACCGAGGAGAGGAAAGGAGGTTTCAGGTCCCAGGAAACAGACCTCCGTGGAGGCCAACAGGAAGACCCCAGCAAGAGTGTCCCGGAAGAAGGTTCTCCCCGGAGAGGAGGAACAACATCAACCAGCCAGGAAGACATCCGGGAGGACGATGCAGAGAATTGATGGCAATTTCCATGCAGGGCAATCGACATCATCGAAGGAATCAGCAAAGGAATAACAGGCCAGAGGAGATCACCCTCTACTGCGAGCTGCACCAAGTGGAAGGTCATGGTACCATGGCTTGCCGGATTTTCTGGAGGCTAGGCGGAGAGCCAGAGAAGGAGTGGGAGGAGGAGAAGTGCAGAGGCAGGTGGCTCATGTCGAGTCGGGGGTGTTTCAAAGCCCCAGTTCAAAGGAGGAAGGAAGACAGGATCGACCAAGTTGGTCGCGAAGGAGTAGGCCAGGGAGGAGGTGGAGGAGTAGGAGTCATCCACGGAGGAGCTGGGCTAGGAGCTTTCCGCAAGGGAAGTTATCATACCATCAATCGCAGAAGCGTCGCTTTGACCTCCCAAGACCCTCCTTTGTTCGAAGAGATAACCTTCTCGAAGGAAGACATGCTAGAAAATGAGAACCCCTTCCATGTCGCCCTCGTCATCCAGGAAGTCATTGAAGACTTCATTGTCGGCTGAATCCTGGTGGACAATGGGAGTTCAGTAAACGTGATCTTCAAGAAGACGTTAGATGGGGTGGAGGTAGAAGCATGTAGGGTCCTCTCTTTGTCTTCTCAGGAGAGAGGAAGGAGGTGGAAGGAGGGGCAGAGTTGATGGTGACTCTTAGAGGGACTTCGATCAAGTGTCGGTTCATCATCGTCGATGCGCCAAGTTGCTACAGTGTCATCTTCGGGAGGCCGCTCATCAATTCCTTCAAAATCGTTCCGTTCTCGTACCATAAGTGCTTGAAGTACTGCCAAGGAGACATCAAAGTGAGGATCAGAAGCGATCTGAGAGCTGCTCGAGAATGCTATCTGAATGCGGTAAGCACCATCAGCTGGATGGAGGAGGCGGAGGAGATGGACCATATGATAGAAGGAATGGCTAGGATGAAAGTTGCGGAAGAAGTGGAGGAGGTAGAGGTGATGATATATGGCAAGATGTCGGGAATGCTGAAGATCAGCGGAGCGCTGAGGACCGAGGAGAAGATGAAGATTGTGGCATGCCTGAAGGATAATGTAGGCATCTTCGCCTGGAGCACAGCAGAGATGTCAGGGGTTGATGTTAATGTAGCATGTCATCGCCTCAACCTAGACCCCGAGGTCAAGCCCATCCAGCAGAAGAAGAGGGTGATAGCCACTGCGCTGACTGAGCCCATTAAGGAGGAGGTGAGGAAGCTGCTTATGGCAGGCTTTGTATCGGAGATCCAGTATCCAGGCTGGGTCTCCAATGTTGTAATGGTTAAGAAGGTCGGAGGAGGCTGAAGGATGTGTGTAGATTTCTCTTTGCTCAATAAAGCTTGTCTGAAGGATTGTTATCTCTTGCCTCGAATCGACGAGTTGTTGATTCAGCCGTCGATTTTTCTATGATAAGCTTCTTTGATGCCTTTTCAGGATACCACAAGATTCGGATGCACCCCTCTGATCGTCGTGAAGTCTCCTTCATCATCAGCGAGGGATGTTATAGCTACAAGATGATGTCTTTCGGGTTGAAGAACGTGGGAGCTACCTACCAGCGAATGATGAATCAGGTCTTCAAGGAGCAAAGGGGGCGGAACCTGAAGGTGTACGTGGATAATCTCTTAATAAAAAGCAAGAGTGTTCAGGATCATATCGAGGATCTCGTGAAAACCTTTGCAACACTTCGGAAATTCAAGATAAGGCTCAATCCAGCGAAATGCGTATTTGGGTCAGGGAGAGGAAAGTTCTTGGTTCATCTTCACACCCCAAAGGTGGTAAGCCCAATCCTGTCAAGGTCAAGGAAATCTTGGAGATGGCATCGCCAAGGAGTGCTTAGGAGGTTCAGAGGCTTACATGAAGGTTGGCAGGCCTCAGGCGCTTCCTGTCAAAGGTTGTAGAAAAGTGCTCTCCCTTCTTCAAAACTCTCCGGAGCGGCCAGCAGTTCGTGTAGACGGAGTCTGAGAGGGCCTTCGAAAACCTCAAACGGCAGTTAACGCAGGCACCTCTACTTCAAGGACCGAAGGAAGGGGAAGACCTACTCCTCTATCTGGGAGTGGGGGCAGAGGCGGTGAGTTTGGTGTTAGTAAGAGAGGAGGGGAAGGGGCAACTCCCCATCTACAATGTGAACAGGGTGCTCCGACAGGCGAAAATGCGGTATCCCATCTTGGAGAAACTGACTTTCGCATTGGTGGTGTCGGCATAAAAGCTCAGACCCTATTTTTAATCGCATTCCATCCGCATCGTGACAAATCATCCTCTCAGGAGCATCATGAACGGGGTAGAGCACTCTTGGCGGTTCGCAAAATGGTCAGTGGAACTCAGTGAGTTCGACATTTATTTCTCCTCAAGCGTGGCTATCAAGGCGCATGCAGTGGCGGATTTTCTGGCTGACTTCTCAGTGGAAGCAAATTAAGACAAAGGTTCGTCTGGCTTAGTCCCCTGGAAGAAGTTTGTGGACGGAGCCTCGGGAAAAAGTTCGGTGGGAGTGGGCATCGTGCTAGTGAGCCCACAAGGAACTATGATCGAGCAAGCAGTTAAAATCATCTTCCATGTCACGAATAACCAAGCTGTGTATGAAGCTATAATGGTCGGATTGCGCTTGGCCAAGGAGTTGGGGATCCAGGACATCACAGCCTTCACAAATTCAATGGTGGTCGTGTCGCAAATCCGCGGAGAGCTCGAAGTCCGAGACGTCATCCTGCAACGGTACCTTGTGAAGGTGAAAGGGTTGATAGGAGGTTTCCAATCCTTCTTCACCCAGCATGTGCCCAGGAGAGAGAACTCGGCGACAGACCGTTTGGAAAAGTATGGCCCGAGGGCCAGAGGCACGATCACCGAGTTGCTGCGACCGTCCATTGAAGAGGGGGACATGATGGAGATCGAGCAACGAGCTTCTTGGGTGGATCCGTTCGTAGCATTCCTAGTTACTTCCCAGCTCCCAGCTGAGGTGGAAGACAAGAGAAAGTTCAGGAACAAGGCGGCTTACTATCTACTGCATGAAGGAGAGTTGTACGACAAGACCGTCTCGGGCCCCTTGGCCAGATGTGCATCAGAAAACGAGGTTCCTGGAGTGTTGGAAGAGATCCATTCCGGGGAATGTGGAAGTCATTCTGGGACACTATGGAGCAGAGAATCATGAGGCAAAGCTATTTTTGGCCGACCATCCGAAAGGATGCCGAAGATTTCTCAAAAAAGTGCCAAAAATGTCAGCTCTTCGCTCCTCTTCAACTGCAGCCGGCCCAACATCTTAGATCGATCACGGCCCCTTGCCCTTCGCCATCCAGGGGATGGATTTGATCGACCCTTTCCCCCAAGCCAGTGGGCAACGTGAAGGTACCTCGTGAAGGTGAAGGTGAAAGGGTTGATAGGAGGTTTCCAATCCTTCTTCGCCCAGCATGTGCCCAGGGAAGAGAACTCGGCGACAGACCGTTTGGCAAAGTATGGCCCGAGGGCCAGAGGCACGATCACCGAGTTGCTGCTACTGTCCATTGAAGAGGGGGGCATGATAGAGATCGAGCAACGAGCTTCTTGGCTGGATACGTTCGTAACATTCCTAGTTACTGCCCAGCTCCCAGCTAAGGTGGAAGACAAGAGAAAGTTCAGGAACAAGGCGGCTTACTATCTACTGCATGAAGGAGAGTTATACGGCAAGACCGTCTCGGGCCCCTTGGCCAGATGTGCATTAGAAAACGAGGTTCCTGGAGTGTTGGAAGAGATCCATTCCGGGGGAATGTGGAAGTCATTCCGGGACACTATGGAGCAGAGAATCTTGAGGCAAGGCTATTGTTGGCCGACCATCCGAAAGGATGCCGAAGATTTCTCAAAAAAAAGCCAAAAATGTCAGCTCTTCGCTCCTCTTCAACTGCAGTCGGCCCAGCATCTTAGATCGATCACGGCCCCTTGCCCTTCGCCATCTAGGGGATGGATTTGATCGACCCTTTCCCCCAAGCCAGTGGGCAACGGAAGTTCGTCCTCGTAATGATCGACTACTTCTCAAAGTGAATCGAGACCAACGCTTTAGCTAAGACGACATCTAAAGTCGGGAAAAATTTCATTTGGGGGAGATCGCTTGCAGGTTCGGAATACCTCACGCAATTGTCACGGACAATGGGCCACAGTTTGCCAGTCTTTAGCTGACGGACTTCTGCAAGCAACTGGGGACAGATCTCCGATTCGCTTCTGTTCATCATCCTCAAAACAATGGGCAAGTGGAGGCCGCAAACAAGCTAGTCATCAACCTCTTGAAAAAAAGGTCAAGATTCTAAAAGGGAGCTGGGCGGAGCATCTCCCTTCGGTCCTATGGGCTTTGACAACAACTCCTAATTCGGCCACTGGGGAGACACCTTTCAAGTTGTCTCACGGGTTTGAGACTCTCATTCCAGTGGAGTTTGAAGTCTGGTGCCCGACAGTGGTCACGGCAGAAGAAGGAGATAAGGAGTGGCGCCGTGAAAACGAAGTAGCTTAAAGGCTTTCCCTCGACTACATCGAAGAACTTCGAGACCTTGCGTCAGCCAGGCAAGAAGAGATCAAAAGGAGGATGGCAAGGCACTTCGACAAGCACGTCAGCATCAAGCAGTTCCAGGCAGGGGCCTCGTCATGAAGAAGGTTGATGCAGCAGGAAGGTCGGCCGCCGTCGGGAAACTCAACCCGAATTGGGAAGGGTCATTCATCATACAGGAGCCACTCAAGATTGGAGGGTACCACCTACAAACTCACGAGGGGGAACTGCTCGGAAGCACCTGGAGTGGTGATGACCTGAAAAGGTTCGACCCCTAGAGAGGGAATGGTACATCTGCTTTTTCTTGTACGTACTTATATATATGAAGAACTTTTTACTCACACCCAGGAACGTGGGAATTTGTGTTCCTCTTCATAAAAATATCTCAAGGGGCATAGATAGACAAAAAACGATCTCCACGATCGGGTTAGGAAACGAGCCTCCGACTTGACTCTCATAAAGCCCAGAGCGGATGATGGGACGGTGCGTCTGGTTTATAATGTTTCCTCCTAAGTCCAAGCCTCCGCACTGACGGCTGAGATCAGCTCCCCCTTGCAGCATGTTGGTCGTCGATCCCCTGAGCGGACTTCTCATCTGGTGGGAGATGTTATCAGGAGAGAGTCTGAAGCCAACCTCCCAACTCGACAAAAAGGAGATCGTTCTTCCTCGAGGAAAAATTCTTCATCATCAAAGGCGTCATCAACCTCGAAAAAGCTGGAAACTCGATACAGGATCGGAAAACTTCTCAAATTTAAGCTTAAACGTCATTTCGTTCAGTCATGAAAATTGGTGCGGTTAACTCACTTTGATTATCAAGTGACAGGGCGAAGATCCTCCAAGAATGGAGTAGACAAGTGGTAGGATGAAGGCATCGAGCGAGTACGTCCAGCAGGACCCCCGAGTGTCATTTCCTTATCCAGGTTCCTTAGTCTTCTCAGCAAGTGGTTAGGATGGAGACCTCGAGTGTGTGCGTCCAGCAGAAACCCCCGAGTGTCATTTTCCTATCTAGGTTCTTCGTCTTCTCAGTAAGTGGTAGGATGGATACCTCGAGTATGTGCGTCCAGCAGGACCCACCGAGTGTCATTTCCCAATCCAGGTTCCTGCGCCTTCTCAGCAAGGGTTGGATGAAGGCCTCGAGCGTGTGCGTCCATCAGCCCCCCCCCCCCCCCACCACCACCACCACCCCCCGAGTGTCATTTCCCTATCTAGGTTCCTTCATCTTCTTAAAAAGTGGTGGGATGGAGACCTCAAGTGTGTGCGTTCAGCAGGACCCTCCGAGTGTCATTTCCCTATCCAGGTTCCTTCGCCTTCTCAGCAAGTGGTAGGATGGAGACATCGAGTGTGTGCGTCCAGTAGGACCCCCCCGAGTGTCATTTCCCTATCCAGGTTCCTTCGTCTTCTCAACAAGGGTTGGATGGAGTCCTCGAGCATGTGCGTCCAGCAGGACCCTACGAGTGTCGTTTCCCTAACTAGGAACCTGCATTTTTACAGCAAGGCGAGTATGCGGGAATTCGCGAGTATTAGTAGGCAAGTAAGTGTCTTACTCGCCCAACCAAAGCAGTGAGCATTCATGTGCACCGCATAAATCCAGGAACCTAACGAGTACTCACAGTCGCTCGAGCATATGAGCCTAGCGAACACTCATCGCATCCAAGCCTATGCGCATAACGAACATTCATCGCATTCGAGCATAAAGAGCCTAGCGAGATTCGCTTCACGCGGGCATAGCTTCACGCGAGCATCGCTTCACGCGAGCAACGAAGGAGCAGGCAAGCTTAAATAAAATTTCCATATATTTCCTTTTGAAAGGTGAAGACATTATATATAAAAAAGGCGTGATGCATCACCCTCTATAATGTAAGTACAAGCAAGTCAAAAGAAGATCAAAAAGTTCCTCGGACAACCAAGCAGCTCGTCGGCGCGACTAATCATCATCCTCGCCCTCATCCTTATCTTTCTCCTCGGCATCAGACGGTGTGTCTTCCTCCGATTCTGAGGGTTGCGAGGGTTCGGGAGATTCGGCTTCTTCGGGGAGGAGCTCAAGGATGATGTCCTCTGTCGTCAGATTCTCAGCTCCCGGCACAAGTTGGACGTCGAACTTGTACAACCCTTATTCTCCGAGGGTAGGACCCACTCAAGGCCACGTAGGCAGAAGTCAAAGTCAAAGGTCAGTACAGAGCCCAACAGACCAAGACAAAGTCAGCCAGCGGGAACAGTAGAAGGCCTGGGCGAGTATTGGCTTAATACTCGCCAGGTAGGCGACTATGGCTTAATGCTCGTCGTCAAGAGTTCGTCGAACGCAGTCTTCAGAGAGTTCGTCGAACGCAGTCTTCAGAGAGTTCGTCGAACGCAGGAGCAGTAGAAGACCTGGGCGAGTATCGGCCTGGCATGTACGAGCAACACCCAATACTCGCCAGGTGGGCGACTATGGTTCAGATGCTCGCCGAGTATCCCATAGTCGCCAGGCAGGATGGGGGCTATAAAAGGCCCCCCTCCCTTTTGGTTTTCCTATAAATAGGACCCCAGGGGTACTTGGATTGGCACTTCTAGTTGAGCTTTCAGAACCCAACTTTCGAACTCTTGGACCTGTCCCCCTTGGCTGTTACTCCCTTGTTCCTTGCCAAGTTGGTGCCTTCCTCGTACCCTGCTCGGTCATTTCTTGGTTCTGGAGGGGAAGTCTCCTCTGAGCTTCTGGGTACGTGGTGGGACCTCCCTGCCGCAGCACCTGGGGTCCTGTTAGTTGCTCTTCTAGTTTCTTCGTCGTTGCCAGCTTAGTTGTCTCGTCGGACTGCTGGGCGAGTAGCCTCCGGCTGCATTGGTCCGAATCTTAAGGTCAGGATTTTCCTGGCGTCAACACTTTGGTGCGGTGAGCGTGGATCGCAGTCAGAGGAAGAAAGTTCGGTAGGAAGTCGAGATGGTCACAGTAGGCGACCATGAAGAGGTAGTCGGCAACTCGTTAGGGAGCGACGAGTTCATGTCGTTGGTGGTTTTTGAAGCGTTCGCACAACGCATAGAAGGGACCTTGCGAGCAGTGCTTCAGCCTCGCGCGGAGGTCACGAAGACCTCGCCTCATCGCCCGGTTCTGACCGAGGATGAGGACCCCCCTCCCGGCGAGCAGGAAAGGACCATGTCGAAGAGGAGCCCGAGCAACCAAGGAGGTCGCAGTTCTTTCCCCAGACCTCGCAAGGAGTCCGTTTCCGCGAGGTGGAGGAGCAGGCGAGGTATCAGGATACTCGGTCGTATGGCGAGTATGGTGATTATACTCGCCAGGGAGAAGATCGTCGTCGGGCAGGAGGGAGGAGCCCCTTCTGCGAAGAGATCCTTATCGCGCCCGTACCGGAAGGATTCAGGGATCCCGTCCTGAACTACTATTCTGGGAGGGATGACCCTGTCCGACATATCCAGTGGTTCGAGGATATAGTCTCTATCCGAACCATGTCGGATGCCTTCAAGTGTAAGCTTTTTGCCATCACTTTCCGGGGGAAGTCCAGGGACTGGTTCCACCAGTTGCCCGTCGGCTCGATCTACTGCTTTGAAGACCTGTGCCGTGGAGTTACGACCCGGTTCGCCACGGCCCGAAAGCTGAAGAAGGAGGCGACGACCCTATTCCATCTGGTACAAAGGCCGGATGAGGCGTTGGGGGCCTACGCCGAGCGCTTCCAAGAGGAGGTGTTGCAGATCCAGGAGGTGGATGGCAATATCCTGCAGCTGGCCCTGACGTTCGGCATCGAAGAGGGCTTCTTCAAGTTGGAGCTCGGTAGGAATCCTCTCTATTACTAAGACAACCTCATCCAGAGGGCAAATAAGTTTGTCCTGGGGGAGGCTTCCAACCGTGGCTTCTTGGCCAGGCTCGCTGAGCTGACCAAGGAAGCAGAAGAAGGGAGGGAGAAGATCCCTGAGAAGAGGAAGAGGGAAGAGCCCCAGAGGGCGGAAAGGAAGAAGCCGGAGCGGCGCGAGGAGAGAAGGAGGGAGGAGAAAAGGAAGGAGGAGCCCAGCAGGAACGATGAGAGGAGACTCATCGTGGCTCCGGAGCGCCAAGAAGAAGAAAGGCGCTATCAGGTCCCCGTCAACCGACCTTGGAGGCCGGCTGTACGGGACCAGCGTCGGGAGCAGAGGGGAAGGTCCCCGGAGAGAAGACCCTTCCACCAGCAGGAGAGGCGTCAGGAGAGAAGGAGGGACGAAGCGATGGCGGTCGCCAGGCCTGGCCGCCGTCAAGGAAAGAAGAAGCAGCGGCGAAGGAGGCAACAAGCAGAAGAGGTTCCTCTCTACTGTGACTTCCACCAGGCGGAAGGGCATGCCATGATGGCTTGCCCGGACTTTTGGGAAGCCAGGAGGAGTCTAGAAGCGGGAGATGTTGGAGGGGAGCAGCGGAGGATAGAGGCCCCTGCCGAGCCGCAGGCGGGGCAAGCTGCCGTCGTTCGAAGGAGGAACGAGGATAGGGTCGACCATGGAGGTCGCGGAGACCTTGGCCAAGGAGGCAGAGGAGGAGGAGTTGGAGTGATCCATGGGGGAGCCGGGCTGGGAGCTTCCCGCAAGGGAAGCCTCCATCAAATCTATCGCAGGAGCGTCGCCTCGACCTCGCAAGCGCCGCCCCCGTTGGAGGAGATCACCTTCTCAGAGGAGTACATGCTAGGGAATGAGAATCCCTTCCATGATGCCCTCGTAGTTCAAGCTGCAGTGGAGGACTTCACCGTTGATCGAATTCTGATCGACAACGGTAGCTCTGTGAACGTTGTCTTCAAGGAGACGTTCGACGGACTGAGAGTCGGAGCCGGGAGAGTTCGGGCAGCAGATGGTCCCCTCTTTGGCTTCTCCGGAGAGAAGAAGGAGGTGGAATGAGAAGCAGATCTCCTTGTAACGCTCAGTGGCACCTCCTTCAGCTGTCGATTTGTCATCGTTGACGCCCCGAGCTGTTACAAGGCCATCTTCGGGAGGCCGCTTCTCAATGCCTTCAAGGCCGTCCCATCCTCTTACCATCAATGTCTGAAGTACTGCCAGGGAGAAGTTCAGGTGAGGATCAGGAGCGATCCAAGAGCCGCGAGGGAGTGCTACCTCAGCGCCGTCAGTACCATCGGCTGGATGGCTGACGCAGAAGAGTTCGGAAGAGTGCTGGAGAGCCCGGCCAGGCTGGAGGTGGCCGAAGAGGTCGAAGAAATCGAGGTGCTCTCCGCAGCAGGAGCACCTGGGTTGCTGAAGATTGGTGGGTCGCTGAAGACCGAAGAGAAGATCAAGGTGGCGGCGTGTCTGCAAGAGAACGTAGACATCTTTGCTTGGAGTGCCGCCGAGATGCCAGGGATCGATCCTGAGGTTGCCTGTCATCGCCTCAATTTAGATCTCGCGGCCAAGCCCGTCCGTCAGAAGAAGAGGAGAAGTGCCACCATCTTGGCCGAGCCAATCCGGCAGGAGGTGAAGAAGCTGCTTGATGCAGGCTTTGTGTCGGAGATCCAGTATCCAGGCTGGGTCTCGAATGTTGTAATGGTGAAGAAAGCTGGGGGCAGCTGGAGAATGTGTGTAGACTTTTCTTTAATGAATAAAAGTTGCCCGAAGGATTGTTATCCCCTGCCTCGAATCGACGCGCTGGTTGATTCGGCCGTCGGTTTTTCAGTGTTGAGCTTCCTTGATGCGTTTTCAGGATACCACCAGATCCGGATGCATCCCCCTGACTGCCGCAATGTCTCTTTTATCACTGATGATGACTGCTACAGCAATAAGATGATGCCCTTCGGGTTGAAGAATGCCGGAGCCACCTACCAGCGGATGATGGACCATATTTTCAAGGAGCAGAAGGGGAGGAACCTGGAAGTGTACGTGGACGACCTCTTGATCAAGAGTAAGAGCGTCCAGGAACACATTGCAGATCTGGAGGAGACCTTTGCAGCATTGAGGAGATTCAAGATGAGGTTGAATCCAGCGAAGTGCGTCTTTGGAGCAGGAAGAGGAAAGTTCCTGGGGCATCTCCTTAACCCAGAGGGAGTAGAGCCTAACCCTGACAAGGTTAGGGCGATTCTGGAGATGACTTCCCCAAAGACGATGAAGGAAGTTCAAAAGTTGACTGAAAGGCTGGCGGGTCTTAGCCGCTTCCTGTCAAAGGTCGGGGAGAAGTGCTCTCCATTCTCCAAGACACTCCGCAAAAACGAAGATTTCGAGTGGTCTGAAGGATGTGAGAGGGCGTTCGGAAGGCTGAAGGAGCAGTTGACTCAGACACCTCTCCTTCAGAGCCCGAAAGAAGGCGAAGACCTGCTCATCTACCTGGGAGTAGGAGCAGAGGCAGTAAGCTTTGTGCTAGTCCGAGAAGAGAGAAGGAAGCAGCTACCCATCTACTATGTCAGCCGGGTGCTGAAGAAGGCGGAGCTGAGGTATCCGATCCTGGAGAAGCTTGCCTTCGCCTTGGTGGTGCCGGCACGGAAGCTCCGGCCTTACTTTCAAGCTCACTCCATCCGAGTAGTGAGTTAGTGACTGATCATCCTCTCCGAAGTGTCTTGGAGGGAGTGGAGCATTTAGGGAGGCTTGCGAAATGGTCGGTAGAACTCAGTGAGTTCGACATTTCATTCTCGCCCCGAGTGGCGATCAAAGCCCAAGCGGTAGCAGACTTCTTAGCGGACTTCTCGGTGGAAGCGGAGCCAGGGGAAGAAGTTTTCAATCCAGTTCCTTGGAAGATGTTCGTCGACGGAGCTTCGGGCAGAAGTTCTGTGGGAGTGGGCATCGTGCTTGTCAGCCCACAGGGAACGAGGATCGAGCAAGCCGTCGAAATCCTCTTCCCCGTCACGAACAATCAAGCAGAGTACGAAGCCATAGTGGCAGGTTTGCGTCTTGCAAAGGAGTTGGGAATCCAGGATATTCGAGCTTTCACGGATTCGATGGTGGTCGCGTCGCAGATTCGGGGAGAGTTCGAAGTGCGCGACACCATCCTGCAGAAGTACTTGGTGAAGGTGAAAGGATTGATTGGAGGCTTCCAATCCTTCTTCGTCGAGCATGTCCCGAGAGGGGAGAACTCGACGGCAGACCGTTTGGCCAAGTACGGGCCAAGAGCTGGGGGAACCATCACTGAGTTATTTCGACCGTCCATCGAAGAAGGGGAGCTGATGGAGATCGAGCAGCGCCCTTCGTGGACAAATCCGTTCGTGACGTTCCTAGCCACCGACAGCAGACGAAGGAGATCAAAGGAGGTTCTGGTACAAGGCAGCGTACTATCTCCTGCAGAATGGAGAGCTGTATCGCAAAACCATCTCGGGCCCCCTGGCCAGATGCGTTTCTGAAGACGAAGTACCCCGAGTGTTGGAAGAGATCCACTCGGGAGAGTGTGGAAGTCATTCTGGGACTCGCACTTTAGAGCAGAGGGTCTTGAGGCATGGGTACTTCTGGCCCACTATCCGGAAGGATGCTGAGATCTTCTCGAAGAAGTGCCAGAAGTGTCAGCTCTTCGCCCCCCTTCAGTTGCAGCCAGCCCAGCAGCTCCTATCAATCACAGCCCCGTGGCCGTTCGCCATCTGGGGGATGGGCTTGATCGGCCCTTTCCCCCTAGCTAGTGGCCAGAGGAAGTTCGTTCTCGTCATGATCGACTACTTCTCCAAGTGGATCGAGGCCAAAGCTTTAACCAAGACCACCTCTCAAGTCGTGAAGAACTTCATCTTGGGGGAGATCGTCTGCAGATTCGGGATTCCTCTTGCCATCGTCACCGACAACGGTCCTCAGTTCGCCAGCTTAGAGCTGGAAGACTTTTGCAGGCAGCTGGGAACTGATCTTCGATTAGCCTCCGTGCACCATCCTAGGAGCAATGGTTAAGTCGAGGCCGCCAACAAGCTGATCATCAACCTGCTGAAGAAGAAAGTGGAGAACCTAAGAGGTAATTGGGCGGACCAACTCCCCTCGGTCTTATGGGCTTTGAGGACCACTCCTAGCTCAGCCACTGGGGAGACACCGTCCAAGCTCTCTCACGGGTCGGAAGCTCTCATCCCAGTAGAGTTTGAAGTCAGAAGTTCAAGGGTGGTTGCCGCCGAAGACGGAGATGAAGAATGACGACTAGAGAATGAAGAAGCTCAGAAGCTATCTCTCGACTACATCGAAGAACTACGAGATTTAGCCTCGGCTAGGCAAGAGGAGATAAAGCGTCGAATGGCGAGGCACTTCGACAAGAATGTCCGCCTCAAGCACTTCCAAACAGGTGACCTGGTTCTGAAGAAGGTGGACGCAGCAGGAAGATCAGCGGCCGTCTGGAAACTCAACCCGAACTGGGAAGGGCCCTTCAGCGTCCACGAGTCACTTCTGACAGGAGGATATCGCCTACAGAACCAGGATGGAGAGCTACTCGGGAATACTTGGAGCGGCGATGACCTGAAAAGGTTCTACCCCTAAAGGGGAATGTGTATGTCCCGCCCTTGTAAATTTATTTCTATATAAATAAAATTCCCCTCTCCCTAAAACACGGGATGAGGCGGCTTCTTCCATCTCAGCAAAATCTTCAAAAAGAAAAAAGAAAGCAGGTGTTGCGGAACGCTTAGGGCTCTTGGTAGACCGGTTCACTTGAACCGCCTTAGCTCGTAGGCGAACTAAGCGCGCAAACAGTCAATGAGAGATTTGCTGAGTACACAGGGACTTTTTAACGTGGAAAACCCGGAAAGGGTGAAAAACCACGCGGCCGGAGCTGTGCCGACCAAACTTCACTATCTTCTGGGGGGTTACAACTTGGAAACTAGAACTCGAGCGTGACAGGCCGCTGCTCGTTACAATACTTGGAGAGAGAGAGAGAGCTCCGAGGGTGACAGGTCACCTCTCGGAAAAACTAAGTCCTTTTCCCTTCTGAGAATGATGGTCGCCTTTCAGAAATGAGAAGGCCAGTCGCTTTTCCCTTCTGAGATTGCTAGTCGCCTTTCGGAAGTGGGAAGGTCAGTCGTCTTTCCCTTCTGAGATTGCTAGTCGCCTTTCGGAAGTGGGAAGGCCAGTCGTCTTTCCCTTCTGAGATTGTTAGTCGCCTTTCGGAAGTGGGAAGGCCAGTCGCCTTTCCCTTCTGAGATTGCTAGTCGCCTTTCGGAAGTGGGAAGGTCAGTCGCCTTTCCCTTCTGAGATTGCTAGTCGCCTTTCGGAAGTGAGAAGGACAGTCGCCTTTCGGAAGTGAGAAGGACAGTCGCCTTTCGGAAGTGAGAAGGCCAGTCGCCTTTCCCTTCTGAGATTGCTAGTCACCTTTCGGAAGTGGGAAGGCCAGCCGCCTTTCCCTTCTGAGATTGCCAGTCGCCTTTCGGAAGTGGGAATGACAGTCGCCTTTCGGAAGTGAGAAGGACAGTCGCCTTTCGGAAGTGAGAAGACCAGTCGCCTTTCCCTTCTGAGATTGCTAGTCGCCTTTCGGAAGTGAGAAGGTCAGTCGCCTTTCCCCTCCGAGATTGCTGGTCGCCTTTCGGAAGCGGGAAGGCCAGACGCCTTTCCCTTCTGAGAACGTTGGTCGCCTTTCGGAAGTGAGAAGGCCAGTCGCCTTTCCCTTCTGAGATTGCTGGGGTGCGAAAGCAAGAAGGCAGGTCGCCTTCCCGGATGATGAAGATCTCCAAGTCCCGAAGGAGATCTTCAAGCGCCGAAGGAGAATTCCGTAAAAGTCTGCAAGGAGCTCTCCCGGGTCCAGAAGTCAAGGTCCTTTCAAATGAAGCCTTGGGGCTCCTTTTATAGCTTTGGCCGGGGGCGGCCCGGTAATTTTGTCGTTGGAAGTTTCCATAAATGCTCGGTGGACGAATCATATTCTCCGATTCGGGGCCCTCGGATCACCATTTTTCGTAAATGACCACCTTGCCCCTCGGGCAGCTTGGGCAGCTCGGGCAGCTCAGGCAGTTCGGGCAGTTCCGTTGGAGGTGAAAAAGGCGACCGACTGTTCCTGAAAAGTGAGAAGCCGGAAACCCAAAAAGTGAGAAGCCGGAAAGACAAAAAGTGAGAATGCTCTGAGCGCGCTCAGAAGCGTTCTGAGCGTGCAACGAACTTGGAAGCACTTTGAACGCGCTTGGATGCGTTCTGAGCGCGCGAGAGCGCGGAGGCGTTCTGAGCGCGTTCAGAAGCGTTCTGAGCGCGCGACGAACATGGAAGCGCTTTGAACGCGCTTAGAGGCGTTCTGAGCACGCGTGAGCGCGGAGGCGTTCTGAACGCGCTCAGAAGCGTTCTGAACGCGCTCAGAAGCGTTCTGAGCGCGCGACGAACATGGAGGTGCTTTGAACGCGCTTGGAGGCGTTCTGAGCACGCGTAAGCGCGGGGGCGTTCTGAGCGAACGGTGGAGCGGGGAGTCGTCCCCCGAATAGAAATTGGGATCCGACGCACCTGACGAGGGGGCGCGACTATGGCAGGGTCCCTTGCGAGCCCCCCTACGGAAAAAGGCGAGGGGAGGGGGCCGGACCGCACCCTATGGGCGGTGCGGCTGAATCGCACCCCGGGGGTGCGGCTTGGCCGCACCCCGAGGGGGGTGCGGCTGGGCCGCACCCCTTGAGGGGTGCGGCTGGGCCGCACCCCCAAGGGGGGTGCGGCTTGGCCGCACCCCTTGAGGGGTGCGGCTGGGCCGCACCCCCAAGGGGGGTGGAGTGCGGCTTGGCCGCACCCGCCAAGGGGTGCGGCTGGACCGCACCCCCAAGGGGGGTGCGGCTTGGCCGCACCCCCTTGAGGGGTGCGGCTGGGCCGCACCCCCAAAGGGGGTGTGGCTTGGCCGCACCCCCTGTGGGTGCGGCTTGGCCGCACCCCTTGAGGGGTGCGGATGGGCCGCACCCCTTGTGGGGTGCGGCTCCGCGCGAGCCGCACCCGAGGGTGTGCGGCGGGGTCGTTCCCCCGCGACGGGGGGCGCTGCCCGCGCGCTACCGTGCGTGCGGTAGCGCGCACGCTCGCGGTTTGCTCTCCGCGCGCTCTGTTCCTGGCGGTTGGCGGCGGGAATGACGGGCTCGGTTTCTTTGATTCGAGCGATTGCGTGTTGACCGCTGACCCCCTCTCTTGTCAGTGGAGCTTCCTTTAGACGCACCCCAAGACCTTTACGGGTGGTATAACATAAGCCCCCCAAACCTTCGGAGTCCGAGTTTCGGTGCGAGGAATTCGGAGGTTTTAATTTTTCTGTGGCGGCTTTGATCATTGCTCTCCTTGTGGTGCCTTGGGTAGGAGTTGCCGTCGGGGGAAAGTGTGGTTGACTTTGTTTCTTTGTTCTGGACAGGCGTTTCTCGTCCTGCGCTGAGTCGTGATAGCCCTCTTATGGTCCTGCTGCCCTGGTTGCTGACAAAGCGTTGATGGAGGGAAGACGCTTTAAGATAGCCGGCGAGGGGCGTTGGTTCTCTGAGACTGTTGCTGGCTCGCTGCCTAGCATTGATATCCGTATAGGTTGAATGCTTTCCGCCAAAATAACAGATGAATTTGCGCGGTTCCGAGCCCGCGGCTTTTATATAATAGAAAAGTAGCTTGCACAAGTCTGTTCTTGCGGCTTTCTTGCACGAGTCTGTGCTCGCGGCTTTTCGCGCGAGTCTGTGCTCGCGGCTTTTTTGCGCGAGTCTGTGCTCGCGGCTTGGCCGGTGAATAGCGGGTGTATTCAAACCGTGGGTGAACGCAAGGGGGGCAGGCCCATACGTCACCGGGACTCGACGGCGGAGGAGAAGGGCGAACCTTCAATCGACGGCGGTGCAAAGTCCCCGGGGCAGGGCCCCGTTAGTTAGCGCACTACCTAGAGGCAGTTGCTGTTCCTTAGCGCACTGCCTGGAGGCAGGTGCTGTTCCTTAGCGCACTGTCGGGAGGCAGGTGCTGTTCATTAGCGCACTGCCCGGAGGCAGGTGCTGTTCATTAGCGCACTGCCCGTAGGCAGGTGTTGTTCATTAGCGCACTGTCCGGAGGCAGGTGCTGTTCATTAGCGCACTGCCCGGAGGCAGGTGCTGTTCATTAGCGCACTGCCCGGAGGCAGGTGCTGTTCATTAGCGCACTCCCCGGAGGCAGGTGTTGTTCATTAGCGCACTGCCCGGAGGCAGGTGCTGTTCATTAGCGCACTGCCCGGAGGCAGGTGCTGTTCATTAGCGCACTGCCCGGAGGCAGGTGCTGTTCATTAGCGCACTGCCCGGAGGCAGGTGTTGTTCATTAGCGCACTGCCAGGAGGCAGGTGCTGTTCATTAGCGCACTGCCCGGAGGCAGGTACTGTTCATTAGCGAGTGGACGTCTTCACGTAGTTTCGATGGCGCAAAATATGACATGTGTGAAATGATTGACTTTAAAAACGATTAGTAGTGGAAATTTGCACAAAGTTTTCAAAGTTGATAGAAACAAAGTTGACAGAATATTTCAGTGGCGCTGCTAGAGCCCTGTTGATGGGTATGAAGCTTTCTCCTGGGATGACTGCCTTAAGGGTTGCTCCCGGTCCTTCCTGGCGGGCCGCCAGCTGATCTCCTGCTAGTCGAATAGTCGCCTAGTCTCGTAGGAATTTCCCCAGTAGGCCTTGTTTGACGAGTTGCTCGATTTCATCCTTAAGCTTGGAGCAATTTTCCGTGTCATGTCCTTGTCCACGATGGAACTCACAATATTTTGTCTGGTCCCCCGAGTTTTTAGCGAGGGGTCTGGGCTTGCGGAGCGTCTGGTTGTCTTTGATTGCGTACAGTACGTTAGTCCTGGTAGTGTTCAGGGGAGTGTAGTCCTGACGTTGGCGAGATCCTCGGTCTCGGCTGGGGTTGTCGTGATGCTTGCTGTTCTTATTGGGAACTGCCTGTGGGAGTGAATCCTCTTTCTTCCTCTTCGAGCTCCCCTCGCACTGCCGGCGGTGCGCTTCAATTGCCTCATCTGCTGCTATCTGGGCCTCGACTCGCTGAACGAGGTCAGGATAGCGTTGCACGGTTTCTCTCATTAGAGCTGAGTAGAAGCCACTTGGGCGGAGGCCTCCAAGGAAAAATCCTCACAAAAGCTCGGGGTCGACTCCCGGGATCTGCCGCGCCTCAGAGGTGAAGCGTCGGAAAAAATCCTTCAGGGTTTCTCCGTCGTTCTGGCGGATTCCCGAGAGGTGGGAAGGATCTCGGACAATCCTACGATTGGCGATGAACTGGTCCGCGAACTGCTGCGTCATTTCCGCGAAGTTGTTGATGACCCCATTCGGCAGGGAGTGGAACCAAGTGCGCGCTTGTCCCTTCAAAGTTGTCGGGAACACTCGACAGAGGAGTTGGTCGGGGGCGCTGTAAATCCCCATGATGGTGGTGAAGTGATTGACGTGTTCCAGCGGGTCGTCCGTCCCGTCGAACGTTTCGATGTTGGGAAGCTTGAAACCGTTTGGAATTGGATGGTCCAGGACTTGAGGTGATAGTGGGGAGCCGTGGCGCGCGGGATGGCGGGCGAGAGCTGCGCGTCGCCCTGCTTGGGCATACTCCTCCTCTATCATGTTGCGTATTTCTTCTTGCGTAACTCTTTCCACTGCTTGCTCAGGGGCAGCTCTTCTGTGGTGGTGGCGGTGGTTATCTTCTGGGCCTCCAGCTGGTGGGGCAAGGTTAGCGGAACTCGCCGCGTTGGAGAATCCTTCTAAAGCTTCGTCCTCCTGAACGGCCTCTCCGTTCGGGACGTGATTCGGAACTGGGGGCGGTGGTGCGTTCAGAGCTGGCGGCTGGATCGGAACTTGAGGAGTCCCAAGGTTCCTTACGAGGGCCAACATCTCGGCTTGATGCTCTTCAATCTGTTGCATGCGCACTTCCAGCCCAGCTGCGGGCGCAGGTGGTGCCTCCTCTGTGGGAGGTGCATTGATAAGCGAGTGGGAGGGGGCTGGGTCGACGCGCCCTTCCGACATTGATCCTTCAGTAATGCGAGTGCTCTTCCTGGCCATAGTAGTTGGCTTTCAAATAGTTTTGGGAATCCTTTTCCCACAGACGGCGCCAAACTGTTGCGGAACGCTTAGGCCTCTTGGTAGACCGGTTCACTTGAACCGCCTTAGCTCGTAGGCGAACTAAGCGCGCAAACAGTCAATGAGAGATTTGCTGAGTACACAGGGACTTTTTAACGTGGAAAACCCGGAAAGGGTGAAAAACCACGCGGCCGGAGCTGTGCCGACCAAACTTCACTATCTTCTGGGGGGTTACAACTTGGAAACTAGAACTCGAGCGTGACAGGCCGCTGCTCGTTACAATACTTGGAGAGAGAGAGAGCTCCGAGGGTGACAGGCCACCTCTCGGAAAAACTAAGTCCTTTTCCCTTCTGAGAATGCTGGTCGCCTTTCGGAAATGAGAATGTCAGTCGCCTTTCCCTTCTGAGGTTGTTAGTCGCCTTTCGGAAGTGGGAAGGCCAGTCGCCTTTCCCTTCTGAGATTGCTAGTCGCCTTTCGGAAGTGGGAAGGCCAGTCGTCTTTCCCTTCTGAGATTGCTAGTCGCCTTTCGGAAGTGGGAAGGCCAGTCGCCTTTCCCTTCTGAGATTGCTAGTCGCCTTTCGGAAGTGGGAAGGCCAGTCTCCTTTCCCTTCTGAGATTGCTAGTCGCCTTTCGGAAGTGAGAAGGACAGTCGCCTTTCGGAAGTGAGAAGGACAGTCGCCTTTCGGAAGTGAGAAGGCCAGTCGCCTTTCCCTTATGAGATTGCTAGTCGCCTTTCGGAAGTGGGAAGGCCAGCCGCCTTTCCCTTCTGAGATTGCCAGTCGCCTTTCGGAAGTGGGAAGGACAGTCGCCTTTCGGAAGTGAGAAGGACAGTCGCCTTTCGGAAGTGAGAAGACCAGTCGCCTTTCCCTTCTGAGATTGCTAGTCGCCTTTCGGAAGTGAGAAGGTCAGTCACCTTTCCCCTCCGAGATTGCTGGTCGCCTTTCGGAAGCGGGAAGGCCAGTCGCCTTTCCCTTCTGAGAACGCTGGTCGCCTTTCGGAAGTGAGAAGGCCAGTCACCTTTCCCTTCTGAGATTGCTGGGGTGCGAAAGCAAGAAGGCAGGTCGCCTTCCCAGATGATGAAGATCTCCAAGTCCCGAAGGAGATCTTCAAGCGCCGAAGGAGAATTCCGCAAAAGTCTGCAAGGAGCTCTCCCGGGTCCAGAAGTCAAGGTCCTTTCAAATGAAGCCTTGGGGCTCCTTTTATAGCTTTGGCCGGGGGCGGCCCGGTAATTTTGTCGTTGGAAGTTTCCATAAATGCTCGGTGGACGAATCATATTCTCCGATTCGGGGCCCTCGGATCACCATTTTTCGTAAATGACCACCTTGCCCCTCGGGCAGCTTGGGCAGCTTGGGCAGCTCGGGCGGCTCAGGCAGTTCGGGCAGTTCCGTTGGAGGTGAAAAAGGCGACCGACTGTTCCTGAAAAGTGAGAAGCCTGAAAGACAAAAAGTGAGAAGCCGGAAATCCAAAAAGTGAGAAGCCGGAAAGACAAAAAGTGAGAAGCCGGAAACCCAAAAAGTGAGAAGCCGGAAAGACAAAAAGTGAGAATGCTCTGAGCGCGCTCAGAAGCGTTCTGAGCGCGCAACGAACTTGGAAGCACTTTGAACGCGCTTGGAGGCGTTCTGAGCGCGCGAGAGCGCGGAGGCGTTCTGAGCGCGTTCAGAAGCGTTCTGAGCGCGCGACGAACTTGGAAGCGCTTTGAACGCGCTTGGAGGCATTCTGAGCGCGCGTGAGCGCGGAGGCGTTCTGAACGCGCTCAGTAGCGTTCTGAGCGCGCGACGAACATGGAGGTGCTTTGAACGCGCTTGGAGGCGTTCTGAGCACGCGTAAGCGCGGGGGCGTTCTGAGCGAACGGTGGAGCGGGGAGTCGTCCCCCGAATAGAAATTGGGATCCGACGCACCTGACGAGGGGGCGCGACTATGGCAGGGTCCCTTGCGAGCCCCCCTACGGAAAAAGGCGAGGGGAGGGGGCCGGACCGCACCCTATGGGCGGTGCGGCTGAATCGCACCCCGGGGGGTGCGGCTTGGCCGCACCCCGAGGGGGGTGCGGCTGGGCCGCACCCCCAAGGGGGGTGCGACTTGGCCGCAACCGCCAAGGGGTGCGGCTGTGCCGCACCCCCTTGAGGGGTGCGGCTGGGCCGCACCCCTTGTGGGGTGCGGCTCCGCGCGAGCCGCACCCGAGGGTGTGCGGCGGGGCCGTTCCCCCGCGACGGGGGGCGCTGCCCGCGCGCTACCGTGCGTGCGGTAGCGCGCACGCTCGCGGTTTGCTCTCCGCGCGCTCTGTTCCTGGCGGTTGGCGGCGGGAATGATGGGCTCGGTTTCTTTGATTCGAGCGATTGCCTGTTGACCGCTGACCCCCTCTCTTGTCAGTGGAGCTTCCTTTAGACGCACCCCAAGACCTTTACGGGTGGTATAACAGCATGTAAAATCGATCTACATGCTAAGGTTGGGAAACGAGCCTCCGACTTAACCCTCGTAAAAACCCAGAGCGGATGATCGGACAGTGCCTCGGTTGCGCGACCCTTTAAGACCAAGCCTCTGCATTGACGGTCGAGATCAGCTCCCCCCTTGCACGTTGGCCACGGTTCCCACCGACCGCATTTCTTATTCGGCTGGAGAGATTACCAGGAAGAAGTCTGGACGCCGACCTCCCGATTCGGCAAGAAGATGATCGATTTAGCTAGCTCAGTGGACCCTTGAATAAAGGTGTCATGTACCCTCGAGAGCTGAAGGCTCGTAGCAAAGCGTTTCATTTCCAATTATTTCCTCCAATTATGTGAGTTAGTGTGCTTAAGTGTGCTTAAAACTACCCAATAAGTTGTTGAGCAGCAGGAAACAGGTTGGGTCGGCATTCAGCATCCGAGTAGGATGGAGACCTCGGGACGATGTGTCCCCTAGGACCTCCCCGACTGTCATTCCCTACCTGATGATCGTCTCATCAACGTTCAGCACCACCAGTTGGGAAATGAGCCTCCGACTTAACCCTCGTAAAAACCCAGAGCGGATGATCGGACAGTGCCTCGGTTGCGCGACCCTTTAAGACCAAGCCTCTGCAATAATGGTCGAGATCAGCTCCCCCCTTGCATGTTGGCCACGGTTCCCACCGACCGCATTTCTCATTCGACTGGAGAAATTACCAGGAGGAAGTCCGGGCGCCGGCATCCCAACTTAGAAAACGGGTGACCGATTCGACCGACCAAAGGATGGAGGCATTCCAGCATCCAAGTAGGATGGAAACCTCGGGATGGTGTGTCCCCTCGGACCTCTCCGACTGTCAGTCCCTACTTGACGTCACCCTTTGTAGATGTGCAAGACAGGGCCTTGAGAGTGTGTGTCCCTCCGGACTAGCCCTGCACAAAAGGCCCGGGCCCACTGGGCCGGCCCGAGCCCGGCCCGGGAAAAGCCCTTTGAGGCCCGGCCCGGGCCTAGCCTGGGCTTGGGGCCGTGGCAGGGCTCCAATCTGGAGCTTCTGCCCGGCCCGTTGCCCGGTCCGGGCCGGGCAAAGCCCAATTTACGGGTCGGCCTGAGCCCGGGCCCAGACGCAGCCCGGCCCAGGGCTCAGGCCGGCCCAGGCGCAGCCCGGCCCAGGGCTGGGCCGGCTGGCCGGCCCCTTAAGAGCCTTTAACGACTCTTAAAAAGAGCCGTTAACGGCTCTTTTTTAAAGGCTCTTATTAAGAGCCTTTATTAAGGCTGCTGCCAGCTGACATCAAGTCAGCTGGCAGCGGGACAGCCTAGGGGCTATGCTGTCCAGCCTAGCCCCTAGGCTGTCCTTTTTTAATAATTTTTTTTTATTTTTTTTTAAAAAAAATATTTTATTTAAAAAAATAATAATAAAAAATTAAAAAAAAATTATAAATAAACGTTAAAAAAAAAAAATCGCATTCTCTCTTTCTTTCATTCTCTCTCACCACCTCACTCTCTCTCATTCTCTCTCACCACCTCACTCTCTCTCATTCTCTCTAACCATCTCTCTCTTTCTCTCATTCTCTCTCACTCTCCTACTCTCTCACTCTCTAATATTTATGGCATCCTCCTCATCAACGCCGGCGTCGTCGACTCAAAGTACGGCTGAAGTGGTGGAGCATAACCGGAAAGCGCCAGTTTGGGAGCATTTTGACAAAGTCAAAGTCGGCGACGAATTCAAGGCGCGATGCAAATTATGTTCAAAATTGCTAACCCTTACCGGCAACTCGACCCTAGCAAGACACATAAAGTCTTGTATTGTGAAACAAGCTCCGGAGTCCAGCCAGGCACAACTATCCGCATCGGGGCAAATATGGACGTACGATCAACTTCGACAACGTGAATTGCAGGTGAAAGACGTCATCAGACGTGGGTTGCCGTTTAGCCACTATGACAACGATGAGGCGACGGAGTACATACACGAAGGACTTCAGCCAAAATATCAACAAGTAAGTAGATCCACTATTAGACGCGACGCACTAAAATTATATTTTGAGGCAAAACAATCTTTAATAAATTATTTTGAAACTTTTGAGGGACGTGTGAGTTTAACGAGCGACGTCTGGAGTAGCTCCATAAAAGTAGGATTATCGTATATATGTATCACGTGTCATTGGATCGATCCCGTTTCTTGGGAGCTAAATAAGCGTGTTATATGTTTTGAAGGTTTTGAATTTCCGCACACAGGTAAAGCTATATATCAGGTTATTATTAAATGTGTGCGCGAATTTAAATTAAAAGATAAGATAATGAGTATATCTTTTGATAACGCTAGTAATAATAACCTCACAGTAGAGTGGTTAAAACGCGATTTAAAACCAATGTTAAACGGTGCGTTTTTTCACACTCGATGTGCCTGTCACGTTTTAAATTTAGTAGTGCAAGATAGTCTAACAGCTATGGAACCGTATATTTCAAAAATTCGGACAATGCTTAAATTTATTTATTGTACAAAACAACGAAGTCAAGATTTTAGAAAATTTGTAACAGCACAAGGACAAATATTTGAAACCTCTATTTGATATGCCCGTGAGATGGAATTCAACATATAAAATGTTGAAAAGAGCGTTTCAACAAAAAACACTTCTTATGGAATATTACACCTTAATTAATAATCATGATTTAACTGATAACGATTGGGACGTACTATTACATTATGTAGATTTACTAAAATGTTTCCATAGGGCGACTGTTTCTTTATCTGGCGTTTATTATCCGACTAGCTCACTAGTAATTGAAAATTTTGTAAATATCGCACAAAAATTTAATTATTATAAGCAACACGAAGGGTGGCTTTCTTTAATTGAAATAATGGAAGAAAAATATTTAAAATATTATAGAGAATTGCCTCCCACGTTTTCATGCGTCGCCGCTTTAAATCCGTTATTTGGCGTAGACGGCGTAGAAAATTTGATAGATGAATTAATAATAACTTAAACATAAATCTATGTTTCGATGATAGTGACGACGTTGGTACTTTAAAATTTCATTCTGTATTTACCGAATTTTTTAATTATTACGATAACTTATATGGCTCGCGACCCCGAGAAGAAATATCGCAAACAAGAACAAAAGATTCTTTTAAAAATAAAATGTTAGAATTAGCCTCTAGGAAAAAAGCACGCACAACTAGTAGCTTAAACGAATTAGGATTGTATACCAAAACACAATTCCGCGATTTTATGAGTACCGATGAGATCGAAAACTTCGATCTCTTAAAATGGTGGAAAGGTAAAGTTAATACATATCCTATTTTGGCCTATATGGCCCGAGATTTACTAACAATCCAAGCTAGCACGGTAGCTTCAGAGTCTGCTTTTTCTCTTAGTGGCAGGGTTTTGAACGAGCGAAGGAGTCGGCTAAATGAAGAATCACTGGAACTATGCATCTGCTATAAGGACTATTTGGATACTACGAGGAGAAAGCAGCACGTTTCAGCGTTGGAGGCGAGCTCGGAGGAGCTAGAAGACGAGATGAACGCGATGAATATCTGAGTTGGATAAGCGCGTTACAAGTCACGGCGATTGGATAAACGCCTCATATGTAATAAGAATAAATTTTGTAATTTAGTTTATTTAAAATTAATAATATATTTCAATTTTTTAAAATGTTATAATTTATAAGTATTTATTTTTTTTTTAAAATAAATTTTTTTTTTCAAAAAAACGGCCCGGCCCGGCCCTGAGGGCCGGATGAGGCCCCCTGCCTAGGTAACTGCCAGGGCCCGGCCCGAGCCCGATTTTCAGTGGGCCCGGGCTCGGCCCGGTTTACGAAAGCCCAGGCCCGATCAGGCCCGGTCAGGGCCGGCCCGATCGGGCCTTTTGTGCAGGGCTACTCCGGACCCCCAAGTGCCCTTCACAGCCCAACTCTATCAAAGGGATATTCTGAAGAAGGCGAGTATGCAGGTGCGAGTATGCAAGAGCGAGCATCCACATGCGAGCACTCACGAAGAGCGAGCATTCAACCTCGTCGCGGTCCTAAGAGCCTAGCGAGTATTCTACCTCGTCTCGAGCCTAGGAGCCTAAGCGACATTCAAGAAAGAAAGCAAGTACAGAAAAGAGCAGACGAGCAAAAAATCTTGTCCTTTCATTTATATGTATTGTATAAATTACAAGATGTCTTCAAAAGGGTTACAAAAGGTCGTCGGGCGAGCAAAAAGGGTGCTCAGGCGATTAGGCGTCATCCTCGCCATCAATATCTACATCCTCGTCATCATCATCGTCATCCTCGTCCTCGGAACCATCGTCCTCGGCGTCACTGGACAGCGGGAGGGATACTCGCAAGGGGGAGGTGGACTCCTCGGCGAGCAGCGCCGGGATGAGGTCCACCACCGTCAAATCCACCGCCTCCGGCTTCAGAAGATCGTCTGCCTTCAGCTTACTCAGGATGACGTTCCCCGTTGCTCGCGCGATTTCTCGGCGCATGTACGGCAGGTCGTCGTCGTGCATCCTAATTTGCTTGCCGACCCTGGAGGGGCCCGCCGCCGCCGGCTGTTGCTCGGCAGGCCGAGTTTCCAACTCGGCGATACGGACTTGGGTGGCCTCCAAAGCCAGCCGAGTGTCCTCCAGCTCCTTCTCGAGCTGGGACATCTTCTTCGCCGTTTCCACCTCGGCAATCTGCGAGCATAAAGAAGAAAAGAGTTAGCGATATACTTCTACAGGTAGGCGAGTATCCTAAGTAGCGAGTAAGTGGGCGAGCTGGTACCTCGCGATCCTTGGCCGCCATCCCCATGGTAATCAATTTCTTGCTCTAAACCTTGATCACCTGCTCGTGCTCGAGTAGTCGCCTTGCTGTTGTGTGAGCCAGCTCGGCAGATCGCAGTAGGGAGCGCGAGGTCTGATGAGCCAGATACTCGGCAGAAACCTCCGGCAGGATCTCGGCATCCGCGCGACCGTAGATGGCAAAGGTCACGTCGTAAGCCTCGCCTTTGTCCTCTGACCAAGCGGGGAGGTTTGAGCTCAGAGTCACCTCGTGGGCGCTCTCCGTCCAGGTCACCAAAGGGCGACCATAGGCATCCTCGCCGCGCTGACCTAGGTTGAAGTGAGGGTGGGTGTAAGGCTCGCCGGCCTCGGAAGGGTCGGCCTTCCCACCCAGGTCCTTGTGAGCGACCTCCTTCCTCCTCGCAGGCTCAGGGGCCTTGGCCTTGTTCTTCCGCTTCCTCGAAGTCCCAGCACCATCGTCGGCGACCTTGGGATCATCGCCTTCAGGAGACAAGACGATGGGGGAGGAGCCCCCATCCCCGCGAGCAGAGGTCTCCGCGCCCCCTTGGGTAGAGGTCGTCACCTTAACCACGATGGGCAGAAGCTCGCGCGGCATGGAGCGAGTAGAAGCAAAAAGAAGAAGACAGAAGGTTAGTCGCCGACATCGAAGACAGAGAGCGAGTATGACCGATACTCGCAAGGTAGGTTACCTTCACCCGGGAACACCTCAGGGAGGTCGTCTACTCGCCTCTTCCAGAAGACCACGTCCAGGCGGCGATTCCGGAAGGAATCAAGCAACTTCTCTCTGTCCCCCTCCAAGAAAGGAGCCAAGAAGACGCTCTCAGGTGGCTGGTAGGACGAGCTGGGGATGGCTTCAAAGTCGCCTTGGATGACGACTAGTCGCTCGCCCCAGCGATGATTCTTGTTCGACGTGCCGACCAGCGTGCAGACGTGGCTGCACAAAAAGATGGCGCCCTCGCCGGTCGCCATAACGGAGAATACTCGCCTGAAGACAGAGAGATCGAAGGCGATCATCTCCTCTCGAAGGAAGCACAGGTACCCAACGATCATCGTTATACCGTTGGGGTTGATTTGGGCAGGGACTACCCCATAGTAGCGGAGGATCTGGCAAAACTCTGCCCACAGAGGTAGTCGCAGGCCGACCTCGAAGTGACGAGTAGGGAACACCATCTCGGCGGTCAAGAAGCTGTTTAGTCGCTCGCTTTGGCTGGGAAGCCTAGCGACGTACCCTGACGAAAGGTACTTCTCCGAGAACTCGTCCAAATCCTTTTTGCGAGTAATGGACTTCTTGAAGGTGGTCGCCGCAAAGTTCTTGGCGTGATTGGCACGTCGGATGGTCGCCTCGTCAGCCATCCTGAAGAAGAAGAGAAGAAAGGGCGAGTATCGAAGAATGCGAGAAGAAGAAAAGGCGGAAGATACTCGCTTAAAGAGCCAGAAGATCGCCAAAAGCGTATTTAATACTCACCCACCCCTCCTATTTATAGTAGTCGGGTAACTTGGCTTGTCGAACACGACGACGCGATTACGAATAAGGGGGTGGCGAGTATTCAGACAGGTCGCCGCCTCAGCAGCACGCGTCAGAAAAGTGCCGACTTCCAAAGCGCGAAGACCTACAAGAAGAAGCATGAAGGAAGTTCGCCAGATGCGCGCGACATTCAACCACTACTCGCCAAAATAAAGAAGATAGAAAAAATTTGACAAAAACCATCACAGAAAAAGAAAGCAAAACAAGTAATAAAGGGCGAGTTTCCAATACTCGCCGAATAATATTACATAAGTGAATTAATTGTTCAGAGCTACAGGAATGCTCACCAAGGGCGAGGTAAAAGACTACAGACCAAGAAAGAAGAAAGGGAAGAAAGACAGCGACTAAGAGGGTCCTTGGAGGTTCGCTTGAGGATCTGGAGGTTGAGGATGTCGCCCAACCCAGCCCATGCTGCGAGCACGCTTGAAGTGCTCGAAGGCCAGGGACATCGCGTCCTCGCCTTGCCGCAGCTGGTCCTCGATCCTCGTCAGCCGTCCAACCGAGCCCATGCTCGCTCGCATCCCCACCAACTCGTCATAATGCAGTTGTTGACGATGTTCGATCCTCGCGACCCGGCGCTCCAGGTCGCTGATCGACTGAAGGCGAGATTCAGTAGCAGCCAGCCGAGTATCAAATTCCTCCAGCCTAGATACTCGCGCCTCCAACTCGGTCAAGCGACGTTGAGGCTCGCTAGCCGCTAGGCGCTCAACCCGCGACTCCATCTGACAAGCGGCGATGAGGTTCACAGATCGCCAACCTCTCTATCTTGGACTCCAACTCCAAGATAGCGCGAGTAGCCCTCTCCTGGTACTCGCGAGAAGGAAGCCCGACAGCATCGATCAAGGCTCCTATAGGAGTATGAGCGCGAGCTGCAAAGAAGGGAGGAGTGACAGAACTTTAGCGATAAAAGAGCAGAGCGAAGACAGCAGCGACTATCAAAAACAGCGACCAAATACCCGGCCGAGGACTGCGGGAGTGTCGGCGAGGAGGGCTGCGAGATCTCTGACGAGGAGAGACCCTTCCCCGGTGCGGAGAGAGACTGCGATGCACAGTTTCTCGCCGAGTAGAGTGCTCGCCAGGATGTCCCCGGTTGGGAAGCGTGTTCCCCCGAACACGACTATCTCCTGGTCGCCCTCCGTCCCTCGGAGCGAAGAGTCCAGAAGACCCCCCAACCTCACCTCGGCGCAAGGACTCTCCCAGATGGGTTGAGGGAGCAGCAGGAGCTGAAGGGCGTTGATCACCCTGAAGACTGGCAGGAGGAGGTGGCGGAAGCCCACCCTCGGGCAGCTGCGAGCTGCTCGCCGGGTCTGGTCGAGATAAAGGCGGTGGCGGAGGCAGACCGCTACTCACCAGAGAAGCCCCATGCTCGCTCATCGGCCTCCTCTCCACGGAAGAGCTATGAAGAATCCTTACCGAGTGACCACCCCGAGATCCACCTTCAGGCGAGATCATAGGCGATGATCGCAACGGCGGGATGGCTAGAGGCTCCTCCTGAGCCCTAGTATTCGGCAAATCTGCGAGCAAGAACGAAGACGTCAGAACCACGCCAAGCAGCGACAAAATTTAAGAAGAGACGAGTAAAGATTTCTCACCTCGCGCAGCGGAGAGATCCGGTTGGGCTTGAGTATGAGCCCCAGCCCTACTCGCCTCCGGAGCGACCTTTGGCGCGGGAGGAGCCGGAGCAGGCGAGTCGCCCCCTTGGGAGAGACTCAAGTCGTCCAGCAGCTGCTGACGTTGGTCGCCCAAAGGATTGGCGACATCCTCCGCGATCGCCTTCTTCTTCTCCTTAGCCGCCCGTTTTCTCTTTTTAGAAGCGAGGAAGTTTTCTAGCTCGGCATCGCGAGGAGGAGCAGGAGCACCAAAGAGACCCACAAGTCCAGCCATGACATTCTTAGCCTCCTCGGCATAGTTGCGCGACATTGTGGGCGAGATCAGAAAGGCAGCTCCGTCAGAGACCCACCCCCCTCTATATATAGAGTCCAGGCGTCGGCCAGCGAGGTGTCGAGTATCTCCAGATACTCGCCAATATGGAAGCTCGTCGAATAAAGGTTGGATGATTCTTTCCGAGCAACTACGTTACTCGCAAAGAGCGGGGATTGTGTACAACATTTATTCTCCGAGGGTAGGACCCACTCGAGGCCACGTAGGCAGAAGTCAAAGTCAAAGGTCAGTACAAAGCCAAACAGACCAAGACAAAGTCAGTCAGCGGGAACAGTAGAAGGCCTGGGCGAGTATTGGCTTAATACTCGCCAGGTAGGCGACTACGGCTTAATGCTCGCCGTCAAGAGTTCGTCGAACGCAGTCTTCAGAGAGTTCGTCGAACGCAGTCTTCAGAGAGTTCGTCGAACGCAGGAGCAGTAGAATACCTGGGCGAGTATCGGCCCGACATGTACGAGCAGCACCCAATACTCACCAGGTGGGCGACTATGGTTCAGATGCTCGCCGAGTATCCCATAGTCGCCAGGCAGGATGGGGGCTATAAAAGGCCCCCCTCCCTTTTGGTTTTCCTATAAATAGGACCCCAGGGGTACTTGGATTGGCACTTCTGGCTGAGCTTTCAGAACCCAACTTTCGAACTCTTGGACCTGTCCCCCTTGGCGTTACTCCCTTGTTCCTTGCCAAGTTGGTGCCTTCCTCGTACCCTGCTCGGCCATTTCTTAGTTCTGGAGGGGAAGTATCTTCTGAGCTTCTGGGTACGTGGTGGGACCTCCCTGCCGCAGCACCTGGGGTCCTGTTAGTTGCTCTTCTAGTTTCTTCGTCGTTGCCAGCTTAGTCATCTCGTCGGACTGCTGGGCGAGTAGCCTCCGGATGCATTGGTCTGAATCTTGAGGTCAGGATTTTCCTGGCGTCAACAGAACTTTAGCTTGCTAAGGAGCAGGTTGTCGGTGGCTTTCGCAATCTCGCGTCGCAGCCTGGACATCTCGAGGGGAGTCATTCGCATTTTTTTGCCCACCCTGGAGGGACCCGCCTCAGATTGACTCCTCTCTAGCTCGCAAATTTCAGCTCCTGCTCTAGCTGCGAGATTCACTGGGCGGCGACTAGCTCGGCTTCGTGCGAGTAAAAGGCAGTCAGTCGTTAGTAAGGTGACTTGCAAGTTGCATACGGGAAAGAGAAGAACGATTTATCTCTAACCAAAGTCACCTCATATTCTTTGCATTCGGCGGCTTTCTCTTCAGCCTCGGTTAGCAACTTCTGGAGCTTGGCTATGAGCTCGCCTTTCTCTTTTATCTTCACCTCGACAGCAAGTAGATTCCCCGCCGTCTGGTATGCGAGCTCCAGTGAACGCAGCAGCGATCGCGAGGTCTGATTGGCGAGGTAGGAAGTGGTGACCTCCTGCAACACCGCCGAATCGTCCCGACCGTACAGGGCGAAAGCAACGTCGAAGGCTTCGTCGTCATCCTCCCAATCCACTGACCAAGGGGCAGATTCGAGCTGAGGTGGACCTCAAGCTCGCCATCAGCCCAAGAAACCAGCGGGCAACCGAAGCGATCTACACCGCCCGCACTGTGGCTAAAATTGGGGTGCGAAGAAGGAGCCTCGGGATCATCGTCGCCCCCATCATCGCACTCGCTCTTCCTTGCGATCTCATTCTTCCTCCTCTCCATCTCCAGTCCATCTCTCTTCTGCTTCATGGCGGATGGCTCGCCCTCTTCCGACTGCCTAGATTATTCAACCACCGAGGATGGCACATCGAGATCCTCCGTCATCACATCCTCAGGGATCGGCGACATCTTGACAGGGGAGGTGGGCGACATCTCATCGTCGCGCCAGCAAGGTTCCGCACTTGGCAGAGGACTGGCCTCCTTCGCCACCGGAAGATGCTCCAGTGGAACTGTGTGAGATTCTGCAAAAGGCGACAAGGCATTGTTAGTCTCCAAAGTGTGTTAGTACAAGTACGTCTGAAGCTCTCTAAAAGTTTACCTTCCCCCGGAAAGACGTATTGCAGCTCGTCCACCAGTCTGCGCCAGTAAGCGACATCGAACTTCCGTCCTCGGAAAGCTTTCCGCAGGTCCTCTAGTGGTCCTTGCAGGATAGGAGCGAGGAAGACCACCTCTAACGGTTGCAGAGGGCGGCGAGGAATGGACTCAAAGTCATCGGCGACAACTACAAAGGGCTCACCCCAGCGATGAGCCTTGTTCATTGTCTCGGCGATCGTGCAGGTGTTGCTGCAGAAGAAGATGATGCCCTCCGTAGTCTCCCCCAGGTGGAAGACCATCCTGAAGACCAACATGTCGAACGAGATCTTCTCTGAACGCAAGAAACTGAGGTACCCAACGATGATCGCCACACCATTGGAGTTGATCTGGCCGGTATTAAGTCGTAGTACCGGAGGATCTGGCAGAACTCCGGCCAGAAAGGAAGTCGCGGACCGACTTCGAAATGGCGGATCAGGAGGATGAGCTTATCCGCGAAGAAGGTGTTTATACGCTCCTCCTCGCGAGGCAATCTCGTCGAATAACCCTCTGGAAGGAAGCGCTCTTTGAAGTCCTCCAGGTATGCGTGGACGGCAATCTACTTCTTGAATGTCGCTGACAAGAAGAGCTCCGCGTAGCTCTGTCGGAGAGCAACAACGTTTTCGGCAGACACCATTTCTGTAGGCGAGATGTGATGTGCGCGTAACAAAGTGCGAGAAGAAGGCAAATCTTGGAAGCTCGTAGGAGGAAAGCAGAATCGCGAAAAAGCATTGTCATTCTGCACCCCACCCCCCAAACAAAGGGAAGGGGGTAGCGATAGTCGCCCGCTGAGCAGCCCGGTATGTCGCGGAACGCATAGCGCAGCTAGGTCTCGCAAACCTGGGTTCCCAAACGATTCCCTGAGTAGCAAAACTCACGCAAGCTGCAAAAAACAAAGTAGACACCTCGAGGAATCCAGCATCAAACAAAAGAGTATACTCGCAAAAATGAAGACCAAGCCATAGAATCATCACAGATCGCAGAAATGAAAGAATAAAAAAAGAACAAGGATTCATGCTCGCAAACATAAAGTATCAAATCCAATAACAAATGTTCACAAGTCGCATGAAGTTTATTACAAGACATATGAAAGGAAAGCTAAAAGAAAGCAGCCTAAGGCGTCTGGAGATTCCCGCGCCTACCAGAGGTTTGAGCATGTCACCCAACCATTCCCAGATCGCACGCACAACGGAAATGCTCGTTTGCCTTAGCCAGGTGCTTCTCACCTTGCCGGATGTGATCGTCTATCCTCGCAAGTGTGCCCACAGAGCCCATGCTCGTCCTCATCCCGTGGATTTTGTCATGATGGTCCTGTCGATGTTCCAGCATCGCGACGCGTCGTTCCAGATCGTTGATCGCATAGAACATGGTCTCCACGCCGACTAGCCGAAATTCAAACTCCTTGGTCTTCGCAGCTCGCATCTCCAGTGCGGCAATCCTGCGATTTGGCTCAAAGATCCCCATCTGGTCGAATTTGGTCTCTAGATCAAGATAGGCCGATGCGACCTTCTCCTGATACTCTCGCAGCGAAAGACCGATGACATCAATCAACGTGCCTCCCGAAGTAGAAGCGCGACCTATCAGAGAACTCGTTCAGTTAGCGAGAATCCAGGCGAGGGTCTGGGCCCTTGCACCGTGCCGAAGAGGAGTGTGATCTCGGCGAGGAGTACGATTCCGGCGAGGAGATAGGATGCGTTGTGTAGAACCTCGCCGACCTATTGAAGAACCCCCGCGATAACCCTTGTCTGGCGGAGCGGGTTGCTGTTGCGAGGTCCCAGGTTGCCGAGAAGGGTCGACAGAAGGCACAACAGGAGCCTTCCCGCGAGTATCAGGTACTCACGCGCCGCCGCGGGAAGGACGGCAAAACAGAGGTGATCTACAGTTCCACCCACCATGCGGGAAAGGCGTTTGGAGTAACGGCCGAGGAGGGGCGGACGTCGGCAAGCAGAGGAGGAGGCGGTGGTAGGTCGCTCGCCAATGGTTGAGGTGTATTGCTCGCCAGAGGGACTTGTGGGTTACCAGCGGAAGGGGCCCCAGGGTGGACTCTCCCGCTGCCCAAGCTGACTCGCACTGAGCGACCAGCCCTGGAGCTCGACGCATCCACGGAGGAGACCGACAGGGCAGAGCGCAGAGGAGGGGCATCCAGACGAGTGCCACTCGACAGAGGTGGAAAGATCGACTCTCTCGGAGTTGTTGTCGTCAGTGGCCCTGCGAGGAAGGATGTCGTCAGGGAAAGCATAGATAATCCGACGAGCTAAAAAGCGAAGGTGTATTTCAAACCTCGCAAAGTGAGATCAGGTTGAACCTGAACCGGGGGCGCATGTGGGTCCTCGGCAGGTTCGTCCTGCTGTGTGGTAGTGAGAGAAGTCTCAGAAGGGAGTTGATCGGCATACTCGCCCAGGCCCATCTGATTCAGCATTTCTTTTGTGTTCGCGGGTAATTAGGGGGTCATCGGCGGGTTGCGGAGCATTATCGGCAGGAGCGGGCATTTCAACCGCCTCCTTTGTGACCTTCTGATGATGATGATCGTCAGTGTGGCGACGACACTTCGTTGAGAACGAATTCAGTAACTTCTCTGAGGCGAGCTTGTTAGCCGCGATTTCTTCAGCAGTGACAATCGGAGCTGTCTTGAAGTCTTGAACCCTCCTCTCCCCATGCTAGTCAGATATTCGTCAAGTGGTGTCTTCCTCGAACCTCGCTCAACAATTTTTGGTTGCGAAGGGGAAGTTTCTCCCAAACTTCTGAGTATGTTGTGGGACCTCCCTGCTAAAGAACATGGGGTCTGTTTATAGTATTTTCTCTTCTTCGCTCAGGCCTTCTGATGCAGAGCATAGGCGAGGACGAGCTTTGGGCCCATTTGGGGTTGATTTGGCGACTTACCATATATGGCGTGCCCGGATCGACGATCCGACTCCGTGGATGCGTTCGGATTCATGTTGCGAGTCGATTCCATATATAGCTTTGTATTTTTCGGTTATTATTTCATGTAATTTTGGCCCCGAAACCAACGACCAATCAAAGCCGTTGGTTCTGGGTGCCCTAATTTTCATATCTTATAAATAAGAGATGTTAGGGCTGCTGTAATTTTATTGCTGAATGTGTGGATACTCTTCTTCCTTCATTCCGGTGATCTCCTCCGCGGTGCCGACTCCGTGGAGCCCCTTGGTGACGACTCCTTGGGTAAGTTATCTTTTTTTTCTCTTTGTTCTCCTCTCCCTCCATCCATCCAAGCCGACAGCCCCCCTACCAACAGCAGTCGCCCCCTGTCCAGCCTTCCCAGCAGCCGCACCTTCCAGCCTTCCCTGCATCCGCACCCTCCAATACCTCCCAACAGCAGCCGCCCCCTGTATACCTAACAGCCACCCTAGCAGCCCATCGCCACTCACTGCAGCCCCTCCCAGCCACCACCGACCACCCTAGGCCCTTCCCAAACCCCGCCAGCTTGCTGTCCAGCAGTCCAACAGCCCGCCGCCAATCTTCCATCCACCCCTCCCGTCAGCCCTCCTACAGCAGGTCGCGCCCTCCTCCAGCCGCCCACCTCCCTGCTGCCAACCAGTCATCCACATCACTCCCTCCGTCTCTTTCCCATCCCGCCAACAGTCCCAACGCCTAGATCTGTCCAGATCTCTGCGAATACTTCAGCTCTGCCCAGATCTGGACATTTTAGTCCAGATCCAACATTTTACAACCCCGATCCAGCCACCTATCATCTCCCACTCGACTCTCCCTTACCCAAATCAGTCCACCACCACTCGGAACACCAAAATCTCTTCCAAACTTCAGTTTTACCTTAAAACAACAGCAGTCCTAGCTTCTTTCATATTATTTGTGTTGTGCTTTGGATTGGTATTCGGTTGTAAACCATTGTTATTGTTGGGATTATGACATGCTTGTGGATGTTCATTTTATTATAGTCATTTGTGTCTGGATTAATCTCTAACTGCAGAAAGGAATTATTCGCCGCGCGCTCTAGCTTTGGCCCCACACAGAGGAAAGCCTAAGCTTGCTTGGCCATAATAAATTATTTGTATCTTGCTGTGAATTTATCTGCGTGGGATGTCATTATTTATTATTCAATTGTGATTTAACCTGTCGGGTTTTGCATAGCATATAGGGTTAGGTCACGAATTTTTCGCCGCCTATAGATTTGTCCTGCGTCAATTGGTATCAAAGCAGGTTACGCGCTATTTTTGATACGCAGTCATAGAGTCTATAGGTCTTTCATTATGTCTAGGTGTCACGATTATCACGATTATTCCTCCCCTCATTTTAGAGGTCTCGAGTCCACTAGCACCCCGCTCTCATAGAGCCCCGTCAGGGAGATCTTCACGTTACTACGACGATTATTCTCGATCGCAGCACACCACTTTTAGAGATCGTGTTGACCCACTGACACGAGACCACTACACTAGAGACGATCGGTATAATGATTGTCGTCGTTCATACCCTTGCACGCGAGTGGATCGTGTTGATCCTTCGGCTCGACTCCGTTACCTTAGAGATGACTATTATGAGGATCGTCGCTTTGAGAGAGATCTTGAGAGTCAGTTTCGTACTGTTGCCCCTCCTTTTGACGGCTCATCGAGTCCCGAGTCCTTCAGTTATTGGCTCGTGGATATGGAGCATTATTTTGACCATTTTGAGGTATTCGGTGAGCGTCGCGTCAAGTTTGCGAAACTTAGACTTTTAGATCAGGCGAGAGCATATTGGGCTAGCGTTGAGAGGACACGCGAGCGAGACCGTCTACATCGTGTCACTAGTTGGGTGGACATGAAGCGTACATTGTGTCAGAGGTATCTGCCTTCGTCGTATCGGAATCGCTTGCTCGACCAATTATTTTCCCTTCAGCAAGGATCCATGTCCGTCGCTGAGTACAGGGATCGCTTTGATGAGTTAGTTGTGAGGAGCGATATCCGAGAGGACCCAGTCTTGACCTCTTGCAGATTTCGGTCTGGCCTTCGATCAGACATTCGTACTGAGGTGGTTTATCATAGCTCGAAGTCCCTCGAGCAGACGTATCATCTTGCCCTTCGTTACGAACAATCTTTGAGATCCGCAAGAGCTGGTCGGTTGGATCCTCACTTTGACCTCCGTTGTACCTTGTACGAGCTCCTCCCACACCGAGGACACCACTCTGTCTACCATTGTTCCGTCAGACATGGCAGAAGTGATACCTGATACAGATTGCTCTCACCCCAGTGAGGTGCTTAGCCCGGTGAGTGACCTATCTTTTGAGTCTGACTCGTCTCTCGTGACCCCGACGGAGAGTGAGCTTGAGCGACCTCTTGAGCCTATGGTGTCATGCCCCTCACCCACACCACCACCTCTGGCATGGCATGGGTTAGTTAGTACCCCAACCACAGACCCACTTCCTGACACCACACCTACGGATCCATTCTTGAATATAGGTCTATGTCGCCCTCCCATTGTCATTACCCTCAGTCACATCACGATCGAGAGTCCCGAGCCTAGTGTTGATCTCGTAGTGGCCATGTCATCCATTCACGGGGACACTACCCCTTATGTTGGTACTCATCTGGAGGTCCTTAAACCTAGTGGCGAGTTCCATGACGAGCCCCCAGTTGAGCCTCCTGATGACCCACCACATCCTAGTGAAGATGAGATTCAGGTGAGGCGCTTGTTTACGAGTTTCGAGTTATTGACGTCTCTTTCCCTATCATCTCTGGCCTTACCCCAGAGGTTGGATCGTGAGTGGAGTAAGACGTATGTAGGGCCTACCTCGAGCACACTAGAGCCTACTCATATTTTGAGGACCTACTTTATGACACATCACACTCGTGATGAGTTTTGGGACACACCACCCGCTGACCCACCCGATGAGTTCTTTGTTGTCGGGGACACTAACCACACTATAGCGCCACGTTTTCTATTCGGTGCACACGATTTTCACTTAGGCGGTCATCGCATTCACGATGACTTTTCTTACACACCTCCTAGTGAGCCCCCTGATATGTCACGTTCCCTGAGAGACACTTGGATCTTTACAAGCTCGCATTTGAGTATAGATGTCTCACGCGATCATATGAACACTCGTCGTCCACGGGATGAGTTTTTCTACACTCCCCCGAGAGAGCCTCCTGATAGGTCACCTCCTTTGGTAGATTTTCAAGTGGTTATTAGCCTTTCCCATAGCGAGTACGTTGTATCCGTCGTGTTTTATTTACATCATTTGCATGAGTCTGTTGAGTCGTTTCGTCATCATTTGCATGAGTCTGTTGTGTCGTATGTTCATCGTTTGCATGTGTGTCATGAGTCGGTCCGACGAATAATCCATATTGGTAATAAATATTGTAAATCACATGCGGATGTTCATTGGCAAGTGCAGGTACTTCAGGAAGGCGAGCAGGTGATGGTGAGAATCTGCGTTGTGAGGCTTCGTGCGAGGCTTGCTAAAAGCTTGAGCGTTGGGCGAATGGGTCCCTACTCAGTCCTGAGACGCATCAAGACAAATGCTTATGCGTTGGACATCCCCGCGAGCATGGGAACCCATACTATGTACAATGTCGAGAACCTGACGCCATCCTTTGCACCTCACGAGTATTCGGGCCCCCATCTTGACGGTCCTCTTGAGCCTTTAGCACAGTTTTTACCACCCACCACTCAGTCTACCCCCGAGCCATTGACACCACATTCATTACCCCACTCTCAGCCCACCTCTGACCTTTACTTACCCGGGATGTTGTCCCCAACGGCTTCACCATTGGCACCTCAGATCCCACCGGATCCTTCTACTAGTGTGTTGAGAGATGAGCTTGATCGATTCGCCCCCGGGCTTCGACTTCAGTACATCCGTCTAGACTCATCGGGGATGGAAGCCTTTCAGTACGGAGGTGTTGATTGGCGAGGCCACTTTTCAGTGACGATACTTGGACGACCTCTGGCGGCCTCTTCGAGTTGTTACCCGGCATACGGCGAGAGAATTCTGACCCATATTCATCGGGAGATGAATTCTTTTAAGCCGTGGAGATTGATGTGGAGCATAGGCGAGGACGAGCTTTGGGCCCATTTGGGGCTGATTTGGCGACTTACCATATATGGCGAGCCCGGATCGACGATCCGACTTCGTGGATGCGTTCGGATTCGTGTTGCGAGTCGATTCCATATATAGCTTTGTATTTTTCGGTTATTATTTCATGTAGTTTTGGCCCCGAAACCACGATCAATCATAGCCGTTGATTCCGGGTGCCCTAATTTTCATATCTTATAAATAAGAGATGTTAGGGCTGCTGTAATTTTATTGTTGAATGTGTGGAGACCCTTCTTCCATCATTCTGGTGATCTCCTCTGCGGTGCCGACTCCGTGGAGCCCCTTGGTGACGACTCCTTGGGTAAGTTATCTTTTTTTTCTCTTTGTTCTCCTCTCCCACCATCCATCCAAGCCGCCAGCCCCCCTACCAACAGCAGCCGCCCCCTGTCCAGCCTTCCCAGCGCCGCACCTTCCAGCCTTCCCTGCAGCCGCACCCTCCAATACCTCCCAACAGCAGCCGCCCCCTGTATACCTAACAGCCACCCTAGCAGCCCATCGCCACTCCCTGCAGCCCCTCCCAGCCACCACCGACCACCCTAGGCCCTTCCCAAACCCCGCCAGCCTGCTATCCAGCAGTCCAGCAGCCCGCCGCCAATCTTTCAGCCACCCCTCCCGTCAGCCCTCCTACAGCAGGTCGCGCCCTCCTCCAGTCGCCCACCTCCCTGCTGCCCACCAGTCACCCACATCACCCCCTCCGTCTCTTTCCCATCCCGCCAACAGCCCCAACGCCTAGATCTGTCCAGATCTCTGTGAATACTTCAGCTCTGCCCAGATCTGGACATTTTAGTCCAGATCCAACATTTTACAACCCCGATCCAGCCACCTATCATCTCCCACTCGACTCTCCCTTACCCAAATCAGTCCACCACCACTCGGAACACCAAAATCTCTTCCAAACTTCAGTTTTACCTTAAAACTACAGCAGTCCTAGCTTCTTTCATATTATTTGTGTTGTGCTTTGGATTGGTATTCGGTTGTAAACCATTGTTATTGTTGGGATTATGACATGCTTGTGGATGTTCATTTTATTATAGTCATTAGTGTCTGGATTAATCTCTAACTGCAGAAAGGAATTATTCGCCGCGCGCTCTAGCTTTGGCCCTCCACACAGAGGAAAGCCTAAGCTTGCTTGGCCATAATAAATTATTTGTATCTTGCTGTGAATTTATCTGCGTGGGATGTCATTATTTATTATTCAATTGTGATTTAACCTGTCGGGCTTTGCATAGCATGTAGGGTTAGGTCACGGATTTTCCGCCGCCTATAGATTTGTCCTGCGTCACCTTCGAATCCGAGTAGCCGGATCGCGGGGTCAGTAGCCTCAGGCTGCCTTTGTGTCCGAACATTTGGAGTCGGAAATTTTCCTGGCTTCAACATGTAGATTGGTGGGATTTCTCAGTGCGCTGGTTGGATGGCCAGCTGCTTCAACAGAATCGAGGCCCTGAACTATCTAATCATTACGAGTTTGACAATGTTGTCAGTGAGTCAAGGATTCGTGACTCGGTGTGATGCTGACATCTCCACTAACTTATGGAACATTGAATAGAGGAAAATTGCTCGTCGGAACTAACTCTGTGCCAAAGTAATTAATTAAACAATTAATCCGATAAAAGCTAATTAATTAGATAATGAATTAATAAATTCCTTGGGAGGCAATTAACTAACGCCATGGATTGTTCGTTTCCCAAAGAGGCGACGCGACCTTAAACCCTAAATCCTAAAACCCGGTTTAGGATTAGGGTTTAGGGTTTAGAATTTAAAGCAATGAAACTAATTAATCAACTGTTGTGCTCGAGAAAAAAAGGCAGGCATGGGGGAGAGAAGTTTGTCTCTTAGGCACGGAGCTCTGTCTGCTAGCAGCAGACTCGAAAAGGAAGTGACGCAAAAGCTCGATGATAGCCACAGTTCGACTATGCAAGGACTCAATTAAAGTAACTTTGGCGAAGCAAAAGGCCCGATGACAACCAACGGTTCGACGAAGAAGGTCGATTGATGACGATGATAGGAACGAAGGCGTCGTGGTTCGTGGAGCTCAAACTTTTCTTGCCTCTGACGCAACAGGACATCGACACGGGATGGGATGGGACGAAGGCGTCGTAGCTCCTATCAACTTTTAACGACTCATAACACGACTACTTATGTTGACGTGCATTAAATATTTAAAGGATAACCTGTCGTGCTGACCATAACTTCTCAGTCTTTTGTCATCATGAATTGACAAAGTATAAGATTACAGTGAAATACATATAACTCATATACTATACATTGAAAAAAGAGATTGATGAAAGTACACTTATTACATAATATAATTTGTTTTATCAAACCATCCGAGATTTTTTCCAACAGGAAGCTCCGGAGGAATGAAGCAAGGGCAGTAGGGGTGGGGGGCAAAAGCAGCTGGTGGTGGACATTACTGATTGGAGTGAATCACAACATCAACACCAGGTTCGTCGATGTGACCGAACGACTCCAGATTTGTAGCCTAACCTCTCGATGCTCATTCCATAGAACACAATGAGTATAAGCAGAGTATGGGAAATAAGATTAAATACCTCTAGTGGCTCATATCCTCTGATCGGAGTATTTAACCTATATGAAATTGCCACTTAAAAATATATAGAAATACGAACAATAGCTTTGAATGTAATGATGAATTTTGAATAGAGGTGCAGGAGGTTAGGTTTGGGCCGATTTTTTATTTCTTTAGTGAATATAAACCATTTAGCATCATGTCATATGAAATTAAAATTTTCATATGTAATTTAAAACATATAAAATTAAACCTTGATAGATTCCTTGTATATAATATATTGCAATTAACAGAAAATATTGTATATAAACAAAATATGGATGCATGTTTTTATTAGGAAATTGAGTAAAGAATATGAAACATAAAAATCTAATTCGATATCTTCTTTATTTCTTCTTAGTAGATGGAAGATATACATTGAAAAATTGGATTCGATCAAAATAATTCTGAAATCATTCAAATAATATAATTTGCATGCATTATACAGTTAATAACAACAATCGAAGGATCATCCTTAGTAGATTTTTATGTATTCGGGGCAGTTCACTTTTTAGGCGGAAAAAGTGAAATGGCCTGAACCATTTGGCACAATGTAAAATTGGCTCGGTCCATGAGGTTTGGTGCTGTTCGATTGGTTTTCAATTTTTTGCATACTCATAACTCTGATCGTTCAAATGATGATCTTACAGCTGACAACAGAGAGAATATAGCATAACGGGCCCAATGCTCGTGCCTTACTTGATTTGGTTGATCCTTATCACGTCCCCTTCAGATTACAATTGGAGCAATGATTTCCTTGCAAAGTAAGGCAATTGCGTGTAGCCAATGCAATTGATCAAATACAATGAATGCGAGTAGCACATTCATCAAAATGGTCTTAGATGAAAATCATATACTAGAAATATGGATTCAACAAAATAAGCTTCAAAAATAAATCAAGGAAAATATCATAAAGCCAATGACTATCAAAGTTGATGTAGGACGGTAAAGCGCGCTCGGGTTAGGGCGCTCTAAGCCCCACCAAAGGAATGAAAACAAATAGCCCCAAAATAAATTGACAATAGGAAATATTCAAATTGAGAGAAAATACAAAATGCATGAGTGTTGTTTCCTTTGAGGCATTTCATCAAACAACTAATATGCAGATTTTGAAACTATATTCATCAAACAACAATATGAAAACAGTCCCAATTCAATAAGAATGTGATACGGAAAATTTAAGGAAGATGAAGAATTTAGCAACTCAAATAAACAAACCCCAAATAAGAAGGCTATGATTGCTACGAATCAATACCAACTCAGTTATGAGCAAGAGGATGGAATCAGATCTGACTGCAGGAGGCGATGCGGACCGTGGCTGTGCCGAGACTGCAGGGACAGATTTCCTGGGCTGTTGCGGGTGAAGAAACAGGCTGGCCGGCAGCTGAATCTGCAGGTACAAGGGCTGGCCGGCTGCTGTATGGAGCCTGGGGGCTGGCTGGCTGAAAGGAGATGAAACGGCTGGTTGTATGGAGAGCCAGCGACTGCTTGGATCTGCAGGGACAGCAAGGACGGGGCTGCAGGGAGGCCAGCGGCTGCTTGGAGATGAGGCTGCGGCTGGATGGGGGAAGAAGGGAGGTTGTTGGAGGTGGAAATGGCAAGGGCCCTTGGAGTCGGCACCAATGGGAGGCGTCCGAAGTCGGCACCGGAGGCCACGACCGTGAGGAAGAGAGGCGGCTGCTCTTTCTTCCAAATCCACGATGCCCCCTGCTGCTGCCCTAGCCTATCTTTTATAATAAAACATCATCAAAACATAACATCCAACGGCTGTGATTGGCCGGTGGGTCTTTATTTAAAATACATGAAATAAAACCCAAAATATATAAAGTAATATATGATTTCGACTCGCGGCGGCCCTCCGGACACAACCGCGGAGTCGGATCGGGAATCCGATCAACGGGCGGGGCCCGCTCCCGCATCATTCTCCCCTTGTTGGAGAAGATTTGCCCACAAATCTTTGGGTTTCCATGGAGGCTTCGCGGGCGGTCTGCACTGTACTCCACTACTGCAAATCAACAAACGTAACATGTCAGCCTCAGATGCTGGTCCCGCGGCGCTGCAAACAATATCATCACTGCCTTTGGGAGGCTTGGGCGGGGGCCTTAATCTCAGAATCTGATAAACTATGAAGTCTGGAGTAGGAACAAAACTCACTAGGTCCACATTACTCAGGATCATCTCAGCATGCGGTGTATAAAAGAACATACTGCTCTGCGCCTCTGTATTTGTCAGTCCCCAAACAAACTGAGTCAACTGCACTCTGTGATCATCAAACTCTACACGAGCTGGGCTCACATCAAAACCATCAAACTTGCCCTCATGGGCATCATCAAACATCCGGAAAGGGTCCCTAGAAGAGCTGAGAAGTGGCTGATCAAACCTCTGTAGCAAATCCCTAAAGGTGAACGGCCGTCGCGAAGACTCAGAGGGTGACACTACCACCATCAAACTGGATGTCCTTCTGCGCTCAACCCACTGGCGGGTACAACTCTGAATAATGAGAGTTGATCTCTGCCTCCTCAAGAACAACTGCCTCTGCAAGAATCCCCTCATACGTGACTGAATGATGAGGATTGCTCTGGTCGTCCTCCTGAAGGAGCCGCGCTGAACAAACCCTCGGATGTGAGACTGTATCAAGACTGCTGCTCTTCTCCTTCGTTGCGCTAATATCGCCTTAGCATCATTCTCACGCCAAGTCCTCACATAATCTGCCCAGATGGCGTCTTCTTTTTCCTCCCTTTTCCTTCTCTGCTTACTCTCTTCCTCTATAGCCTGCTTCTTTCTTTCAAGCTCAACCAAATGTCTCTCCCTTGGGGAAGGTGACGGAAAATCATACGAATGGGAGGAATGGCGAGCTGAAGGATATGTAGTAGATGACGGAGAATATGACTCGTAGGCTTGAGGGGAGACTCGCCTCGATCCATAGGAGGAATAGGTGGCGGAAGAAGGGGAATATGAATCGTAGGCTTGACGAAAGATTCGCCTCGATTCATAGGAGGGGTATGCAATGGAGGAGACGCATGAAGATCTATGTGAATGATATGTCCCACGAGACGAATGAATATTTGAGTAGCGAGGTGGAGAAACATAGGATTCATAATCTTCTGAATCGTCGGAATCGTAATAACAGGAAAGCGGCATGGGTGTAATCAAATGATTTCAAGAAAAGGAAGGATAGCCAAGGATTGAAGCGCTTTGATACCAATTGATGTAGGACGGTAAAGCGCGCTCGGGTTAGGGCGCTCTAAGCCCCACCAAAGGAATGAAAACAAATAGCCCCAAAATAAATTGACAATAGGAAATATTCAAATTGAGAGAAAATACAAAATGCATGAGTGTTGTTTCCTTTGAGGCATTTCATCAAACAACTAAGATGCAGATTTTGAAACTATATTCATCAAACAACAATATGAAAACAGTCCCAATTCAATAAGAATGTGATACGGAAAATTTAAGGAAGATGAAGAATTTAGCAACTCAAATAAACAAACCCCAAATAAGAAGGCTATGATTGCTACGAATCAATACCAACTCAGTTATGAGCAAGAGGATGGAATCAGATCTGACTGCAGGAGGCGATGCGGACCGTGGCTGTGCCGAGACTGCAGGGACAGATTTCCTGGGTTGTTGCGGGTGAAGAAACAGGCTGGCCGGCAGCTGAATCTGCAGGTACAAGGGCTGGCCGGCTGCTGTATGGAGCCTGGGGGCTGGCTGGCTGAAAGGAGATGAAACGGCTGGTTGTATGGAGAGCCAGCGACTGCTTGGATCTGCAGGGACAGCAAGGACGGGGCTGCAGGGAGGCCAGCGGCTGCTTGGAGATGAGGCTGCGGCTGGATGGGGGAAGAAGGGAGGTTGTTGGAGGTGGAAATGGCAAGGGCCCTTGGAGTCGGCACCAATGGGAGGCGTCCGAAGTCGGCACCGGAGGCCACGACCGTGAGGAAGAGAGGCGGCTGCTCTTTCTTCCAAATCCACGATGCCCCCTGCTGCTGCCCTAGCCTATCTTTTATAATAAAACATCATCAAAACATAACATCCAACGGCTGTGATTGGCCGGTGGGTCTTTATTTAAAATACATGAAATAAAACCCAAAATATATAAAGTAATATATGATTTCGACTCGCGGCGGCCCTCCGGACACAACCGCGGAGTCGGATCGGGAATCCGATCAACGGGCGGGGCCCGCTCCCGCATCATTCTCCCCTTGTTGGAGAAGATTTGCCCACAAATCTTTGGGTTTCCATGGAGGCTTCGCGGGCGGTCTGCACTGTACTCCACTACTGCAAATCAACAAACGTAACATGTCAGCCTCAGATGCTTGTCCCGCGGCGCTGCAAACAATATCATCACTGCCTTTGGGAGGCTTGGGCGGGGGCCTTAATCTCAGAATCTGATAAACTATGAAGTCTGGAGTAGGAACAAAACTCACTAGGTCCACATTACTCAGGATCATCTCAGCATGCGGTGTATAAAAGAACATACTGCTCTGCGCCTCTGTATTTGTCAGTCCCCAAACAAACTGAGTCAACTGCACTCTGTGATCATCAAACTCTACACGAGCTGGGCTCACATCAAAACCATCAAACTTGCCCTCATGGGCATCATCAAACATCCGGAAAGGGTCCCTAGAAGAGCTGAGAAGTGGCTGATCAAACCTCTGTAGCAAATCCCTAAAAGTGAACGGCCGTCGCGAAGACTCAGAGGGTGACACTACCACCATCAAACTGGATGTCCTTCTGCGCTCAACCCACTGGCGGGTACAACTCTGAATAATGAGAGTTGATCTCTGCCTCCTCAAGAACAACTGCCTCTGCAAGAATCCCCTCATACGTGACTGAATGATGAGGATTGCTCTGGTCGTCCTCCTGAAGGAGCCGCGCTGAACAAACCCTCGGATGTGAGACTGTATCAAGACTGCTGCTCTTCTCCTTCGTTGCGCTAATATCGCCTTAGCATCATTCTCACGCCAAGTCCTCACATAATCTGCCCAGATGGCGTCTTCTTTTTCCTCCCTTTTCCTTCTCTGCTTACTCTCTTCCTCTATAGCCTGCTTCTTTCTTTCAAGCTCAACCAAATGTCTCTCCCTTGGGGAAGGTGACGGAAAATCATACGAATGGGAGGAATGGCGAGCTGAAGGATATGTAGTAGATGACGGAGAATATGACTCGTAGGCTTGAGGGGAGACTCGCCTCGATCCATAGGAGGAATAGGTGGCGGAAGAAGGGGAATATGAATCGTAGGCTTGACGAAAGATTCGCCTCGATTCATAGGAGGGGTATGCAATGGAGGAGACGCATGAAGATCTATGTGAATGATATGTCCCACGAGACGAATGAATATTTGAGTAGCGAGGTGGAGAAACATAGGATTCATAATCTTCTGAATCGTCGGAATCGTAATAACAGGAAAGCGGCATGGGTGTAATCAAATGATTTCAAGAAAAGGAAGGATAGCCAAGGATTGAAGCGCTTTGATACCAATTGATGTAGGACGGTAAAGCGCGCTCGGGTTAGGGCGCTCTAAGCCCCACCAAAGGAATGAAAACAAATAGCCCCAAAATAAATTGACAATAGGAAATATTCAAATTGAGAGAAAATACAAAATGCATGAGTGTTGTTTCCTTTGAGGCATTTCATCAAACAACTAAGATGCAGATTTTGAAACTATATTCATCAAACAACAATATGAAAACAGTCCCAATTCAATAAGAATGTGATACGGAAAATTTAAGGAAGATGAAGAATTTAGCAACTCAAATAAACAAACCCCAAATAAGAAGGCTATGATTGCTACGAATCAATACCAACTCAGTTATGAGCAAGAGGATGGAATCAGATCTGACTGCAGGAGGCGATGCGGACCGTGGCTGTGCCGAGACTGCAGGGACAGATTTCCTGGGTTGTTGCGGGTGAAGAAACAGGCTGGCCGGCAGCTGAATCTGCAGGTACAAGGGCTGGCCGGCTGCTGTATGGAGCCTGGGGGCTGGCTGGCTGAAAGGAGATGAAACGGCTGGTTGTATGGAGAGCCAGCGACTGCTTGGATCTGCAGGGACAGCAAGGACGGGGCTGCAGGGAGGCCAGCGGCTGCTTGGAGATGAGGCTGCGGCTGGATGGGGGAAGAAGGGAGGTTGTTGGAGGTGGAAATGGCAAGGGCCCTTGGAGTCGGCACCAATGGGAGGCGTCCGAAGTCGGCACCGGAGGCCACGACCGTGAGGAAGAGAGGCGGCTGCTCTTTCTTCCAAATCCACGATGCCCCCTGCTGCTGCCCTAGCCTATCTTTTATAATAAAACATCATCAAAACATAACATCCAACGGCTGTGATTGGCCGGTGGGTCTTTATTTAAAATACATGAAATAAAACCCAAAATATATAAAGTAATATATGATTTCGACTCGCGGCGGCCCTCCGGACACAACCGCGGAGTCGGATCGGGAATCCGATCAACGGGCGGGGCCCGCTCCCGCATCATTCTCCCCTTGTTGGAGAAGATTTGCCCACAAATCTTTGGGTTTCCATGGAGGCTTCGCGGGCGGTCTGCACTGTACTCCACTACTGCAAATCAACAAACGTAACATGTCAGCCTCAGATGCTTGTCCCGCGGCGCTGCAAACAATATCATCACTGCCTTTGGGAGGCTTGGGCGGGGGCCTTAATCTCAGAATCTGATAAACTATGAAGTCTGGAGTAGGAACAAAACTCACTAGGTCCACATTACTCAGGATCATCTCAGCATGCGGTGTATAAAAGAACATACTGCTCTGCGCCTCTGTATTTGTCAGTCCCCAAACAAACTGAGTCAACTGCACTCTGTGATCATCAAACTCTACACGAGCTGGGCTCACATCAAAACCATCAAACTTGCCCTCATGGGCATCATCAAACATCCGGAAAGGGTCCCTAGAAGAGCTGAGAAGTGGCTGATCAAACCTCTGTAGCAAATCCCTAAAAGTGAACGGCCGTCGCGAAGACTCAGAGGGTGACACTACCACCATCAAACTGGATGTCCTTCTGCGCTCAACCCACTGGCGGGTACAACTCTGAATAATGAGAGTTGATCTCTGCCTCCTCAAGAACAACTGCCTCTGCAAGAATCCCCTCATACGTGACTGAATGATGAGGATTGCTCTGGTCGTCCTCCTGAAGGAGCCGCGCTGAACAAACCCTCGGATGTGAGACTGTATCAAGACTGCTGCTCTTCTCCTTCGTTGCGCTAATATCGCCTTAGCATCATTCTCACGCCAAGTCCTCACATAATCTGCCCAGATGGCGTCTTCTTTTTCCTCCCTTTTCCTTCTCTGCTTACTCTCTTCCTCTATAGCCTGCTTCTTTCTTTCAAGCTCAACCAAATGTCTCTCCCTTGGGGAAGGTGACGGAAAATCATACGAATGGGAGGAATGGCGAGCTGAAGGATATGTAGTAGATGACGGAGAATATGACTCGTAGGCTTGAGGGGAGACTCGCCTCGATCCATAGGAGGAATAGGTGGCGGAAGAAGGGGAATATGAATCGTAGGCTTGACGAAAGATTCGCCTCGATTCATAGGAGGGGTATGCAATGGAGGAGACGCATGAAGATCTATGTGAATGATATGTCCCACGAGACGAATGAATATTTGAGTAGCGAGGTGGAGAAACATAGGATTCATAATCTTCTGAATCGTCGGAATCGTAATAACAGGAAAGCGGCATGGGTGTAATCAAATGATTTCAAGAAAAGGAAGGATAGCCAAGGATTGAAGCGCTTTGATACCAATTGATGTAGGACGGTAAAGCGCGCTCGGGTTAGGGCGCTCTAAGCCCCACCAAAGGAATGAAAACAAATAGCCCCAAAATAAATTGACAATAGGAAATATTCAAATTGAGAGAAAATACAAAATGCATGAGTGTTGTTTCCTTTGAGGCATTTCATCAAACAACTAAGATGCAGATTTTGAAACTATATTCATCAAACAACAATATGAAAACAGTCCCAATTCAATAAGAATGTGATACGGAAAATTTAAGGAAGATGAAGAATTTAGCAACTCAAATAAACAAACCCCAAATAAGAAGGCTATGATTGCTACGAATCAATACCAACTCAGTTATGAGCAAGAGGATGGAATCAGATCTGACTGCAGGAGGCGATGCGGACCGTGGCTGTGCCGAGACTGCAGGGACAGATTTCCTGGGCTGTTGCGGGTGAAGAAACAGGCTGGCCGGCAGCTGAATCTGCAGGTACAAGGGCTGGCCGGCTGCTGTATGGAGCCTGGGGGCTGGCTGGCTGAAAGGAGATGAAACGGCTGGTTGTATGGAGAGCCAGCGACTGCTTGGATCTGCAGGGACAGCAAGGACGGGGCTGCAGGGAGGCCAGCGGCTGCTTGGAGATGAGGCTGCGGCTGGATGGGGGAAGAAGGGAGGTTGTTGGAGGTGGAAATGGCAAGGGCCCTTGGAGTCGGCACCAATGGGAGGCGTCCGAAGTCGGCACCGGAGGCCACGACCGTGAGGAAGAGAGGCGGCTGCTCTTTCTTCCAAATCCACGATGCCCCCTGCTGCTGCCCTAGCCTATCTTTTATAATAAAACATCATCAAAACATAACATCCAACGGCTGTGATTGGCCGGTGGGTCTTTATTTAAAATACATGAAATAAAACCCAAAATATATAAAGTAATATATGATTTCGACTCGCGGCGGCCCTCCGGACACAACCGCGGAGTCGGATCGGGAATCCGATCAACGGGCGGGGCCCGCTCCCGCATCATTCTCCCCTTGTTGGAGAAGATTTGCCCACAAATCTTTGGGTTTCCATGGAGGCTTCGCGGGCGGTCTGCACTGTACTCCACTACTGCAAATCAACAAACGTAACATGTCAGCCTCAGATGCTGGTCCCGCGGCGCTGCAAACAATATCATCACTGCCTTTGGGAGGCTTGGGCGGGGGCCTTAATCTCAGAATCTGATAAACTATGAAGTCTGGAGTAGGAACAAAACTCACTAGGTCCACATTACTCAGGATCATCTCAGCATGCGGTGTATAAAAGAACATACTGCTCTGCGCCTCTGTATTTGTCAGTCCCCAAACAAACTGAGTCAACTGCACTCTGTGATCATCAAACTCTACACGAGCTGGGCTCACATCAAAACCATCAAACTTGCCCTCATGGGCATCATCAAACATCCGGAAAGGGTCCCTAGAAGAGCTGAGAAGTGGCTGATCAAACCTCTGTAGCAAATCCCTAAAAGTGAACGGCCGTCGCGAAGACTCAGAGGGTGACACTACCACCATCAAACTGGATGTCCTTCTGCGCTCAACCCACTGGCGGGTACAACTCTGAATAATGAGAGTTGATCTCTGCCTCCTCAAGAACAACTGCCTCTGCAAGAATCCCCTCATACGTGACTGAATGATGAGGATTGCTCTGGTCGTCCTCCTGAAGGAGCCGCGTTGAACAAACCCTCGGATGTGAGACTGTATCAAGACTGCTGCTCTTCTCCTTCGTTGCGCTAATATCGCCTTAGCATCATTCTCACGCCAAGTCCTCACATAATCTGCCCAGATGGCGTCTTCTTTTTCCTCCCTTTTCCTTCTCTGCTTACTCTCTTCCTCTATAGCCTGCTTCTTTCTTTCAAGCTCAACCAAATGTCTCTCCCTTGGGGAAGGTGACGGAAAATCATACGAATGGGAGGAATGGCGAGCTGAAGGATATGTAGTAGATGACGGAGAATATGACTCGTAGGCTTGAGGGGAGACTCGCCTCGATCCATAGGAGGAATAGGTGGCGGAAGAAGGGGAATATGAATCGTAGGCTTGACGAAAGATTCGCCTCGATTCATAGGAGGGGTATGCAATGGAGGAGACGCATGAAGATCTATGTGAATGATATGTCCCACGAGACGAATGAATATTTGAGTAGCGAGGTGGAGAAACATAGGATTCATAATCTTCTGAATCGTCGGAATCGTAATAACAGGAAAGCGGCATGGGTGTAATCAAATGATTTCAAGAAAAGGAAGGATAGCCAAGGATTGAAGCGCTTTGATACCAATTGATGTAGGACGGTAAAGCGCGCTCGGGTTAGGGCGCTCTAAGCCCCACCAAAGGAATGAAAACAAATAGCCCCAAAATAAATTGACAATAGGAAATATTCAAATTGAGAGAAAATACAAAATGCATGAGTGTTGTTTCCTTTGAGGCATTTCATCAAACAACTAAGATGCAGATTTTGAAACTATATTCATCAAACAACAATATGAAAACAGTCTCAATTCAATAAGAATGTGATACGGAAAATTTAAGGAAAATGAAGAATTTAGCAACTCAAATAAACAAACCCCAAATAAGAAGGCTATGATTGCTACGAATCAATACCAACTCAGTTATGAGCAAGAGGATGGAATCAGATCTGGCTGCAGGAGGCGATGCGGACCGTGGCTGTGCCGAGACTGCAGGGACAGATTTCCTGGGCTGTTGCGGGTGAAGAAACAGGCTGGCCGGCAGCTGAATCTGCAGGTACAAGGGCTGGCCGGCTGCTGTATGGAGCCTGGGGGCTGGCTGGCTGAAAGGAGATGAAACGGCTGGTTGTATGGAGAGCCAGCGACTGCTTGGATCTGCAGGGACAGCAAGGACGGGGCTGCAGGGAGGCCAGCGGCTGCTTGGAGATGAGGCTGCGGCTGGATGGGGGAAGAAGGGAGGTTGTTGGAGGTGGAAATGGCAAGGGCCCTTGGAGTCGGCACCAAGGGGAGGCGTCCAAAGTCGGCACCGGAGGCCACGACCGTGAGGAAGAGAGGCGGCTGCTCTTTCTTCCAAATCCACGATGCCCCCTGCTGCTGCCCTAGCCTATCTTTTATAATAAAACATCATCAAAACATAACATCCAACGGCTGTGATTGGCCGGTGGGTCTTTATTTAAAATACATGAAATAAAACCCAAAATATATAAAGTAATATATGATTTCGACTCGCGGCGGCCCTCCGGACACAACCGCGGAGTCGGATCGGGAATCCGATCAACGGGCGGGGCCCGCTCCCGCATCAAAAGTATTGCATCAATAAAAGCTAGGGTGATAGAGCAATGTGAGAATGATAGAGCAATGTGAGAATGAACCCGTTAGTATTTAATAAAGCCCAACATAAACACTTAAGGATGTGCAAAAACTTTCAAAGAATAGATCAAATTGTGAGGGTTATTCTGATTCCAGCTTTTGGTCTAGTTATTCATATACTAAGAGCTGACACTTGAAGGTCAATTCTCACGAACTTGCACATTTTGCTACATATGGGGTCAATAAATGTACCACAATAAATTAGTCACAGGATTTTTATTAAGTTATTATTCAGTTTTTTTATTAATCTCTAATATCTTTTATTAAATGTCAAATGCAATTAGGCTATTTTTCAGTTGTTTAGGATTTGTTTGATTATTATTCTAATTTTATAGGATCTTCTACCATAAGTAGACTACAGAAAACAGTTTATGCTTGAGACTATAATTCACAATTGAAACTGAGTTCTTGTCAATGCCAAATACAATTTGCTTAAAATCTGATTTGGCGGTTCAAAAGCTCAAGTTCTCTATAAATTTTTACATGAGAAACATAATATAGTAGGATTATTTTGAAAACGTAACATTCATCTTGGTGGTCTACCAAACCAAAAAAAATCATAATACAAGGAAAAGAAAAACAACAAAGATCGATAGATCATTCTAAAAAGAACCAACAATCATTCTGACAAGATATATCATCTAAGTATCAAGAAGAACCTTTCTATAAAAGATAACACAAGGGTTTAGCTTCATTTCTTCAAATATGATTCTTTAAAATATACTTCCACCACAATATTTGATTTAATCAAATAAAGTCAGTTTACCTTCTTGCAGTATTTACCAAGATACAGTAAAATGATCTCCAGCTTCCATTTAGGTTCACCAAATACCTACATGTAATACACACCAACAAATGTTAGAGAAGACTCAAAAATTAATATTATTAAAGACGTTGGTAAAACACAACACAACGAATCAATAATAACGTTTGGAAACATTCAATTACATATGTTAAAATAATTTTGGATCAAAAAATGGTAGTAAATCGGCAAAGAAGAAAGATGATAGATTAGATGCATATCAAAATTTGCACGGCCATGACAAAGCTATAACAAGTCTCAAATCAGTTATTGATATCGTCTGATATGGCCGACATGTTGACCAACATAAATGTTTCAAGGAGGAAATGACGCCACCGATTTATTTTACCCATAAATCGCTTTTCAATATATCAGCCGATATATCCAGTTTTCCATTTATATCGGCTAATGCATTATATTGAAATATCGTCTGATATTTCAATATCACATGTATATTATAAATAAATAAACCTTAATCTACCCAGCCCGACCCGAGACACTCATTTCTCTCCTCTCCATGAGTTTTCCTGCGATTTTGAGAAAAAAAGTCAATGTCGGTTCTCATCTTCTTCTCCTTTATGATGTCCTCCTCTCCGAAGATGTAGGGTTCTTCTATGTGTGGTCTCTCTTCTTGTGTTGTTAACACTAGACCCTTTGATTTACAAATTGGAGCTTTGAATCCATTGACTTTTCCTAGGGGGTTGACTTCCCCTATTGTTACGGTCTCAATGATTGGCCTTTCTCACTAAACTAAGTTGTGACCTATAAGTTTCTCTATTTTACTTACTAGTTTGGTCATGGCTTTTCCTTTCTTGCCCATTTGTTGGTTGAGCTTTGTGTCCCTGGTGGCACCTAAGTTGTAAGTTTCAATTTTTTCTTGTTGCTTCTTCTGCTCTATTTGTTGTTCTGCTACAGATTAAGTATTTAAGTTCTTCACGTCATTGCTATACCAGTTGTAAAACTTCGCCTCCCGGTAATTGAGCACAGCCGAGGGGAGTTTTATGCACAGAACCTCCGTCTTGCGGTAGAGCCAACTCGCGGGTTGGCAACCACCACAAGATGCCACACTACACCATATCATGCATATGGTAGCACTCAAAAACTGCTACTATATATGAAAAACCCGCTACTGTAGGGCTACGGTAGCGGTTGCGTGTGTGTTGTATCTGCCGCCGTGGTCGTAGGGTATGGTAGCGGTTACACAATGTATTGTGGCGTCCTGAAACCGCTAACATAGGTACATCTATTATAACATTTATAGCTTTCAATGGTAGCGGTTAATGAGCGATACCATTCTACAGCAACATTTATTCTTCATCGTCAGACGTTTAATAAATTCAATTATTTTCTATTAAATTGAATAAAAATAAATATATTAAATTGAATAATATAATAATGGAGATAATATAGCTATTTTTGTAAAAGAATTCAAATAATTTTTTTTTTATTAATAATAAAAATAAGGTGGGAGATAGCCCAAACCCTTCATGAATACAATCAATATATCTATTCCTCCCACATCACAACATACAAGCATCAACCATTTCTCTCTCTCTCTCTCTCTCTCTCTCTCTCTCTCCCCCTAGTGATGATGTCGCCGTAGATAAATATCATTTATCCGCACATCAAGTCGATATCCATGTGAGCATTGCGGGCGCTCACCCATTCCCCCATCATCGATGAAGTGTGGCCTTGGCTCGGGATACTGATCGATGGCGCGAGCTGCTGCTCGTCACCCTCGGCTTGCTCGGCCTCCACCCCCCTTGTTGATTCGTCATGGCCTTGCTCTTTGATTTGCTTCCGCCATACATAAAGCTGCCCACGATCACCTGCACATGCAGTTCGCACAAGCCAAAAACATTATGGAAGAGAGTGGTAACAAAATCTTTGGGAACATCATCATCCTCCTACAAACAGAACCAAAAAAAGTAGAGATTTTGCATAAGCAGCATACAAAACCAAACCTAAAATATTCATTGATCACATGGAAATTAACAGACTCTAACTAAAGTTACAAACAAATAGGTTTCTACTGAAGCCATGAGGACTGACCTCTCTCTAGAGCTCACATTCATCCAGATATGATGAACACACTCTCCCTCCCATTATAATAGAAAAGAAAATCTGTGGAACATAAAAAATCAGATTTATATCATTATCATGATAGAGTTGTATCATAATTCCTGTCAAGAGCATATCAATGGAACATTTATGCAATCAATTTCTGTCCAAACGACAAATTACTATCAATGAACCTACTAACAAAAAAATAAACAACAAATTCAATGAAACATTTAATAGAGCAATTAGTTGTTGCCAGTAAAATAGAAAGAAAAAATAAGAGAGGCAACCACATACCATCTGAGAAGATGGTTGCAGCACCGCCCTCATAGAACCAATCAAGCGATACCATGAAGTAGAGGTCTTTTCAACTTAGACTCTTTAGAATCTAAATAATTAGGTTCCTTCAATGGCATTAGAGGATATAAAATAGAAATATATCAATCTGAAGAAAGAGCTAAATAATTAGGTTCCTTTAATGGCAATCTTCTATCAACAACTAAAGTATAATGGAATGAGGTTGTGGTTTATTTACCTTCTATTTCTCCAATCTTTTGACACCTACATCATGCCCAACATAACTCAAAAATGACTATGAGCGACAAAGGTGACGATCATGGTGGTTCTAAGAAGCATATGGTTCTTGTGTCTCCATCTACAAATTAAATGCAAACATGTCCACAATCCATTAACCACATAAGGTTTACAAATCAAATTCATAGCTCTCAAATGCCAGAATAATTTGTACTTCACCTTGGGTTTCATCAAAACTAAAATTAGATCTAAAACAAAAAAGTAAAATGAGATCTAAAACAAAAATTGAAACCCACAGTATATAATTTTGTCGGGCCGGCAACATCCTTCGTGGGCGGCGGCGGCATCCGTCGGGGATGGCGGCGGCATCCGGCGGGGAAGGCGGCGACATCAAATAGATAGTACATTCTAAAGAAGTGCCTCTATCATAAGTTGTAAGTAAATAGGTTGAGATAAATAATATAGACGGCAAGAATAAATTAAACCTGAAATTCCATCTTGATTGGGCCTGGTCCAAAGCTTCTTCTCCGTCATTGTACAAATAAGTTCAACTTCTGCACTCATTGTTGCTTCTGTATGTCCTGAAAGTGAAATAAGTAAACTAAATAGATCTAAAATGAATATCCACCACTTTAATTTCAGCTCAGCATGAAGAATAAAATGGATTAGAAAAAATTAGTTACTCTTAGACAATCGTTATCTCTTTGAAAAAAACAAATCCTCACAGGATAAAATAAATTTCGAAAGGGACTAAAGACAACATATAGAATATTTAGATTATTATGATCCTTGGTATGCATCCCAAATATATGTAATACAAAATAAGCAACATGAAAAGTACGTCCATTATAGTGGATAATGAATCAACTATGCTATGATAAAATAGATCCTCTCACACTAATAGATTAAGCAGAACGACTTACTAATCACATTCATTAACCTCAATATATTCTTCTGCTGGGAAAAGAAATCAATTTACAATTAAATTATGAAATATCAAATCCATTAAATGTTTAATGGAGACAAAACATAGAGGAAATCCCAAGTCCATTCATAGTGTAGATAATTTTATTAGCAGGTTGGCGAGATAATTTTGTTTATGAACATGTCTTTGGGGCATATAATCGAACACCTTATGAGAATTAACAACAATAAATTTTGAAAATGAATAATTTGTGGGTTTTACGATCCGAACCTCTTGGGAATGATATTGTGGTTTCGGAGAGGGTTTATTTCGATCAGAAACTTTGGAGAGCCTGGAATCAGAAGAAGCAGAGGAAACAGAAGAACTTCTTCTCAAGCTGGGCGATGGAGTTCTCTTCGAATTAATGGCGGATGGAGAGATTTTTGGTTGCATCTCAGAAGGACAACATCTTTAAATTGAAAAAGTAAGAATTATTACTGACACAAAAAACCAACCAATTTGTGGAAATTTTACAGTACCTCGACCTGTAAGATTGCATCTTGAACACCGCCCAGATTCTAACTTCCCTGAAATCACGAAACCCTATGAAAACCTGTAGAAAACATGAGGCATACTGAAAGGTGAGGGGTTACCAAGATCAACGCTTTCAAGTTTTGATGGCTCCTGCCAGTTTAGAAAGATGGGGGAGAAGCTTACGTGATGCACTCAGCGGCGATGGCAGTAACGGAAAAGGGGTTCATCTCTCGAGTAGGCTTCAAAGAGCGCTCCGAGGGCCGACCGAGTGAGAAGAGAAGCCGCAGATCTTGTATGAGGAGCGCTGGATGGAGAGCAGAGCCCGACGACGACTGTGGATTTTGCGGGGCTTTGAGAAATGTCAAGGTAGGGTTTTGAGTGAGCGGGTGAGCGAAATGAAAACTCAGGAGGCCCTCGATCATTTTGAAAGCGCGGCGTGCAGATCTTGTTTGATCGGATGGCTATTACTTTGAATGGACGGTTCAGATTTATTGGAATGCCTTTTATATATTTGTTTTTAGAATAGTATAAATATTAGAAATTAACAGTCTCTTTAGGGCGTTTAAACGAGTAAGTGTCGCCACATTCAATATTTTCAACGGTGCTTTTCTAAATAAACGCCGCCAAAACTATTACATGCCGCGAAATCTAAAATTTACGGCGGCCGCAAAAAAAACGCCGCCGTAAATCAGTTTTGTTGTAGTGGAGGTATGGGGTCGGTGAGAGTAATCTTACAGTTAAGAGTGTTGGGGTCTGTTGTTCGTTGGGCGGTTGTTGAAGTGAGGTCGTCGGGGTCGCTGAAAGCTTGTGCGGATGTTGGAGGAGGCGAGCTTTGGAGGCTTGCTTGGTTGGAGAGGTGGGAGGGGCAGAGTCGGGCGCGCAGCAGCGGCGTGAGGGTGTAGTGGAGCGTATCCGTCGTGGAGAGGGTTTCTTGGGGAGTATTTGCTAGGGTTTTGAAAGTAGTGGGTTTTTTATTTGTTTTGGCGATGCACGGGGTGATAGCTTGATGCATGAAAATGGTAGCGTTTATTTATCTACAATTGCGGTTATAAACGCTACCATAAATGTCTTTTGGTAGCGTTTACTTAACCGCTACAAATTAAGTGTTACCATATGCATGATATGGTGTAGTGCCAATTCTGCCAGCAATTTCCAAATATCAAAGGCCAACCACAATAGTAAATGGTATGAAAATCTAAAGTCCACATCACATTAATAGAGATAGTAGTCCACAGAAAAATAATAAAGACTGATAGTCTGATACATGTCCATAATGAAATATAATCTACTACAAGCGGAAGATCTCTAATGTCTCACATCTGCTGCGAAAGGGGACGGTACATGCCGCATCGTCACGTCAGGCTCTACCTCTCTGGCCCAGTGGTCCTGCTCGAGGTGTTGCTGCTGCGTCGGCACGGTTCCATAAAATGAAGTGGTTCACTGACCGTTAAGTCAAAAAGACTAAGCGGTTTCGACATCCGCTCCCCGGACCACTCCTAGGCACCGGGCGGAAGGATGGAAATTGAAGGTACAATATAAGCAGTAATAATAATAAAAGCAGGTGACATAAGGGATAATGTTTTCTATGGTGTCATTCATAACAATATATCAAGTGGTTGTACATGTAGGGATAATAAGCATGTAATGGCTCTTCGTTCATAATTATAACACTACATCTACTGTTAACAACAGAACAACTACCATGTACAATAATATAGCAGCAGATAATAAAAAACTTAACTTATAAAAATGCTCATACAGATTTATAAGTTAAGGGCCGTTCTAGCAAGTAAAATAATTCATCATATAAAAGAGCTCATACTAATTTATATGATGAGGATCTTTGGTGAAGGTTTATGATGTACATGCCATGCTATGATATGATATGATGATGACTCTCCATGCAGTACTCACACACAAACTCTATGCTGACATATACTTTTAGTTCCCACTTTTCGAGGGTAGCTAACCTTTCAGGCACCTCCCGTCGTGGTCAAACGGAGACAGTGGAACGGGCATCTCCACTACTAGGTGGGTATAACACACTACCAGACCTAGGACATACGTACGCCTCAACGCGTGAGCATTGCGGAGACTCTGCGTACTCTTGCTGGAATGAACCAAACCAGACCTCCAAGGCTTAGGAGAGAGTCATTGGGAAAGCGTCTCCAGGACACCAGCTGAGCAGGCCCACTAGACCTCAACCCCTCTAGCCAAGTCTACATGCTTCCATCGGTGCGACGACTGGACACGCATCGTCGACCCACCACAAGCAATCTCACCATTAGGATCTATATGCACATGCACAAGTAGACATCCCCACCTCATATGTAACACTGAGCTAACAGCTCCCATGGAGTATCAACCAAGTCCTCCCTACACTCATCCACCAGGATATATAAGACAGTTGTATAAGTTCCGAGTGACAACACCCTATAACCTAGGGTTCAAGTCCTATATTGGGAAGTACAAACCATAGTAATTTAATCATGATCTTAAGGATTACTTATGGTATTATGAGTGTACATCCTTTGGTTAATATATTCATCTTACGTACACTTAACAGTTTACGTTGAATCTTGGACTTCCCGAGGTCTACCCGGTGAAGGGCTCGCAACGGTACTAGGAGGTGTAATGGGATGACATCCCAAACCTCCCTTTCTCGAGATATTTAATAACATGAGCTCACAACATTTCTTAATTGCATATTCATATGGAAGGGTATTGCTGCGAGGTTATCTTGGAATAAACGTTCATAACTAAAGATTACTAACCGCACCCACATTTGAGTTTGTTAAGTTAGCCTACCCAATTGGCCCAACACTTCTACCAAGGGTCTAGGATAATATAAATATACTGCAAGCAAAATTTGGATAATTTTTGATGAGCATTAAGAGAGATATTCCAATAATCCAAAATTATTATTAGCACACCACATGTGGATCATAAGTGTGTACATCAAATTCCATATAACCAATTGACCTAAAATTTCTAACATATGACTAAGATGATTCAAATATACTGCCAACAAAATTTGGTTAATTTTTTATGAGTATTAGATATTCCAATAATCAAAAATTACTATTAGCACATCACATGTGAATCACAAGTGTGTACATCAAATTCCATATAACCAATTGACCTAAAATTTCTACCGTAGGACTAAGATGATTCAAATATACTGCCAGCAAAATTTGATTAATTTTTGAAGAGTATTATGAGAGATATTCCAATAATCAAAAATTACTATTAGCACAACACATGTGGATCACAAGTGTGTACATCAAATTACATATAACCAATTGACCTAAAGTTTCTACCATATGTCTAAGATGATTCAGATATACTGCCAGCAAAATTTGGTTAATTTTTTATGAGTATTATGAGAGATATTCCAATAATCAAAAATTACTATTAGCACACCACATGTGGATCACAAGTGTGTACATCAAATTCCAAATAACCAATTGACCTAAAATTTCTACCATAGGTCTAAGATGATTCAAATATTCTGCCAGCAAAATTTGGTTAATTTTTGAGGAATATTATGAGAGATATTCCAATAATCAAAAATTACTATTAACACACCGCATGTGTATCACAAGTGTGTACATCAAATTTCATATAACCAATTGACCTAAAATTTCTACCATAGGTATAACATGGTATAAGGAAGGTTTCTCCACAGATTTGGAATTTATCAGAACATTTAAGGCCTAATTATTTCAATAATACCATAGTGTGACATGACTTAAATATTGTCAAATAATATGTGTGATTATTCTAAAATTTCCAAAATATTTTCAGAGGTGTATATTGACCTATATAAGGTCCTACCAGAGTTATGGAATTTTCCGCATTTACTTGACTTCCATTATTGCATTTATTTAATGGTGTGCATAATTTAAATAATGTCAAATAATGTGTGATTGTTCTGTACTTTTGCTATTTATTTATCTTTACTCTATTATTTTGCAACTATTATAGTATTATCGCTGTTCAAATCTTAGAAAGAAAATAAAAGGTACAATTTTATTCATCCACAAAGACGCATTATATAGGAAATACAAAGACTTTTAAACTCAAACTCACAATGTGGGACTAAATTCAAACACTCTTGAAGGACTCTAATCAAAGTTATTAAAGGCGCAAGGCGCATCGAGGCGCAAAGGGGCTCGGAGTCTAGGCGCAAGGTGCAGACGCGCGCCTGAGGCACGTGAGGCGCAAAAGTGGGAAAAAATAAAATCAGTTAATTGGGCGCACAATTCATGGAAAATCAGCGAATGGGCGCCCAATTAGCTGAAATTCAGCGAATGGGCGCCCAATTAGCTGAATTTCTGGGATTTGGGCCCCCAATTCACAGAAATTCAGCGATTTGGGCGCCCAATTCGCTGAATTTCAGCGAATTGGGCCCCCAAATCGCTGAATTTCAGCGAATTGGGCCCCCAAATCGCTGAATTTCTACGAAATTGGGCCCCCAATTCGCTGAATTTCTGCGAATCGGGCGCCTTATTCGCTGATTTTTTGTGAATTGGGCGCCCTATTTGCTGAAATTTAGCATTTGTGCGCCTAGGTGCGCCTTGGGCGCGCCTTGGGTGCGCCTTGGGTGCGCCTTGGGCGCGCCTTGGGTGCGCCTTGGGTGCGCCTAGGCGCGCCTCAGGCACATCGCCCGCCTAAGTCTTGTTGGGGCGCAACGGGGTGCGCCCGGTGCGCCCGGTGCGCCGGCGCCTCAGGCGCGCGCCTTGATAACTTAGACTCTAATAATGCGATAACTTCAATAACTTTCACGCTCCCGCTAAAGCTAGAGGGGCAACCTCCAGCTTGAAAACATCAAAACAAAGCTAATGGTGGTAGCCTGGTAGGTTAAGTGGGACAAAGCAACAGACGAGCCCCCTAGGATAATCCGACCGAGGATATTCCGAACCATAGTGGTCCCACCGACCATCGGTCCACCGACCATGGACTCACTGAATAAAATCAACGGACGAGTTACTAAGGATATTTCGAACCATAGCGGTTCCACCGACCATCGGTCCATCAACCATGGACTCGTTGGATAAAATCAACAAACGAGCCACCAGGGATAATCCGACTGAGGATATTCCTAACCATAGTGGTCTCACCGACCATCGATTTACCGACCATGGACTCGCTGGAATAAGATCAACCAACAAAGACCCTACCTCAACATATACCACAACGGAGAAAAATGGGGGGACAAAAACAACACAAGCAAAAGCCTGGAGGGTCGTGTAGGACTAAGGCGAAAGTCAAAAAATGCCATCTGAGTCATCTTCGCCCCAAACACTCCCCCTCGTGTGAGACACATGTGCATGCAGGCATAACAACAACAAACGAAATAAACACTAACAGCAGCCAAAAAAATGTTAAAGACGCATAAAGACAACCAAATCAACTGAAGCTTCATCACGGCGAGAGGAAAATACCCAAGAAGGGGTAACAACAGTTGGTAGCGTCAGAAACAAGAGGTGCAGCGGCATGAGGCAGCTAGAATCCTCCGAATAAAAAAATGGAAGCGGCAGGAGGCAGATGTATGAGGAGCAGCAAAGTTGTCAAGGCTAGAGCACACCAAAAGGGTTGAGAAAACTTCGTGGACAGAGACAGTTGGCGGTATTTCTGCCATGGAAGATGCGACAAGATCATGCGGGAATAGCAACGGGACTCACATCATCGGCGGGATCAGCAGAGAAAGCGATTGACGACGTCAGGATCAACACAGGAGATCGTCGACTTGAGCAATAACGTCGACTTGAACGACGACGATGAGCAGCCAAGGCCGGCAGATGGGAAAAGCATCTGTTCGGTCACCATCACTGTTTTCATCAATCTTATGATTCCCTTCTTTAGGAGTGTTTGTCGGGACACAACCGAGCATCGCAGTTTCCTTTAACATGTCCCAAACATACTTGCGTCGAGATATGAAGATACCTTGATTCGACCTAGTCACTTCAATTCCCAGAAAGTATCGTAGTCTCCCTAAATACTTCACTTCAAACTCTGAAGACAGCAGTGTCTTGTGATTTGCAATTTCCTCTAGATCATCACATGTGACCACAATGTCATCCACGTAGACAATGAGTACCACGATTTTCTGATCACGTCTTCTGATGAATGATGTCCCAGCCCAAGCAAGTAGCACAGGATAACCGAATCTGAATCGTTTCCATCATTGCCATTGAAGCAAAGGTTTCCTGGTAGTCCGCTCCTTGAGTCTGAGTGCATCATTGAGCTGCCAATCGTGTTTTGTAACATTCAATCCTACCATCCTAGTTATGTTTAACAAAGAACATTCACCTCGAACCAATAGCTTTCTTCCCAGGAGGAAGGGGGCAATGTCCCATGTGCGATTCTTGCCCAAGGCGGACATTTCCTCCTACATAGCATGTGTCCATTCAGGGATACCAAAAGCTTCCTGCCACATCTTGGGAATAGTAATCAAGGATAACGATGTAATAAAGGTCTGATGGGCATGGGTAAGATGATGATAAGAAACATGGTTGAAAATAGGTATTGCGTGGAAAGCGTTTTACCTTTCAGCAATGCAAGAGGGAGATGTAGGTCATCACAAAAATCTGAGTCTAAAGCAAGTACTGGTAGAAGTGGAACGATAGTGGCATGTTTACCAGTTTGTTACAAGGGGAAGTGGAGGAATCAGAGGAGGAGGAACTGGTTAGTTGTTAGAATGAAAGGGAGAGTATGAGTAAGAGGAATGAGAGGGAGAGGAGTAGAGGTATCAGATGCATTGTGACCAATCTCCCCCTGACGAATGGAGTGAGTCAGATCCAGAAAATAGGATTCCTCCTTGCATAAATGCATAATGTAACATTCATGGTACAAAATGTAAGACGTGGCGGAGGGTGGTAACATCGATATCCTTTCAAGGTGGAGGAATAGCCAATAAAGACACAATGTTGAGACCGATGGTCAAGTTTGTCAAAATGAGGTTGATGTACATAAACAAAACACACACACCCAAACACACGATGTGGCAGATGAGAGGTATGTACACCATAAGTGGTGGAGAGACGGTCGAGAGTATCATAGTCTAAAACCCATGATGGTAGACGATTGATGAGATGAGATGTGGTTAGAACAGCATTGCCCCAAAATGATTTAGGAAGATGCATAGTGGTGAGGAGGCAATGAGCAACCTAAGTAGATGCCGGTTTTTTCGTTCAGCAGCCACGTTTTGGATAGAGGTGTGAACACGGTTTGATGTATAATATCATGACTGGTGAGATAAGAACCAAACAAACCATGATCATCACATCCCTCCTCCCATTATCACTACGGAGGAGACATGTAGTGCCTTTGAACTGGGTCATCACGATCTGATGAAAGGCTTGAAAACAAGAAAAAATCTCACTTTTTTCTTTAAAATATAAACTTAAGTAGTACATGAAAAACAGTCAACAAAAGTGGCAAACCAACAATAACCAGATAATGATAAAATAGGGGATTGACCCAAAAAACAACTGGATGTATGACAGTAAAAGAACGGGTACTAGGAGAAGATAAATGTGAAGAGTTATGTTGAATATGTTTAGACAACTCACAAACATCACAAGATAAAAACTTAATAAAAGGCAAAAAAGAAGGAAACATTTTTAGAAGATAAAGATGAGAGGGATGTTCGAGACGCAGATGCCATCGTCGAACGTCCGCATCAGTAATTGTAACATAGGAAAGGGCCTGAGATGGTAGCTGGGAATCCAGGTAGTACAAGCCACCGCGGTTACTACCACTGTCAATGTTCTGCTTCGTACCTAGTTCCTGAAAAACATAAGAGTTAGGAAAAAAACTTACTCAGCAGTTAAAAGATCTAGTGATATTGCTGACCGAAATCACTTTACTAGGAAAAGAGGGAACATGAAGGGCAGAAGAAAAGGAAATAGACTGAGAACATGAAATGTGGCAGTTGCCAGCAAGGGGGGACAAAGTGTTATTGGCAGAGATAACCTTGTCCTTACAAGACAAAGGTCTGTAGGAAACAAAATCTGAGGATCCAATCATATGATCGGTGTCCCTTGAGTCAATGATCCAATCAAATGGAGTGATGGTGACAGCATATGCACTTGGCATAGTTGCAGTGGAAAATGAGGTAGAAACAACGGAAGCCATGCCCGACTAGGAATGAAATAGCCGCCTGAGAGCATCCAATTCATGTGCTGTAAAGTTTCTTGAAGGAGGAGCATAGGAAGACTCCTCATATACTTCCGTGGAATAAACAGAATCATAAAGCCTTGACCACCACCACCCCTCGTGAACCCCCACGGCCAAGAGAACGACCACGTCCACAACCACGTCATAGTGGAGCAAGATAAGGATGGAGTTTGAAGACACATCCTGAATATGTCCTCTGCATTCATAATAATCACATGTGGGGACTGTGTTGTTGGTGTTGCTAGAGTTGCCCCGACCCACACTAGTCAAGGCAGAGCGAACAGGAGGGACAATCGTCTGAGAGACTTTTGACGGTCTTCATCACCAATAACCATACTAAATTCCTCTCGAAGGGAAGGGAGAGGAGAGAGATGGAGAATATGAGTCTGAATCATATCCAACTCCATGTTCAAACTCATCAAGAAGAAATGAAGGAGGTAACGTTCTTCGTTTCTTTGTAACTAAATTGCATATATAGTACAAGCAGGAGTGAAATGCTCAAAGTAGACCAGTTCCTGATAGAGTCGCTCAAAGTCGGAAAAATAGGAGGTGACAGTCATATACTGTAAGATCCCCCTCCCGGAACACACAACACGGCCGAGGGGAGTCTTATGCCCAGGACAGCCGCCTTGCGGAAGCGCCAGCACACGAACTGGACTCCCCCACAAGACGCCTATCCTGCCGGCCAAACCAACTAAACAGCGCCAACCCATCAATAATAGAAAGCATTAAAGTCATAGGTTCACAATAAGTAATAATGTCCAAATCAGTACAGAGAAAAACAGAAAGCTACACAGGCTCCTGCAAATCATCAGAGTAACCAGCTAGATGCCCCAAGGGCTACAACTCAAAACACTCACCCGCCTCTGTCACTGACGGCAGCTAAGGTACCATAAACCTCAGCCCTGCACACCTGACCTGGCTGGCCTCCGGTGTTGAACGCTGCTACACCACTGAATGTGCTCCTAAAAAGAGGGACGTAGCAACCGTTAGTCATAAAGACTAAGTGACTTCCCATCCGCTCCCCCGGCGACTCCAAGGCACCGGGCGGAAGGAAAGGAAGAAAAGCTGCAATATAACAGTAATATACAAAGCAGGTGACAGGGAAAGTAAACTAGTATATACACAAATTCTAAGCTACACAAGTGTAAAAGGGGCTAATCTAATCATGTATAAGCAGGAGTACAAGCAGGAGTATAATAAAGGTGTACAGCAGTAAATACAGTAAGTAAAGCAGGTAAAGCAAGGTAGTAAGAACAGTAGCGACAAGTAATCAATCTCGTACCCTAACTTATATGAATGCTCATACAAACTTATAAGTTAGGATTTCCAGGAATTATAACTCATCATATAAAAGAGCTCATACTAATTTATATGATGAGGATCTGCAAGTGCGTATGCTATGTTTATGCTATGAATGATTTATGCAATGAAACTCACACACACGACTCTATGCGCATAGACCTTTGTAGTTCCCTCTGTTTGAAAGGAAGCCAACCTCTCGGGTACCAACCGCTGTGACACACGGTGGTAGCGGACCGGGCCGTCCACTCCTAGGCGGGTATGCACACTACCAGGCCTAGACCGCACGTACGCCTCGACGCTAAACAACCGCGGAGCTCTGCGTACTCTTTGCTGGAGTCCACCAGGCTTTGAGCTAAGTGGAAGGTGTCTTCGAAGAATTGTCGTCCCGACACGCAGACAAGCTGGCCCCTCAGACCCCAACACACCCGCTAAGTCCACGTACAGCGGTCGGTGTGACGACCTGCCTAGTACCGAAGACCTGCCACAATTATCCAAGAACTAACGGGGCTATCCTCCCCTCGAGCCTCCAGCTCGTCCAACCCAGTATACCACACACCTGTCACTCCCACACTGGGAGGAGATACATAAATCCAATCTTACCCTACTATGGCTACTCTTGCCTACTTTAAATGTTATTGCAATTTAGGGTTAATCTTGGACTTCCCGAGGGTTACCCTGTAAGGGGCTCGCTACGGAACTAGGAACTACAATGGGATGACACCCCAAAGTTCCCTTTCTCAAGACACTTAGTATTATTGGTATCTACCCATAAGATTACCCTCTTATCATTTCGCTTGAATTAAACCTCAGTGCTTTATAACCCTCTAAGGGGAAAGACGATCTTTCGTCAATCCCGAGCACAGCTTTACCCATAGCTCACAAAGCACTCTCATCACCTAAACTCTTTTTTGGTGACCTCAACCTCTTAATCCAAATCAGGTACACCAACTACCTCTCATTCCCGCCTAATGGTCTACAAGTTATCTCCATTCTACCGTTGTACTATTCGCAGACCAAATGAGTTATATGAACCACATAAGGGAAGGTACTGCAAATATTCATCCAATTGTCTCAAGATTATTACCAGAAGACTATCATGATATTATAAGACTAAGCTCGGCTTTTACTCAAGGGTTGTTTCTCATCCAACCTTGTTAGATTCAACATATATATTTAAATGTGAATACATACTACGCCATCAATCGTTCATTACATAATTTTCCCCAATATTTAGGTCAATCACCTCCAATGTTATATCAGAATCATAATAAAACAAACTTGACATATAATGTAATTAGGAGCACTATTCAAATCACGACTTGCCTAAAGTTTCATGCACATATTTATTGTCCTAGAGCGTCATCAACAAGTGATCAATCAAATGGCTATATTAAACCCAAGACTTCTAAAATTTCTTCTACACGTCAGGGTTAGCGTCTTAAGTGTTTACACCATATCCCAGCTCATTCGGATTAATTTTGGTAGCTATTTATGGCACAATAATTTTATCACCTAACATTGACAACTCACAGCAAGTTTATATCCGAAAATTATGAAATTTAAGAGGGATGTCCACATTGTCATCAACATTTATCTACCAATTCCAAACATCTTCCGATAAACAAAACAAGGTAAAACACCAAAATATATATATAAACAAGGATCCATCCCAATTCCGATCTCGCTGAAGCCTCTAGCATAGACTCGCTGCTTGTTACGATCACAATTTATTATTCACAAAAAGACAATAAATATTCATCTAAAAATCATGAAATTCTACAGCGATATGCACATCATCATCAACATCATCTCTACAATTTTGTTTTGAACAACAAGTATCAATGAAGTTATTCCAAAATTCATCGAGATTTAGGCTACCATGACACAGAATACTAAAACTGAAATTCTGAGAGTTTCACTACACTAAAATTTACGTGCCACCCCATTCTGGAAAGTTAACAACAAGGGCTATAATTTTTATGTTGAACCGAAGGTCCAATTCCAAGTGTTTCATCCTCAAACAAGCTCAACAGCTGGCTGTGTAATATATGACAGCACACTAACAAACCTTAACTACATAGTCTGTTTTCAAGGGTTATCTAGGGAGCTACAGGTCTCCCCAAAATATGTACAGCCACTCATCTCGAAAGATTTTCCGAGATCTACAACTTTCGTGTTGAGCCCGAAACCTGAATCCCACTGTATTATGCCAAAAACTGAACTTGAACACAGCTGCGCGCAGAAAACAGATTTCTGCATCAGTCTGCAGATATAATTTCTGCACGTATCTTAAAGTAAATTTAATGACATTTGTTCATCTTCTTCCTCCAGCAAGGGGGGAGGGTAAAATGAACAGCGCTATTTCCTCAAATACCCCCTCAAAAGACCACCAATCTTCACGAGATCAAGTCCTCTCTCTTCGTATTGAAGAGAGGGGTTGATTGAAGCAAATCTCACGGCGATCGTCTCCCTAGAACAGAAGTTCTAGCGTGGTCTTCTCCTATGGAAACACCCTAACTCACAAGGTTGGGTCCTCTTGGCCCAACATCTCTCCTATGTGATCTAAAGATCTAGCACCAAGGGAGAGGGGAGGAAGTCACCTGATTTCCGGACGACGTTCGCGGTTGTCTCCTCCGCGGCATGGCGGCAGTTGGCCAAGACTGATTAAAGGGGTCCTGATCCACAGAAATATCAAACATGTAATCAGTCAACATTACCCACTAAATCATAACTTTCAACCCATATCTATCACAAATAAAACAGCAGTCAACTGGGAATAAAATGCCCAGTTAAACCCCCCTTCGATTTCATAACAGAAAGACAAACAATCGGCCAAAACAAAACCAACAGAAACATAATAACTGCTTCAGGAATCCCCCAAAAACTCCAACTGAAAGACAACCGCAACCCAACAAGAAAGAGGAATAGCAGCAATAAGTAGCAGTTGGCCAAACATAAAGGAACAGCAATGGGGACCTGCAACAGCCGGCCAACAAAATTTCCTCTCCCCAGATCATACCACATCACATAAAGACAGCGGCCTCGACAGATAACATAAAGGAGATTAAGAGCAGCAAAACTTTCAAAGCAAGAAGGTGTAATAGCAGTTAACGGGTAATTAACCCCAAAAGTTCCATGAACTCAAAGCTAAAGAACAGCAGTAGTAACTTGCCAAAGGAGGGCTGGTTCACAGGAAAAACACCCCCCTAATATTGATACTAACAGCCACTGGACAATAAACAAAGATCCCCTTTCCCCTTTTTAATAGCCAACCCACCAATAGCTTACACAAAATCCTAATTAAGCACCATAACTGGACGTGTACAAAGAACTCCAGCCTACAGTAAATGGAAAACAAGAGGAATAGGGAGATAGTTATACCCAAGAGTGATTCAGCCTTGATCTTGCGTAAAGATGAGGAAGAGGAGAAGAGAGCGCCACAAACCCTAGCAGCGATAAAACCGAGACCGAGAGATAAAGAGAAAGAGGGAGACGGTAATATCATAACAAAAGGAATCCTCCACCGCCTCAAGTAAATCCCATTTATAATTAAACCCAACAGTAATACAACTTAAAAGAAGAAGAGAGAAACAAGAAGCTCATAGTGATTTGAGGAGAAAATCAAGGTCCTTCTTCGGCAACCCCCCCCCCCCCCCCCCCCCCCCCCCCCCCCAAATCCGTCAAAGCTCTAGTTCAACCAAAGCCACAAACAGCTAATCCTTGAACAGCCACGACTTCCAACAGCTTGTTCAGTGAAATTTAGAGCAGGAAAGGAGAACGGAGAAGATCGGCGCCGTGCCCTAACGCGACACCTTCGAGAGAGAGGGAGGAAATGAAGGAGATCGCCGGCCTTGGCGGAGATGAGGCCGGAGCTTGGAGGAGGGAGGAGCTCAGAGTTCGTCGGAGGAACTCGTGGAGGAGTGGCCGCCTGAGTTGAGAGCTTGGAGGGGATCTGGAGGAGGGAGATCAGGGCGCCGTCGGTCTTTTGCTGGGAGCTCGTGAAGATGAAAAAGGGGGTGACCTAATCGTATATGTATATATATATCATATAATATAAACTATTATTATTATTATTACTTTCAAACGCCCGCATATCGCTCTAGAGGACTCGGAATTTGTCCAAGAAGAGCTCGTTACGACCGTCTAGTCGATACGCACCCATCGAAATGATCCGAGGTCAATTCCGAGTTGATTTGCTCATTTTATGCTTGTCGGAGCATTTACGGCCTAATTTTACTTAAACGTCAAAACTCATTCAAACAACGTCGGAATCGCAAACGGATAAAGCCGTTGAACTCGTACTATTGTGACGAGTCTAACAAGACTGATTGTGGTCGATTGCGAGGTCGTTTGGTCAATTTCATCATTTTGGATAAATATGCTATTCGCAGACCACATTATAATTTCGCCGATTCTCATCCAAATCGAGCGCGGGCAGTTTCGTTGAACTCGTATAGGCTTCACGAGTCTAACAAAACTGACTAAGGTGAATTTCGAGACCGTCTGCCGCATACCGCCTTTTGAATAAATGTGTTATTCGCAGACCGTGTCATTTGAGCTATCGTACGTACTATAATTCCTTCAAGGCGGTACGCCTCCTTCGAGTTTTATCACTCAAGTTATGCTCTCCGGACGGCTCGAATCCCGATACAGCAACCATCGAGACAAGGAATAGAAATGGTACTCGCCGCGTTCGTCGAGTGCACTTCTCCGGCTCAGGTGCAAGCCGGGCCCTCAATACACCCCGAGCTCGAGTCACCTCGCTCGACTCAAAAACGCGCACAAGGGGTCTAGCTCGAATCGGGATGTTACATATACCCACTTCTCAACTTAAAAATTCGACGAATAAGCTCGTAAATCTAGGTGGAGCTGTCGATCTGCAAGTAGGTTTCATGTGCTTGAGTCTAGATCTCATAGGCAGAATCTATCAGCATATAACTTATATGCTTTGGGGATATAAAATGCAGGAGCCAGGAGATAATAGGGGAATTTTCCGAATCGTTGCGCTTCCAAGAAGGATCGGTCTTGGGTGGCTCCATGATCGTCTCATATATGAAACCGAACATCTGGTGACTGTGAATCACATGTTGGGTTGCTCGAGACCATTCGAGATAATTTATCTCATTTTGGCACGGTAGTAATCTTCAATGAGCCGGTGGGGTCATGAGTCCTCTGAGAGTCACTCATCTGTGACATCAAAACACTTAGGAAAGAAGCAAAAGAATCACCCATGTTGGCACAAGTTAATGGGAACAAGAATACTCATCTTAGGTCAAACAACAGAGCGAAAAAAGAACTGCAGAATCGGGGACATCCAAGTGAGATCGGAGATCATTTGCAATCAAGCTCAGCAGAAATCATCAAAAAGCGGAGCAGCGGATGGGCAGCCGATGGAGAGTGGGAATCAGAAAATAGCAAAAAACTACTTAGGAAACAGGAACTAAGACTGTGTGAATCTAGGGTTGTCACTTAAAACTGAAAACCGTAAACCGAACCGGAACTGAACTGGAACCGCAAAGAACCGGACCGAACCATTTGTGAATTATTCGGGTTCCAATTTGAATTTTGGAACCGTAAACAACAATGGTCCTAGTGTTGTTCCTTTATTTTATTATCCGGATTGGAACCGGAACGGGAACCGCAACATAAATGTCTCGAGCGGTTTCAGAATTTATAGACTCGAACCGGACAGGACAGAAGCATAACCGAACCGCAATCCATTTATTATTCTTTTTTTTAATAATATATATCTATTAAACTATAAGGAAATACATGATGCACTTAGGCATTAGTGAGATTATGACTAAAGATAGGGCACAATGGCGACAAAGGATCCATATAGTCGACCCCACTATAGTGGGATAAAGGTTTGAGTGTTGTTGTTGTTGTATATATATCTATTATCTAGCCGACCCCACTATAGTGGGATAAAGACTTAAGTGTTGTTGTATATATCTATTATCTATACGACAATACTTATATCAACTGTTCGATTACAGCACCGTCCGATTGCAGCAGTGTACAACCCTCATATTTGTCGGGCTGGTGTGACTTGACTCAGATGAGGCCGTGATAGTGAAAGTGGTCGGGACAAGCAAATCGACCGATCGAAGGCAACCGAAACCGACCGAGCGGTGAGACAAGACCCGGGGGAAGAGGAAGTGGACCGTAGGTCCACTTCCCCGCTTGGGCGAGTGGACCTAGTGGTCCACTCGCCCAAAGCAGGGGCGAGTGGACCATTGGTCCACTCGCTCAAGCCCCAGACGAGTGGACCTATGGTCCACTCCCCCGCCCCCCGGTAAGGGGGGAGTGGACGTCTCGAGTCCCACTCCCCCCCCCCCCCCCAACTCCTGTCTCGGTCGTGATCGTTGGTTTGGATTCGAAGTTGAGCTGCGGATAGAGGAATTTGGCTATCCGCGGCCCAGATTTAGGATGTCTATAAATAGACCCCCATGGGCACATTGGGAGAGGACACCACTTCTTCTTCTCTCCCTCGCGTGTGACTTGTGAGCAAGCACTCCACCCCTTTGTCAGCTATGGTCGACAGTCAGGTGCTCCTTAGTGCTCTCCAGGGTGCCCAGGCTCAGCATTGGCTTGGGAGGGGAAGCTCTCGTTGATCTTCCGGGTTTGTGGTGGGACCTCCTCGTTGCAGCTCAAGGGGTCTGTTGTAGGTTTCAAGTCTCTCGGTGCAAGGTCCTTCGACTCTCAGCGACCGGTCACGTGTTCTAGCTCAGGAGTAGTAAGGGTCAGCTGCATACCCATTGCGAACGTCGAATCCAGTTCTCTGGTTTCAACAAGCGGGATTCAAATACTCATAAACAGGTCGCGCGACATTAGGTCATTTCCCCGCTCATCTATGTTAAAGGCTTCCGTCTCACTCTATTTGCTTGATCGTTGAAGGCTTTCTTCTCCCCATTCTGGTAGTGTTCGTTCCGGCAGTATTCGATCTGACCATTCTGCTAAGGCTTCGGATATATGTATCGAATCGATGACTTCCTCGACTGGCTTCTCCCAGACAATCTTCCAGTAGTGTTCGTTCTCCCCCTCGATGTTAGGGTTTCAAATTTAAAGGCTTCAGACGACCACCTGGTGAGCTTATTTCTTTTAACCATTCTGACTTCATCGCCTTCTCCTCCTCTGATTCCATTTCCTCTTCCAATTTCTTCAATTATTAGGGCATTTTGTTACTGCCTCCACCTCCATCATAGATTCGACATTCCATTTTGTTCTGCATTTCTTGCTCGCGATTAAGCTCATTCACAAATAACATATAAGTAACTCATAACCTTCGTCTTTGACTTAACATTCATTTCATATTCATTCTATTGAATTTAAGGTCCTATTCACATGCCCTTTACAATACTAGTACAATTGATTATCTGATCTAACTCATTAAGAGGATAGATTGCCAATAGATTTCCATCCATGATGTTATGTTGTCATTAAGGACATGGTGTTTTTGTTGAGCATCGAGTGTTACAGTATTACTTGTTTTCCAGCATGGTAATGAACATGTTAATGTTAATTAATTTTTTTGATCGGATTTATTATAATCAAACAATATTACCCATTCTTTTTATATTCAATACGCAAAACAAAACCAACACTCAAGCCTTTATCCCACTATAGTGGGGTCGGCTATATGGATCCTTTGTCACCATTGTGCCCTATCTGTAGTCATAATCTCACTAACGCCTAAGTACATCATATATTTCCTTATAGTTTCATTCCAAGTCTTTATTGATCTACCCCTCCCCCGTTTAACATGCATAATGACTAAACTCTCGCAACGCCTAACCGATGCCTCTAATGGTCTCCTTTGTACATGTCCAAACCATCTTAGTCGAGCTTCTTGCATCTTCTTTGCAATTAGTGTCACTCTTGTCTTATCCCTGATACATTCATTCCTAATTTTATTCAGCCTCATGTGTCCACACATCCACCTAAGCGTTCTCATCTCCGCAACACCTATTTTTTGACTTTTTAATGGTACTTTACGATCACATAAGATCTCTGCCACGCCTCTCCACTTCAACCAGCCTGCTTGGATTCTATCAACACCTCCATCTTTTTGAACTATCGATCCAAGATATTTAAAGCACTCCCTGCGGAAAATATCTTGATAACCCAACTTAATAACGAAGTCATCTGTCCTTCTTGCGCCACAAAATTAAAGCTCCATATACTCTGTCGTTGCTCTGCTCAACCTAAAACCCTTCTTTTCTAAAGTGACTCGCCAAGATTCAAGTTTTGCATTTACACCCTCGCGCATCTCATCGACCAAAACGATATTATCTGCAAACAATAAACACCATGGTATTGCTTGCTGGATATGTCCCATGAGCTCATCTAAGATAAGGGTAAAGAGATAAGGGATTAAAGCTGAACCTTGATGTAAGCCAACAGTGATAGGGAAATCATGTGTTAATCCTCCAGATGTCCTCACCGTCGTCACTGAATTTGTATAGATATCTTTGATTATGTCAATGTACGATAAATTTACACCTTTCTTTTCTAAGACTCTTCATAAGATCTCTCTTGGAACTCTATCATAAGTCTTCTCAAGATCGATAAACAGCATATGCAAATCTCAAAGATGGACTACAGTTTTGTATAGATATCTTTGATTCAAGTTTTGCGTTTACACCCTCTCGCGTCTCATCGACCAAAACGATATTATCTGCAAACAATAAACACCATGGTATTGCTTGCTGGATATGTCCCATGAGCTCATCTAAGATAAGGTTAAAGAGATAAGGGCTTAAAGCTGAACCTTGATGTAAGCCAACAGTGATAGGGAAATCCTGTGTTAATCCTCCAGATGTCCTCACCGTCGTCACTGAATTTGTATAGATATCTTTGATTATGTCAATGTACGATAAATTTACACCTTTCTTTTCTAAGACTCTTCATAAGATCTCTCTTGGAACTCTATCATAAGTCTTCTCAAGATCGATAAACAGCATATGCAAATCTCAAAGATGGAACATTTGACTGTAGAGATCGCCCTCTCAAAGATAGACTACAGTTTTGATGACCTCTCTGAGGAAAGCAATGTTGTTGTACGCGCGCACCTGCCCAATTGGTCATCTTAGTCTGTGGACCTCTTTGGTATGCAAAGGGCGGTTAGCATTATTTGACCGCCAAGGTTGCATCCTCTATAAAGGATACTACAACTTTGATGACCTCTCTGAGGAAAGCAATGATGTTATACGCGCACCTGCCCAATTGGTCATCTTAATCAGTAGACCTTTCAGGTGGTTATTCGCTAAAATTTCAGTCAACAATGAAGGAAACTTAAAAAACTGAAGGGGGGTTAGAGAAGAAGAGCAAGTAGAACAACTTTGATTCAACCAACTTAAACTCACATAGCTTAGTTTTTTTTTTGCAGGAAGAACCCATAAGAGTTCAGCAAGCATATCTAATTAATACAACCAACAACACAATACAAATACAAGTTCATTTTCTTGGGCCGGGACAAAGTGCACCCCAACCAAGACAACAAGACTAGACATGCTTATAGCCTTCTTTGTCTTCTTCCTTTTCAGCATCCTGCGGCTGACTTTCCTCTTCTGTCTTGCACAGGTTTCCATCATCTTCTCCTTCTCCTTCCATGAACCGCTGGTCCCTGGTGGTGCAGATGTCGGGACTGCCATCCAACACCCTCCCGCACTCGCGACTATCTGCCATCATCATTTTTGCTCTCAGATCTGAGAAAGGGAAAACAGGCAGTGGCTTAGTTAGGGTATCGGCGAGTTGATTCTTCGATTGACAGTAGATAAGTTCAATTTCTTTCTGATTGACAAGATCACGGGTGTAGTGCATTTTGATTTCGATATGCTTGGATTTGTTGTGAAAAACTGGGTTCTTTGCGAGGGAAATAGCGGAGGTATTGTCGACATGTATCTGAGTCGGCTCATGAACCACACCAGTTAGCTCACTAAGCAATTTTTTAAGCCAAACCGCCTCCTTTGCTGCTTCACATAGAGCAGTATACTCCGCCTCAGTTGACGATAGAGCAATCGTCTTCTGCTTTCTAGTGGCCCAGGAAATTGGGTTTTTCCCTAGTAAGAAAAGGTAGCCTGACGTGCTTCTTCTGTCATCTGTGCATCCGGCCCAATCACTGTCTGAGTATCCCTTTATGTTCAGGTTTCCTCCTTTGGTATACTTCAGTCCCATGGATTTTGTTCCATTGACATAGCGCAAAATTCTTTTTACACCCGCCAAGTGTTTAGTGCTGGGTGCCTGCATGAACCTTGACATGATGCTGACAGCAAGTTCAATATCGGGACGAGTATTGGTCAGGTACATCAGGGACCCAATCATACTTCTGTACAGCTCTGGATTTACCTTCTCTTCTTCATCTTCCTTGCTGAACTTCTCTCCAGTTACCATGGGGGTGGGTGTGGGCCTTGAGTTTGACATTTCAAAACGAGTGAGGATCTCCTCTGCATACCTGTGTTGAGTTATATATGTGGTGCCTGAGGTTTGATAGATTTGGATTCCAAGGAAGTAGCGTGCTAATCCAAGGTCAGTCATCAGAAAAATGGTCTTAATGTGGGCACGGAATTCATCAATCATATTCATGTTAGAACCAGTGATGAGGAGATCATCCACATATAAGGAGACAAATAGGCATTCATTGTTGTTATCACGTTTGATGTATAAGGCTGGATCACAGCTAGTTCTTTGGAATCCACATCCTATCAAGTGTGAGTCAATTTTGAAGTTCCATGCACGAGGAGCCTGCTTTAGGCCATATAGGGCCTTTCTTAAACGCAACACTTTGCCTTCTTCACCTTGTTTAACATATCCTGTGGGTTGATCAACATACAATTCTTCTTCTATGCTTCCATTCAAAAAGGCCGATTGAACATCCATTTGGAACACAGGGTATTGGAAGTGAGTAGCAATAGCAAGAAACATACGAATGGACTCAAAACGTGCCACAGGAGCAAATGTTTCAACATAGTCAATTCCTGGCATTTGGGCATATCCCTTGGCCACTAATCTTGCTTTATATTTTTTTATTTCTCTAATCTCATTGTATTTTACTTTATATAGCCATTTCAGGCCAATGGTTTTCTTGTTTGCTGGAAGATCAATCAGTTCCCAGGTGTCATTACATTCAATTGCCTTTAATTCTTCATCCATGGCCTTGATCCACTGAGCATTGGTGGCAGCTTCAGTATAGGAGGATGGTTCCTTTACAAACAGAGCAACACTACAGCTCTGATAGATGTCTGAGATCAGCTTGTACTTTTTCTGTGGTGAAGGGGATGATGACTCATCACTGCTTGAACCAGGACTTAAGGTTTCAACCTCATCACATAGAGGTACAGGAACTGGGAAGGAGGGCTCAGGTTCATCAGCAGTAAGGATATGTTGGTCCTGAGCAACCCCCAGCTCTGGAGTCTGACCCGGAGCAGAATGCCAATTCCAAGTTTTTCTTTCATCAATTATCACATTTCTGGCTATTATGAGTTTCTTCTTATCTGGGTTGTAGACACGATAGCCCTTTGAGTTCTCACTGTAACCAAGCAGAATTCCTGAAGCAGCCTTTTCTTCAAACTTATCTCTGTTGACCTTTGGCTAAAGGCAAAAGACCAGACTCCCAAACGTTCTAAGGTGACTGATGTTGGCCTTATTCCCAGTCCAGGCTTCAAATGGAGTTAGGTTGTGAAGGGCACGACAAGGTGCCCTATTGAGAAGGTAGGTGGCTGTCACAATGGCCTCTGCCCAGAATTCTTTGGGTAGATCTTTATGCTGGAGTAAGCATCTTGCCATCTCAACAATTGTCCTATTCCTCCTTTCAGCAATCCCGTTTTGATCTGGGCAGTAACTGACTGTCAGCTCTCTCCTTATCCCTTGCTCTTGGCAGAAGTCATCAAACTCATGATTGACAAATTCACCACCTCTATCAGTGCGTAGTGTTTTGATTTTTGAATTTGTCATGTTTTCTACTAAAGCTTTGAAGATTTTAAACTGTTTAAAGCTATCAGATTTAAGGTCAAGTGGGTATACCCACATCATTCTTGTGAAATCATCAACAAATAATAAGAAGTAGCGTTTTCCAGATAAAGATGGTGTGCGGGATGGCCCCCAAATGTCAGCATGGATGATATCAAGAGGGGCTTCAGATTTTTTATCAGCTTGTTTGGGAAAAGGAAGTCTGTGGATTTTGTTTTTTGCACAAGTGTGACATATAGAATGGTTTGATGAAATTTTAGGTAGCCCAACCACAAGTTCATGAGAATGAAGATGTTTGAGATCATCAATGTTAAGATGACCATACCTGTGGTGCCAGATCTGACTGGAGGAGTCTTCCACAGCCCTCATGTTTTGACAGATGTGAGGGAGAGAGAGGGGGAACACCTTGTTGCTTGACATTTTGACTCTAGCCAGGGTTTGAGAGGACTTTCTTTCAACAATGCTGCAATGTTGATCATCAAATATAAGTTTGTATCCTTTGCTGAGAAGTTGACCTACACTGAGTAGGCTATGGGCCAGCCCTGGAACAAATTGCACTCCAGTAATGTATTTGATCTGTCCAGATTTGGTCCTAACCATAATCGTGCCCTTTCCCTTGATGTGTATAGATTTTCCATCACCAAGTATGACCTGTGAGCTTTCACTTTCATCAAGGTGAACAAATGCCTCTCTGATGTGGGTCATATGATTGGAACACCCACTATCAAGATACCACACATTATTGGTTTCACCTGTATCTACACACCCTGAGTAAAACACAAAATCCTCTTCATCTTGCCCTTCAAGCTGGGCTTCTTCTTGAGTTATGTTTGCAACCTTTTGTTTAGACCAACAGTCCTTGGCAAGATGTGTTGGTCTCTTGCACTTCTTACACCTATAATAGCAGTGCTCCGCATCATGATTGTATCTCTTGCACAGCTCACAGAACAGGGATGCTCCAACAGTGTTCTTCCCTTTTTCTTCAGTGCTGGGAGCAGGGGCCAGGGTCCTGGTGGGTTGAATATTCACTTTACTTTGGAAGGCCTGCTCCAGAGATTGGCATTCATACCTCTTGACTCTCTCCTCATGAGCTTGAAGGGAACCAAGGAGATCAGTAAGAGACAGTGTGCTAAGGTCTTTAGTTTCTTCTATGGTGGTCACAATGACTGCATACTTCTGGGTGAGAGTTTTGAGGATTTTCAGGATAATTTTTTTCTCTTCTATAACATCTCCATAGTTCTTTATCTGATTTGTGAGAAGAGAGATCCTAGAGAAGTAGGTGTGGGCATTATCACTCTCCTGCATTCTCAGAGTATCAAACTCCTGTCAAGTGTTTTGGAGTTTGATGGCAATCACTTTAGTAGACCCCTGGTACTTATTTTTGAGGATTTCCCAAGCCTCCTGAGCAGTTTCAGCCCCCATGATTTTTTGAAAACCACTCCGTCCGATTCCTTGTTGAATATACAGGAGTGCCTTGGCATCTCTCTTGATATTTTCAGCATAGGTTGAAGCAAGAGCTGTTTCCCAACCTGAGAGAGGATTGGCATCAGTTGGTTTAGGAAAGCCAACTTGTATAAGGTCCCAAAGGCCCTGAGAGATGAAAAGTGTGCGCATTTGAACTTGCCACACATCAAAGCTTTCTCCTTCGAAGATGGGAACACCAGATGGAGAGAAAGAGAAATTAGTTAAGCTTGATGATGCCATATGAGGAGCCAGAGGAGGGACAAACAACAAGAGAAGGAAAACTAAAACAACAAAGACAGAAGGACCCTCTCAAATTCTGATGGCAGAAAGCAAGAGGCAACCTAGCTCTGATACCATGAAGGAAACTTAAAAAACTGAAGGGGGGTTAGAGAAGAAGAGCAAGTAGAACAACTTTGATTCAACCAACTTAAACTCACATAGCTTAGTTTTTTTTTTTTGCAGGAAGAACCCATAAGAGTTCAGCAAGCATATCTAATTAATACAACCAACAACACAATACAAATACAAGTTCATTTTCTTGGGCCGGGACAAAGTGCACCCCAACCAAGACAACAAGACTAGACATGCTTATAGCCTTCTTTGTCTTCTTCCTTTTCAGCATCCTGCGGCTGACTTTCCTCTTCTGTCTTGCACAGGTTTCCATCATCTTCTCCTTCTCCTTCCATGAACCGCTGGTCCCTGGTGGTGCAGATGTCGGGACTGCCATCCAACAAACAATGTTCTCAGGAATTGTCACTTTTCTGGTTCTCAATGAAGTGATTAATGCGGTTAAAAATGCCATCTGTATTTTTCTACTGGAATTCTATCTTTATAATCAGTTGCGGTTAGCAGCTCGACTCAATTATATGGTCTTCTGGATTTCATTATGAAGTGGCAAATGTGTTGGGAATATCATTGGAATCTATTGCGAATCCTCATGAAATCTAACCACGGACTATCTGCTCAGCATTTTTGTTCGTCTTTATTCTAGCTCTTAATTGTTCTGCGGCAAAGTTTATTGTGATTACATGTTCGCAATTGTCTCTTAAATAAATCATGCGATCTTTTCGAAATGGGTTATTATCGTATTTAAAAATAATGGTGCGGTGAGCGTGGAATCTATTATCTCGAGAACTATCATTATGCGTCAAGATCTCATTATCCTATTATGTGTCAAGATTTCATTAACCTATATACTAGTCACGCGATCTCATCGGTCAGGCAATTGTTCGAAAAAAGTTGATTATATTCAAGCATTCTACAAGTTGCAATGCAAGTTGCGGTCTTCATCACTCACTAGCCGCCGAGCCACTCTATTGTAACTAAGGCTGGAATATTCTGATCGCCTTGAATCTGCGGTCAAGCTCTTAACTTACGCGGACAGAAAGAAATGAGATCGCACAGACAGGCACTATTAGTAAATTAATCATTCAATTATTCAGACCATTGCAAGTAAGCGATAAAAAATAGAACATGGGAGGTAAAATTGTATCGATTCATTCATATCAAAAAATTACATTTTTATAGCTCGTGCGGTCAACAAAAACTAACCGCGAGCTTGGAAAAAACAAAAAATTTACATCTTTTTCTGAGTCCTATTTCTAATCACCAATCCTAACTTTCTTTCTCGCAGGACTTCTCTTTGAGCTCGCAGAGTTTTCTCCTGAGTGTTGGAAGCGTCACGTATGAGCACGCGAGCACTCTCCACGAGCACACCTATTTCAGCGGCTAACACTTTTCGGCGAACACCTCAACTCCACGTTTCGCACACTACTCGCAAAACTTCCTCCTAACTCCAGCGAGATCTCCCACGCGAGCACCACCTGCTCCTCCTCTCCACACTAGGCGGGCGAGAACAGTTCTGGCGAGATGTACAGCTCCGGCGAGATGTACAGACCTGTAGGCGAGATGCCCCTCCAACACGCCTCCTATGCGCGACCTCTACCACTTCGGCGAGATCACTCACACCACCCAACTCCGGCGAGATCCAGGCGGCAGCGAGAAGGGCTGCTCCTCCTTCACGCGAGAAAGCTGCTCCACTCCTCCACGTCCACGCGAGCTGGCGGCGAACTTCAGTGGGCGAGAACACCTATGCGAGATCCTCCTGCTCCTCACCTCCACGTCCAGGCGGGACTTCTTCAGGCGAGAACTTCTCCTTCCTCTTACTCCGGCGAGCGGTCTACTGCCCCGGCGAGATAACCTTGCGAGCTGCTGTCGCTGGCGAGAACTCCTGTGGGAGGTGTATGCGAGAGGTGGCAGGCGAGAGTTTGCAAAAATCAAATTATTCCTGCGGGAATAATGATTCTCTCACTGCTTTCCTCTCTCTCTCTCTCAAAACTTCTGCCCAATAAATGCTCTCAAACAGTTTTCTATTCTCCGCAATCAAACTTTACAAAGACAGCCTATTTATATGCAAAATAAAAAGCAAACCGTCTCTCTCCACAATAAATGTCATCTCGTTCTCTCTCCTAATAATTAATACAAAGTACAAATACATAAAAAACACATAAAATCGTTGACCTGGTCAACAAAGCAAAATCCAACAAACTCCCCCTCAAACTTGGCAGCACATGCCGAGTTTGCCTTTGAGCTTCACGAACGTCTCTGCCTTCAGCGCCTTGGTGAAAATGTCCGCGACCTGCTCTTCGGTAGGGCAATACACAACTTCCACAGTCTTCTGCTCCACCTGCTCACGAAGGAAATGGTACCTCATCTCTATGTGCTTGCTGCGCCCATGCAACACAGGGTTCTTCGCGAGCTGGATGGCCGACATGTTATCCACTAACACTGTCATTGGCCCTTCCTGTCCATGATGCAACTCCTCCAATAAGTTCCTCAACCAGATGGCTTGGCAAGTACATGCTGCAGCTGCGATGTACTCCGCCTCGCATGACGATAAGGCTATCGTAGCCTGCTTCTTTGAACTCCATGAGAACGTCGCGGTTCCCATGTTGAACGCATACCCGGAAGTGCTCTTCTGATCGTTCACGTCCCCTCCGTAGTCGCTATCCGAGTAGCCGACTAACTTCAACTCCTCTCCAGTGGAGTACTTCAGGCCATGACCTCTCGTCCCGTTCACATATCTCAGGATCCTCTTCGCAGCCGTGAAGTGATCCTGCTTTGGCTCCTCCATGTACCTGCTCACTACTCCAACAACGTACATAATGTCTGGTCGGGTAAAGATCAGGTAGCGTAGGCTTCCCACCAAACTTTTGAATAGCGTGGAGTCGACCGCTCCTTCCTTGGAGTCCTTCCTCAGCTTCAGCCCTGCATCAGCGGGAGTGGAGATAGCCTTGCTATCCTCCATCCTGAACTTCTTCAAGATTTCCTCCGCGTACTTCTTCTGCGAGATGAAGATGTCGTCTTCATCCTGTTTCACCTCGACACCCAAGAAATAGGTCAAATCCCCCAAGTCCGTCATCTCGAACTCTTTCTTCATCATCTTCTTGAACTCTTCGAACATGGCCGGGTTGTTCCTGGCGAATATCATATCGTCTACGTACAAGCATACGATCATGATATCACCGTTCTCTTCCACCTTCAGATACAAAGCATACTCGTAGGGACACTTCATGTAGCCGTGCTTATGAAGGTATGCATCTATCCTTCCATTCCATGCGCGAGCCCCTTGCTTCAAGCCATATAGCGCATTGTTCAACTTGCAAACCTTCCTCTCTTGCCCCCTCACTTCATATCCAGGAGGCTGCTCGATGTACACATCTTCCTCCAAGTAGCCATTGAGATAGGCCGGCACCACACCCATCTGCAGGATCTTCCACCCATGGTGAGCTGCAAGCGCGATGATCAACCTGATGGTGTCGATTCTCGCCACCGGGGCGTAGACCTCATCATAGTCCACTCCTTGGACTTGCCTATAGCCCTTCACGACAAGTCTCGCCTTGTGCTTCTCCACAGCTCCTTCCTTGTTCTTCTTCACCTTGTAGACCCACTTCACCCCGAGGGGTTTGTGGCCTGCGGGTGGCTCTACCAGCTTCCAAGTGTCATTCTTCTTTATGGAAGCTATCTCAGCATCCATCGCCATCCTCCAAGATTTCTCCTGGGCCGCTTCGTCATAGGATCGTGGCTCGCAATCTGCCAACAAACAATACAACGAAAAATTATTAAGTGTTGGTGCCGTCTCCTCGTAGATCTCCTCCATCCTCCTCATCCTAGGTTGAGGACGATCATCCTTACTTCCACTAGTGCTTGCTCCACTAGAACTTCCTCCACTTGAGTAGGGAGTGCGAGCTCCCCCTGAATCTCCACTAGGTGGTGATGGTGGCTCAGCTCCACCATCCTCAGCTCCTGCTTCATGGCCACCTTCTTCCTCATCTTCATAGAACATCCCCTTCATGCTCCTTGTCTCCTCATCCCAGCTCCAGCTGCTGCCTTCTTCGAACACCACGTCCCTCGAGACTATGGCCTTCTCCGTCACCGGGTTGTAAAGCTTGTAAGCCTTGCTCTCCAGAGCGTAGCCAACAAAGAAACACTTCTCGCTTCTATCATCGAGCTTCTTCCTTCTCTGTTCCGGGATGTGAGCATGAGCTACACACCCGAAGACCCTTAGGTGCTTCACGCTTGGCTTCCAGCCACTCCATGCTTCAAACGACGTTATGAACTTCACGCTCTTTGTGGGGCATCTGTTCAGTAGATACACCGCACACTGCACTCCTTCCGCCCAGAAACTCTTCGGTAGCCCCTTCTCCTTCACCATGCTCCTCGCCATGTTCATGATGGTGAGGTTCTTCCTCTCTGCCACTCCGTTCTGCTGCGGTGAGTACGCCGCCGTCAGCTGGTGCGAGATCCCATTCTCCTTGTAGAAAGCATCAAACAGCCTCGAGGTTTACTCCCCACCCCGATCTGTCCTCATCACCTTCAGAGCCTGACCGCTCTCCTTCTCCGCCATAGCCTTGAACTCCTTGAACTTGTCAAGGGCCTCAGATTTCTCCCTTAGGAAATATACCCAACACTTCCGACTAAAGTCATCCGTGAAGGTTATGTAGTATCTGCTTCCGCCTATTGAGGTGGTTTCAAACGGACCCGCAATGTCCGAGTGAACCAGTTCAAGCTGCCTCCTTGCTCTCCAGGACTTCCCTCCTTCAAAACTCTGCCTCTTCTGCTTCCCCTTCGTGCAAGCTTCACACACCTTCTGAGGTGGTGAGATCATTGGCAGATCTGTCACCATCCTTGAGTGAGATAGCCGCTTCAACCCCGTGAAACCCAAATGGCCCATCCTATGGTGCCATAGCCATGCTTCTTCCTCTTCCTCCGTTCTCGCGAGACAAGCTGTCTCTTGAGCATCCATCTTCAGCGTGAAGATACGGTTCGTCGTCATCTCCACCTTCACTACTTCCTTCCCTTGACCATTCTTCATTGCCAGAGACCCATCCTTCATCTGGATGCAATAGCCTCTCTCCACTAACTGACCAATGCTCAAGATGTTGGTCTTCAACCCTGGCACATAGTACACATCGTTCAGGTGTACTCTCTCCCCGTTCAGCTTCGTCTCCACCAAACCCTTTCCTTCCAAGGAGATCTTTGACGCATCCCCGAAGCTTACCTCACCCCCAATGGGTTCAAGGTTTGTGAACATCTCTCTATCTCCACACATGTGGTTGCTCGCACCTGTGTCCAGGTACCACACTTCATTTCTCCCTTCTTCCGCACCTCGGTAGGTTAGGAACATCATCGGGTTTCCACCTCCAGCATTGTTCCCATTGTTCCTAGCTTCCGCATAGTGGTTAGCTTCTTCTCTCTTCCTCGGACTCCAGCAGTCGTAGCTCATATGCCCATACTTGCTACAGTTGTAACATTGTACTTGGGACATATCTCCTCGGCCTCTTCCTCTACCTCTTCCTTCTTGCCCACCTCCTTGAGGTCGCTCCGCCTCTTTCTGGTAGTTCTGATTTCTCCCTTGATCTCTACCTCCTCTTCTTCCTCTACCTCTTCCTTGGTGACCTCGGCCACGCTGGCCGCTTCCTCTTCCTGAGCTCTCCCCAAAGTTCAACTGGGTCTGGAGTGCTTTTCCCAAGCCACTCGCTTCTTCATCATCCTGCAGCATCCTGTACTCATGAGATTGCAAAGAGCCTACAAGCTCGTCAACAACCATCACGCTGAGGTCCTTCGATTCTTTGATCGCCACCACTATATGACGAAACTTCTTGTCCATAGATCTCAGTAGCTTCTCCATAAAGCTCACATCATCCATCGTCTCCCCATTGCGCTTCATCTCATTAGTGAGCGTCCGCAGACGGGTCACATAGTCACTGACCCTCTCGGTGCTCTGCATCTTCGTCACTTCATATTCCGCATGTAGGGACTGCAGCTTCACCTTCTTAGCCTTGTCAACCCCTTGCATGGAGCGTTGCAACACTTCCCATGCCTCCTTAGAAGTCTTACTTTCCGAGATCTTCTCAAAGGTTGCTTCGTCAACCCCTTGGTATAACAAGAACAAAGCCTTCTTGTCTCCCTTCCTTGCCTCTCTCAACGCCGTCTTCTGTGTGTTGGTTAAGGCCGCCTCTGCTTCAGCAGTACGCTCCTCATAGCCATTCTCAACTACATCCCACAATTCCTTCGATGCGAGTAGTACTCTCATCTGGATGCTCCAGTTCCCATAGTTGGTCTTCGTCAACTTGGGGACTTGCCCCGACGTTGCTCCACCCATCTCCATCTCTTCTACGCCTCAAACCTTCCGAGTCACCGCAAAGGTTTGGAACCTCGCTCTGATACCACTTGTTGGAAGCGTCACGTATGAGCACGCGAGCACTCTCCACGAGCACACCTACTTCAGCGGCTAACACTTTTCGGCGAACACCTCAACTCCACGTTTCGCACACTACTCGCAAAACTTCCTCCTAACTCCAGCGAGATCTCCCACGCGAGCACCACCTGCTCCTCCTCTCCACACTAGGCGGGAGACCTTCAGGCGAGAACAGTTCCGGTGAGATGTACAGCTCCGGCGAGATGTATAGACCTGTAGGCGAGATGCCCCTCCAACACGCCTCCTATGCGCGACCTCTACCACTTCGGCGAGATCACTCACACCACCCAACTCCGGCGAGATCCAGGCGGCAGCGAGAAGGGCTGCTCCTCCTTCAGGCGAGAAAGCTGCTCCACTCCTCCACGTCCACGCGAGCTGGCGGCGAACTTCAGTGGGCGAGAACACCTATGCGAGATCCTCCTGCTCCTCACCTCCACGTCCAGGCGGGACTTCTTCAGGCGAGAACTTCTCCTTCCTCTTACTCCGGCGAGCGGTCTACTGCCCCAGCGAGATAACCTTGCGAGCTGCTGTCGCTGGCGAGAACTCCTGCGGGAGGTGTATGCGAGAGGTGGCAGGCGAGAGTTTGCAAAAATCAAATTATTCCTGCGGGAATAATGATTCTCTCACTATTTTCCTCTCTCTCTCTCTCTCAAAACTTCTGCCCAACAAATGCTCTCAAACAGTTTTCTATTCTCCGCAATCAAACTTTACAAAGACAAAGCCTATTTATAGGCAAAATAAAAAGCAAACCCTCTCTCTCCACAATAAATGTCATCTCCTTCTCTCTCCTAATAATTAATACAAAATACAAATACATAAAAAACACATAAAACCGTTGACCTGGTCAACAAAGCAAAATCCAACACTGAGCTCTGTGAGTAGCCTAAGCTGGAGAAAGGCCCAGATTTCGAAGATCCTTCTTCGTCCTCTTCCTCGCTTCCTTCTTCGTCTTCTTCCTCGTTGTTGTCCTCTTCATCTTCTTCCCCATTCTCATCCTTCTCTCCGCGCTCTTGCGCGACCTCCGCGGTCTCGGGCTCTTTCTCGATTACTTCTTTTTCTACTTCTTCCTATACCTCTAATATCTCAATTTTTTCTTCTTCTTCTTCGTCTTCTTCTTCACCTTCCACCCATTTGCTCTTAGCCGCCCTATCCATGGCGGCCACCCTCTTCGCGAAGCCAGGGTAGATATCCAAGAAGGATGTGCCTTCAAAGCCTTCCTTCAGACCGTCGCGGGCCCTGAGGTGATTCAAAGTGTATTCAACTAACACTTTCTCGGCAGTGTCTGAAGACCTCCCTGAACGCGAGGTTGGTTGGATCATACATCTTCTGCAAAACGAAATAAAGCAGCTTTGGAACATGCGGTCTACTTAAGCTAACCGCTGAATTCGCAAGGTAATATCTTACTGCATTCTCTTCCCTTAGTCTGTCTATCTCGTTGTTTAGCTGCACGTTCTCCTTCAGCAATAGGTGAAAAGCATTGCCCATGAAGTGATTCGTGACAGTGCTTCTCGCCTGAACCTATGCGGCTAAGGCGAGCAGCCTCTCAAGTGGAACACTCCGCAACTCTCTAAGATTTTTCTTCCCATAGAGTGTTGTGGTAACCGCACCGGTGTGGTGGGTAATCTTTTCACTCATCCAGGAGGGAAGAGAGGTTGACACTTGAACGTGTCTTCCCCTGGCATACCACCTCATTATTGGCTTGCCGCGGAGGTCCTTCAAAGTACCTCCAATTCCACGAAGGGGAAAGGAGTCCTCCACGACGTAATCCCCCCTCTCTTGGCGCTCCTCTTCCCGCCTTTTTGTGTTTCCCTTTGAGTGAGGATTTTTTCCTTCTGGTTGTTGCGGCTTATTTAGAGGAACCTTTAGGGTTGCGACTTATTTAGAGGAACCTTTAGGGTTGCTGCAAGATTGAAATAAACTCATTAACTCAGTGCGACTAACGCGGTCAAATTATTTAGTCGCAGGTATTTTACTTACTATCCCCAGGAGACACATCTTCCACAGTAGGAAGCAGCGGTAGATATCTAACCGCTCTTCCGTGAGCGATTCCACAATCTTCTGCTCTATAGAGGACAGCTTCGACGACTAAAATACGATGTCTGCGCGACCTTGTGGCCAGATAGGAAGGCCGCCAAAGTCGCCTTCAAATATCAAATATCTTTCAGTCCAGTCATGGACTTTATTCGGCAGATTAACCACCTTCATGCCGCTACATCCAAAGTAGAGGAGGTCCTTGAATCTATCTTACATCTTCCCCTCCTTCAGCGATCTCACAAGGAATATGTTTCGGAATATATCCATTGTGAATTGAACTCCTTCTGACCGCAGGTAGGCTATGACGGAGAAGATAGCCGCGATTGAATTCGGCGGGAGTTGACCAAGAAAAACTTCGTAATGGTCAAAAATCTGAACAGCTTCCCAGATCACCGGGAACTACAATCCGTAGTCGAAGTGATCGATCGGAATCGCGATCGCGCGTTCTGAAGAAGTGTTTATCCCCTCTTCAGGTCGTGGAAACCGCGCGACAATGGCAGGGTTAGTCATATACTTCTCCGTGAAGGTCTGGAATTCAGAAATCTTGGATTTCCTATACTCTGCGGTTAAGAAAGTTATGACCGCGTCTACTCGCCCAGTCACCATGTTTGGAGACCTCCCAGATTTTTGCTTCGACCGCATTCACAACTGCTGCTGAAAACTCGGAATTCAGGGCTATATGTAGTTTTTTGTAGTTTACGATTAGCAAATCAGACTGCACATCTGTTCGCCAAGCCGCGCGGTCTAAGCCTATACCTGTCAGGAAATTGCTAACTGCACAGCGCAACCAAGCAATACAAATATTTAATCGCACATACCGCAAAAGACATCCATCACAGCAAGTAAAACAGACAATATAGACGTCTAGTCGCGCAGACCGCAAGCATTAATCGACACAACAATCAAAATTTCACAAGTTAAAAACAAACAGTTAACCGTGCTAGCCGCGAACAGTACAACCATAAACATTTCAGGTAAAAAGCTATATATCATATACATATACTGAAAATGTCAACAAATATTTGTCCACAGGAAACCTGAATAATATTACAACACCCAAATCATCAAGATGTATATAACATGGCGGTTAACGAGGGTGGTCCGGGCGGTCTCTCCCGACATGCGCCGCGTCATCCTGAATCTGGCTGATATAGGCGTACACTTGCGACATGTAACAGTGAGCCATATTGGCTGACCGATGAACTCAGGAGACATCGCGGTCCACTCGACTCATGGGGATCACGTTTTCTGGCAGAGCCATCCGCTCTCCTTGTCGCTCCACAGGGGGGTTAACGGATGTACCCGCTCTAGCCGCCGGATCTATCAGCTGTAATCTTTCGACGTCAGCGGAAAGATTTGAAGATTTATTTTTGTAGTATCTAACATCTTTTTCCAACTCCCTCATGCGGTGAGTCTGGGTCTGCCTTTCATTCTCGAAGGCGGCGGCCTGAGTCCTCAACTGGTCTTAGAGAGCCTTCTCTCTTTCTATCCCTTCCCGCTTTTCTCTCTCCCACATCTTCTCTTTCTCCCGCATCTCCCGCATCTCCCGCTCCAGAGCCTCCACTCTTTCCGCAAGAGCCTGGTCTTGCGTTGACCGTGCGGTCATGACTTCTACGGTCACAATGTCCGTTTGAGCGTCAGGCGGTGGAGGCGCGGACACAGTAGCATCTACGATAAGAAGAAGGTAAGTATGGAAAGAAAAAGTTTCTTCGTATTCAAAATAAAATAACATGCAGGAATGACAAGTACTTTCAAAAGAAAGGAGATCGCAAATATGCGAGGTCTTCACTTCTTGGCTAGTCGCGGGAAGAGTAGGCCGGTCAGCGGGACAGGTTGCCTTAGCCGATCTGTATCGATTCTCTTCAGTATGGCCTTCTGAGACCGCTCATCACCTTCCTTCCGCATGCGCTTCAACTCATCATGAGTTGGGATAATCCCATCCATCGAGATGATCTCAATTTGAGGACACTTCACCGTCAATCTAGGGTTAAATGGGCGAGAAATTTTAATAGGCTTGGAGACCGTCGTGGCCTTACCTGACCGAATGACCTTAACAACACGTATGTCCGCTGCTGCTTTATCCTGGGCGGACTGCTTAGTCACGAGTCCGCCTGGCGCACCCTCGCCGGCCAGTGCGGCCTTCTCCGCCGCGATCTTCTTCTGCAGTTCTTCCTCTGCTGCTTCCTTGGCTGCGTCGTCAGTATTGACTATCGGGACGTTCTCATCTTCCTCCAGGAAGACTTCAAGCTCTTTCGAATACTCCAATGTGGAGGTGTTGACCGCAGGAACATCATCCTGACCGCCCAGAACGGCGGCAGGTGTCTTCTCAGCTGAAGGCTGTGAGATCATGCCCTCCTCCCTCACCGTGGAGGAGAGATTCTTCGGGCCTAACCATGCGGATAAGTCCTTGTTCTTTCTCTTCTTGCTCTTCTTTAATATTCTATCTTTTACAGTGGTCGACATTGCAGCTATTTTTCTCTTCTTCTCCTCTGCAACAAGCACCATTTCTTGATTTTTCGCCATCTTCTTCATTCCCTCGCGGGCAGCTCCGGTCCCGACGTCAACATTGAGAAGGGTTGACGAGCCCGCTTGCTGACCGCCATTGATCTTCTCTCCGTCCACCTTCCATGCGGCCATGGACTTTTCATAGACAAAGCTAATGTTGGCCAGCCCTTGAATCTGTTGAGAATTGAACCAGCCGACTGTTATTAATTAAGTTTAAATGTCTGTTGAAGTCTAAGTGTTTTCTTACCTGTTAACTTTCTTTTAATGCAACTTAATGCCCCGTGTGATGTTTTGTATTCCATGTACTTGCCGCTATATATTGTGGCCTGTATCTGCAAACAATGAATGAGATGAATGCATTATGATGAGCTTCTTTCCCTATCCATTCCTCCACCCATTTCTTCATTTACCTGCACTAAAGCTAGAAATATAATGAGTTAATTTCTATCAGTGGTATCAGAGCCAGTGGATTCCTGCATCCTGTGCTCTTGGATATCATGGCCTCATCATCTACCAACTCCCCAATCCCACCTTCTCCGCATATTCCTCTGTTCAATGGAGATCTATACGATCATTGGGCTGTCAAAATGGAGACTCTCCTTGAGTCACAAGATCTTTGGGAAATCGTCCAAGATGGGCCAAAACCAGATCCAAAAGAAAAAGTAAAAGATGGAGAGGTAGCTGTAATACCCAAAGGAGAAAAACAAAAGAACTCCTTGGCACTTCTACTCATCCAACAGGCAGTCACAACCAACGTGTTTCCAAGGATCATGGGAGCCAAAACTGCAAAACTTGCATGGGACACCCTCAAAGAAGTCTACAAGGAGACAAAAAGGTAATTTCCATTCGAAGAATAAGCATTAAGAAGCAGTTTGATGCACTTTCAATGAGAGAAGATGAAACAATCTTTGAGTTTATGCCTAAACTCACAAATCTCACAAATCAACTGAGCACACTTGGGGCACCCATACCTGAGAATGAGGTTGTTCTCAAAATATTAACAAGCTTACCAAGCACCTACAATCACATAGCATCCTCCATTGAGGAAAGTAATGACATAGAGACAATCCCTGTTGCCACACTCATTGGGAAAATCCAATCCCATGAGGAGCGGTTGAAACGCCATCAACCATCTCTTACCCATGCTTTGCAAACCAAAATGAATCTTGGTAAGCAAAACGTCAATGGAAAGAGGCCCGTGAAATCAAATAAACACCCTGGGCAGCAAGGGAAACAAATGACTCAAAATCACCATCACCAAAATCCTCCTCAACAATCTGAAAACAATAGAGGAAATGGAGTCTACTGCACCCTATGCAAAAAAAACGAATCATGATAACTCAAAGTGTTATTTTAAGTGCAAACGCTGCAAGACTCCCAACCATTTTGATCGGGATTGCTGGTTCAAGAACAAGGAAGAAGCCAAATTCATTGAAACTGAAAAAGAAGAAAAATAAGACAAGTTGTTCCTTGCCTGCAATCAAAATGAGCATCCTGAGAACAGCTCCATGTGGTACATTGACTCTGGCTGCTCAAACCACATGGCAAATGATAAAAGCTTATTCATTCAGCTTGATGAAGATGAAAAGTCTAAGGTCTATCTTGGAGATGGCAACTCCAGAACAATTGAAGGGAAGGGCAGCATCATAGTCAAGGATTCAGAAGGAAGAAAGAAAGTGATCTCAGATGTACAATATGTCCCATCTCTAGCACAGAACCTGCTGAGTGTCGGCCAGATGATCTATAATGGGTACTATCTAGTTTTTAAAACTAACAAATGTGAAATTTTTGACTCATATGGCAAGCAGGTGGTCTCTACTGAAATGTCCAAGAACAAGATATTCCCTCTTACCATGGAGCCTGATCACCCAGCTGCTCTCACCACTTTTCAATCCACCTCAGACATTGCCACAAGGTGGCACCATCGATTGGGACACCTCAACTACAGCTCAATGAAGACACTTATTGAGAACAAACTTGGAGAAGGACTGCCTGACCTCAAGGTTCAACTCAGCCCTTGTGAGACATGTGAAATAGGAAAATCCCATCGATTGCCATTCACTCACTCAACTCAACGATGCTCAAAGCCCTTGGAACTCTTACATTGCGACTTATGGGGACCATCCTCAATACCTACTGCAGGAGGTAAACGATATTTTTTCCTCATAGTTGATGATTATTCAAGATACATGTGGCTGTTTTTGCTTGAACATAAGTCGGACACCCTTTCCTGTTTCATTGACTATAAGAGACAGATAGAAAAGAAAATGGAGAGAAGCATAAAAACTATAAGAAGTGACAATGGAGGTGAATTCGTGTCACATGCTTTTCAACATTTCTGCTCTAACCATGGGATAAAACATGAGCTAACAACTCCAGGAACCCCTCAGCAGAATGGCGTGGTAGAACGCAGAAATCGAACAATATTGGAGATGGTTAGAACTATGATGCTGCATAAGAACATCCCAAAGCAGTTTTGGGGAGAAGCTGCTTGCACTGCAGTTCATGTGTTGAACAGAGTACCAACCAAAGCCAACAAAAATACCACTCCATATGAATTGTTGTATAAGAGGAAACCAAACCTGGGGCACCTGAGAACTTTTGACTGCATATCCTTTGGTCATATCCTCAAAGAAAAAAGGGACAAACTGGACCAAACAGCCACAAAGTGCGTATTCTTAGGCTACTGTGAAGACAGAAAAGCCTATCGTCTGTTTGATCCAATAAATTCCAACATCATCATTTCAAGAGATGCTGCATTTCATGAAGATCAACAGTGGACTTGGGCATCAGACAAGGATGTGAATCAGGATCCCCCCAACACGGTTGAGCTAAATTTCAACCCCCTCCATGTGCTGGAGGAATTGTCTACTCCTGAAGGGCAAAATATTGCTCATCTTCCTGATTCTCCAAGGTCATCATCGCCCATTCGGACCCGATCACTACAAGAAATTTATGATAATACTGATATAATCATGTTTCATTCCACTCCAGCCACTTATGAGGATGCAGCACCAAATGAAAACTGGAAGAGAGCAATGGATGATGAGATGAGAATTGTTGAAAAGAACAATACTTGGAGTCTTATCCACAGACCACATGACAAACCTATTATTGGTCTGAAATGGATATATAAGCTCAAGCATGATGAGAAAGGGAATGTAATCAAGCACAAAGCAAGAATTGTTGCTAAGGGGTACACCCAAAAGTTTGGAAGAGACTATGAAGAAACATTTGCCCCAGTTGCCCGGATGGACTCCATCAGACTCCTCCTCTCCATAGCTGCAAACAATGATTATTCCATACACCAACTAGACGTGAAATCAGCCTTCTTAAACGGGGTCTTATCAGAAGAGGTATATGTTGATCAGCCTGAAGGATACATAAAAAGGGGGAAAGAAAATGATGTATACAAATTGCATAAAGCCCTGTATGGATTAAAGCAGGCCCCCAGGGCATGGCATGCAAATATCACTGCATTTTTCAGCCAAGAAGGACTCATTGCAAGTAAGTTTGAACCCTCGCTCTTTACAAAAACTGAAGAAAGTGGTGAAAAAAATCATTGTGTGCCTTTATGTTTACGATCTTCTCGTCACTGGAGGATCAGAAAAAGCCATCCAGAGGTTCAAAACAAAAATGAAAGAGAAGTATGAGATGTCTGATCTTGGTCTCCTCAAATACTTCCTGGGAATGGAAATAAGAAAGTACCCTACAACCTATTTCCTATCACAAGAACACTATGCAATCGAACTCCTTAAGAAATTCAAGATGTGGGACTGTAACCCTAGTCAGACCCCCATGTGCACAAGCACTAAGCTGTGCAAGTTCAAAGAAGGAGACGAAGCAACTGATCTGGACACCTACAGGAGCTTAATTGGATCTCTCATTTATCTTACTAATTCCAGGCCAGACCTGGAACATTGTGTTAATTTCCTGTCCAGGTTCATGGGGTCGCCAACAAAGGAGCACATGGAGGCAGCCAAGCGTGTACTCAGGTACCTGAAGGGGACTGTCTCACTCGGGATTCTTTTCACCAAGGATATCGACCCATCGCTCACAGGTTACTGTGACTCGGATTGGGGAGGCTCTCAGGATGATCGAAGAAGCACCGAGGGATACATCTTCTTCTACGACACAAATCCCGTCTCATGGAGGTCGCGGAAGCAACAGACTGTAGCATTATCTACAACGGAAGCTGAGTACATGGGAATAACCTCAGCCTTATGTGAAGGTATCTGGATACAGAGAATGATGGAGGAGCTCACTGGAAAAGAGAAGAAGGAGATACTAATTAAATGCGACAACAGCTCTGCCATCTCCTTATCCAAAAACCCGGTGTTCCACAACCGCAGCAAACACATTGAGATCAAATACCACTTCATAAGAGAGAAGATGGAGAAAGGAGAAGCTAAGCTGGAGCATTGCCCGTCGGAACTACAGATCGCCGACATATTCACCAAAGCTTTACAGCGATGCCGCTTCAACAAGCTCAGAGCTGACCTAAAAGTTGCCGAGCCACCCGGTTCAAGGGGGAATGTTGAGAATTGAACCAGCCGACTGTTATTAATTAAGTTTAAATGTCTGTTGAAGTCTAAGTGTTTTCTTACCTGTTAACTTTCTTTTAATGCAACTTAATGCCCCGTGTGATGTTTTGTATTCCATGTACTTGCCGCTATATATTGTGGCCTGTATCTGCAAACAATGAATGAGATGAATGCATTATGATGAGCTTCTTTCCCTATCCATTCCTCCACCCATTTCTTCATTTACCTGCACTAAAGCTAGAAATATAATGAGTTAATTTCTATCAGAATCTTCATAACGACTTCGTCAGAGGGAGTGTGTAACAGGACTACTTTTACTTTACGCATCGGGACCACATTAGCTGAGCTGGCAATTCTTTGTGCCACGCCTGCATCAACGGTCCTGTTAACATTTACTTCAAATACATAGGGAGATGTAACGTTAGCACTATTCAATGAATGAAAGTATTCTGATTCTATCTTAATCTCTCTCTCTCTCTCTCCCTCTCTCCCTCTCCCTCTCTTTCTCTCTTCTCTCTCTTCCCGTTACCCTGCTTCTCCGGCGAATTCAGCCACTCATCTATTCGCCGCTCGCCGCCAACCTCCAACCCCGCTACAATTGGTGCTCTCGTTGACTGTCTCTCTATGGAGGGAACCCAGTCATCACCGGCACTCAACCAAATCGACGTCTCCCCGCCCACAACCACCGTTTCTTGGAGTGATTTTGACCGTAGACATGCGTTCTACATGGAACAGCATACTAGTGTCTGCGAAGCCATCAAATCAACCCAAGACCGTTTCACAAGCGACATCCAGCAATTGACGATATCAATTAACAACTCAGTTCAGCAACAAGAACGTTTCAAGCAAAACCAGGATCAACTACAAGAATCAAACAAACAACTCCATCAAGAATTCAAAGAACTGCGCTCTGATTTACGATCTCTCATCCAAACAATCGCGGCAAACCATGACAAGGAACCTCAGGCTACAACGAGGGCTCAGAATACCGAACATTACGGTCCAGGCGCTTCAGCATTGTCCGGCCTCCTCGGGCTTCCACCACCGGCGGCCCCTTCATTCCATCAGGGCACGTCTGAGGGGTTGCCCCGGTTCCGGACTGCTGTTTTCGATTCATACGGAGCGTCTTCATCACAGCCCGGCCTGTTAGGTCAACCTCCCACCCGTATACCACCAAGTTCAGCCGTTCCAGCACTGAACAACACCTTATCAACAACAAATCTCCCTTACTTAGCATCCGCACAACAATACGGACAGACCTCCAATCAAGAGGGCAGCCTGTCGGCGCCATCAAGAATGGACGCCCCAACATTTTCTTCAGGAGATCCGACAAACTGGATATATAAAACAGAAATGTATTTCCGATACAACAGTACCAACCCGCTGGACTACGTTTTTCTCGCATCCATGCATCTTGAGAACCCGGCATCCCAATGGTTCCAGGGATTACTACGCAATGATCTCTGCCCAGACTGGCATACATTCAAGAACGCTATAATGGATCGATTCGGCCCTTCGGATTCTGAGGATCCACTAGGTAAATTTATGAAACTTACTCAATTATCTACAGTTTCTGTTTATCAAGACACTTTCGAACTTTTAGCTTGCCAAGTTACCGGATTTACTGAAGATATGTTACGTAGAAATTTCCTGTCCGGACTTAAACCACACATACGTAGAGCCGTAATAGCACATCACCCCGACTCCCTTTACGAAACATTTAAACTCGCTAGGTTATTTGAAGACCAGTTCTTAGATGACCCAAAATCACAAAAACAATGGCCACCACGCACAAATTACATAGGCCAGAATAATAATACCCGCCCAGCACGCATGGCAGTCCGGCGACTTTCACCAGCTGATTTACAAGCTCGCCGAGAACGTGGCCAATGTTTTTCATGTGAAGAACGATGCGTGCCCGGGCATAAATGTAAAAACAAAGCTACCGTATATATTTTGGACGGCGAACAAGAGGACGACCAAGAATGGATAATAGAAGACCACATAGAAGAACCAACCCCAGAAGAATTTATAAACCCAGAAATAAGTGTACACACACTGATGGGAACATTTCCTAGTAAATCATTACGAGTCCAAGGAAAAATAGGGCAATCCACCGTCCATATTTTCTTGGACAACGGTAGCACGCACAGTTTTATAACTAAAAGATCAGCAACATTTCTTAAACTGTCAATTGTCGCAATTCCCCCATTCAAGATACATGTGGGCAACGGTAACAAAATGTTTTGCAAAGAACTTTGCCCACAGGTTGATCTTAACATCCAGGGAATCAACTTCAAAATAGACCTCTTTATAACAGATTTACATGGAGCCGATATAATTCTAGGTTTTAATTGGTTAGAAATGCTAGGACCCATAACCACAAACTACGCCACACGTGAAATGACCTTCACACATCAAGGGACACCATGTAGAATAAAGGGGATAACCACATTGAACTCAGGGTCGATGTCGTCCTCCCAGATTCATAAATTAGTGGCACAGGACTCAATTGAGTCTATGCTACTATGCCTACAAACAGAACCATTAAAGGAACAGGACACCACATTTGACAATAGTACAATACCACAATCTATTCAAAATATATTAGAGGATTATCACAACCTCTTCTCACTACCACAAGGGTTACCACCACAAAGAGCACTGGACCACAAAATACCACTTCTCAATGAATCACATATCGCTAAAGTTACACCATACCGATACCCATACCGCCACAAAAATGAAATTGAACGCTTAATAGCAGAAATGTTAAGCCAAGGACTCATACGACCGAGTAATTCATCTTTTAGCTCACCAGTTCTTCTAATTAAAAAAAAAGACGGCGCATGGCGTTTTTGCGTGGATTACCGCGCACTAAACGCCCTCACCATTAAAGATAGTTTCCCAATGCCAACAATTGATGAATTACTAGACGAGCTCCATGGAGCAAAATATTTTTCAAAGTTAGATTTACACTCCGGATATCATCAAGTTCGAATGAATGAAAATGATATCCATAAAACAGCTTTCAGGACCCATAACGGCTTATACGAATTTTTGGTAATGCCATTTGGCCTCACCAACGCACCAGCGTCCTTTCAAGCACTTATGAACACAATCTTTAAGCCATTTCTCCGAAAATTCGTAGTAATCTTCTTCGATGACATCTTAATATATAGCCCTTCCCTATCCGCGCACAGCTTAAATTTACAAAAGGTTTTTGAGGTCTTACACAGGAATAATCTACACCTTAAACGATCCAAATGCACTTTCGCCGTGACCAACATAGACTTTCTAGGGCATTTGATCACACAAGAAGGTGTGAAACCAAATCCAGGAAAAATAGAAGCAATTGCGGAATGGCCAACCCCACAAACACAAAAACAATTACGCGCATTCCTAGGCTTAGCAGGCTACTACAGAAGATTTATACGCCAATATGCCACAACCACAGCACCACTCACCGATCTACTCACAAAAAATGGTTTCACTTGGTCGGAAACAGCAAACAATGCCTTTATACATATTAAAAGCTTGTTAACAGTCGCACCCATTTTAGCATTACCCAACTTCGACTTACCCTTTACCATTGAATGTGATGCATCTAATGTAGGCATCGGGGCAGTTCTAACCCAAAAGGGACATCCCCTTGCGTATTTTAGTAAAAAGCTGTCGGTTAAGGACCAAGCCAAATCAACCTATATAAGAGAATTGATGGCTATCACAACCGCTGTGAGCAAATGGAGGCAATACCTAATAGGCTCCTCATTCATAATACTCACGGACCACCAGACATTGCATAATCTGAATAACCAAATTATGACAATGCCTGAACAACATAAATTCCTGACCAAACTATTGGGATTTAACTATTCCATTCAATATAGGCCGGGCCGCGAAAATACAGCAGCAGATGCTCTATCACGCGTCCATGAGCCAATCAATAATGCAACTATAAACTCCTTTCAAAATATTTCATTTACTTACTCTAATCTCTTTGACGAATTAGAAAACGACTACCAAACAGATGCAAAGGCAAAACAGATTTTGGAAACACTAAGCAAGGATCCTAATAGTATTCCGGACTGGACAAAAATAGGCAGCCGACTATTTTATAAACAACATCTCTATATCCCCGAATCTACCACAAGAGTGATCTTAATAAGTGAGGCTCACGACACGCGTATCGGAGGACATTCCGGAATCACAGCAACACTAAAACGCCTCGCCCATTACTACTACTGGCCAGGAATGCACAATGAGGTTAAATATTACATTCAGCGATGCGACATTTGCCAAAAAGGCAAGGATCGCAATAATAAGCCACTAGGCACCCTTCAACCTTTGCCAATCCCGACCCAAATTTGGGCGGATATTTCAATCGATTTTATTACCCACCTACCCAAATCACAGTCATACACGACGATTTTGGTAATAGTAGACAGACTATCAAAAGGGGCACATTTTGCCCCATTACCAACACATTACACAGCCCAGTCGGAAGCACAAACGTTCTGGGAATTCTGTGGGAAATTACATGGCATACCCGAAACAATTGTTTCGGATCGAGATTCGATATTTTTGAGCAAATTTTGGCTAACGTTTTTTAAAAATAACGGGACGAAACTACGTTTCAGCACGGCCTACCATCCCCAAACAGATGGACAGACCGAGCGCGTCAACCGTTGTATTAATCAATATTTACGTCTATTTTCATTCCGGCACCCCGCACGATGGGCCCAGATGTTAAGCTGGGCAGAATATCATTATAACACCAGCTATCACACAGCGGCGGGCATATTGTAACACCTCCCCTGTAATGACCATATAATATGGGTCCGGCCGGGACCCCACAACATATAACCGCCACAGCTTTAGTATTAAAAGATGATATTAACTACCCAATCTCATGACTCAGACAACACAGCGGAAACAAACTAAGCTACAGAGATTGTCCATACTACAAAGGAGTCCAACTGGCCTTAAGGCCTTACACAACAATGTCCAAAACATCAAACATTCCATAATAAAAGACATCCCAACGAAAGGGGATAAATAGTTTTTTCCCTAAACTACCTCGGCATGCAAGCCGGATATAACAAAGTACGAAGAAAGTAATGCAGGAAATCAACTAAGCACTTCGTGAGGCTTTAGGCCTTTTTGGCCGGCGCGCTGGGTCCAGCCTGCGATCCTTGCCCTGCAACCAAATCACAAAGAGCGGTAAACGAGGGTCAGCTATGGCTGACCACAAGCGGTGTAACAACATCCCTCCTCCCGGCCGTCCTAGCGGACCCCGGGGAACTACTTCACCCTGCAAGTCAGCACTTCGTATGCAAATGTACATAAGGGAAAGCAACATAAATACTGGCATGAGTGTCACAAGCATCATCCACGTTTCTATGTTGAGCAGGTAATAAAAGGGGCCTAACAATGCAAAATGAGTGCAAGCCCGGGTTTCACCCAAGGCGCCCTAAAGCGTATGAATCTAACACATCATCATACATCACCAACACAAGGGTACTCATTACTTCCCCATAAGGGCATCAAAACCCAAGGCCAAGCGCTCTCGCTGAGACTCACCTCGTCTGGCCTTCCATGCCATCGGGCTTGTCTGACAGCTCACACGCTCGGGCCGCCAACAACGCACCAAGACCGATTCTAAGAATTCTGGCCAATCAAAACGTCCCAAGGCCCTGGGCTTACTCTCGGGACAACGTCCACCGATTGCCTCGCCTGGTGACCGTCAACGGACTCAACCGTAGCACAGACATTCTCGTCAGTCAACAAACGAAGGGACTAATCTTGCCGGGACACTCTCCACACGTGAATCTCAGTCTCCACGGGATAGCCAGCCGACCACAAAGACCAATCGCGCCTTCGCACAACCCTAGGCATCACAAGCCCCATAATCCGCATATTAATTCTCCGCCCTAAGCCCAACATTCGTTACCACACGAAGCTACAAGGGCATCACAACGACGAGTTCGCCGTATTCGGATTTCTAACAAAACCCCTAAAATGCGCGTAAATCAACATCACCGGATCGGACCAACGGCCACAAATCCGGCTTCACCCACAATGCCTAATCCGCTAACGGAGCGGATCTCTAGTGCAAAACATGCCGGGGACGGACACAATCAACCCGGTGGTTTCTCTTGAACCAAGGCGACCCGGATCCCTCTCACTCGACGGATCCGGTGCCAAAAATGCAGGAAAAGAAGAGATGCCAAACACGCATCCTAAAGACCGGGAGGAGAAACGTCGTTACCTTTTGAGATCTCCTCCTAGCCATGAGAAGCTTGCAACCACACGGTGGAGAAGAAGCACCTTGATGCCCTCTACGCACTGCCGGTCTCGGATCGGCGAACGGAGCTCCGAAGCTCCGGCAATGACAGAATCCCCTTCTTCTTCCTCCTTGCCTCCTCCTCCTTTCTCCAACCTAAGAGAGAGAAAGACTTGGAAAAAAATGAGGGTTTAACTCCTCTACTAAGCCCTAAACCCCCCCAGCCATCCATCGCAGCCGTTGGATCAAATTCCAATAGATTTGGACGGACCGATCTCCTTCTCCGCTCAAAATCGCGGAACAGAATAAACAGGGCGCACGATCATATGCGCACGGTCACTGGTCGTGCGCGAAGAAGACACTGGTCGTGCGCACTGTTCGAGACAGAACTCTGAATCCTTGCGAATAGCGCACGATCACATGCGCACGGTCACTGGTCGTGCGCAAAGAGGAAATGGTCGTGCGCACTATCCGAGACAGAACTCCGATTTCTTGCGGCTAACGCACGATCATTGGCGCACGATCACTGGTCGTGCGCGAAGAGGAGAAATGGTCGTGCGCGAAGAACTGCTATGGAATTCCTAGCCTATCCCGAGCGCAGCACTACCACTCCGCCTACCTCGCTGAACTACGATTTTTGGGGTGTTACAACTCCACCCCCCCTTAAAAGAATTTCGTCCTCGAAATTTCAGAATTTAAACAGGAAATTCATAACGCATACCTGGAGCGAAAAGTTCCGGGAAATCCTCCCGCATCGCTTGCTCACGCTCCCAAGAGAATTCGTCTCGCCCGCAGTTGTCCCATCGCACCTTTACAAGTTTGACTTGCTTGTTACGCAACTGCCGGACTTCTGAATCCTCCACGCACACCGGGCGAACCCTCGCCCCCAAGTTCTCCATCACCGGCACCGCCGCCGCTTCGACCACGACACTCGGCTCTACCAAAGCTTTCCTCAGCACGGAGACATGGAAAACGTCATGTAATCCACTCAGCTCTGCGGACAACGCCAAACGATAGGCTGCTTCGCCTATACGCTCCGTAACCTCGAACGGACCCAAATATCTTGGACTCAACTTCTTGAGTCGCCGCACCCGCGAAACACCCTTGAACGGCTTGATCTTCAAGTAGACCATGTCGCCCACTGCAAACTCCACATTTCTGTGGCGCGCATTAAAATACTTTGCTTGCCGATCCTGAGCAACCTTCATGCGCTCCTGAATCATCCGCACAATCTCGCAAGCATCTTCCACCACTTGCTTTCCCAAAATCTTAGTGTCTCCCACCTCTGCCCAAGACATCGGCGTTCGACACTTCCTTCCATACAAAGCTTCGTATGGCGCCATCTTGATACTCGCCTGGAAGCTATTATTATAGGCGAACTCCACCATGAAAAGGTGGTCCTCCCAACCTTTGCCAACGTCGAGAGCACACATCCTCAACATGTCTTCCAACGTACGGTTCGTTCGCTCCGTCTGACCATCGGTCTGCGGATGGAACGCGGTACTAAACTTGAGCTTCGTGCCTAGACTTTTCTGCACTAATCTCCAGTCCTTCGATGTGAATCGCCCATCGCGATCACTAACGATGCTCTTCGGAATCCCGTGCAACCGCACAACGTTTCGAACATAAAGCTCCACGAGCTTTTCCACGCCATCACCCTTCTGGTTCGGAATGAAGTGGGCCACCTTCGTCAGGCGATCTACTATCACCCAAATCGCATCGTTACCCTGCTGCGATCGAGGCAAACCATGCACAAAATCCATAGAGATGTCATCAAATTTCCATTCGGGGATGGGAAGAGGCTTCAAGAACCCGCCGGGCCTTTGGCACTCAACCTTCACCAAGGCACAAGTCTGACATCGGCTCACGTACTCGGCTACATCACGCTTCATCCCAGGCCACCAAAAAGATTTCTTCAAATCCGCTTACATCTTTGTACTTCCGGGATGAACGGAGTACTTCGTAAAGTGAGCTTCAAACATCAACTCCTCGCGGAGCTTGCCAAAGCGCGGAACACAAACCCTTCCGTCCCTTTTTAAGATCCCACCAACCATCTCCAAAGCAGTGCCCTCGCTTTGTTGAGCCTCCAACACCAACTGTTGGCACTCCTCGTCCGCACTGGTCGCCTCTCGGATCCGATCCGTTATGTCACATTGCATTTCAATCCAATTCAAACGAGCTACGCTAGACTCACCTCTAGCCACACAAGAGATATCAAGAGACTCCAAGTCTCGAATCAACCGCTCGTTATGCGCCTCCATCCAATTACCTTGCCCGGAGTACTTCCTACTCAAAGCATCCGCCACCACGTTGGCTTTACCCGGCGTATATTGAATCTCCACGTCGTAGTCCCCAAGGAACTCGACCCACCTACGCTGCCACATATTCAGATCCTTTTGGTCTAGAAGATACCTCAAGCTTTTGTGATCCGTGAAGATCTCCACCTTCGCACCATAAACGTAGTGCCGCCACAACTTTAGCGCAAAGATTACCGCCGCCAACTCCAGATCGTGGACGGGGTAATTCTTCTCATGAGTCTTTAACTGCCTTGACCCATAAGCGATCACCTTGCCGTGCTGCACAAGCACGCACCCCAACCCGCAACCTGACGCGTCGCTGAAAATCTGAAATCCTTCCGTCCCACTAGGAAGACTAAGGATTGGAGCGGACATCAACCTTTCCTTCAGATTCTCAAATGCCCGGGCACACTCCGGTGTCCATACGAACTTCTGGTCCTTGCGAGTGAGAGTGGTGAGGGGCAGCGCCATCCGCGAAAAGTTCTCCACGAACCTTCTATAATAACCGGCTAGTCCAAGGAAGCTCCGGACTTCCGCCACGGTCCTCAAGGCAGGCCAATCTCTAATGGCTTCAATCTTCGCTGGATCTACCGCCACCCCGTCTCCACTAATTATGTGCCCCAAGAAAGCCACCTTCTCGATCCAAAACTCGCATTTGGAGAACTTAGCATAGAGCTGATTCTCCCTTAGAGTCTGCAATACTTGCCTCAAGTGAGACTCATGCTCTGCCTCCGATTTTGAATACACCAAAATGTCATCAATAAACACCACCACGAACGAATCTAAGAACGGGCGAAAAACCCTGTTCATCAAATCCATGAACACAGATGGCGCGTTCGTCAAACCGAACGGCATCACCGAAAACTCGTAGTGTCCATACCGAGTCCCGAACGCTGTCTTGGCAACGTCCTCTTCTCGAATCTTCAACTGGTAGTACCCCGATTTCAAATCCAACTTGGAGTACACCACCGACCCCACTAACTGGTCGAACAAGTCATCGATTCGGGGAATCGGATATTTATTCTTAACGGTCAATTTATTCAATTCACGGTAATCGATACACAACCGCATACTTCCGTCTTTCTTCTTCACAAACAATACCGGCGCGCTCCACGGCGAAGAGCTGGGCCTAATGTACCCTTGCTCTAACAACTCCTGCAACTGAACCTTTAACTCGGCCAGTTCCTTCGGTGCCATCCTAAACGGAGGACGCGACACTGGCCTCGCACCCGGTACCAACTCTATCGAGAAATCAATTTCACGCTGAGGAGGTGCTCCCGGAAGCTCCTCGGGGAATACATCCTCAAATTCTTCCACCACCGGAACTTCTCTAATAGCCAACTTTGTGGAGTGAGTCTCCAACAAAGCTAAGAACGCCTCGCCTCCTTGGTTTACCGCACGCCTCAATTGCATAGCGGAAATCAGGGAGTAAGCCACTCCGCTTAGGCCTTCGAACTTGACCTCTGCTCTACCTTCACCTCTCAGGGTTACCACCTTCAACTGGCAGTCGATACTAGCTCGCTGCTCCGCAAGCCAGTCCATCCCCAAGATAACATCGAATTCGGCTAGTGGCAGAATCACTGCTACCAACACGAAATCACAATCGCCAAATTGCATTACAATGCGTCCCTTCCTCATGGTAGTCATGAAAGACCCATTCGGCATACGCACACTCAGCTCCACTCCTGCCACTACGGGCTCAGCACCAATCTTCCGGATAAAACTTTCCGCAAGAAAAGAGTGTGACGCCCCCGTGTCGAACAACACTCGAGAGGGGTAGCCCGAAACTAGCACGAAAACTAACCACGTGCAAAACAAACATGAAAGGCCGCAACCTATATTATAGTAACAACCGAAAACTTAAACTTTTCATACCTGTCACCACATCGGGTTGACGTATCGCTTCCTGCTGCCCAAGGTTGTAGGCCCTAGGCTGCACTGGAGGGAACCGCGAAGCACTCGACTCCGCCGCTTTCCCCTTCTCTGCAACACTGGGACCCGAACGCACCGATTGTTCTTGCCTCGGCTCTGGCCCAGCTCCGCCCTCGGTACAAAAACGACTAATGTGACCCACCTTGCCACACTGGTAACAAGTAACCGGACCTTTGGAACGGAAATCTCCCGAAGGTGCGCCACTTCTCTCCCCAGGTCTGTTAGGACGGGGCTTCTTCTTCCATCGGCTGCCCTCGGATTTCCACTGGGATTGAGACTGAGAAGGCTTTCCTTCTCCCTGCCTTGCCGCAACACCCTTTCGCCGCTGAGTTCGCTCCAAGTCGCTCTCCAGCGTGCGAGCGGCTTCGACCAACTCATTGAATCCCGCATTCTTCAAGGCTATGAGTGGTTGCCTTAAGTTTTCCCTCAACCCTTGATAAAAGAGGTTATCTCTCTCTTCATCATCTGCCATTGTCGTGCCCGCATACCGACCCAACCGAGTGAACTCTTGCAGATATTCATCCACCGTCTTCTCCCGCTGCACCAAATGCAGAAACTGCCGCTGCAGTGCTAACCTTGTTGAAACCGGAATGTAACGCTTTAGGAAAGCGTTTCCAAACTCCTCCATGGACGGAACACGCCCAACAAAATGTCGACCGCTATGGTTCACCCACCACAACTTCGCATCGCCCTCTAACATGAAGCTCGCAAAGTGAGACTGCCTCTCAGCTGGGGTCTCAGCTGCCTTCAAGAGCTCCCGGATCCTCGAAAGCCAATCCTCGGCATCCGTTGGAGTGCCCACTCCCTTGAATGTCGGAGGGTGGAAACTCAAGAAATACTTCATGAATCGATCACCCATCGGAATAGCTCTCTCCGCTAGAGGCTCTGCTTGCCTTACTTCGACATCCGGTGTATCCGGCGTAGCCGCCGGAGTGACAGGGGTCGCAACATGCACCACCGGCGTAGGAACCCGTGGCATCGCTCCAGCTTGAGCCGCCACCATTGCCTCCGCTAGCATGCGGCAGAAATCAGCCGGGGACATGCCCACATTCATGAGGCCTGGAGCAGTAGTACTACTCCCCGAAGGCTCCTCTTGCCTCCTCGATGTCCCCGCATCGTCGCCAACATCCTAGCATAAGCAAGGAAAAAGACTCATCAGTCTCTATTCGCAAGACTCAAACACAGGGATACTCATGATCCCGCACAATACTCCTATGTGGACAATCTCTTACGTGATCCAAATACACTAGACCTCGCAAGAATACTAAACCTCGCTTTGATACCAAATTGTAACACCTCCCCTGTAATGACCATATAATATGGGTCCGGCCGGGACCCCACAGCATATAACCGCCACAGCTTTAGTATTAAAAGATGATATTAACTACCCAATCTCATGACTCAGACAACACAGCGGAAACAAACTAAGCTACAGAGATTGTCCATACTACAAAGGAGTCCAACTGGCCTTAAGGCCTTACACAACAATGTCCAAAACATCAAACATTCCATAATAAAAGACATCCCAACGAAAGGGGATAAATAGTTTTTTCCCTAAACTACCTCGGCATGCAAGCCGGATATAACAAAGTACGAAGAAAGTAATGCAGGAAATCAACTAAGCACTTCGTGAGGCTTTAGGCCTTTTTGGCCGGCGCGCTGGGTCCAGCCTGCGATCCTTGCCCTGCAACCAAATCACAAAGAGCGGTAAACGAGGGTCAGCTATGGCTGACCACAAGCGGTGTAACAACATCCCTCCTCCCGGCCGTCCTAGCGGACCCCGGGGAACTACTTCACCCTGCAAGTCAGCACTTCGTATGCAAATGTACATAAGGGAAAGCAACATAAATACTGGCATGAGTGTCACAAGCATCATCCACGTTTCTATGTTGAGCAGGTAATAAAAGGGGCCTAACAATGCAAAATGAGTGCAAGCCCGGGTTTCACCCAAGGCGCCCTAAAGCGTATGAATCTAACACATCATCATACATCACCAACACAAGGGTACTCATTACTTCCCCATAAGGGCATCAAAACCCAAGGCCAAGCGCTCTCGCTGAGACTCACCTCGTCTGGCCTTCCATGCCATCGGGCTTGTCTGACAGCTCACACGCTCGGGCCGCCAACAACGCACCAAGACCGATTCTAAGAATTCTGGCCAATCAAAACGTCCCAAGGCCCTGGGCTTACTCTCGGGACAACGTCCACCGATTGCCTCGCCTGGTGACCGTCAACGGACTCAACCGTAGCACAGACATTCTCGTCAGTCAACAAACGAAGGGACTAATCTTGCCGGGACACTCTCCACACGTGAATCTCAGTCTCCACGGGATAGCCAGCCGACCACAAAGACCAATCGCGCCTTCGCACAACCCTAGGCATCACAAGCCCCATAATCCGCACATTAATTCTCCGCCCTAAGCCCAACATTCGTTACCACACGAAGCTACAAGGGCATCACAACGACGAGTTCGCCGTATTCGGATTTCTAACAAAACCCCTAAAATGCGCGTAAATCAACATCACCGGATCGGACCAACGGCCACAAATCCGGCTTCACCCACAATGCCTAATCCGCTAACGGAGCGGATCTCTAGTGCAAAACATGCCGGGGACGGACACAATCAACCCGGTGGTTTCTCTTGAACCAAGGCTGTGAAATTTTCCGGATCTTGTGAGAGCAAGCAGGAATAACAACTAGAGATGCAAGCCAAACAACCAGAGACAATCTTAGGCAAACAAAACGATCTTTATTGAAAGCAACACTTCAATTACAGGGCAAGACATGCTCGACGAGACATGATTTCGTCAGCACAAAACTTCAAGGAGAAAGAACAGAAACTGAAGATAACCGAGACCGCACGGTCTCTTGCCGAACTCAGCAGCTCGCCAGACCGCTGCTGCCAGACCGCAACCGCTCCCGATCTCGGAATACTACCAAACCGCTGCACCAGACCGCTCCTTTGCCGATCTCCTGATTCCCGAATTCAGCACCACAACTCCAAGCCGCAAACCGCCCGAACACTTTCAGAGGAAGAGGTGATCGCTGCTGCCTGCACTATCCGCAGAAGCTGTACAAAGAAGAATTCAATCAGAGACCGCTCGGTCAAATAAACACAGACCGCAGGAACTAGGCAAACTTGGCTTACACTTGGTGTGTCTATTTGTTGCTACAGTGGCTCCCTATTTATAGGCGTGAGACCTGATCCAGTCACCACCCTATGAGATAGAGTCACCACCCATCAGATCGCGCGACCTTACCGGTCAACCCGCGCAATCACAGCAACCCTCCTGCTTCATTTTGGTGAGCGCCGACTTCACTCCAGACCGCGGGAGATCGCTACTCCCTTGGTCTGAACACGACTCCACACGGAGATCGCCAGACCGCCTAGAAGTCACCCACCACCCGTGTTCGCCTGAGACCGCAAACACAGCCAGCTCGCCTTCCTGGTCTCCTCCTGAGACCGCGAACTGAGACCGCGCGACTAAGATGACTTAGTCCGCGAACTCCTTCAGAACCCTCTGGAAAGCCACCAGACCGGATTCAAGAGCCAACCCGTGCGGTCACGCCAGACCGGCACGTCTTTGAAGAGAACTTGTCACGCGGTCAGAGACAGACCGCGCGACCCTGAGGATGAACACCCGTCATGCGGTCACAGCCAGACCGCACGACCTCCACCTCCAGCAGCCCTTGGACCAGACCAGCGGTCAACCCCGGAAGCCGCAGCTGACCAATAGAACAGATCGCCATTTGACAGACCGCCAGACCGTGCGGTCACGCCAGACCGCCCGGTCTCCTTCCGGACCGCCCAGGTCCAAAAGCCTCCTCCACTTCCACTTCAATAATTTCAACACTCCCCCTTGAAGTGGGAAGTGGAAACTAGCCCAAGTAGCTCCCTTAGCCGTGTGAACGGCCCCTTTGCCAGCGCCTTTGTGAAGATGTCAGCGACATTGTCCGCACTCCGCACATGCTCGACCGAAAGAGATCCCTCTAGCACCTTCTCCCGTATGAAGTGATGCTCGATCTCAATATGCTTGGTCCTCGCGTGACAAACTGGATTGGTTACCAGTTTGAGAGCACTCTCGTTGTCACCGCGTAGCAGAGTCGGCTCCCGAACCTCCTTGTGGACATCTCCTACCAACCTCCTAAGCCAGATGGCTTCCTGAGCTGCCAAGGCCGAAGCCTTGTATTCCGCTTCCGTGGTAGAGACTGACACGGAATCCTGCTTCTTGCTGCACCATGATATAGCCGTAGGGCCCGCCATGAAGACGAATCCGGATGTCGACTTCCGATCATCCGAATCTCCCCCGTAATCAGCATCCATGTATCCATGCACTTCGAAGCCCGCATCCTTCCTGTATAGGAGACCCATGTCCGAGGTCGCCTTGACATACTTCAGAATGTTCTTGGCCGCTAGCAGATGAGGTACCCGTGGCTCCGCCATAAATCGACTCACTCTGCCCACTGCATATGCAATGTCCGGCCTCGTGATTGTCAGATAGATTAAGCTCCCAACCAGAGCTCGAAACACCAACGGATCTTGCATGATCCTCCCCTCATCCTTCCGAAGCTTCATAGCCTTCTCCAGAGGTGTGGAAGTGCACTTCCCTTCCTTCATGCCGAACCGCTCCACGATCCGCTCCGCATATCCGGCTTGGGTCACCAGCACTCCACCTTCCTTCCTCTGCACCTCAAGTCCAAGGAAATGGTGAAGCTCACCTAAGTCCTTCATCTCGAACCTGATAGACAGCTCGGCTCGAAGCTGCGCTACCTCCTCCTTCGAGTTCCCCGTCACGATCATATCGTCGACGTATAACAACACAATAACCTGAAGCTCTCCGCTCTTCTTGACGAACAAGCTTGAGTCCGAGTCTGAAGCAACAAATCCACAGAATAGGAGATATTCTGCGATCTTCCCGTACCACGCCCTCGGCGCTTGCTTCAAACCATACAGGGCCTTCTTTAGCTTGCAGACATGCTCCGGAAAATCTTCAGACACAAAACCTGGTGGCTGGACCATGAAGATGTCCTTGTCAATCTCGCCGTACAAGAAAGCATTCTTGACGTCGAGCTGCCAAATCTCCCATCCACTGAACGCCGCCAAGGCAATGATGAACCGAACTGAAGTCATTTTTGCCACCGGACTGAATGTCTCATCGTAATCTTCACCGTATTGCTGTGAGAACCCCCGAGCCACAAGACGAGCCTTGTACCGCTCGATACTGCCATCAGCTTTCTTCTTGAGCTTGTAGACCCACTTGCATGTAACAGGAGCGATGCCCTTAGGCTTGGGCACAAGAGACCAGGTCTCATTCTTCTCGAGAGATGTCATCTCTTCTTGCATCGCAACATCCCACTCCTTCACGCCTTTGGCCTTCTCAAAGCTCGACGGCTCCCTCTCATCCAAGGGACCAGCAAAGAAACATGAGACAAAGCTCACTGCGTTTCCTCCTGTATAGCGATCAGGGGCAATGATAGATCGCTTCGATCTCCTCAGCTCCTTCCCCTGAACCGCTCCATCTCCAGCTGCTTCTTCCCTAGCTCCTCTTCCAGACGTGCTAGGAGCATTGCTCCCCCTGTTCCCTGAACCAGAAGCTCCCGTCTCTGAACTAGAAGGTGATGGACCACCTGGTGACACAGGTAGCTCCACCTGAAGATTTTCCGCAGCTTGCTCCGGCTCCTCCACCCTGTTCTCTGGTAGCTCTACATCAGAAGACCCCTTATAAGATGTCACCTCATCGAACACGACGTCGCGAGATACAACAAATCTCCGCGTCTCTGGGTCCATGCACTTCCACCCTTTCTTCCTCTCATCGTATCCCACAAAGACTAGCTTCCTAGCTTTCGCTTCTAGCTTTGTCCGAAGAGCATCTGGGATGTGCACGTAACAGGTGGAACCGAACACCCGAAGGTGTGCCACACTTGGTTTCTCCTTGAACATCATCTCATGCGGGGTCAACATGTTGATGGGGCTCAAAGGCATCCGGTTGATGACGTAAGCAGCACAAGACATTCCCTCCGCCCAAAAAGACTTTGGGATACTCTTGGCATGAAGCCAACACTTGCAGGTCTCCGTCAGATGACGAATCTTCCGCTCTGCAACTCCGTTCTGTTGTGGAGTATGCGCACAAGTGAGCTCTCTCCGGATGCCCGCCTTCCTGCAAAAACTGGAGAACTCAGCAGAGGTGAACTCCCCTCCGTTGTCCGTCCTCAGCTTCTTGATCCGCAGATTCAGCCGACCCTCCACGAGCTCCTTGAACTCCACAAACTTGGCAAATGCCTCCGCCTTCTCCTTCAGGAAATATACCCAGACATATCTGGTGTAATCATCGATTAGCACCAGCATATATCTGCTGCCTCCGTAGCTTGGGGTAGCAGTCGGTCCCATCAAGTCACCGTGGATGCACTCCAACGGCTGACAATACCTTGTCTGCGACTTGTCAAACGGTAGTCGATGAGACTTGCCGAACTGACATCCCGCGCAAACATGACCTTCTCCGTAGGAAGATAGACTTGGCAGGCCCTTGACCAGACCTCTCACCGCCATAGCTTTCAGCTTGTCCATACCTACGTGCCCCAACCTCTCATGCCATATAACGGCACCATCATTCGTCTTCATCTTGTCAACGTAGGAACTTGTCGACAAAACGAACAAGTCCTTCGCCCTTCTCCCAACATGGACGACCTCGGCCTTCACGGCCTCTACATTTCGTAGAAATTTCGTGGTCTTCTTCTTCTCCTTCTCCCACTTCTTCTTCCCTGAGAAGAGAACCTCGCCATCTCCCCCAGTCACTGACACCCCCGCCATCTGCCTTGCCAGACTTTCCTGCGAAGCTAGCAGATTCTCCAGCTCTAGCAGAGACGGCTGATTTGCCCATCCCTGTACCGACGTCACAAAGGCCACATATTCCTTCCGCAAGCCGCGGATGATGTGCCTCTTCAGCTTCGTCTCAGAAATTGGCTCATCAGGATCCAGGGCTGATATCTCAGCGCAGAGATTCTTCATCTTCAAAAAGAAGTTCGAGATAGAAAGATCACCTTGAGCTGACCTCGCCAGCTCATTCTCTAAGAACTGTAGCCTTGCTATATTCTTTTTGTTAAACAGCCCATCCAGGGCTCTCCAGATCTCAGCAGCTGATCCACACCCCAAGATGTGATCAAAGAGATCAGGTGAAATGGCACGCTTCAAGGTGAACTCGGCCTTGGCGTTGGTCTTCCTCCATGCCCTCACGGCCGGTCCATTATCACCTCCTACTACTGCCTTTACCTCTTCTGTTTCATCTCCTCCTACCACCTCCCAGAGGTCCTCACCCAGAAGATAGCTCTGCATACACGACTTCCACTTCTTGAAGTTAGTCGATGTAAGCATCTCAATACCAAGACCTCTTGCAAAACCACCTTCCATTGCACTTCCTCTGGTTCCTTCTTCACAAAGGCGATGGCTACTCTAAGTTATTCACTGCTCTTTCAACTCCAACCTAGCTCTGATACCATGTGAAATTTTCCGGATCTTGTGAGAGCAAGCAGGAATAACAACTAGAGATGCAAGCCAAACAACCAGAGACAATCTTAGGCAAACAAAATGATCTTTATTGAAAGCAACACTTCAATTACAGGGCAAGACATGCTCGACGAGACATGATTTCGTCAGCACAAAACTTCAAGGAGAAAGAACAGAAACTGAAGATAACCGAGACCGCACGGTCTCTTGCCGAACTCAGCAGCTCGCCAGACCGCTGCTGCCAGACCGCAACCGCTCCCGATCTCGGAATACTACCAAACCGCTGCACCAGACCGCTCCTTTGCCGATCTCCTGATTCCCGAATTCAGCACCACAACTCCAAGCCGCAAACCGCCCGAACACTTTCAGAGGAAGAGGTGATCGCTGCTGCCTGCACTATCCGCAGAAGCTGTACAAAGAAGAATTCAATCAGAGACCGCTCGGTCAAATAAACACAGACCGCAGGAACTAGGCAAACTTGGCTTACACTTGGTGTGTCTATTTGCTGCTACAGTGGCTCCCTATTTATAGGCGTGAGACCTGATCCAGTCACCACCCTATGAGATAGAGTCACCACCCATCAGATCGCGCGACCTTACCGGTCAACCCGCGCAATCACAGCAACCCTCCTGCTTCATTTTGGTGAGCGCCGACTTCACTCCAGACCGCGGGAGATCGCTACTCCCTTGGTCTGAACACGACTCCACACGGAGATCGCCAGACCGCCTAGAAGTCACCCACCACCCGTGTTCGCCTGAGACCGCAAACACAGCCAGCTCGCCTTCCTGGTCTCCTCCTGAGACCGCGAACTGAGACCGCGCGACTAAGATGACTTAGTCCGCGAACTCCTTCAGAACCCTCTGGAAAGCCACCAGACCGGATTCAAGAGCCAACCCGTGCGGTCACGCCAGACCGGCACGTCTTTGAAGAGAACTTGTCACGCGGTCAGAGACAGACCGCGCGACCCTGAGGATGAACACCCGTCATGCGGTCACAGCCAGACCGCACGACCTCCATCTCCAGCAGCCCTTGGACCAGACCAGCGGTCAACCCCGGAAGCCGCAGCTGACCAATAGAACAGATCGCCATTTGACAGACCGCCAGACCGTGCGGTCACGCCAGACCGCCCGGTCTCCTTCCGGACCGCCCAGGTCCAAAAGCCTCCTCCACTTCCACTTCAATAATTTCAACACTCCCCCTTGAAGTGGGAAGTGGAAACTAGCCCAAGTAGCTCCCTTAGCCGTGTGAACGGCCCCTTTGCCAGCGCCTTTGTGAAGATGTCAGCGACATTGTCCGCACTCCGCACATGCTCGACCGAAAGAGATCCCTCTAGCACCTTCTCCCGTATGAAGTGATGCTCGATCTCAATATGCTTGGTCCTCGCGTGACAAACTGGATTGGTTACCAGTTTGAGAGCACTCTCGTTGTCACCGCGTAGCAGAGTCGGCTCCCGAACCTCCTTGTGGACGTCTCCTACCAACCTCCTAAGCCAGATGGCTTCCTGAGCTGCCAAGGCCGAAGCCTTGTATTCCGCTTCCGTGGTAGAGACTGACATGGAATCCTGCTTCTTGCTGCACCATGATATAGCCGTAGGGCCCGCCATGAAGACGAATCCGGATGTCGACTTCCGATCATCCGAATCTCCCCCGTAATCAGCATCCATGTATCCATGCACTTCGAAGCCCGCATCCTTCCTGTATAGGAGACCCATGTCCGAGGTCGCCTTGACATACTTCAGAATGTTCTTGTCCGCTAGCAGATGAGGTACCCGTGGCTCCGCCATAAATCGACTCACTCTGCCCACTGCATATGCAATGTCCGGCCTCGTGATTGTCAGATAGATTAAGCTCCCAACCAGAGCTCGAAACACCAACGGATCTTGCATGATCCTCCCCTCATCCTTCCGAAGCTTCATAGCCTTCTCCAGAGGTGTGGAAGTGCACTTCCCTTCCTTCATGCCGAACCGCTCCACGATCCGCTCCGCATATCCGGCTTGGGTCACCAGCACTCCACCTTCCTTCCTCTGCACCTCAAGTCCAAGGAAATGGTGAAGCTCACCTAAGTCCTTCATCTCGAACCTGATAGACAGCTCGGCTCGAAGCTGCGCTACCTCCTCCTTCGAGTTCCCCGTCACGATCATATCGTCGACGTATAACAACACAATAACCTGAAGCTCTCCGCTCTTCTTGACGAACAAGCTTGAGTCCGAGTCTGAAGCAACAAATCCACAGAATAGGAGATATTCTGCGATCTTCCCGTACCACGCCCTCGGCGCTTGCTTCAAACCATACAGGGCCTTCTTTAGCTTGCAGACATGCTCCGGAAAATCTTCAGACACAAAACCTGGTGGCTGGACCATGAAGATGTCCTTGTCAATCTCGCCGTACAAGAAAGCATTCTTGACGTCGAGCTGCCAAATCTCCCATCCACTGAACGCCGCCAAGGCAATGATGAACCGAACTGAAGTCATTTTTGCCACCGGACTGAATGTCTCATCGTAATCTTCACCGTATTGCTGTGAGAACCCCCGAGCCACAAGACGAGCCTTGTACCGCTCGATACTGCCATCAGCTTTCTTCTTGAGCTTGTAGACCCACTTGCATGTAACAGAAGCGATGCCCTTAGGCTTGGGCACAAGAGACCAGGTCTCATTCTTCTCGAGAGTTGTCATCTCTTCTTGCATCGCAACATCCCACTCCTTCACGCCTTTGGCCTTCTCAAAGCTCGACGGCTCCCTCTCATCCAAGGGACCAGCAAAGAAACATGAGACAAAGCTCACTGCGTTTCCTCCTGTATAGCGATCAGGGGCAATGATAGATCGCTTCGATCTCCTCAGCTCCTTCCCCTGAACCGCTCCATCTCCAGCTGCTTCTTCCCTAGCTCCTCTTCCAGACGTGCTAGGAGCATTGCTCCCCCTGTTCCCTGAACCAGAAGCTCCCGTCTCTGAACTAGAAGGTGATGGACCACCTGGTGACACAGGTAGCTCCACCTGAAGATTTTCCGCAGCTTGCTCCGGCTCCTCCACCCTGTTCTCTGGTAGCTCTACATCAGAAGACCCCTTATAAGATGTCACCTCATCGAACACGACGTCGCGAGATACAACAAATCTCCGCGTCTCTGGGTCCATGCACTTCCACCCTTTCTTCCTCTCATCGTATCCCACAAAGACTAGCTTCCTAGCTTTCGCTTCTAGCTTTGTCCGAAGAGCATCTGGGATGTGCACGTAACAGGTGGAACCGAACACCCGAAGGTGTGCCACACTTGGCTTCTCCTTGAACATCATCTCATGCGGGGTCAACATGTTGATGGGGCTCAAAGGCATCCGGTTGATGACGTAAGCAGCACAAGACATTCCCTCCGCCCAAAAAGACTTTGGGATACTCTTGGCATGAAGCCAACACTTGCAGGTCTCCGTCAGATGACGAATCTTCCGCTCTGCAACTCCGTTCTGTTGTGGAGTATGCGCACAAGTGAGCTCTCTCCGGATGCCCGCCTTCCTGCAAAAACTGGAGAACTCAGCAGAGGTGAACTCCCCTCCGTTGTCCGTCCTCAGCTTCTTGATCCGCAGATTCAGCCGACCCTCCACGAGCTCCTTGAACTCCACAAACTTGGCAAATGCCTCCGCCTTCTCCTTCAGGAAATATACCCAGACATATCTGGTGTAATCATCGATTAGCACCAGCATATATCTGCTGCCTCCGTGGCTTGGGGTAGCAGTCGGTCCCATCAAGTCACCGTGGATGCACTCCAACGGCTGACAATACCTTGTCTGCGACTTGTCAAACGGTAGTCGATGAGACTTGCCGAACTGACATCCCGCGCAAACATGACCTTCTCCGTAGGAAGATAGACTTGGCAGGCCCTTGACCAGACCTCTCACCGCCATAGCTTTCAGCTTGTCCATACCTACGTGCCCCAACCTCTCATGCCATATAACGGCACCATCATTCGTCTTCATCTTGTCAACGTAGGAACTTGTCGACAAAACGAACAAGTCCTTCGCCCTTCTCCCAACATGGACGACCTCGGCCTTCACGGCCTCTACATTTCGTAGAAATTTCGTGGTCTTCTTCTTCTCCTTCTCCCACTTCTTCTTCCCTGAGAAGAGAACCTCGCCATCTCCCCCAGTCACTGACACCCCCGCCATCTGCCTTGCCAGACTTTCCTGCGAAGCTAGCAGATTCTCCAGCTCTAGCAGAGACGGCTGATTTGCCCATCCCTGTACCGACGTCACAAAGGCCACATATTCCTTCCGCAAGCCACGGATGATGTGCCTCTTCAGCTTCGTCTCAGAAATTGGCTCATCAGGATCCAGGGCTGATATCTCAGCGCAGAGATTCTTCATCTTCAAAAAGAAGTTCGAGATAGAAAGATCACCTTGAGCTGACCTCGCCAGCTCATTCTCTAAGAACTGTAGCCTTGCTATATTCTTTTTGTTAAACAGCCCATCCAGGGCTCTCCAGATCTCAGCAGCTGATCCACACCCCAAGATGTGATCAAAGAGATCAGGTGAAATGGCACGCTTCAAGGTGAACTCGGCCTTGGCGTTGGTCTTCCTCCATGCCCTCACGGCCGGTCCATTATCACCTCCTACTACTGCCTTTACCTCTTCTGTTTCATCTCCTCCTACCACCTCCCAGAGGTCCTCACCCAGAAGATAGCTCTGCATACACGACTTCCACTTCTTGAAGTTAGTCGATGTAAGCATCTCAATACCAAGACCTCTTGCAAAACCACCTTCCATTGCACTTCCTCTGGTTCCTTCTTCACAAAGGCGATGGCTACTCTAAGTTATTCACTGCTCTTTCAACTCCAACCTAGCTCTGATACCATGTGAAATTTTTCGGATCTTGTGAGAGCAAGCAGGAATAACAACTAGAGATGCAAGCCAAACAACCAGAGACAATCTTAGGCAAACAAAATGATCTTTATTGAAAGCAACACTTCAATTACAGGGCAAGACATGATCGACGAGACATGATTTCGTCAGCACAAAACTTCAAGGAGAAAGAACAGAAACTGAAGATAACCGAGACCGCACGGTCTCTTGCCGAACTCAGCAGCTCGCCAGACCGCTACTGCCAGACCGCAACCGCTCCCGATCTCGGAATACTACCAAACCGCTGCACCAGACCGCTCCTTTGCCGATCTCCTGATTCCCGAATTCAGCACCACAACTCCAAGCCGCAAACCGCCCGAACACTTTCAGAGGAAGAGGTGATCGCTGCTGCCTGCACTATCCGCAGAAGCTGTACAAAGAAGAATTCAATCAGAGACCGCTCGGTCAAATAAACACAGACCGCAGGAACTAGGCAAACTTGGCTTACACTTGGTGTGTCTATTTGTTGCTACAGTGGCTCCCTATTTATAGGCGTGAGACCTGATCCAGTCACCACCCTATGAGATAGAGTCACCACCCATCAGATCACGCGACCTTACCGGTCAACCCGCGCAATCACAGCAACCCTCCTGCTTCATTTTGGTGAGCGCCGACTTCACTCCAGACCGCGGGAGATCGCTACTCCCTTGGTCTGAACACGACTCCACACGGAGATCGCCAGACCGCCTAGAAGTCACCCACCACCCGTGTTTGCCTGAGACCGCAAACACAGCCAGCTCGCCTTCCTGGTCTCCTCCTGAGACCGCGAACTGAGACCGCGCGACTAAGATGACTTAGTCCGCGAACTCCTTCAGAACCCTCTGGAAAGCCACCAGACCGGATTCAAGAGCCAACCCGTGCGGTCACGCCAGACCGGCACGTCTTTGAAGAGAACTTGTCACGCGGTCAGAGACAGACCGCGCGACCCTGAGGATGAACACCCGTCATGCGGTCACAGCCAGACCGCACGACCTCCACCTCCAGCAGCCCTTGGACCAGACCAGCGGTCAACCCCGGAAGCCGCAGCTGACCAATAGAACAGATCGCCATTTGACAGACCGCCAGACCGTGCGGTCACGCCAGACCGCCCGGTCTCCTTCCGGACCGCCCAGGTCCAAAAGCCTCCTCCACTTCCACTTCAATAATTTCAACAAAGGCGACCCGAATCCCTCTCACTCGACGGATCCGGTGCCAAAAATGCAGGAAAAGAAGAGATGCCAAACACGCATCCTAAAGACCGGGAGGAGAAACGTCGTTACCTTTTGAGATCTCCTCCTAGCCATGAGAAGCTTGCAACCACACGGTGGAGAAGAAGCACCTTGATGCCCTCTACGCACTGCCGGTCTCGGATCGGCGAACGGAGCTCCGAAGCTCCGACAATGGCGGAATCCCCTTCTTCTTCCTCCTTGCCTCCTCCTCCTTTCTCCAACCTAAGAGAGAGAAAGACTTGGAAAAAAAATGAGGGTTTAACTCCTCTACTAAGCCCTAAACCCCCCCAGCCATCCATCGCAGCCGTTGGATCAAATTCCAATAGATTTGGACGGACCGATCTCCTTCTCCGCTCAAAATCGCGGAACAGAATAAACATGGCGCACGATCATATGCGCACGGTCACTGGTCGTGCGCGAAGAAGACACTGGTCGTGCGCACTGTTCGAGACAGAACTCCGAATCCTTGCGAATAGCGCACGATCACATGCGCACGGTCACTGGTCGTGCGCGAAGAGGAAATGGTCGTGCGCACTATCCGAGATAGAACTCCGATTTCTTGCGGCTAACGCACGATCATTGGTGCACGATCACTGGTCGTGCGCGAAGAGGAGAAATGGTCGTGCGCGAAGAACTGCTATGGAATTCCTAGCCTATCCCGAGCGCAGCACTACCACTCCGCCTACCTCGCTGAACTACGATTTTTGGGGTGTTACACATATCACCGTTCGAGGCAATGTTCGGCCGACCACCACCAAATTTTCTGCCCCGACCATCAGGTGATGTATCGGCCGACTGGCCCTTACCGCCAGGCACAACGAGAGAGCTATTACTATTACAATTAAACACAAACTTACAACAGGCACAACAAAAAATGAAAAAATATGCAGATCAAACTAGACGGGAAAAGTCATTCCTCCCGGGAGAATTGGTCCTCCTGCATCTTCATCCATACAGACAACATTCACTGCACAAACGACATAATAAATGTATCAGCCTGAGATATTATGGACCATACACAATATTAGAAAAAATAGGAGCAGTGGCATACAATTTAGACCTCCCTGCATACAGCAAAATACACCCCGTATTCCACATATCCTTACTCAAACCATATTTACCTAATGCAAACTACACTATCCATCAGCTACCTTTTAATACCCTAACCACAGCCCAACACAAATCACCACTCCAAATACTAGACACACGTATACTGCATCAAAACGATCAGCTGTTAAAACAAGCTTTGGTACACTGGGAAGGGGGATTACCAGAAGAAGCCACCTGGGAGGCCGTGGAGTCCTTGGATCCACTATTCCTACAATCTCAGCCACCATCCGACACAGACAGGACCGGGGCCGCAGAACAAACAAACATCAGCGCGCGGCAAAACGCCGACAGGGAAGTTACACCCCAAACAACTCCCCAAGTCATCCCAGTTTTAGATTGTGTGACATCTAACCCGCTAAAAACTTTTGATTTTCCAGCAGAAGACCAAAGGTTCACAACACCAGAAGATACAACAACAACAGAAGAAAACACGCAGGGATCAGGGAACATCCCAGATCAGCACACACAGGCCCCAGTCAGGGACGCTCTCCGCCTAACCAACAATATCATCCCCATTACGTCTAATTACCCCCATCTAAACAACTTACCCTGCCCATCGCAAGATCACGCATACCGCAACGCAACCACAGAAGACAGAGCTCGCAACACTCACCAGGAGAAGCAAAATAAACAACACACGCCAGTACACAAGGCCATTTCCAGGGAAGACAAAAGCCATACCACCATCGTCATCCCCCTAACTCAAAAACACACAGATCTAACGAATTTATGCACTGATTCACAGGACCAACAAACAAAAACCTCGCCGGAGTTGGACAAAACAGGAAATAAGCTCAAACACACGGAAGGAGATACAGAGATACCTCAACAAGACAACGCCGAGATAACAATGACACCAGGAGAACCCAGCCTCCGGCGATCTCGCCGCACTGCATCAGCTCTGACGCGCAGCTTGCCGCGGAACATTCCCTGCCGCGGCCGCTCAGGAAGGAAAAAGACTGGGCGTTAGGGTTTCTCAGGAATGGGAACCCATCACGAGATTTTAAACTCGCGAATCCATCCGGGCAGCCAAGTCAGAACCGGGCAGCAACACAACACCTCGGGCAACTTTTTCGGGCAAGATAGGGATGTAACATGACTACTTTTACTTTACGCATCGGGACCACATTAGCTGAGCTGGCAATTCTTTGTGCCACGCCTGCATCAACGGTCCTGTTAACATTTACTTTAAATACACAGGGAGATGTAACGTTAGCACTATTCAATGAATGAAAGTATTCTGATTCTATCTTAATCTCTCTCTCTCTCTCTCCCTCTCTCCCTCTCCCTCTCTTTCTCTCTTCTCTCTCTTCCCGTTACCCTGCTTCTCCGGCGGATTCAGCCACTCAGCTATTCGCCGCTCGCCACCAACCTCCAACCCCGCTACAGAGTGATGGTGATGTCGACATCTTCGGAGATACTCGGTGTGTCCGCAGACTTTGGCGCGATCTCAGTGACCGCTGGTACGATCTTCGCTGGCTTTGGCACAGTCACGATCGCCTTCTCGACTTTCTTGGATCCTTCGCCGACCTCGCGAGAATGAGCTTTCTTCTTGACGATGACTGTCTTCTTCCTGCGGGGAGAAGACCGCGACGCGACTTCATCGTCATAAGCTTCGAAGGCAGACATCAAAGAATCTTTGCCGGCTCCCAGACATTGCGGTCTGGAATATCTTAACCGCAAGGGGTGAAAAGCATCCCATCGCAAAAGGAATTTTTGGATATCTGCAGGACCCCCGGGCGTATTTATAGACTTTTCAGCATTAATGGCAGTCGCAGTCTCTGCGGTTAAAGCGGACATTTCCGAAATTTCAAAAAATTTGGAAATGTGCGGGAGTCATGTTTACCCGGAATACTGCGACTAGATTTTCTTCAAGGGCAGTCAGGGAGGTCAGACTCATGATGATCGCCCAGACCGTCGAGACCATTAAGCAGCAAAGATTCAGTGAGAGCAAAGCCAGTCACAAGAGTGACCGTCGGACCGCGCGGTCAGATTGTTTTCTTTTATTTGCACATCATGTATCCCCTCACCTCTGCCGGGCTCTCCTGTACCCCGAGCAACCGGTAATTTTAAGCACTGCCCGTTCGGGCAGTCCCCCAAGCCTATAAATAGGGGGAACAGTACCCTTAAGGCAGGCTGATTCGAATCCTCAAGCTCACCTCTTGTCGAAGCGGTCTCGAATCTTTTGCCTTAGCGGCCTCTTGTTCACCGCGAGCTCTCAGTTGAGAGAATAATACATGCATAATGATTCAAGAGAGACCTTACTACATATACTTGAGTAAGGGGAAACCTAAAAAGGAAAAAATACCCAAATACCCCAATTTGGGATTAATACAATAAAGACAACTTGGACCAAATTAACTATATATTACAACTCTCCCCCTCAAGTCGGACGGAAGATGTCGGTCATCCCAAGCTTTTGAATATCATCGATGAACACATCACACCCCAAGCTTTTGGTAAACACATCGTCCAGTTGATCTTTGGAGTGAACAAAATGTGTGACCACCGTCTTTTTATAGTGATCTTTGATAAAGTGTCGATCAACCTCAACATGCTTTGTCCTGTCATGTTGGACTGGGTTATGAGCGATACTGATAGTTGTCTTATTATCACAGAACAAAGAGAAAAGGGTTGTCTCAGATAAACTCAGATCTTGTAACACAGTACCACCCATAGACCCTCACATAGGCCTTAAGACATAGCACGATATTCTGCATCTGCACTATCTAGCCACCACATTCTGCTTCTGGCTACGTCATGTCACAAGATTTCCACCAACAAAGGAACAGTATCCTGTGGTGGACTTTCTGTCGTCATGGCATCCAGCCCAATCAGCATCAGTAAAAACTTCAATCTTCAAGTTGTTGTTTTTGGAGAATAGGAGACCACGACCAGAGGGTTTCTTCAAATATCGTAGCATGTGATACGCAGTTTCTTAATGTCTGATCCTGGGAGAATGCATATTGTACAACCCCGATATTCGCCGAGTACTCCCAAGGATCCGGGGGAGGCAGTTTGGTAGCATCGAGCCAAGAGGGGTGTCTAAACGCACCCCTGCGGGACCTCCCTAGGGAGGAGCGGTAGGGGCGGAAAGGGGGGAGGGGCGTCTCCCCCCCCCCCCCCCCCCCTCTCGCCCAGCAGAGGTTGGGGCGGAGAGGGGGAGGGGGGTCTCGCCCCCCCCCCCCCCCCCCCCCCTCTCGCCAAGCAGGTAGGGGTGGAGAGGGGGAGGGGGGTCTCGCCCCCCTCTCGCCCAGTAGGTTGGGGCGGAGAGGGGGAGGGGGGTCTCGCCCCCCTCTCGCCCAGCAGGTTGGGGAAGAGAGGGGGAGGGGGGTCTCGACCCCCCTCTCGCCTAGCAGGTTGGGGCGGAGAGGGGGAGGGGGGTCTCGCCCCCCCTCTCGCCCAGCAGGTTGGGGCGGAGAGGGGGAGGGGGATCTCGCCCCCCCTCTCGCCCAACAGGTAGGGGCGGAGAGCGGGAGGGGGTCTCGCCCCCCCTCTCGCCCAGCAGGTAGGGGCGGAGAGGGGGAGGGGCGGCTCGCCCCCCCTCTCGCCCAACAGGTTGGGGCAGAGAGGGGGAGGGGCGGCTCGCCCCCCTCTCTCGCCTAGGGGAGGCCCCCTCGTCCAGTTTTACTATTCGCAGTCCAGTGGTCTGTGTTTAGCGCTTCAGAACAGCGGGATTCGGCTATCCGCAGCCCAATTCAGGGGTATTTTGGTAATCTGGCAAACCAGTTTTTTGCTATTTGCAGCCCAACTTCAAAAATCCTATAAATAGGACCAAGGGGGTACCATTTGGAGGGATCTCATTCTGAAGCTAGCTCTCTCCTTCTCTCTCTCTCCCCAAGTCTCTCTACGGGGTGAGGAGAGCCTCAAGTGGTGCCCAAGCTTAGTAGTGGCTTGGGAGGGGAAGTTACTAAGGGTCTTTCGGGTATGTGGCGGGACCTCCCCACTAAGCCCTTGGTCCAGTTCTTAGTTCCAACACCTTCAACCTAGAGCTCTCCCTTGGGGGAAGTAAGGGTTGGTCGCCCCTCAACCTCGCTAAGGGCCCCGAACTCCACAGAGAACGAGTTGTCGGTTTCAACATTTTGGTGCGGTGAGCGTGGAGTGTGACCGATTCAAGAAACTCTCAAGATGAGCTCCATGGACGGAGGTGGAGGAAGTTCCGACCCAAGTCACTCGCAGCCCCCGGTGGCTGGGGTGATGTTGGAGATGTTCGAAAATTTCAGGCAAGAGGTCCTGCAGACCTTGCAGGTGGCTTTCGCCTCGATAGGCGATGGCAGGAGAGGAAGTGGTCCGGAGGTCTCGCCCCGACAGGAGGGTGAGATCCCTCTCAACCAACCAACCAGAGAGGAGGTGCCAGAAGGTGGGGAGTGGGGAGGTGCCAGGCCCCCACTCGCCCAGCTCCAAGGGGGCGAGTGGGGAGGCGCCAGGCCCCCACTCGCCCAGCCCCAAGGGAGCGAGTGGGGAGGTCCCATACCCCCACTCGCCCAACCCCAGGGGGGCGAGCTCAGGAGGGGGGCATCCTCCCAGCTCGCCCCGCCCCAGCTCGCCCAGCCCCCAAGGGGGGCGAGCATAGGAAGTCCTTTGTGCGAAGCAATCCTCTTGGCCCCGGTTCCAGAGGGGTTCGGAAGGATGGAGATGTCTCACTACTCCGGCAATGATGACCCCATCCTGCACCTGCAGTGGTTTGAGGAAATGGTCTCTGTTAGGCCCATGACGGACGCGTTCAAGTGTCGGCTCTTCTCCGTCACCCTTAAAGAGAAAGCCAGGGAGTGGTTCCACCAGATCCCTGCGGGATCCATCTATGCCTTCGAAGACTTGCGCCGAGGCTTCCTGCTACGCTTCTCGACGTCAAGGAAGAAGAAGAAAGATGCCGAAGCACTTTTCAAGATCAAGCAAGAGCCAGAAGAGTCGCTGGCTCACTATCTAGAACGGTTCAGGGAGGAGGTTCTCCTCGTCCAAGAAATGCCCGGGTACACCCTCAAGCTCGCCTTCACGGTGGGGCTGCGGGAGGGCTTCTTCAAAATGGACCTCAAGAGAAGAGTTCCTGTGTCCTTTGAGGAGTTGATGGAAAGGGCGACCGAGGAAGTTGAAAGTGAGGAGGCCAACCCGGAGTTCACAAGAAGGCTGGCCAAGCTGAGTGAGCCAGAGGCAAGGCAGCAGGGGGGAGAGTAAAGTCCCCCAAGAGGAAGTTCGACCAGGAGGAGGACAACTTCCAGGAAGAAGAGACTGACCTCCCAGGGTGGAGGCAGGAATCGAAGGCGCCCTCTCCACCACCCCAGCAAACCATGGCAATCGGTTGGGTAAGAAGGAGGAGTGCCAGGAAAGCGGAAAGAAGAGGAAAAAGGAGGGATGCAGTTAAGTTACCCTACTGTGAATTCCACGAGGAGGAGGGTCACACGACATCCACCTGCCCTGAGTTTTTGGAGTTAAGGGAGGCGAGGTGTCCAAGGCAGCAACATCAACAACCAGAGGAGGTCGAGGAAGATCAGACTTGGGAGTAGGAGGCTAAGTTTTAGTTTTCTTGCTTAGCTTTTTCTTTAAGACCATGTAGTATGATGACCTACTTTCAGGCTTAGTTTCCTTATGTGTAATATGACAATCAAAGTTATGAAGTTTTCAAAAGTACTTAGCCTCGATGCTGGCCCGCTGACTAGGCTCCCACCTAGCTGGCAGGGCCGGGAACCGCTCGATGGCAGGATGTTTCAAAAGTACTTAGCCTCGATGCTGGCCCGCTGACCAGGCTCCCACCTAGCTGGCAGGGCCGGGAACCGCTCGATGGCAGGATGTTTCAAAAGTACTTAGCCTCGATGCTGGCCCGCTGACCAGGCTCCCACCTAGCTGGCAGGGCCAGGAACCGCTCGATGGCAGGATGTTTCAAAAGTACTTAGCCTCGATGCTGGCCCGCTGACCAGGATCCCACCTAGCTGGCAGGGCCGGGAACCGCTCGATGGCCATAGTATTTTTTCCCCGAGGTGGCTCCGCTAGCCGGGCTCTCGCTAGCCGGCAGGGTAGGAAGGCCTCTCGGGGAGGTTAAGTGTTTTTTCCCCGAGGTGGATCCGCTAGCCGGGCTCTCGCTAGCCGACAGGGTAGGAAGGCCTCTCGGGGAGGCTAAGTGTTTTTTCCCCGATATGGCTCCGCTAGCCGGGCTCTCGCTAACCGGCAGGGTAGGAAGGCCTCTCGGGGAGGTTAAGTGTTTTCCCCCGAGGTGGATCCGCTAGCCAGGCTCTCACTAGCCGGCAGGGTAGGAAGGCCTCTCGGGGAGGTTAAGTGTTTTCCCCTGAGGTGGCTCCGCTAGCCGGGCTCTCACTAGCCGGCAGGGTAGGAAGGCCTCTCGGGGAGGCTAAGTGTTTTTCCCCCAAGGTAGCTCCGCTAGCCGGACTCTCGCTAGTCGGCAAGGTTGAGGGACCTCGGGGAGGCTATGTATTTTCCGAGATAGCACCGATAATCGGGTTCCCAGCGACACTTGTCGAATATGCAGGGTTGGACATTTCTTTCCGAGCGTGAGCCACGCTCGAAAAGAGCGGGGATTGTGTACAACCCCGATATTCGCCGAGTACTCCCAAGGATCCGGGGGAGGCAGTTTGGTAGCATCGAACCAAGAGGGGTGTCTAAACGCACCCCTGCGGGACCTCCCTAGGGAGGAGCGGTAGGGGCGGAGAGGGGGGAGGGGCGTCTCGCCCCCCCCCCCCCCCCCCCCCCCCTCTCGCCCAGTAGGTTGGGGCGGAGAGGGGGAGGGGGATCTTGCCCCCCCCCTCTCGCCCAGCAGGTAGGGGCGGAGAGGGGGAGGGGGATCTCGCCCCCCTCTCGCCCAACAGGTTGGGGCGGAGAGGGGGAGGGGGGTCTCGCCCCCCCTCTCGCCCAGCAGGTTGGGACGGAGAGGGGGAGGGGGGTCTCTCCCCCCTCTCGCCCAGCAGGTTGGGGCGGAGAGGGGGGGGGGGGGTCTCGCCCCCCCTCGCGCCCAGCAGGTTGGGGCGGAGAGGGGGAGGGGGGTCTCGCCCCCCCCCCCCCCCCCCCCCCCCCCCCCCCCCCCCCCCCCCCCCCCCTCTCGCCCAGCAGGTAGGTGCGGAGAGGGGGAGGGGGGTCTCGCCCCCCCTCTCACCCAGCAGGTTGGGGCGGAGAGGGGGAGGGGCGGCTCGCCCCCCCTCTCGCCCAGCAGGTTGGGGCAGAGAGGGGGAGGGGCAGCTCGCCCCCCTCTCTCGCCCAGGGGAGGCCCCCCTCGTCCAGTTTTACTATTCGTAGTCCAGTTTTGGCTATTCGCAGTCCAGTGGTCTACGTTTAGCGCTTCAGAACAGCGGGATTCGGCTATCCGCAGCCCAATTCAGGGGTATTTTGGTAATCTGGCAAACCAGTTTTTGGCTATTTGCAGCACAACTTCAAAAATCCTATAAATAGGACCAAGGGGGCACCATTTGGAGGGATCTCATTCCGAAGCTAGCTCTCTCCTTCTCTCTCTCTCTCCCCAAGTCTCTCTAGGGGGTGAGGAGAGCCTCCAGTGGTGCCCAAGCTTAGTAGTGGCTTGGGAGGGGAAGTTCCTAAGGGGCTTTCGGGTATGTGGCGGGACCTCCCCACTAAGCCCTTGGTCCAGTTCTTAGTTCCAACACCTTCAACCTAGAGCTCTCCCTTGGGGGAAGTAAGGGTTGGTCGCCCCTCAGCCTCGCTGAGGGCCTCGAACTCCACAGAGACCGAGTTGTCGGTTTCAACACTTATATCTGCTAAGAATACCAATTCGCAAATGTAATATCAGGACGTGTGTGGGATAAATATATAAGTTTCCCAACCAATCTTTGTTAACGTAATACATCAGTGTGATCACCATCTTCCTCAATCCTGTGATTTTCCTTTATAGGGGTGTTCGCAGGAACACAACCTAGCATACCAGTTTCCTTTAGGAGATCCAATATATACTTTCGTTGGGATATGAAGATACCCTCCACAGATCTAACCACCTCGATACCCATAAAGTATCGTAATCTTCTCAAGTTTTTTATTTCAAATTCAACAGACAGGAGGATTTTTAGATTAGTAATCTCCTCTGCGTCATTTCCGGTAATCACAATGTCATCCACGTAGACAATGAGAACCACAATCCTCTATTCATGTCTCTGGATGAACATGGTATGGTCAGATTGAGCTTGCTTGTAACCAAACTTGAGCATAACCGTGAGAAACCTCCCAAACCAGGCCCTAGGAGATTGCTTCAGGCCATATAAGGATTTTCTTAGGCAGCAGACAAGCCCTTCAGCTCCCTTCTTCACAAAACCAGGAGGGAACTCATGTACACCTCTTCATCAAGCTCATCGTGGAGGAACGCATTCTTCACATCCAGTTGATGGAGGTCCTAGTCCAGGCAAGCAGCACACGATAACAACACCCGAATGGAGTCCATCTTTGCTACAAGAGCGAAGGTCTCCAGGTAATCAACTCCCTGAGTCTGAGTATACCCTTGAGCGACCAGACGAGCTTTGTACTGTTCCACCTTGCCATCTTGGTTCTGCTTAACAGAGAAGACCCACCGGGAACCAATTGCTTTCTTTCCTGGAGGTAGAGAGGAAACATCTCATGTGTGATTTTTGTCCAAGGTAGACATCTCATCTTGCATAGCCTGTGTCCAAGCCGGTATTCTCAAAGCTTCCTGCCATGTCTTAGGAATAACAATAAGAGAAAGAGACGAGACAAAAGCTTGATGAAGCGGGGTAAGATTATGGTAAGCCACATGATTAGAAATAGGATGTTGCGTACAAGTAGCTTTACCTTTCTTCAGCAATGCAAGAGGGATATGCAGATCAACATCATCAGAATCTGAGTCTGAAGTCGGCACTGGTAGAGGTGGAACTGTAGTACTTGAACGTGGTGAAAGGGGGAAATCATAGTAGAGGAGTCCGGTACCGGGATATGAGCTATGGGTACCGAAATGGAAGGAATAGAAGGGAGAAGAGGAAGAGGGGCAGGAGTAACATCTATATCACCACTACTCTCCCCCTGACGAAAAAGGTGAGTCGAAGGCAGAAAATAGGATTCCCCCTCCCGGAAGGTGACATCCATGGTACATAACATACGCCGGGAAGGGGGTGATAACAACGATATCCTTTGGTCGTAGAGGAATAACCAAGGAAGACATAATGTTTAGCCCGAGGGTCAAGTTTGTCGCGATGGGTGTAACAACCCTATAAAAAATGATGATAATAATAATAATAATAATAATAATAATAATAAGATTAAAACAAATGTTATTCCCCCCTTAAATCCCGAGCAGCAGCCCCCCCCTTATTCTAATTCCAGCAAACCGCACCCCCCCTGCCTCCCGATCCCGACCCCTCTCGGTTAGGGCTCCCGCCGCGCTCGCCCTGTTTCCGTCTCCCGCACGCAAGGCGCCGCCGTGCCTGCTCCTCCCGTCGACGCTCCCTGCACCTCCTGCTACTCCCGTCGACGCTCCCTGCACCTCCTGCTCCTCCCGTCGACGCCCCCTGCGCCTCCTCCTGCCCTAGCCGGCAGCCTCAGCGACTCCTTCCTCCTCTGCGCTCAAGGTCGACGACAGCCTGCCTCCAGCCACCTCCAGGGCAGTCGGCAGTCCTCTTCCTCCCTCCAGGAGGCCAACAGCAGTACCCTCTCCCTTCTTCTAGGGTTTCGCAGCCACAGCCCCTCTTCTCCTTCCTCGATTTGGTCGGTGCTTGCTAGAGGAACTTCTAGGGGTTCACCCTCTCTCCTCCTTGAGGCCCGATTTGACTTCCTTGGGTAAGGATCTTCCTTTTCCCCCTATATTCAGATTTCTCCTAAATTTTTGTTGTGCAATTTGTGATTTGTAGCTGCGTTAATTTGCATTTCAGATTTTTGTGCACCTCCTAAGCACCAAATCCTTAGGTATTCGTGCTCCCCGACGTCGTTCGTCGCTCTAATTGACGGGAACACGCGAAGCCCCTTCCGACTTAGGGTTTCCCTATCCTAAAGCGCAGCCAAATCTCCGGTTCCTCCGTGTAATCCTCTCTCCCCTCTTTTTCGAGGGAGGTATGGTTTTCTTCGCTATCTCACATCTGCCTAATTTTGCAATTTAAAACGCGCATGCTCATGTGGTGTCACCTGTTTAATGCAATTATCATTCATGTTCGTGCTTAATCAGGTCGAACTAAAATTGTTAATTTGGTTGCGCCCTTAGCCGCCACCGTCAACTTCAGCCTTACTTAAGGCAAGTAGAGAAACTTCTCACTTGCAAACTCATGATTTTACTTATGACTTCACTGTCAGATACCTGAATCCTCGATTTGATTACTTGCCTCAGTGTGCTTGAACTCATGTAATTCTGCATCTAAGTCATTAATAACGTAAGTTAACTTTGAAAGGTAGGGTTTAATTGATGCAACTCCTTGACTTGGGTTCCCTCTTGAATCCCTAATGGGAACAAAGGACCGGTCATAGCGAGTTTAAATTTCTGAATCTTCTGAATCCGTACTTGAATCTGTCTGAATCTGTCTGAATCATGAATCATGTGCATCAAACAAAACACCTGCACTTTCAATTGTCTCAACTTATGTTATTATTATTACTTAGACTTTTATACTCCGGAGTAGATTAATGTTTCAGTTCTGTTTCAGTTCTGTTTCTGCATTTCTTGTATTGACCTGTCTTCCTAGCTTTGTTATTTACCTTGCTTTAACTACATGTATCATAGTTCTGAGGCTTTTTCCTTGTTTTCTTTGGAATTTGCCTTAGCGTCCGTGACTGCGCCCCGGGGTACCTGAGCCTGCTCTGCACCCTGTTCCTGCTTCCCTGGAGGTTTCTTTTTGCTAGTTGCTGTGTCAGGTTCCATGTTGTATTTCCTTTACTGCCAGTTATTTCATATTATGTAATGATTATGGTTAGCCATTTTCTCCTGTATCGAGGACAACTGTTAGGCTATTATATGTACTATCATTTTGTATCAATGCATGTTCACCCTCCCGGAGGTCTATATTACTTGCATCTGTATTGCAAATTTCAGAAAAAGTGTTTTTCACATTATGCTTGCATATTTCTTTACTTTTTGTGTGCTTTAAAGCTTCCGCATTAAATCCATCCGTTTTACGTAAAAGTAACTATTTTTAAACTATTTGTAGTACTTCTGCTTCCGCCTTAGCAGGCTTGAATTTCTTTTCGCCTATGCCTGTGGCATCACGATCCGCCCCGAAACACACTCTGACTCTTGTCGAGACGGGTCGTGACAGTTGGTATCAAAGCGAGGTTTAGCATCTCAGGATAAAGTATTTTACAATTATCACATATTTTAAATCTTATTTTATAAATATCTATGCATGCATCATTTCTTCACTCACCTCATCATTATTGTTGTTCTTGGCTGAAACACGCACACACTACACACATAATCATGCGTAGTATGCACACGAATGTTAAGGGGTTATGGGTAAACTTAACATTTATGTGCATATGAATTTCCACTAGGATATACACCGCTTGCAAATATTAAATGGTTATGGGCAATTTTAATATTTTCAAGTGCGATGGCATTAGCTGCATAGTATGCATGACATGTTAAATGATATGGGCACTTAACATGGTATGCATATCCATTCATAAACATTATTAGAAATGCATTTAGGCAGAATTGCATTACATGCATAACATAAATCATTTGCACAAGTGTCAAGCTAGGAACAACAGATAATGATTGTACACACATGAATTTGTTAATTGTTACAAATTGCACCGGATTTTTGTCGCATTTGCATGATCATTACTAGCAGTTGTCCAAAGAAAATGCCGTAATTATTACATGATTTACATACCTGACAGTATAAGAAGTGTTTGAACCTCTGGTTTTCCAGTTATCTTATTCTTGCTTGACTCTCGATCTAACCTGATGCTCTCGTGTCTCCTTCTAGATGGCTCCCAAGCGTTCTCAGCGCAAGAAGCCAACCCCTCCCGCAGTGGAAACTTCTGGTGGTGCTACTGCTCAGATTCTGAAGCAGATCCTGGATCGCCTTACTCGTCTTGAGGGGGATCGCCAGACTCCTGACCCAGCCTCTGGTTCCGACCCCTCGGGGACAGCAGGAGTGACTACCACTCCTGAAGCCGCCCCTCTTGCATCTGAACCTGTAATCAGCCCGCTCGCCGTCAATCTGGTGACCCCGCTTGCATCGATTCCGACTGCTCCTCCTGTGGCGATGACAGACACTTTGGCGTTCAAAAGGCTAAAGCCGCCATCTTACGATGGCAACCGTGACTACTTCGTCATTTCCGAATGGCTCTCTCAAATGGAGAAGCACTTCGAGTACGCTGGAATTCCAGATGTCCAGAAGGTTCTTCTTGCGGCCTATCAGCTGACCGAGGATGCGTACACTTGGTGGCTTCAGCGCCGCACTCTTCCCGACTCTGCCACCATGACTTGGGTTCAGTTCAAAGGAGCTCTTATGGATAAGTTCCTTTCTTCCGTGGAGCGTGACCGGCTAGCCGAGAAGTTCTTGTCCCTTCAGCAGCCAGGCAGATCAGTGACCGAGTATGAAAGAGAGTTCTCCCGCCTGTCACTCCTTGCTGTGGAGTTGGTGCCAAGCGAGTCCAAGAAGATCAGCCGCTTCGTGAAAGGGCTTCGGCATGATTTCCGTCAGCATGTGGTAGCTCATGGCGCCACAACCTATGCCGAGACCGTGGAAGCCGCGTTGCAGGTGGAAGCCATCGAGTTGGAGCGTTCTTCTAAGAAGGTCCAACATGGATCTAGCAATGCTGCTTCGTCTGACCTCAAGCGCAAAGGAGCACCATCCCAAGAACAAGGCCCCAAGTCCAAGGAGGTGTGTGCGTTCTGCCACAAGGTGGGCCATGTCGCCCAAGTCTGCCGCACTCTCTTGAAGAAGCAGAAGATGGTTGTTCCTGCACAGCACCCCCAGTTGACGCTTGCCACTGTTACCTCTGACTGCTCTTACTATAAGAGGCCAGGTCATCTGCTGAAGGACTGCCGCCGCAAGCAGAATACGTGCTACCGATGCGGTCAGGTTGGGCACCATATCCGGGACTGCCCGGTTCCCGCTCAGCCTCCGCAGTCTGTTCCGGGAACTCAGGAACGGGGTAGAGCCGTGCTGAATGTCATTACCCAGGGCGAGGCACTTGCATCCACTGACGTCATCTCTGGTATGTAATGCGCAATTTTTATTTCCTGCAATTGTATTTTAGCTTATTTTGCTTTCGATCCGGACAAATCATGTTGTGCGTGCATGTTTTTCCCTTCTTAGGGAGATTTAGGGTCAACAATAAATGGATGCAGATTCTTTTTGATTCTGGCGCATCCCATTCGTTCATTGCTCGTCATGTTGTGGATCGTTATCGTTGGCCTACTTCGCCTCTTGAGGTCCCTTATGAGATCTCCGTGCCTGGTCATCTGCATCTTTCGCGTAGTGGCATTCCCAATTGTCCGATCATGCTTGGTGAATTGCAAGTCTCAGCCGATCTCATAGTCCTGGAGATGTCAGAGTTCGAGGTAATCTTGGGAATGAATTGGCTGGTTGCGTATAAGGCTAAATTGGACTGCGTGGCAAAGAGGGTCAACCTCAGCATTGATGGCAAGGATTTCAGCGTTCATGTTCAGACCCGCAGTCACGTGAAGGTAATTTCCGCTGTACGCGCCACTCGCCTTCTTAGTCAAGGGTGTTCTGCGTGTTTTGTGTATGCTGCACATTCAGATTCTGTCTCTCCTTCTCTCGAATCCATACATGTTGCTTCTGAATTTCCTGATGTCTTTCCTGCCGAACTGCCTGGGATGCCTCCTGATCGAGATGTGGAGTTTTCTATTGACTTAGAGCCGGGAACTCGCCCCATATCTAGGGCTCCGTACCGTATGGCCCCGCGCGAGCTAGAGGAGCTTAGATCGCAGTTGGACGAATTGCTTGAGCGTGGATACATTCGTCCCAGCTCGTCACCCTGGGGAGCCCCCGTTCTCTTCGTGAAAAAGAAGGACGGTTCTATGAGGCTCTGCATCGATTATCGGGAACTAAACAAGGTGACCATCAAGAATAAGTATCCCCTTCCGCGTGTGGACGACCTTTTCGATCAGCTCAAAGGTAGTTCAGTTTTCTCCAAGATAGATCTTAGATCTGGTTACCATCAGCTGAAGATCAAAGAATCCGATATTCCCAGGACCGCCTTCCGAACTCGGTATGGTCATTTTGAATTCTTAGTGATGTCTTTTGGTCTGACTAACGCTCCTTCTGCTTTTATGGATATGATGAACCGTGTTTTTCGTGAAAATTTGGATAAGTTCATCATCATGTTCATCGACGACATTCTGGTTTATTCCAAGACTCATGAGGATCATGCAACACATCTTAGGCTCACTCTCTCCACTCTTCGTCAGCATCAACTCTATGCCAAGCTGTCAAAATGTGAGTTCTGGCTGGATCGTGTTGCTTTTCTGGGTCATGTTGTTTCTGGTGATGGACTCTCGGTTGATCCTGCCAAGATTTCAGCCGTTATGGACTGGAAGCGACCTTCTACCCCTTCTGAGATTCGCAGTTTCCTTGGGCTTGCTGGTTACTACCGCCGTTTTGTCAAGGATTTCCCCTCTCTTGCTGCTCCGTTGACAAAGCTAACGCAAAAGCATGTTAGATTCGATTGGTCAGATCAGTGTGAGCAAGCCTTCTTGGAGCTGAAGCAACGTCTGTGTTCGGCGCCAGTTCTGGCCCTTCCTTCAGAGGGGGCAGATTTTTCAGTTTATACTGATGCTTCCGGAGTCGGCTTGGGATGTGTCTTGGTGCAGGGCGATCGTGTCATTGCTTATGGGTCGAGGCAGTTGAAGACTCACGAGCGTAATTACCCCACTCATGATCTGGAGTTCGCCGCTGTGGTGTTTGCTTTGAAGCTTTGGCGTCATTATCTCTATGGCGTGAAGTGCCACTTCTTCACTGACCATCAGAGCTTGAGGTATATCTTTGATCAGAAGGATCTCAATCTTCGTCAAAGGCGGTGGGTCGAATTTGTAGCTGATTATGATTTGGAGCTTTCCTATGTCCCCGGCAAGGCCAACGCGGTAGCTGATGCGTTGAGTCGTCAAGTTTCTGTTTCCTCTGGTGCCCCCATGTCAGTTACTCTTGCAGCTCTGATTGGTGACCTCGAGCGGATGGACATATCCATCTTACCAAAGGGTCAAGGTCAGATCTGTGGTCCGTCGTGGGTGGAGCAAGTGAAAGATTTGCAGCCTTCCGACCCCATTCTCCACCGCATTCGCCGAAGGGTTGAACTCGAGTCTCTTCCGGATTTCTCAATCTCTGATGATGTTCTGCGTTTTCGAGGCCGTCTTTGCATCCCCGCTGTTCCTGAATTACTTGATGCCATATGCCGTGAAGCTCATGAGTCGCGCACGTCTGGTCATCCAGGCAATAATAAGATGTATCATGACTTAAAGCAGATCGTTTGGTGGCCTGGTATGAAGAATCATATAGCTAGCTTCATCTCTCGGTGTCTGACGTGCCAAAAGGTGAAAGCTCAGCGTCAGCGTCCTGGTGGCCTTTTGCAGCCTCTGCCCATCCCTGAATGGAAGTGGGAGGACATTTCTATGGATTTTATCACAGGTTTGCCTCGCACTCCGAGAGGGCACGATGCGATTTGGGTGATAGTGGATCGGTTGACCAAGGTAGCCCACTTCATCCCTTATAAGGAAGGTCACTCTACTGAGAAGATGGCTCGAATCTATGTGTCGGAGATTGTTAGACTTCACGGGATTCCTTTACGTATTGTGTCGGATCGTGACTCGAGATTTGTCTCTCATTTTTGGAAAGGCTTTCAGCAAGCTTTGGGCACAGACCTCAACCTGAGCACCGCTTATCATCCGACAACCGATGGTTAGACCGAAAGAGTTAATCAGATTCTTGAAGACATGCTTCGGTGTTACATTTTGGACTACAAGGGAGCTTGGGATGAGCACTTACCTTTGGTCGAGTTTGCCTACAATAATAGCTATCAGGAGAGCCTCCAGATGGCCCCCTTCGAAGCATTTTATGGGCGCCGTTGTAGGACCCCTCTCTTTTGGTCAGAAGTTGGTGAAAAGGTTATGTTGGGACCTGAGTTGCTCCAGGAGATGGAAGAAGCCACAAAGAAGACTCGACTCCAGCTCAGTCGAGCTATTGAGAGACAGAGGAAATATGCCAATCTGCGTCGCCGTCCGCTAGTTTTTGCTGTGGGTGATCAAGTTTTTCTGAAGGTTTCCCCTTCTCCTGGGGTGAAACGGTTTGGTCGCCATCACAAGCTTAGCCCGAGGTTCATGGGACTTTTTTCTATCTCAGAGCGTGTTGGGGAATCTGCTTACCGTCTTGAGTTACCTGCTTCTTTTGCCGGTGTTCATAACGTCTTCCATGTCAGCCAACTTCGGAAGTACATTCATGATCCCAACCGCATTGTTGAGGAGATTTCTGTAATTCCTGAAGCCAATCTCTCGTACCCGGTCGAACCTGCTAAGATCGTGGAGTATCAAGAACGCAAACTTCGAAAAAGGACCATTCCTATGGTGAAAGTACTTTGGATGCATGGCAAGTCTGAGGAGTTCACTTGGGAGCTCGAAGCTGACATGCGTAGCAAGTATCCGCACCTTTTCTCTTGATCCTGGTATGCCTCCGCTCTTGTTCCTCTCTCTATTTAGGTACCTTTTCATTTAGTTCTCTTGACTTGAATTGCAAACCCCGTTGGATTGAAAGACATCTGAGTCTTCGTCATAAGAGGCCCCAATCAGGGAATCCTCAGAAAGTTTCGGGACGAAACTTCTTAAGTAGGGGAGAATGTAACAACCCTATAAAAATGATAATAATAATAATAATAATAAGATTAAAACAAATGTTATTCCCCCCTTAAATCCCGAGCAGCAGCCCCCCCCCTTATTCTAATTCCAGCAAACCGCACCCCCCCTGCCTCCCGATCCCGACCCCTCTCGGTTAGGGCTCCCGCCGCGCTCGCTTTGTTTCCGTCTCCCGCACGCAAGGCGCCGCCGCGCCTGCTCCTCCCGTCGACGCTCCCTGCACCTCCTGCTCCTCCCGTCGACGCTCCCTGCACCTCCTGCTCCTCCCGTCGACGCCCCCTGCGCCTCCTCCTGCCCTAGCCGGCAGCCTCAGCGGCTCCTTCCTCCTCTGCGCTCAAGGTCGACGACAGCCTTCCTCCAGCCACCTCCAGGGCAGTCGGCAGTCCTCTTCCTCCCTCCAGGAGGCCAACAGCAGTACCCTCTCCCTTCTTCTAGGGTTTCGCAGCCACAGCCCCTCTTCTCCTTCCTCGATTTGGTCGGTGCTTGCTAGAGGAACTTCTAGGGGTTCACCCTCTCTCCTCCTTGAGGCCCGATTTGACTTCCTTGGGTAAGGATCTTCCTTTTCCCCCTATATTCAGATTTCTCCTAAATTTTTGTTGTGCAATTTGTGATTTGTAGCTGCGTTAATTTGCATTTCAGATTTTTGTGCACCTCCTAAGCACCAAATCCTTAGGTATTCGTGCTCCCCGACGTCGTTCGTCGCTCTAATTGACGGGAACACGCGAAGCCCCTTCCGACTTAGGGTTTCCCTATCCTAAAGCGCAGCCAAATCTCCGGTTCCTCCGTGTAATCCTCTCTCCCCTCTTTTTCGAGGGAGGTATGGTTTTCTTCGCTATCTCGCATCTGCCTAATTTTGCAATTTAAAACGCGCATGCTCATGTGGTGTCACCTGTTTAATGCAATTATCATTCATGTTCGTGCTTAATCAGGTCGAACTAAAATTGTTAATTTGGTTGCGCCCTTAGCCGCCACCGTCAACTTCAGCCTTACTTAAGGCAAGTAGAGAAACTTCTCACTTGCAAACTCATGATTTTACTTATGACTTCACTGTCAGATACCTGAATCCTCGATTTGATTACTTGCCTCAGTGTGCTTGAACTCATGTAATTCTGCATCTAAGTCATTAATAACGTAAGTTAACTTTGAAAGGTAGGGTTTAATTGATGCAACTCCTTGACTTGGGTTCCCTCTTGAATCCCTAATGGGAACAAAGGACCGGTCATAGCGAGTTTAAATTTCTGAATCTTCTGAATCCGTACTTGAATCTGTCTGAATCTGTCTGAATCATGAATCATGTGCATCAAACAAAACACCTGCACTTTCAATTGTCTCAACTTATGTTATTATTATTACTTAGACTTTTATACTCCGGAGTAGATTAATGTTTCAGTTCTGTTTCAGTTCTGTTTCTGCATTTCTTGTATTGACCTGTCTTCCTAGCTTTGTTATTTACCTTGCTTTAACTACATGTATCATAGTTCTGAGGCTTTTTCCTTGTTTTCTTTGGAATTTGCCTTAGCGTCCGTGACTGCGCCCCGGGGTACCTGAGCCTGCTCTGCACCCTGTTCCTGCTTCCCTGGAGGTTTCTTTTTGCTAGTTGCTGTGTCAGGTTCCATGTTGTATTTCCTTTACTGCCAGTTATTTCATATTATGTAATGATTATGGTTAGCCATTTTCTCCTGTATCGAGGACAACTGTTAGGCTATTATATGTACTATCATTTTGTATCAATGCATGTTCACCCTCCCGGAGGTCTATATTACTTGCATCTGTATTGCAAATTTCAGAAAAAGTGTTTTTCACATTATGCTTGCATATTTCTTTACTTTTTGTGTGCTTTAAAGCTTCCGCATTAAATCCATCCGTTTTACGTAAAAGTAACTATTTTTAAACTATTTGTAGTACTTCTGCTTCCGCCTTAGCAGGCTTGGATTTCTTTTCGCCTATGCCTGTGGCATCACGATCCGCCCCGAAACACACTCTGACTCTTGTCGAGACGGGTCGTGACAATGGGGTTCGTGAACATGAACGAAACAGACACACCCAAAAACACTAGATGTCAAATGGGAAGTGTGAACCACGTCGGAGGTGGATAGATGAACTATAGGAGTAGTAAAGGAAAGGACATGAGAAGGAAGACGGTTGATAAGGTGAGCAGCAGTAAGTACTATATCACCACAATAGGATTTAGGAAGATGCATAGTGGCTAGGAGACAGCGAGCAACCTCAAGGAAGTGTTGATTTTTACGTTCGGCCACTCCGTTTTGAGTAGATGTGTGAACATACGTTTTCTGGTGGATGATACAGTGAGTATTGAGGTAAGAACCAAAGGCATCACGATCATCATACTCCCCCCTTATCACTTCGAAGAACACGAATAGAGGCATCAAATTGGGTCTTCACCATTTTATGAAACACTTGAAAACAAGAAAAAATTTCATTTTTCTTTTTCAACAGATAAACCCATATAGTGCGAAAGAAACAATCAATAAAAGTGACAAACCATCGAAAACCTGATAAAGATAAAATGGTGGACGACCCCCAAACATCCCCGCTGCATCTGCGAGAGCCCGAGGGGTGGCAGTGGCCGTGGCAGGAGTGGGTCTCCTAGCTGTGGTGGCATCGGGTCGAGAGGTGACCTGTCTCGGGCCAGCAGTGCGCAAATAGTGCTCATACTCCGGCGCGAGCTGAAAAACCTACTCAACCGTCTCAATCCTATGAGGAATCAGTTCCCTTCGAATGCCGGCCCTAAGTCTAGTCCGGAAGCGAGATGCAGTGGCGATGGGCTCCTCCAGAATATCATTACGGACTACTAGCTCGTCAAATCGTGACAAGTTCTTACTCTCCTTATGTATGTCTCTGTATATTTACTCTCTGTGCAATTCAACTGAGTACATAGGTTCTGACTTCTTCAAATAGGGGGAGATTGTTGGGAATTGTATCCACAATTACCGTGATTTGAAGAAGTCCCCATGAACTAAGTTGAATTGAGTTTGTATTTGATGTTGTTTTCTAGTAGTGTGTTTGCAGGTTTTAATTGACTAAGTACAAACCAATGTCAGACTTCAATGAGTTGTTAAACATATGCCTATACAATGTAATTCCTCATTATATGGACCAAAGTGTTGACTCATGTGGAATCTCTCTATTGTGATGTACTTCTTATTCAAACACAAAGGAAGTGCTAAGAAAGAAGAAAGAGAAAGTTGTTAAGAGAAAGTTGATGGAAGAAAGTATGAAGTTATATTTTCTTTTAAGTATTCAAGAAGAAAGAAGGATTGCTGGAAGAAAGAAAGAAGGAAGAAAATATGAAGAAATATTTAGAAAGTTGATACCAGAAAGAAAATAGGAAGAAATATTTTTTTTCTTCCAAGTATGAAGAAATATTTTCTTTTAAGTATTTAAAGAAGAAAGAAAGTTGCTAAGTATTTAATTAAGAAGAAAGAGAAGTTGATGCTGTTGTTATGAGCTGGAAGAAAGAAAATATTTTTCCTAAGTTTTCAAAATTTCGTCGAACGGAAGAATTCGTCGATCAGAAGAACTCGTCGAACGGAAGGATTCGTCGAACGAAGCTTGAAGTTCGTCGAACGCAAGATTTTAGCAGTTGGTCGAACGCAGAGTTAAAGAATTTAGTCGAACGGTGAAAAGTTAATCGAACGCAGAGTTAAAGAGTTTAGTCGAACGCTGAAAATTTAGTCGAACGGAGAAAGCTGGCAGTTAGTCGAACGGAGAAAGCTCGCAGTTAGTCGAACGCAGTTAGTCGAACGCAGGAAAGCTAGCAGTTCGTCGATCTCTGGTTTATTATTATTAGTCGATCTCTGGTTTATTATTTTTAGTCGATCTCTGGTCTGCTGTTAGCTGAAGCCACTTCATCGAACGCAGATCTGAAGGCAGTTAGTCGAACGTCGTGTAACATCCCCCAGACAGCCAGACCCCCCAGGTGAATCTGTTTTGCCAAGGTCATGACAAGGCTTTGGTAGTGTAGAAATCCCTTTACCTTAGGCAAGATTAAGGGTTGAAAGTGCTTTGGACTGCAGATAGCAATTTCTAGTGACCAAGCTTAGGGTTAGACTTTAGGGCCTCATCTTGATCAATTGACCCCACCATAGTATCCCTAACCCTTTAGGGGTCCCCTTAGGGCACCAAGGGCCCATTGGGGTCAACCTAAGAGGCCAATTTGACCAAAGTCAACCCTAACCCTAAATTGGTCAAAGTAGCCTATTTAGAGCCAATTAACCTTCACCATGACAAATTGATCACTCATCTAGGTCTAGAATATCATAAGAGACCTAGAAGACCTAAAAGCCCCATCATGGGACCCCCAGTGGTGCAAATTGACCAAAATGCCCTTTTTAGGTCAAAATGACAATTCTTCACAAAGTTGACCATCACCATGTTAAATTGACCCTACCCATAGTGTTATCATGTCATAGGGGACCCAGTGGACCAAAAAGCCCCATGACTGGGTCAACCCTAGGGCTCAATTTGACCAAAGTCAATTTAGCCTGTTTTGGTCAAATCAGCTCAAATTGGGTCAACTAAAACTCATATGACCAAATTGACCCCACCAATAGTTTCTAAACTTAATTTGGAATCCAATGGACCCAAAAGCCCCATCCTAGGGTCACCCAATTGGTCAATTTGACCAAAAGTCAAATTTGCCCAAATTAGGTCAAATCTCTTGAATCTAGCCCAATCCCTTTGGGCTAAGCCCAAATTGACCACTTGACCAGCCTAGTAGACTGATAATTAACCCAGGAGAGAGAGAAAATTCGGCCATGATGAGTAGGAGAGAGAAAAACCCAATTTTAATGGAGAGAGAAGATGGTATTCATGGCCATTAAGGTGAAACACCCCTTGGTATCCCTCCTTTACTCTTCCATTCATCTTCTCTGATGAATTTGAAGAGTTTCCAGCAGTTTCCATGAGTTATTGGGGGGTGGGAGAGTGAATAGGGGCGGCCAAGGGATGGAGACCAAGAGGCCATTAATGGCTCTCTTGGTTAAAGCCTCACCCCCTCAATTGAACCTCCCTTCATCTTCACAACCATCAGAGGAGTGAAACCCCTCATTTTCCCGAAAGTTTAGAGCCCCCTATGCACAAGAATCCATGACACCCAAAGCTTGGAGAAGGAAAAATGGTGGCCGACGATTGGAGCCACCAAAACCCCCAAACAAGGTCCAATCCTCCTCCTCTCTCTCAGTGCTTAGATCTTAGATCGAATTAGGTGAGAAATCGGGCTCAAAAGAGCCCGATCGGAGATTTGAAACTTCAGATTTTCCATGGAAAATCGCCCTCTTGAGTTCGCCGGAAACCGCCCCTCCGGCGGCCGTGCCGCCGCCCGGCGATAGCCCCCACCTCAACGGAGGTGGTGGCGGTGGTGGCCGACTAGGGAGGTGGTTGGATGGCCGGCATTAGCCGCTTGAAAAAGCTACAGGAAATGGCCTTTTTTTGGTTAATTTCGGGCATTTGGAGAAGATGAACAGTGCCATTTAATTTATATTAATGCTTATTTAATTGTTTTATTCATATCATTAGGTAGTGAATGGTTTTAAATTTTAAAAATAGATAGAGGGCTCTACTGAAAAAGTGCCCAACATTACAGTTGTAGGCCTTGAACCCTAGGATCATACAAAATTGACTTCACCCAATTTGGAGTCTTGGTTTGACCTCAGCACCCATTTTAGTGCAAAGTTTGACTGAACTTTGAATGGATGCCCACACCAAACCACTAGTCCAAATGACTTGAAATTTGGACTGGTAGTGAGTCATACCTAGGGCTATAACATATCCAAAAATGAGAATTTTTGGAGAACATTTTTCTAAAGTTTTTGTAGAAATTTGATAATCCTTACATAAATTATTTGGAGGGTCAAATGACCTCCAATCTCCACCAAATTTTGGTGGGGTGTTATTAGGGTCATGTTAAGCCCCTGGTTAAAATCTCAACTCATTTGGAGTTCATTTGATTAGGTAATCTTTAGGCCAAAGATTTGCCCATTAAGGGGAAATTTGTGATTAAGGGCTATTTGGGATTTTTCATGGTCAAACCACCTCCAATTGGAGTGGGATTTTGGCCACTGCCCTAATGTCACCCAAAACACCTCCAAGTGAGTTTTGGAGTCATGGGGAATTGGGTTGCCCTAGAACATGGAGTTGGAGCACCTTGGGGTGCATTTAGCCAAGTAGAGATCCAATGGCCAAATGAGTCCATAGAGGCTTGAGTCTTCTTGGAAAGGTCAGTAGGATCATTGTGAGACACCATGAGGAAGTTTGGAGAGCTTTGGAGTTGGTTTACTCAAGGCCATAGGGTTGGTCCCTATGGAGTGGAAATTGGGGTTGTGAAGGACATATGAGAGTTTGTCCTTAGAGAGGGGTGTGTTGGACTCCTCTGAGATTTATAAGTGTTGTAACACCCTCACAAGAAGTTTGGGTGGATTTGGAGAAGTTTTGACCCTAACCCTAGGTTAAACCCTAAAGGGGTGCAATTAGAGGTCAATGAAGGAAGTAGGGTCAACCTTAATGGTTTGACCTAAAGTTTTGGAGGGTAGGTCATAGTGACCAGAGGAGCCTCCCTTATGAATTTGAAGAGGTTTGGAGTTGTCAAACCTAGGTAATAAATCCTTGGGTAGATTTGTAATTATTTAGGTTTTGGGGATTTAGGAAGAAATAATACCTAGTGATTAACCATCTTCTGTTACCAACTTATCTTTGATGTTATAAATCCCTGGAGATTCTATTAGAACCATTGGAAAAGTTTTGGAGGTCTAAATTGTAATTATTCATATTGTTGGTAAATTTTGGGATGAACACTTTTAGGGTGTTAGTTTTCTGTAATTGCATGAAACTTTGCTGCATGTCTTTTCATACCAATATGTACCCACATTATTTTTCTCATAATTTATAGATTGATATTTTTGGTACCTCTAGTTCAATTTGGAATTAATTGCAAATATATCCTCTGTGGAAATTACAAATGTAACCTCTGTGTTATATGGTCAAACTTTGTAGACCTGAATATTTTAGTATGATTCACCTCTGTATGAATTTTCATAAGGTTTGGAGTTCATACGAGGGTACCTCCTTTGGAATTTATTGGAAATAAATGGGTTTTGGAATTTTTAATAATATTAGATCTTGCTGGAATTCCCTACAAATTCATGTCTACTGATTATTAGGTACCCTTGATTTATGTAAAAAGTTGGGTAGGTAGTGGAAGTCACAAAAGTGCACTTGTAGTTCAAACATTAGGAAGTCGTATTTTGGAAAAATGGATTTAAATATTAATAATATTGGGAAAATTATGAAACTCTGGAATTGATCTTAAATAAGTGACATGGACCCCCAGTAAAAATATTGGGTCATAGAGTTGATTATTTAATGTGCCTCCCTTCATGAGCATCAAAACATTAAGGTTGGTCTGCGTTTAGCAAATTGGCAATTTTGGGGTTATAGGCCAAATTGGGGTACATTGATTGGAGATGTGAGAGTCTAATGATGATCATATGTCTATGAGAGGACCCCTGGAGATATTTAGGGTCTGAAGAATCCTAGGGTGGTGGGGTGCCACCCTTGGGGTAGGTCATCTTGGGATTGACGAAAGATTGCCTTTTCCCTTTGGGTCTTAACGCCCTTAGGATTAATTCAAGTAATAGTATTAAGGGGGTTTTCTTATGGGTAGATACCAACATTATTAAGTGTCTTGGGAATGGGAACTTTGGGGTGTCATCCCATTGTAGTTCCTAGTACCGTATCGAGCCCCTCACAGGGTAACCCTCGGGAAGACCAAGATTAACCCTAAAGTATAGGTGTAAGATGTTGTACAAGATTAACTAATAACATACTCACCCTCACTCCGTGGTTTCTGGAGTTTAATTGGTTTGGTGTTACGAGCGGTAGGCTCAGTGGTTGTAAGAGCGGATTGCTAAGACCAGTGAGCTTGTGACTCAGTGGTGTTTGATGGCGGGCAGGTTAGCCCGGGGAGCTTATGGCTCGGAAGTAGGAAGTAGAACATGTTGCATGTGCATTGAAGGTGGTGGGTCTTAGGTATTGGACGATCGTTCACACCGACGTCAATACGTTGACTCAGCAAGTGTGGTTTACATTTAGCCTTGAAGATCTGGCGGTCCAGTCAGCAAGAGTACGCAGACGCTCCGCGAGTTTTGTGGAGGCGTACGATAGGTCTAGGTTGGGTAGTGTGAATACCAACCTAGAGGTGGGCGAGGCCCAACCCACCGCTTCCGTTTGCCACTACGGGAGTATCCTGGGAGTCTTGCAAGCTCCAAAAAGGGGGAACTAAAGGTCTATGCGCATAGAGTCGTAGTGTGTGAGTTGCACTTGTATGATCATAGCATATCAGCATACTTGCATGACATATCATAAACATTGCATTCAACCCCTGACACCTATCGTATAAATGGGTATGTGACTTTTTATACGATAGGCCCTGCTAAACGACCCCTTGGTCTATAGGTTTGTATGGGCATTCATATAAATCAATGGTTACTTTTATATTACTTTACTTGTCAATATACATACTGCTTACTATTCTTTACATGCACTTTACTATGCTTACTTACTGCTTTATATATATATACACTTGTTTAGTTGTAGACCCGCCGCCACCTGCTTTTGTTTTTACCCCTTAAATGTCCTCCGCTTCCTCCTCCCCATACGATACCTAGGAGCCATTGGGGGAGGGGTGGGGAATTGGCTGAGTCATGTTTGACTGAGGGTCGGTGGACCATATCATTTTAGGATTTCAAGGAGACGCAGCAATATCAGAGAAACAGGTGCAGCAGGATCCGATGTGGTGGACCCCACGGCCATGCTACCATTGTCACCAGCCGGGACATACTCGAGTCAGATGCCCCATGATGGGTGGAACCCCTCCAGCACAGCGACCAGGAGGCCGAAGGCGAAGACGTAGACGTGGATTGCGAGGCAGCGACCGCAGGCCAAAAGAGAAGAAGAATCCAGTGTTGCAGCACCAGTGGAACACAGAGTCTGCAGGGATGGGTCAAACTAGCCCGGGTACTCCGGTTTCAGTGTCGGTGTCGATTAGCTTTAGTTTTACATAGGAGTTAGCTTCCGCGAGTGATCATGTAGTGAGGAAATGATGTACAGGGCAAGGGCCCTTTTATTATTGTAACCCTTGTATCTTTTATTCAGTTATTATCTGTGGACATTTACCTTTATGGTTTTTAATTCATGTTGATTTTGTGGACTTGTCTTCTCTTTTATGAACTTTTCTTGGTGATCGATTTGGCCGGCAGAATCGGCGTTTTGTGGTGGCAACCTTCCCGAGTGAAGGTGCCATCGCAAAACGGCGGTTCTGGGCCTAAGACCCGGTGGTTTTTGCCAAAAAAAATGGGGTCTTACACGCCGTTCGACTAATTTAAGAAATTTCGTCGAACGCAGGTCTGAAGGCAGTTAGTCGAACGCCGTTCGACTAATTTAAGAAAGTTCGTCGAGCGCTGTTCCGTTCGACGAAATATTCCCAGGCCGACGAATTGCATGGCGCTGTTCAAATTTCAAATTGATCGTCTTAAGTAATTAAGGCTTCCGTAATTATTATTTCAGTCTTGGAATATTCTCCTTAATCCTTGCAGACAGCCGTTGGAGATTATATTATACCTTATTTCTTTATTATAGCCGTTGGAGAGAAGATTTAATATATATATTTTATTCCAAGAGTTATTTAGTTCAGTGCTGATCGTGAAAATCATTATCTCCTTCCAGCAGTCTGTCGGCCGATTCTCTCTCACGCAAACTTTTCCTCTCCGACAAGAAGAAGATCTGTTGCTCCTCTTTACAAAAGAAAATCGACAACTCAGAAATATTTTCTGCTGTTTTCTTCTTCACCAAAAAGCAGTCAACAGATCAGAAATAATTTCTGTTATTCTTCTTAGCCAAAGGCAGTCAACAGATCAAGGAAGATTTTCTCTGTTCTTCTTTACAAATGCAGTAGACTAGATCAAAGCAAATCAAAGATCTAATATCCTTTTTGATCCAGCCGACTATAAGTTTTCAGATCAAGCTTTATGTCATCAAGACTTCTTCTACCTCCATTTTCAAAGGACTGATATTATTCTCAAGGGAAGAAGAAGATACTTCATTTTCAGATCTGAAGAAGAACTTCATCAGAAGTTTTAAGAAGATTGTTTTCTAATCAGAAGTTTTGTAAAATTGTCTTTACAATATTTTTGTAGGAAGCTTGCTTCCGAGTTGTAGGAGTTTTTACTCCAAGTTGTAGGAGTGGTTTGCTCCGAGTTGTAGGAGTTGTTTTGCTCCGAGTTTTGTAGGAAGTTTTTCTTCCGAGTTGTAGGAGTGGTTTGCTCCGAGTTGTAGGAGATTTTGTTCTCCGAGTTGTAGGATCATTCTTGATCCGAGTTATGGTGAAGTAACCTAGTCTAGCCGGGGCGTGCTAGATAGGTGAGGTGGAAAGTGGACGTACCCATTCTGGGGAACCATTATAAATCTTTGTGTTGTGGTGTGCTCTTTGGTTCTCTGTGTGCTTTTATCTCTTATATTTTTAATTCCGCATAAAGCCATAGAAACCACCTATTCACCCCCTCTAGGTGATTTAGGCCGCAACTAGATACTTTAACTATTTCTTGACCTTGCAAAACCTTATGAAACCGCACATATTCCTCAAAGCCAGTGCTTTCGTATAAATATCAGTGTTCCCGGGAAGAACACGTGCATTGCCTCCAGAGCCAGCTAGCAAGCAGGTGTTATGATTCGCGATGCATCTCCTCATTTCTGGAAAATTATGGTTTCTCATCATAGAAATCTGAGGAAGAGTCGCATCGCTCCCATTATAAGGAGTTTTTAAATTGAAAATTTCTTGACCTTGCAAGACCTTGTGGATCCTTGCTGATTCCCCCAAGCTCTGATAACCACTCCCCCCCGCAACAAGATCATCAATACATGGAGTAATATGCTAAAAAGTGGTTGGAAGAAATAAACATTTTCTGTGTTTTATGAGCTTACTTTGATGCATGTGTTAGATATTGTACTTTTGTATATATTGAGGTGATAGATTCTTAGGTTTACCTATGGGTGCAAGGATCACCCCTACCTCTCTTGTATATTTATACCCTCTTAAGTGTGAATAATATAAAATTCCCTCTTTTCCTATCATGGTATCAGAGTACCCTAATTCCTTCTAGCGGCCTTCTCGATCGATCCAGCCTTCTCGATCGATCCAGCCTTCCGATCGATACCTCCATCTCGATCGATCACGAAGATCTGAGCTCTCGATTGATCGTCCCTGCTTGCCAGTTTCTGCTCCAAGTTCCTGCTCCGATCGATCCCGCCATCTCCGAGTTCCTGCTCCGATCGATCCAGCCTTCCGATCGATCCCGCCATCTCGATCGATCATTCCTGCTCTGAGTTCCTGCTCTCGATCGATCGTTCCTGCTCGTTCCTGCTCTCGATCGATCGATCATTCCCGATCGTTCTTTCTCGGGAGCCTCGTTCCGCTGCTTATGCGATTCGGCTCCATTTTCTGACGCCTCTACCTCTCAGCCGGCAGCTTCAGCCCCTTCAGGTATCTCTTCCTCCGACTGGTTGCTTGACTCTGGAGCTTCTTTTCATATGACCCATGATGCCACTCACCTTTCATCCTGCCTGCCAGTTTCCCCTGCCCTCAGTAGCATGGTTGCCAATGGCACTATTCTCCCCATTACCAGTCGTGGCCTACTTCATACGAGTCGTTTTCACATTCCCGACATTGCCCACATACCAAAGCTATCCATGAACCTTATATCTGCCAGCCAACTCACCTCTCATGGTTGCCTTGTTGTTTTTGATGACTTTGTCTGTCGTATGCAGGATCGTTTGACAGGGACACTCCTTGGAGCAGGCCGTCGCCATAGCGGGGTGTACGTCCTTGATCGTCTTCATCTTCCCCCACTTCGTCATCTCCAGTAGCTGCCACCTTTTGTCTTTCTTCGGTGAGCTTCTCTCAGTGGCATCACCGTCTCGGTCATCCTAGTGGCTCGCGTCTTGCGTCGCTCATTAGTCATGGGTTTCTTGGTCGTGTTTCTGTTGATCGGTCTCATTCCTGTATGGGTTGTAAGCTTGGTAAACAGCTCCAACTCCCATATCCGTCTAGTGCGTCCAAATCTTCCCGTCCCTTTGATTTAGTTCATTCCGATGTACGGGGTCCCGCACCTTTTGTATCAAAGGGCGGTCATCGATATTATGTTATATTTGTTGATGATTATTCTCGTTACTGTTGGGTTTACTTTATGCATACTCGTTCTGATTTCTTCCAGATATATGTCACATTTTCTGCTATGGTGCGCACCCAGTTTTTCGCTTCCATTCATGTTTTTCGTTCCGATTCCGGGGGGAGTATCTCTCTCATGCTTTTCGTGATCTGCTGGCTACTCATGACACTCTCCCCTAGCTTTCCTGTCCCGGTGCTCACGCTCAGAATGGCATCGCTGAAAGGAAGCATCGTCATATTGTCGAGACATCACACACTCTTCTTATCTCATCTCATGTTCCTCCTCACTTTTGGGCTGAGGCTGTTTCCACTGTTGTTTATCTTATTAACCTACAACCATCCACCTTCCTTCAGGGCAAATGTCCTGGTGAGTGTTTGTACTCTCGACCTCCACGTTACACTCATCTTCGTGTTTTTGACTGTCGATGTTACGTCCTTCTTCCTCCACGAGAGCGCACCAAGCTCTCTGCTCAGTCCATACCATGTGTCTTTCTTGGGTATAGTACTGAGCACAAGGGCTATTGATGTTATGACCCTGTTGCACGTCGTCTTCGTATCTCGCGTGATGTCACCTTTGATGAGTCTCACTCATTCTTTGTGTCATCCGTCTCTCCGACCTCGCACTCATCTGTGACTCCATCTGATGTGCATGTACAACCCTTATTATCCGAGGGTATGACCCACTCAAGGCCACGAAGGCAGAAGTCAAAGTCAAAGAGGTCAAAGCAGAGATAGGGAGTCAAAGAGACAAGACAAGCCAGCCATCAGGAGCAGTAGAAGATTTGGAGAGTATTGGCTAAATACTCGCCAGGTAGGCGACTAGGGCCTAAAGCTCGCCCCCAAGAGATCGTCGAACGCAGTCTTCAGAGAGTTCGTCGAGCACAGGAGCGGTAGAAGACCTGGGCGAGTATTGGCCCGACATGTGCGAGCAGCAACCAATACTCGCCAGATGTATCCCATAGTCGCCGGGTTAGGGGGTGGGCTATAAAAAGACCCCATACCCTTTGGTTTTCCTATAAATAGGACCCTAAGGGTACTTGGATTGGCACCTGGACTTGAGCTTCTGGATCCCGATTCCCGAATTCTCGAGCCCGTCAACCTTGATTCCAGCCAAGTCGGTGCCTTCCCTGTACCAAGCTCGACCATTTTTGGTTTTGGAGGGGAAGACTCTCTTAAGCTTATGGGTATGTGGTGGGACCTCCCTGCCGCAACACCTGGAGTCCTGTCCATTGCTCTTCTAGCTTCCTCGTCATCGCCAGCTTAGCCGTCTCGTTGGACTACTGGGCAAGTAGCCTCTGGATGCATCGGTGCAAATCTTGGAGTCAGGATTTTTCTGGCGTCAACACTTTGGTGCGGTGAGCGTGGATCGTAGCCAGAGGAAGAAAGTCTGGTAGGAAGGCAAGATGGTCACAGTAGGCGACCAGGAGGAGGTAGTCGGCAACTCGTCGGGAGGCGGCGGGTTCGTGACGTTGGCGGTATTTGAAGCGTTCGCCCATCGCATGGAAGGGACCATGCGAGCAGTGCTTCAGCCACGCATGGAGGTCACGGCGACCTCGCCTCATCGCCCGGTCCTGACCGAGGGTGAGGATCCCCCCAGCGAGCAGGAAAGGCGCATGTTTGCGAGGAGCCCGAGCGACCAAGGAGGTCGCAGTTCTTCCCGCAGACCTCGCAGGGAGTTCGTTTCCGCGAGGTGGAGGAGCGGGCGAGGTACCAGGATACTCGGCCTTATGACGAGTATGTTGGTGATGCTCGCCAAATGGAAGATCGTCACCCAGCAAGTGGGAGGAGCCCATTCTGTGAAGAGATCCTTGCCGCGCCCGTGCCGAAAGGATTCAGGGACCCCGTGTTGAACTACTACTCTGGGAGGGATGGCCTTATTTGTCACATCCAATGGTTTGAGGATATAATCTCTATCCGAACCATGTCGGATGCCTTTATGTGCCGGCTGTTTGCCATCACTTTCCGGGGGAAGGCCAGGGACTGGATCCACCAGTTGCCCCTCGGCTCGATCTACTGTTTCGAAGACCTGTGCCGTGGAGTAATGACCCGGTTCGCCAAGGCCCAGAAGCTGAAGAAGGAGGCGACGACCCTGTTCCTTGTGGTGCAGGGGCCGGAGGAGCCGTTGGGGGCCCACGTCGAGCGTTTTCAGGAGGAAGTACTACATATCGAGGAGGTGGATCGCAATATCCTGCAGTTGGCCCTGGTGTTCGGCATAGGAGAAGTCCTCTTCAAGTTTGAGCTCGGCAGGAACCCTCCCTACTCCTACGACAACCTCATCGTGAGGGATAACAAGTTTGTCCAAGGGGAGGCTTCCAACCGCGGCTTCTTGGTCAGGCTAGCTGAGCTGACCAGGGAAGAGGAGAGAGAGAGGGATATGATCCCTGAGAAGAGGAAGAGAGAAGAGCCCCGAAGGGCGGAGAGGAAGAAGCCGGAGCGGCGCGAGGAAAGGAGGAGAGAAGAAAGGAGAAGGGATGAGCCCCGGAAGGAGGGGCCAAGCAGGAACGATGAGAGGAGACTCATCGTGGCCCCGGAGCGCTAGGAAGAGGAGAGGCGCTATCAGGTTCCCGTCAACTGGCCACCTTGGAGGCCGTCTGGACGGCACCAGCGTCAGGATCGGATGGGGAGATCCCCAGAGAGGAGACCTTTCCACCAGCAGGAGAGGCGTCAGGAGAGGAGGGATGAAGCGATGGTGGTTGCCAGGCCTGGCCGCTGTCAAGGGAAGAAGAAGAAGCAGGCGCAGAGGAGGCAGCAGGCAGAAGAGGTTCCCCTCTACTGTGACTTCCACCAGGCGGAAGGCCACGGGATGATGGCTTGCCCAAATTTTTGGGAATCCAGGAGGAGGCTAGCTGCAGGAGAAGTGGGAGGGGAGCAGCGGAGGATAGAGGCCCCTGTCGAGCCACAGGCAGGGATAGCTATCGTTCGAAGAAGGAATGAGGATTGTGTCGACCATGGAGGTCGTGGAGACCTTGGCCAAGGAGGCAGAGGAGGAGGAGGAGTTGGAGTGATCCACGGAGGAGCAAGGCCGGGAGCTTCCCGCAAGGGGAGCCTCCATCAAATCTACCGCAGGAGCATCGCCTCGACCTCGCAAGCACCGCCCCGGTTGGAGGAGATCACCTTCTCAGAGGAGGACATGCTAGGGAATGAGAATCCCTTCCATGATGCCCTCGTGATCCAGGCCGCAGTGGAGGACTTCACCGTTGATCAAATTCTGCTCGATAACGGTAGCTCTATGATTGTCGTTTGCAAGGAGACGTTCGACGGACTGGGAGTCGGAGTAGAAAGAGTTCGAGCAGCAGATGGTCCCCTCTTTGGCTTCTCTCGAGAGAAGAAACAAGTTGGAGGAGGAGAATATCTCCTTGTAACCCTCGGCGACACCTCCATCAACTGTCGATTTGTCATCGTCAACGCCCCGAGCTGTTACAAGGCCATATTCGGGAGGCCGCTTCTCAACGCCTTCAAGGCCGTCCCATCCTCCTACCATCAATGCTTGAAGTACTGCCAGGGAGATGTTCAGGTGAGGATCATAAGCGATCCAAGAGCCGTGCGGGAGTGCTATCTCAGCGTAGTCAGTACCATCAGCTGGATGGCTGACGCAGAAGAGTTCAGAAGAGTGCTGGAGAGCCCGGCCAGGCTGGAAGCGGCCGAGGAGGTCGAGGAAATCGAGGTGCTCTCCGCGGCAGGAGCACCTGGGTGGCTGAAGATCGGCGGGTCGTTGAATATCGAAGAGAAGATCAAGGTGGCGGCGTGTCTGCAAGAGAACGTCGACATTTCGCTTGGAGTGCTGCCGAGATGCCAGGGATCGATCCTGAGGTTGCTTGCCATCGCCTCAATTTGGATCCCGCGACCAAGCCCGTCCGCCGGAGAAAGAGATCGAGTGCCACCAAGTTGGCCGAGCCGATCCGGGAAGAGGTGAAGAAGCTGCTTGATGTAGGCTTTATGTCAGAGATCTAGTATCCAGGCTTGGTCTCAAATGTTGTAATGGTGAAGAAAGTTGGGGGCAGCTGGAGAATGTGTGTAGATTTTTTGTTGATGAATAAAAGCTGCCTGAAGGATTGTTATCCCTTGCCTCGAATCGACGCGCTGGTTGATTCAGCCGTCGGTTTTTCTGTGATGAGCTTCCTTGATGCGTTTTCAGGATACCACCAGATCCGGATGCATCCCCCCGATTGCCGCGATGTTTCTTTCATCACCGACGATGGCTGCTACAGCTATAAGAAGATGCCCTTTGGGTTAAAGAACGCTGGAGCCACCTACCAGCGGATGATGGACCATGTTTTCAAGGAGCAGAAGGGGAGGAACCTGGAGGTGTATGTGGACGATCTCTTAATCAAGAGTAAGAGCGTCCATGAACACATAGCTGATCTGGTGGAGACCTTTGCAACATTGAGGAGGTTCAAGATGAGGCTGAACCCTGCGAAGTGCGTCTTTGGAGCAGGAAGAGGCAAGTTTCTGGGACATCTCCTTACCCCAGAGGGAGTAGAGCCTAACCCTGACAATGTTAGGGTGATCCTGGAGATGCCTTCCCCGAAGACAGTGAAAGAGGTCCAAAGGTTGACTGGAAGGCTGACGGGTCTTAGCCGCTTCCTGTCAAAGGCCAGGGAGAAGTGCTCTCCATTCTTCAAGATACTCCGCAAAAATGAAGATTTTGAGTGGTCCGAAGGATGTGAGAAGGCGTTCGAGAAGCTGAAGGAGCAGTTGACTCAGACACCTCTCCTTTAGAGCCCGAAAGAAGGCGAAGACCTGCTCATCTACCTGGGAGTGGGAGCAGAGGCAGTAAGTTCCGTGCTTGTCCGAGAAGAAAGAAGGAAGCATCTACCCATCTACTATGTCAGTCGGGTGCTGAAGAAGGCAGAGCTGAAATATCCGATCCTAGAGAAGCTTGCCTTCGCCTTGGTGGTGTCGGTGCGGAAGCTCCGACCCTATTCTCAGGCTCACTCTATCCGGGTGGTGACTGATCATCCTCTCCGAAGTGTCCTGGAGGGAGTGGAGCATTCGGGGAGGCTTGCGAAATGGTCGGTAAAACTCAGTGAGTTCAACATTTCCTTCTCGCCCCGGGTGGCGATCAAAGCCCAAGCGGTAGCAGACTTCTTAGTGGACTTCTCGGTGGAAGCAGAGCCAGGGGAAGAAGTTTTCAACCCAATTCCTTGGAAGATGTTCGTGGACGGAGCTTCGGGTAGGAGCTCTGTGGGAGTGGGCATCGTGCTTGTCAGCCAACATGGAACAAGGATCGAACAAGCCGTCGAGATCCTCTTCTCCGTCACAAACAATCAGGCAGAGTACGAGGCCATAGTGGCAGGCTTGCGCCTTACCCGGGAGTTGGGGATCCAGGATATCCGAGCTTTCACGGATTCGATGGTGGTCGCGTCGCAGATTCGAGGAGAGTTCGAAGTGCGCGACGCCATCTTGCAGAAGTACTTGGTGAAGGTGAAAGGATTGATTGGAGGCTTCCAATCCTTCTTCGTCGAGCATGTCCCGAGAGAGGAAAACTCGGCGGCGGACCATTTGGCCAAATACTGGCCGAGAGCTTGGGGGACCATCACTGAGCTGTTTCGGTCGTCCATCGAAGAAGGGGAGATGATGGAGATCGAACAACGCCCTTCGTGGATGGATCCTTTCGTGGCGTTCCTAGCCACCGGCCAGCTCCCAGCAGATAAGTGAGATCAGAGGAGGTTCCGGTATAAAGCAGCGTACTATCTCCTGCAGGATGGGGAGCTGTACCGCAAAACCATCTCGGGCCCCCTGGCCAGGTGCGTTTCTGAAGACGAAGTACCCCGAGTGTTGGAAAAGATCCACTCGAGAGAGTGTGGAAGTCATTCTGGGACTCGCACTTTAGAGCAGAGGGTCTTGAGGCATGGTTACTTCTGGCCTACTATCCGGAAGGACGCTGAGATCTTCTCGAAGAAGTGCCAGCTCTTCGCCCCCTTCAGTTGCAGCCAGCCCAGCACCTCCGATAAATCACCACCCCATGGTCGTTCGCCATTTGGGGGATGGACTTGATTGGCCCTTTCCCCCTTGCTAGTGGCCAGAGGATGTTCGTTCTCGTCATGATCGACTACTTCTCCAAGTGGATCGAGGTCAAAGCTCTGGCCAAGACAACCTCTCAAGTCGTGAAGAACTTCATCTGGGGGGAGATCGTCTGCAGGTTTGGGATTCCTCTTGCCATCGTCACCGACAACGGTCCCCAGTCTGCCAGCTTGGAGCTGGATGATTTTTGCAGGCAGCTAGGAACCGATCTTCGATTCGCCTCCGTGCATCACCCAAGGAGCAATGGTCAAGTAGAAGCCACCAACAAGCTGATCATCAACTTGCTAAAGAAGAAAGTGGAGAACCTAAGAGGTAACTGCGCGGACCAGCTCCCCTCGGTCTTATGGGCTTTGAGGACCACTCCTAGCTCATCTACCGGGGAGACACCGTTCAAACTCTCTCACGGGTCGGAAGCCCTCATCCCAGTAGAGTTTGAAGTCAAAAGTCCAAGGGTGATTGCCGCCGAAGACGGAAATGAAGAGTGGCGACTAGAGAATGAAGAGGCTCAGAAGCTATCTCTCGACTACATCGAAGAACTAAGAGATTTAGCTTCGGCCAGGCAAGAGGAGATCAAGCGTCGGATGGTGTCACGACCCATCTAATAACACTTATCAGAGTGCATGAGCATCACTTTTAATTCAAGCTTCCGCATAATAAATCAAACTGATATTGTTTTTTTTTTTCAAAATCTAATTATTTTTCTACCGATATCTTGGTATTACAGCTCCCGCCTGGCAGACATGGTTTCTCTTGCCCATGCCTGCGGCATCACGACCCGCCCGTAGCGCACTCTGATAAGTGTTATTAGACGGGTCGTGATAGTTGGTATCAAAGCAAGGTTTAGCATCTAAAGATAAAGTATTTTAAAATTTTCATATATTTTGAAATCTATTATGTAAATATATGTGCATGCATCATTTCCTCACTCACTTTGTCGTTGTCTATTGTTCGAGGCTGAAACACGCACACACTCACCCATAAGCATGAGTAGTATGCGTACAAATGTTAAGGGAGTATGGGCAAACTTAACATTTATATGCATATGAATTTCCATTAGGATTTACACCGCTTGCAAATATTAAATTGTATGGGCGATATAATATTTTCAAGTGCGATAACATTAGAATCATAATGCGCATGACATGTTAAATGATATGGGCGCTTAACATGACATGCGTATCCATTCATAAACATTCTCAGAAATGCATTGTAGGCATAATCATGTTGCATACATAACATAAATCATTGCACAAGTGTCTAAGCTAAGAGCAACAGACAACGAATGTACACACATGGATTTTACAAATCATCGTCTTACCGCATGTGATCATATCGCCGCACTTGCATCTGCATGGTCGTCACTTAGAATTGTCCAATGAAAATGCTGTAACTACTACTTGAATTGCTTATCCAACAGTATTAGATTGCTATGACCTGTAATCTCAACCCTCAAGCTTAACTTAGCCGTTGTCTCACTCGGTTCTTCCATGTTTCTTTCTAGATGGCTTCTAAGCGACCACAGCGCAAGAAGGCCACACCTTCTGCAGGGGAAGCCCCTTTAGGTGAAGTGGTCCAACTTTTGAAGCAGCTTGTGGAGCGTGTCACCCGTCTGGAAGGGGATCGCCAAGCTCCTGATCCAGGTTCTGGTTCTGGCAGCGCAGGGACGTCTGGAGTAGCTGTCACCATCACCCTCCTGCGTCTGATGCTGTAGTGACCCCGACCGTGACCACTCCGGCTGCTCTTCCTCTGACGATGGCTGACACTCTGGCTTTCAAGAGGCTAAATCCGCCTGCCTACAATGGCAACCGCGACTACTTCGTGATCACGGAATGGATCTCCCAGATGGAGAAGCACTTCGAGTATGCCATAGTTCCTGAAGCCCAGAATGTCTTTCTTGCGGCTTATCAGCTGACAGAGGACGCCTATACTTGGTGGCTCCAGCACCGCAGCTTCCACGAATCTACCACCCTAACTTGGGGGCAGTTCAAGGACACTCTGATGGAGAACTTCCTCTCTTCTGTGGAGCGGGACAAGTTAGCAGAGAGATTCTTGTCCCTTCAGCAGCCTGGCAGGGCAGTGACAGAGTATGCACAGGAGTTCTCCCGCCTATCCCTCCTTGCTGCGGAGTTCGTGCCGGATGAAGCCAAGAAGATCAGTCGTTTCGTGAAGGGACTTCGCCATGACATTTGCCAGCATGTGGCAGCACATGACGCCAGTACTTATGCAGAGACCGTGGGAGCCGCCATGCGGGCGAAAGCTATTGAGCTGGATCGTACTGGAAAGAAAGCCCAGCACGGAACGAGCAACGCCGCTGCATCCGACCTCAAACGCAGGAGTGCTCCACCTCAGGAGCAAGGTTCCAGGTCCATGGAGGTGTGTGCTTACTGCCACAAGGTGGGCCATATCGCCCAAGTCTGCCGGTCTCTCCTGAAGAAGCAGAAGACAGCCGCTCCTACACAGCCCCCGATGACACTTGCCTTCGCCTCCACCGTTTGTGCCTACTGCCAGTTGCCGGGCCATCAACAGAGGGACTGCCGCCGTAGGCAGAAGGCCTATTTCAAGTGTGGGCAAGTGGGTCATCTCAAGTTAGACTGCCCTATGAAGGAAGGCCCGGTCACTACTCAGCCACTGCAGGCTAACCCCGGAGCCCAGAATATGGGCAAGGCTGTGCTGAATGTCCTTACTCAAGGCGAGGCGCTCGCTTCCACGGACGTCATCTCTGGTACGTATGTGTTGTGTTATTTTTCCTGCAAGTATTTATGTATGTTTTTATATCAGATACAACTGGAATTGGCGGTTATAACTGCTATTCGTTTTAGGGAGATTTAGAGTCAGAAACAAGTGGTTGCAGATTCTCTTTGATTCTGGCGCATCTCACTCGTTTATTGCTCGCCATATTGTGGACCTGCATGGTTGGCCGACTTCACCTCTGGAGGCCCCTTTTGAGATTTCTGTGCCGGGTCATCAGCACCTATCAACTAGGGGTATCCCCAATTGCCCAATCTTGCTCGAAGAATTGCAAGTCGTCGCGGATCTCATAATTCTGGAGATGTCTAAGTTTGACGTGATTTTGGGAATGGATTGGCTGGTTGCATATCGAGTGAAGCTGGATTGCGCGGCAAAGAGGATCAATCTCAGCATCGGTGGCAAGGATTACAGTGTTCACGTGCAGACCCGCAGCCATCTGAAGGTAATTTATGCTGTACGCGCCACTCGGTTGCTCAATCAAGGATGCACTGCTGGATTTATCTACGCTTCTCATTCGGATGTTGCTGCTCCTCCACTCGAGTCTATTCCGGTGGTTTCTGATTTTCCTGACGTGTTCCCCGCCAAATTGCCTGGGATGCCTCCAGATCGAGAGATAGAGTTCTCTATTGACGTGGAACCTGGGACGCGCCCCATTTCTAAGGCTCCTTACTGAATGGCCCCGCGTGAGTTGGAAGAACTTCGGTTGCAGCTGGACAAAATGCTTGAACTTGGTTATATTCGGCCCAACACTTCTCCTTGGGGAGCCCCCGTCCTCTTCGTGAAGAAGAAAGATGGTTCATTGAGGCTTTGTATCGACTACCGAGAGCTGAACAAAGTTACAGTGAAGAATAAGTACCCTATCCTTCGCGTGGATGATCTTTTTGACCAGCTTAAGGGCAGTAGCGTATTCTCCAAGATAGATCTCAGGACGGGCTACTACCAGTTGAAGACCAAGGAGTCCGACATTCCCAAGACCGCTTTCAGGACTCTGTATGGACTCTTTGAATCTTTGGTGATGTCCATGGGTCTGACTAATGCCCCATCTTGGTTCATGGATTTGATGAACCGGGTGTTTCACGAGTTCCTGGATTTGTTCGTCATCATTTTCATAGACGACATCTTGGTCTACTCCAAGACCCGAGAAGAGCATGTAGACCATCTCAGACTCGTCCTCTCAACTCTTCGCCAGCACCAGCTCTACGCCAAATTGTCAAAGTGTGAATTCTGGCTGGATCGTGTAGCTTTTCTGGGGCATGTTATTTCTGGGGATGGGCTATCTGTTGACCCCGCCAAAATCTCTGCAGTAGTGGACTGGAAGCGACCTTCTACCCCTACTGAGATCCGCAGTTTCCTGGGTTTGGCTGGTTACTACCGACGCTTCGTAAAAGGTTTCTCTTCTCTTGTTTCTCCTCTGACACAGCTGACTCAGAAGCATGCCAGGTTTGAGTGGTCAGATCAGTGTGAGCAATCCTTCTCTGAATTGAAGCAACGGTTGTGTTCGGCGCCAGTGTTAGCTCTTCCTTCTGAGGTTTTGGATTTTTCTGTGTACACCGACGCTTCCGGAGTGGGTCTGGGTGGTGTTCTGATGCAGAAGGACCGTGTTATTGCCTATGGGTCGAGGCAGTTGAAGATCCATGAGCGCAATTACCCCACTCACGATTTGGAGTTTGTCGCGGTGGTTTTTGCCTTGAAGCTTTGGCGTCATTATCTCTATGGTGTGAAGTGCCACTTTTACACCGATCACCAGAGCTTAAAGTATATTTTTGTTCAGAAGGACCTCAATCTTCCGCAGAGGCGATGACTTGAGTTTGTAGCGGATTATGACTTGCAGATCACTTATGTGCCTGGTAAAGCCAATTCAGTGGCAGATGCGCTGAGCTGACATGCTACGACTGCCGCCTGCACCCCTATGTCAGCATCCCTTGCAGCCTTGATAGATGACCTCGACCGGATGGACATATCCATCGCACCTGAGGGTCACGAAGGAGTTTCCGTTCCGTTATGGGTAGAGCAGGTGAAGGATTTGCAGCCATCTGATCCAGAACTCCAGCGTATCCATCGGCAGGTTGAACTTGGTACTCTCCCAGATTTCTCCATCACTGATGATATCCTGCGATTCCGAGGTCGCCTTTGCATCCCTGATGTTCCTGAGCTACTGGATAGCATTTGCCGAGAAGATCATGAGTCCCGCACCTCTGGTCACCCCGACAATAATAAGATGTACCATGATTTGAAGCAGATCGTGTGGTGGCCTGGCATGAAGAATTATATTGCTCGTTTCATCTCCCGATGCCTGACATGCCAGAAGGTGAAAGCCCAGCGTCAGCGTCCAGGTGGTCTTTTGCAGCCTCTGCCTATCCCAAAGTGGAAATGGGAAGACATCTCTATGGATTTCATCACTGGACTGCCCCGTACTCTGAGAGGTCATGATGCGATTTGGGTTATTGTGGACCGCTTGACTAAAGTAGCTCACTTCACCCCGTACAGGGAAGGTCATCCCACCGAGAAGATGGCTCGGATCTATGTTTCTGAGATAGTTAGACTTCATGGGATCCCTCTGCGGATTGTTTCTGATCGTGACTCGAGATTTGTATCGCACTTCTGGAAGGGATTCCAGCAAGCTCTGGGCACTGAGCTCAACTTGAGCATCGCTTACCATCCGACTACTGATGGCCAGACCGAAAGAGTGAATCAGATTCTTGAAGACATGTTTCGGTGTTATATTCTGGATTATAAGGGAGCTTGGGATGAGCACTTGCCATTGGTTGAATTTGCCTACAACAACAACAACTATCAGGAGAGCCTCAAGATGGCCCCCTTCGAGGCGTTGTATGGGCGTCGTTGTAGGACCCCTCTCTACTGGTCAGAAGTTGGTGAAAAGGTTGTGTTGGGTCCTGAGTTACTTCAGGAAATGGAAGAGGCCACCAAGAAGACTCGTCTTCAGCTTAGCCGTGTCGTCGAGAGGCAGAGGAAATACGCTAATCAGCGTCGCCGTCCGTTGGAGTTTGCGGTGGGTGATCGTGTTTTCTTGAAGGTTTCTCCTACTCCTGGGGTGAAGCTTTTCGGTCGCCACCATAAGCTCAGCCCGAGATTCGTGGGACCGTATATTATTTCAGAGCGTGTTGGAGGATCTGCTTACCGCCTGGAGCTACCTGATTCCTTGGCCAGTGTTCATAATGTCTTCCACGTCAGCCAGCTTCGGAAGTACATTCATGATCCTCCCCGCGTCTTTGAGGAAGTTCCAGTGATTCCTGAAGCTAATCTGTCCTATCCAGTCGAACCTGCTAAGATCGTGGAGTATCAAGAGCGCAAGCTTCGAAAGAGAACCATTCCTATGGTGAAGGTACTTTGGATGCATGACAAGTCTGAGGAGTTCACTTGGGAGCTCGAAGCTGACATGCGTAGCAAGTATCCGCATCTTTTCTCCTGATCCTGGTATGCCTCCGCTCTTGTTCTCTTCTCTTTTTTGCTATTTTTCCATAAATAGTTTCCATGTCTTGATTTGCAAATCTTGTCGGTATAAAGGGCATCTGAACCTTCGTCATATTAGCCCTAGCTAGAAAATCCTCGAGAGTTTCGGGACGAAACTTCCTAAGTGGGGGAGAATGTAACAACCCAACATTTATAATAACATTAATAGTAATAATAATAATAAAGAAAAAAAAAACCACTTTTCCCCATTTAATTTCCCACTCCCGATTAACCCGCCCCCCGGTCCAGGTCTCCCGCACGCGCTCAGCTAGGGCTCATTTTTCCCGCAAGCCGCACTCTCGTCTCCCGCTCCCGTCTCGCGTGCGCAACACAGCCGCCGACGCCTGCTCCTCCTCCCGCTCGACCCGTCGGCGCCTCCTGCTCCCCTCCTCATCGGCGCCGCCTCCTTCTTCCCCTCTTCTGGACGCCGACAGCAGCAAGGGCTCCTTCTCCTGCCCTCTTCTTCTTCTCCTCCGGCTGATAGGGGTAAGAAAACCCTAAATTTCCTATTATTCCGGTTTCAAAACCGTGGTTCTAAACTATCCTCCACCGTCTTTCTCATTTTTCAAGTGTAGGTTGCCCCGTCCCTCTCCCGTTGTGCATTTCAGTGGTGGTTTCCGTGAGGAACGTCTAGGGTTTGCTCGGATCCGCCCGATTTGGACTTCTTGAGGCCCGATCTAGTCTCCGTGGGTAAGAACTTCTCCTCTCCTGCGATTTCAGAATTTTTGCCCTAGCGTTCGTGTAATTTTCGCTTTCCGATCAACGTAAAATTCACCGATCCCTCTTGAGGTGGTGGTTTACTCGACTAATCCTAAGTTTTATTTGGTTTTCGGTGCCGTTCATCGAATGTAGCGGTGGAATCGCTCAAGGCCCTCTCCAAATTAGGGTTCCCGGATCCAACCGCCGCCAAAACCCTCGGATCTCTTGTGGTAACCGCTTCTCCCCTCTTTGCCGAGGGAGGTATATTCCTTAACTTGCCCCTTGATTTATTTTACTCAATAGAGTCACATGTGTGCGCGTAGGATTAAGCGTTGAAACAAATATTTCATGTGAACGCATCTTGAACAGGTTCCGTTAGAGTGTTGACCTTGCCTCTTAGCCGCCGCCTTCAAGCCCGACTCCTCCTTAAGGCACGTAGAGAAAACTCTCTCGCTTGCAAACAAGTTTTATTTATGTCACACTTGTACCGTACTAGCCCCCACTTGAATTTATTACTTGCAGATAAGTAAGCTCATTAGACGCCATATGCAAACAATGAAAGGGAATGTGTCGTTTGATGTGACACCAGAAAACGAGTTTACACTTGAAATGGTAGCAAAAACCAATAAGGGAATCTTGCAAGCAGCGGTAGCTTAAGCCTTGCATCTACTCCCATGCTAGAATCTTGTACATCAAAGGATGACACACACGCCTTTCATTGATTTCTGCTTATGCGTTTGTGTTTAGGCTAAACTCCAGAGTAGGCTAAAAATTTTACTAAAAAATCTCAGTTAGTCTCTGACATACTTTACTGCTATGCTTGTTTCTCAGTTTACTTGTTTATTTTATTAACTTGAATCTCTGATATTTATCTTGTTCTGAGGCTTTTCCTTCTGATTGGATTTGCCTTAGGGTTCGTGACTGCGCCGTCGACTTCCTGAGCTGTTCCTCGCCCAGCTCCCGTCTGTTGGAGGTTTACTTTTTGTAGTTGTTGCATCAGGTCCTTTGTATCTTGTTTTCTTTTACTTTTGGATTTGTCTTTCCTGTACTAGTTATTGTCAGCCATTTTCCTTGTATTGTGGACAACTCTTAGGATGGTATGGATGTATTACAGCATTTTATAAATGTTCATTTTGCTTCTGCGGTTTACTAGCATCTACTTTTGCATCATAATTGTAGCATGAGAATTGATCAAAGTGCATGAGCATCACTTTTAATTCAAGCTTCCGCATAATAAATCAAACTAATATTGTTATTTTTCTACCGATATCTTGGTATTACAGCTCCCGCATGGCAGACATGGTTTCTCTTGCCCATGCCTGTGGCATCACGACCCGCCCGTAGCGCACTCTGATAAGTGTTATTAGACGGGTCATGACAGATGGCGAGACATTTTGATAAAAATGTCTGCCTTAAGCACTTCCAAGCAGGTGACCTGGTCCTGAAAAAAGTAGACGCGGCAGAAAGATCAGCGGCGATCGGGAAATTCCACCCGAACTGGGAAGGGCCCTTCATCGTCCACGTGTCTCTTTTGACCGGAGGATACCGCCTACAGAACCAGGAATGCGAGCTACTTGGGAATACTTGGAGCGGTGATGACCTGAAAAGTTTCTACCCCTAAGGGGGATGTGTATGTCTCGCCCCATGTAATGCTTGTTTATTTTATATGAATAAAATCCTTCCCCTCCCTGAAACAGGGGATGGGGGAGCTTCTTCTACATCAGCAAATTCTTCAAAAAAGAAAAAAGAAAGCAGGTGAAAATTGGTCCACATGCTAGGTTGGGAAACGAGCCTCCGACTTAACCCTCGTAAGAACCCAGAATGGATGATCGGACAGTGCCTCGGTTGCGCGACCCTTTAAGACCAAGCCTCTGCATTGACGGTCGAGATCAGCTCCCCCCTGCACGTTGGCCACGGTTCCCATCGACTGTGCTTCTCATTCGACTGGATAGATTACCAGGAAGAAGTCTGGACGCCGACCTTCCAATTCGACAAGGAAGTGATCAATTTAACTAGCTCAGGGGACCCTTGAATAAAGGCGTCATGTACCCTCGAGAGCTAAAAAGCTCGCAGCAAAGCATTTTGTTTCCAAGTATTTCCTCCAATTGTATGAGTTAGTGTGCTTAAGTGTGCTTAACTCTCCGTTAAATTGTTGAGCAGCAGGAAACAGGCTTGGTCGGCATCCATCATCCCAGTAGGATGGAGACCTCGGGACGGTGTGTCCCCTTGGAAACTCCCCGACTATCATTCCCTACCTGATGATCCTCTTATCGATATCCGACACCACCAGTTGGGAAGCGAGCCTCCGACTTAACCCTCATAAAAACCCAGAATGGATGATGGGACAATGCCTCGGTTACGCAACCCTTTAAGACCAAGCCTCTGCATTGACGGTCGAGATCAGCCCCCCTTGCATGTTGGCCACGGTTCCTACCGACTGCGCTTCTCATCCGACTGGAGAAATTATCAGGAGGAAGTCCGGACGCCGATATCCCAACTTGGAAAAAGAGGTGACCGATTCGACCGACCGAAAGACGAAGGCTGCCCAGCATCCAAGTAGGATGGAGACCTCGGGACGGTGTGTCCCTCTGGGACCTGCCCGACTGCCATTCCTTACTTGACGTCATCCTTCGCCGACATCAAGCATCCAAGTAGGATGGAGACCTCGGGACGGTGTACCCTCCCAGACCTCCCCGACGGCCAGTCCCTACTTCTTCCTTCCCTAAAGAACTCCTTTGTTATTGCGTGATCTTAACAAAACTCCTCACCAGGTACAATACAAAGGCCTTGAGAGTGTGCGTCCTTCCGGACCCACCAAGTACCCTTCACAGCTCGACTCCATCAAAGGTGTTCTTTGAAGAAGGCGAGCATGCATGTGCGAGTATGCAGGAGCGAGCATACCCATGTGAGTACTAACGAAGGCGAGCACTCAACCTCACCGAGGTCCTAAGAGCCTAGCGAGCACTCAATCTCGCCTCGAGCATAAGAACCTAAGCGACATACAAGCAAGGAGGTAAATACAAGAAGAAAGAACATGCGAGCAAGCATTGTCAAGTCCTTTCCATTTCAAAAAATATATATGCAAAGTTACATGTGTACAATGATTGCACAAAAAGGTCGCCGGACGAGCAAAAAGGGAGCCCGGGCGACTAGGCGACATCATCGCCCTCAATATCTACATCAGCACCAACATCGTCATCGTCATCATCATCGCCATCATCATCACCATCATCATCGTCATCGTCGTCGTCATCCTCGGAATCATCATCCTCGGCATCGCTGGACGGCGGCAAGGATGCTCGCAAGGGGGAGGTGGACTCCTCGGCGAGCAGCGCCGGATGATGTCCACCACCGTCAATTCCATTGCTTCCGGCTTTAGAAGATCGTCAGCCTTCAGCCTGTTCAGGATGACGTCCCCCGTTGCTCGCGCGATTTCTCGGCGCATATGGGGGAGATCGTCGCCGTGCATCCTTATTCGCTTGCCAACCTTGGAAGGGCCCGCCACCGCCGGTTGTTGCTCGACAGGCCGAGTTTCCAACTCGACATTGCGAACTTGGGCGGCCTCCAGAGCCGAGCAAGTATCCTCCAGCTCCTTCTCAAGGTGAGACAGCTTCTTTGCCATCTACACCTCGATAGCCTACAAAAATCAGAAAGAGAAGGGTTAGGCAGAATGGTCGGCAAAATGGCGACTATCCTAGGAGCGAGCAAGGAAGCAAGGTAAGTACCTCATACTCCTTGGCCCGACGCGCCAGGGTGATCATCTTATTGCTATGCACCTTGATCATCTGCTCATATTCGAGCAGTCGCCTCGCTGTCGAGTGAGCCAGCTCGGCAGATCGCAGAAGGGAGCGCGAGGTCTGGTGTGCCAGATGCTCGGCAGAAGCCTCCCGCAGGATCTCAGCATCCGCCCGACCATAAAGGGTGAAGGTCACGTCGAAGGCCTCGCCGGCATCCTCCCAGTCCTCCGACCAGGCGGGGAGGTTGGAGCTGAGGGTCACCTCGTGGGCGTGCTCTGCCCAGTCCACCAATGGGCGACCATAGGCATCCTCACCACGGGTGCCCTGGTTGAAACACGGATGGCTGCTCGGCTCGCTGGCCTCCGAAGAGTCCTCCTTTGACCCAGGTCCTTGTGGGCGAGCTCCTTCTTCCTCCTCTTGGGCTCAGAGGCTTTGGCCTTGCCCATTCGCCTCTTTGAAGTCCCGGCCTCATCGCCGACGACATTGGGTTCATCGCCCCCTGGCGACAAGTCAATTGGGGAGGAGCCCCCAACCTCGCGCGCCGAGGTTCCCGCACCCCCTTGGGTAGAGGCCGTCGCCTTCACCACCGGAGGAAGAAGATCGCGCGGTAGAGCTTGCACGTCTACAAAAGAAAATAGAAGATTAGTCGCCAAGATAAAGACGAAGAGCGAGTATGGCTGATGCTTGCACGAAAGGTACCTTCCCCTGGGAGCACCTCGTCAAGCTCGTCTAATCGCCTCCTCCAGAGAATCACGTCGAGGCGACGATTCCTGAAGGAGTCAAGTAGCTTCTCCTTATCCTCCTCCAAGAAGGGGACTGTGAAGACGTTCTCTGGCGGCTGGATTGGCGAGCTGGAGATGCCCACGAAGTCGCCATTAATGATAACTAATCGCTCACCCCAGCGATGGTTCTTGTTCGCCGTGCCCGCCAGTGTGTAGAAGTGACTGCACAAGAAGATGACGCCCTCGCCGGTCGCCATGAAAGAGAATACTCGCCTAAAGACCGAAAGGTCGAAGGCGATCTTCTGATCCCGCAGGTAGCAGAGGAATCCCACGATCATCGCCACCCCGTTCGGGTTGATCTGGGAAGGGACTATCCCAAAGAAGTGGAGTATCTGACAGAACTCCGGCCACAAGGGTAGTCGCAGGCCGACCTCAAAGTGGCGAGTAGAGAAGGCCATCCCTGTAACATCCCCAATCCTTCTAGACCCCTAGTTGGTATTAGGGCATGGGTGGTGTGCTGAGAGGCCACTAAGGCCCTTGGACGAAGTGGAGTGTGCTAAGTGCACACCAAGGGCACAAAATCAACATAGCCCAATACCACCCCCTTAGGCCAATTGATTCTCAATTCACCAAATTGACCTCCCCCATATCACCCTAACCACTAAGGAAGACCATTACCTTGAGAATTGCACTTGGGTGGGACCCAATTGCATGAAATTGCCCAAAGTCAACAATAGGTTATCATTAACCAAACCAAGCCAATTAGGGTTCAATTGACTCTATATGTTCAAATTAACCCTTCCTCCACACTCTAAACACTTTAAGGAACCCATTGGACCAAAAAGCCCCCTCATGGTGGGACCAATTGACCCCAATTGACCAAAGTCAAACTTTACTCAATTTTGGTCAAATCTACACCCTTTGATTAAATTGAACCAATTGGAGCCCCACCATGGACCAACCAACATTGGGTAGTGTCAAGGGACCCTGTTAAAATTTTTGATTGGACCGTTTAGGAGTAAGCAGGAGTTGTATCAACAAGAGTTATAGCCAAACAACCACAATGCCAAAACAGCAACACAAGAAATCTTTATTGAAATAGAACTGCTTCACAATGCGAGGCATACATGGCGAGACATGATTCATAAGAATCACGGAGATGAGAAGAACAAACACACCAAAAACAGAAACTGGCGGTCTGCCAAAGCAGAGACCGCACAAACCGCTAATAGGCTCAGGTCGCCCGGCTTGCTCTGCTGTACTCCCAGACTGCTTGCACAGCCAGACCGCAGAAACACCTTGAGACCGCGCGAACAGAAGCAAACAAACTGCACTGCCAGACCGCAATCCCAGACCGCACGAACTGAAGCTTTTTGAACTGAACGAAGAACGGAAGCCGTCGCCAGACCGCAACTCAGATCGCCTAACCGCAGAAGGTCGCCTGATCACTGAGCTCGCTGCGAACAGCGCAAGAACACAATAACCCAGTTCGCTGACAGACCGCAGACGAACTGTTTATTCGAGCCACCGGAAATCACCAAGGAAGGAGACCGCACCCTGCTGACCGCAAACCTGCGAACACAACAAAGGTTAACTCGCATCCAAGTCGCGCGAACTCAAACTTGAGACCGCAAGAATCAATCCGGGCTCTTGTTCTTACAGTTCTCGTTAGGAATGACGGGCCATGCACCCCTATTTATAGGCGGGTGGACGAATGTCGTCGCCGCACAAACCGGGATACAGTCACCACCCATCAGCTCGCGAACGGTCTCAAAGAACAGACCGCGCGAACACAGCACTTGGACAATATTCAGTCCAAGACCGAAGTCAGCAGCAAGCCGCGCACAAGCCGCGCGGACACAGCGATCACCCTCCCTGAGATCGCCAACACAGAGAAGCAACTGGCCGACTTGAACCAAGTCGCCAGAACAGCATAACCAAGCCGCTCGGTCACGGCGGTCAACCAGGAACAGACCGACCAGAACAAGACCGGAAACAACCCGCAACAGGTCGCCAGAACCAGCGACCAAACCCAAGGAGCAAGCTGGCCGATCACACAGGATCACCAGAACCAAACCGCTAGAGCACCAGCGCAGACCGCGCGGTCTCTGCGGTCTCCAGCCTTCAGACCGGCCGGACTCCTTTCCTCTTCACTTCAACAATTTCAACACTCCCCCTTGAAGTGGGAAGTGGAAACTAGCCCGAGCAACCCCCTTAACCGAGTAAACGGTCCCTTCGCCAGCGGCTTTGTGAAGATGTCTACGACATTGTCCGCACTCCGAACATGCTCGACCATAAGAGATCCTCCCAACACCTTTTCACGAATGAAATGGTGCTCAATCTCTATATATTTGGTCCTCGCGTGACAGACTGGATTGTTAACCAGCTTGAGAGCACTCTCATTGTCCCCGCGTAGCATAGTGGGACCTCGAACCTCCTGATGAACGTCCTCTACCAACCTCCTGAGCCAAATAGCTTCTTGAGCTGCCAAGGCCGAAGCCTTGTACTCCGCTTCCGTGGTAGATACAGACATCGAGTCTTGCTTCTTGCTGCACCAAGAGATAGCTGTGGGACCCGTCATAAAGACATAACCAGACGTTGATCTCCGATCATCCACGTCTCCCCCATAATCAGCATCCATGAAACCATGCAACTCCAAGCTTGACCCTCTCCTATATAGGAGGCCCAAATCAGAGGTCGACTTCACATACTTCAAGATACCTTTCGCCGCTAGAAGATGAGGCTTCCGTGGCTCCGCCATGTATCGACTCACTTTGCCAACTGCATAAGCAATATCAGGCCTCGTGATGGTCAAGTAGATCAAGCTCCCAACCAGAGCTCGGAATACCAACGGATCAGATAAGATTCTCCCCTCATCCTTCCGAAGCTTATGATGTTGCTCCAAAGGTATAGAGCTGCTCTTCCCCTCTTCCATGCCGAATCGTTGAACGATCCGCTCCGCATAACCAGCCTGAGAAATGAGCACTCCGCTCTCCCGCCTCTGCACCTCGAGTCCAAGGAAATGGTGGAGCTCCCCCAGATCCTTCATCTCAAATCTGATAGCAAGCTCAGCCCTGAGTCTTGCAACAGCTTCCTTCGAGTTCCCGGTGACAATCATGTCATCCACGTACAGCAGCACAATCACCCGAAGCACCCCCTCCTTCTTGATGAACAAGCTAGAATCAGAGTCTGAAGCAACGAATCCGCAGAATAGGAGATATTCTGCAATCTTCCCGTACCACGCCCGAGGCGCTTGCTTCAACCCATACAGGGCCTTCTTCAGCTTACAAACGTAATCCGGATACTCCTTCGAAATGAAGCCTTGCGGTTGGAGCATAAAGATATCCTTGTCAATTTCGCCATATAAGAAAGCATTCTTTACGTTGAGTTGCCAAATCTCCCAACCACTCGAAGCCGCCAAGGCAATAACAAATCGAACCGAAGTCATCTTTGCCACTGGACTAAACGTTTCATCATAATCTTCTCCGTACTGCTGTGAGAACCCACGAGATACAAGGCGAGCCTTGTAACGCTCGATACTACCGTCAGCTTTCTTCTTCAGCTTGAAGACCCATTTGCAAGTGACAGGAACGGTGCCCTTGGGCTTGGGCACAAGAGACCAGGTCTCATTCTTCTCGAGAGCTGTCATCTCTTCTTGCATAGCAATATCCCATTCCTTCACGCCTCTGGCCTTCTCAAAGCACGACGGCTCCCTTTCATCCAAGGGACCAGCAAAGAAACATGAAACAAAGTTCACCATGTTTCCTCCTGTGTAGCGATCTGGTGGTTGAATAGTCCTTTTCGACCTCCTAAGAGGTTGCACCTGACTAACCACCTCTTCAGCTGCTTCTTCAGAACTAGCTCCTCTTCTAGGTGAATTTGGAGCATCGCTCCCCCTGCTTCCAGAACCTGAAGCTTCCGCCTCTGAGCTAGACACAGCTGGAGCTCCTGGTGAAACAGGCAACTCCACTTGAAGACTTCCCGCAGCTTTTCCTCTTTCATCAACCCTGCTCTCCGGTAGTTCAACTCCTGAACTCCCCTTGTAGGAAGTTACTTCATCAAACACCACATCCCGAGAGACAATTGACCTTCGTGTCTCAGGATCCATGCATCTCCATCCCTTCTTCCGCTCATCATACCCAACAAAGACTAGCTTCCTTGCTTTCGCATCTAGCTTTGTCCGAAGAGCATCAGGAATATGCACATAGCAGGTTGATCCAAACACCCGAAGGTGTGCAACACTCGGCTTCTCCTTGAACATTAGTTCGTGAGGGGTCTTCATGTTGATAGGACTTAGAGGCAATCTGTTGATGACATAAGCTGCACAAGACATTCCCTCCGCCCAGAAGGACTTTGGGATACTCTTGGCATGAAGCCAGCATTTGCAAGTTTCCGTCAGATGACGGATCTTCCTTTCGGCAACGTCATTCTGCTGTGGAGTATGGGCACAAGTAAGCTCTCTCCGAACGCCGTGTTTCCTGCAAAAACTTGAGAACTCACCAGAGGTGAACTCCCCACCATTGTCAGTTCTCAATTTTTTCACCCGCAAGCCTAAACGACCTTCCACCAGCTCCTTGAACTCCACAAATTTTGCAAAGGCTTCTGACTTCTCTTTCAAGAAATACACCCAGACATATCTGGTGTAATCGTCAATCAACACCAACATATATCTGTTGCCTCCAAGGCTTGGGGTGGCAGTCGGTCCCATCAAATCACCGTGGATGCACTCCAACGGCACTTTGCACCTTGTTTGCGATTTGTCAAATGGAAGTCGATGAGACTTACCAAACTGACATCCTTCGCAAACATGACCGTCTCCATAGGAGGACAAGCTAGGCAAGCCATTGACAAGGCCCCTTACCGCCATAGCCTTCAATTTGTCCATACCTACATGCCCCAACCTTTCATGCCAGATGACCGCGCCATCATTGGTCCTCATCTTATCAACATAGGTACTTGTCGATAAAACGAACAAGTCCTTCACCCGTTTTCCGACATGAATAACATCTCCTTTTATCTCCGGTTGAGTTTTGAGAAACTTCACTTCTGTTGGGCCAAACAGAACGTGATAACCGGCATCGACCGCATTGGTCACAGAGAAGAGATTCTTCTTCATACCAGGCACGTGATAAACACTCCTCAACGTGAGTGGACCCTTATCACTGCTTAGAGAGACGACTCCCTCGTGCTCTACTGGATGAATAGAATTATCAGCTGTAATGATAACATTGTTACCTGAGTAAGGCGCCAAAGAAGAGAACTTTGATTCATCCCCGGTGAGGTGATGTCCACACCCTGAATCAACAATCCAGTCCTCATCATAGTTGATGGAAGCCAAGGCCTTAACGGGCATCATATCGCCGTTATATTAGATGCAAAGGCTCCTCCCCATCCAACTTCACCAGACTTTGGCATCTCCTTCTCCACTACATGTCCTGGCTGAAGATTCACCCGGCAATCTTTCTTGAAGTGCCCGATCTTGTTGCATCTAAAGCACCTTGGTCCCTCTCCTTTCTTCTTACCATCAGACTTTGGAGCATAGCCCCTATCTTGTTGACCTGAAGTGGAGGGTCCATCATGACCCGGCTTCTTCTTCTCCCATTTCTTCTTCCTCTTCCCAGAGAACATCACATCACTTTCTCCCCCGGAGATTGAAACCCCCGCCATCTGTCTTGCTAAACTTTCTTGTGAAGCAAGAAGGTTCTCCAGCTCCAACAACGACGGTTGATTTGCCCAACCCTGAACTGAAGTCACAAAGGCAAGATACTCCTTCCGCAACCCGCGGATGATATGCCTCTTCAGTTTTGCCTCAGAGATTGGCTCATCAGGGTCCAATGCAGAAATTTCTGCCGTGAGGTTCTTCATCTTGAGAAAGAAGGTGGAAATAGAAAGATCACCTTGAGAGGCTCTTGCCAACTCATTTTCAAGAAATTGTAGCCTCGCTACATTCTTCTTATTGAACAATCCATCCAAGGATGTCCAAATCTCAGCAGCCGACTTACATCCGATAATATGATCAAACAGCTCCGGTGAGATAGCCCTTTTGAGAGTGAACTCTGCCTTAGCATTCAACCTCCTCCAAAGTCTCACCTCTGCCATATTATCTCCTGCAAGAAACACTTCCTGTGTGTCTTCTCTGCCAACTACCTCCCATAGATCCTCGCCAAGCAAATAACTCTCCATACATGACTTCCATTTTTTAAGGTTAGTCGATGTGAGGAGTTCAATACCAAGACCTCTTGCGAATCCGCCTTCCATGGCAACCAAAGTGGTCTCTTCTTCACAAAGACGATGGCAACTCTAGTTGATCACTGCTTATCCACTCCAGAAACCTACCTCTGATACCAAGTTAAAATTTTTGATTGGACCGTTTAGGAGTAAGCAGGAGTTGTATCAACAAGAGTTATAGCCAAACAACCACAATGCCAAAACAGCAACACAAGAAATCTTTATTGAAATAGAACTGCTTCACAATGTGAGGCATACATGGCGAGACATGATTCATAAGAATCACGGAGATGAGAAGAACAAACACACCAAAAACAGAAACTGGCGGTCTGCCAAAGCAGAGACCGCACAAACCGCTAATAGGCTCAGGTCGCCCGGCTTGCTCTGCTGTACTGCCAGACTGCTTGCACAGCCAGACCGCAGAAACACCTTGAGACCGCGCGAACAGAAGCAAACAAACTGCACTGCCAGACCGCAATCCCAGACCGCACGAACTGAAGCTTTTTGAACTGAACGAAGAACGGAAGCCGTCGCCAGACCGCAACTCAGATCGCCTAACCGCAAAAGGTCGCCTGATCACTGAGCTCGCTGCGAACAGCACAAGAACACAATAACCCATTTCGCTGACAGACCGCAGACGAACTGTTTATTCGAGCCACCGGAAATCACCAAGGAAGGAGACCGCACCCTGCTGACCGCAAACCTGCGAACACAACAAAGGTTAACTCGCATCCAAGTCGCGCGAACTCAAACTTGAGACCGCAAGAATCAATCCGGGCTCTTGTTCTTACAGTTCTCGTTAGGAATGACGGGCCATGCACCCCTATTTATAGGCGGGTGGACGGATGTCGTCACCGCACAAACCGGGATACAGTCACCACCCATCAGCTCGCGAACGGTCTCAAAGAACAGACCGCGCGAACACAGCACTTGGACAATATTCAGTCCAAGACTGAAGTCAGCAACAAGCCGCGCACAAGCCGCGCGGACACAGCGATCACCCTCCCTGAGATCGCCAACACAGAGAAGCAACTGGCCGACTTGAACCAAGTCGCCAGAACAGCATAACCAAGCCGCCCGGTCACGGCGGTCAACCAGGAACAGACCGACCAGAACAAGACCGGAAACAACCCGCAACAGGTCGCCAGAACCAGCGACCAAACCCAAGGAGCAAGCTGGCCGATCACACAGGATCGCCAGAACCAAACCGCCAGAGCACCAGCGCAGACCGCGCGGTCTCTGCGGTCTCCAGCCTTCAGACCGGCCGGACTCCTTTCCTCTTCACTTCAATAATTTCAACAGACCCAAGACCATCAAGTGGGCCCATCCCACTCATCATGTTGACCAAGTCAAAGTCAAAGTCAACTCTAGGTCAATCATGGTCAACATAGCCCAATTTAAGTGGCTTAGCCCTCATGCACTTGAACCAAATCAAGCCTTGGGACCCCACATCAATTGATGACCAGGATGACCATGGCAGCTGGCTAAAACTAGGTGAGTCCATGTCACCTGATGATTTTTTTTAGATTTAAAAGCTAAATTAAAGTAAAGCCTTTCTTTCTTCTTTTATTAGAATTCGGCGGAGTTTTCGAAGAGTCCCGCGAGTAATTCTACTTCGAGGAATTACCCGTTATCCTATCGAAAGATAGAAGTAACGACCTTTTCCTCTTTCGAAATATCGAGGATTACTCATTGGCCGCATCGCCAAAGGCTAAGTAGAAGGGGTTTGAAAGGCTTATGTTGAAATGAAAGTTGAAAGCTTTTTGAATATGTTATGTTGTTGCAACAATTTGTGAGTTGTTGCAACAATTTTGTAAATGATAATTTCCTTTTTTAAAACCTCTTTTACCTTGAGCTAGTTGCAACAACCATAGGTTTGTTGCAACAATTTTCTAAGTGTTTTTAAAAGAGTTTTAATTTGCTTTTGAGAGAAAGCTTTTGGGTTTATATAATTATCCGGACTAAAATCAATAAAGGCAAGTGGACCTTATCGAAAGTAGTATAGGATATTTCTTTTGAAATATCAAGGTCGTATTTTTCCAAGGTCGTATCGATTATTTCTACTTCTACGGAACGCGCTATTATTTTATCAAAAAGAGATTTGAATTGATTTTTATAGCTTTCTAGAAAAACTAATGACGAAAATTAAGGTTGGCGTGCGTTTAACGATAATTGCGATAAAAAGCGAGAAAACACGAAAACGTTAATTTAGAAAGTAGTTTTGCTTAGAATTTTTTAAAGTTTTATAAAGCGATAATGATAACTACGGCGATTTTAAGCGATTGAGCGGTTAGCGGAATTAGCAAAAAGCAATTATATTAAAAACAAAAGACGCACTAATTGAAAACTCACGCACTCTACGGAATTAAAATGAAAGCGGTAAATTGCAGAAATTAAAGAAATGCGATCCCTACCCAAATAGGTAGAGGGGAAATAAATGCGTGACGAGTCCTATCCAAATGGATAGGCGGGAAATAAATGCGTGACTAGTCCTATCCAAATGGATAGGCGGGAAATAAATGCGTGACGAAAATGAAAGCTAAGCTATTGAATTACAAAAAAGGCGCAAAATTTATCCACCTACACACACACACCCTTGCTTGAAATGAAATCTAAGTTAAAGAAAACAAAATCTATTCTCATACACACACACACACACACACTTACTTTAATTGAAATCTAAATTAAAGAAAACAAAAATTAACTCATACACTCACACACACAACATAAATGAAACTAAGTTAAAAGAAAATAAAATCTATTCTCCTACACTCACACACACTAATAACAAAATGAAACTAAAATAAAAACAATTTACTCTCATACACTCACACACACTTACTTGAAAAACAAAGTCTAATTAAAGGAAGAAAAACTAAACTAAGAAAGAAAGAGAAAAAACACTAAATTAAAAAGGAAGAAAATGCAAAGAAAGAAAAACAATTGATTTATCTACACACACACACTAACATGATATCATCTAAAAATTAAAAGAAAGATAAAACCATAAAAATTACTCTCATACACACACACCCAAATTAAAAAAGACAAAACAAAAAAAAACAAAAAAAATAAAAAGAACAAGGAGACAAGAGGAACAAAAAAAAAACTTTCTTATATATATGTATATTGATTACAACATTTTTAAAAGAAAGCTTACTTGAGGATAAAAGGGGGGCCCAAACAAGGGCTTGGAACACAAAAAAACACTCACAAACACACAAAAAGGCACTCACAAACACAACAATTGGTTCTAAACAATGAACCTTTTAAACCAGGGAAAGCCCACCTTATTTATAGGCAAAAAGGTGGGCTGCATATAGTAAAAATAAGAGGAGTGGGCTGGCTGAAATAGCAGCTGGAGGAAGCAGCTGGCTGTTCTAGATGGGAAGAGGCGGTTGGGGTGCAGATAGTGAGCTGGGAGTGAGCTGGATGGAAGCTTCTTGCGGGTAGCGGGTAGCGGGCAGGGGAATCGGGATGGCGGGTTGCTGGACAGCTGGTGGGCGCGTGGAGGATGGCGGGTTGCGGGTTGCGGGTTGCGGGTTGCGGGTTGCGGGTTGCGGGTTGGGATTTAATGCAAAGAAAGAAAAACAATTGATTTATCTACACACACACACTAACATGATATCATCTAAAAATTAAAAGAAAGATAAAACCATAAAAATTACTCTCATACACACACACCCAAATTAAAAAAGACAAAACAAAAAAAAACAAAAAAAATAAAAAGAACAAGGAGACAAGAGGAACAAAAAAAAAACTTTCTTATATATATGTATATTGATTACAACATTTTTAAAAGAAAGCTTACTTGAGGATAAAAGGGGGGCCCAAACAAGGGCTTGGAACACAAAAAAACACTCACAAACACACAAAAAGGCACTCACAAACACAACAATTGGTTCTAAACAATGAACCTTTTAAACCAGGGAAAGCCCACCTTATTTATAGGCAAAAAGGTGGGCTGCATATAGTAAAAATAAGAGGAGTGGGCTGGCTGAAATAGCAGCTGGAGGAAGCAGCTGGCTGTTCTAGATGGGAAGAGGCGGTTGGGGTGCAGATAGTGAGCTGGGAGTGAGCTGGATGGAAGCTTCTTGCGGGTAGCGGGTAGCGGGCAGGGGAATCGGGATGGCGGGTTGCTGGACAGCTGGTGGGCGCGTGGAGGATGGCGGGTTGCGGGTTGCGGGTTGCGGGTTGCGGGTTGCGGGTTGCGGGTTGCGGGTTGCGGGTTGCGGGTTGCGGGTTGGGATTTAATCCATGCAAAAGTTTGCCGCTTGGTTTCGAACCAGCCACCTCCCCTTGCTCAAGTTAAGCGGAACCATCTAAACTGTGCCAAACGCACTTTTCTGTTAAACCGAGAAACATTTTATTTATATTATATATCTTCATATTTATATTATATTAATACATATAAAAAAACAAACTTAATTATTTATTTTTATTATTATTATTGTTGTTATTATTGTTATTATTATTATTATTATTTGTTATGATTTTATTTTTTTTATTTTTATGAAGCCTTTATATATATATATTATATGAAATCATACAATCACATATAAATTATATATATACATTCACGTATATGTTGAAACCAGCAACTGGTCTCTTGAGTTCGGACCCACTGGGGGTGTAGCCGATGCTTATTTCTCCCTCACTAGACTCTCTCGACGGTGGATGCTGGAAACGGAATAGACCCAAGGCTGAAGCGAGGAGGTCCCGCCACACACCCGGAAGATCTTAGAGAGCTTCCCCTCCCAAACCAAAGCTCAACCGGGCACCTTGGAGGGCACTGGCTGCCAACCAAAACTAGCCTAGAGGAGAGGATGCTCTAAAATCGGATCTCCTCCAAGGTGCCCTTAAGGGTCTATTTATAGTTTTTCTTAGGCTGGTCTGCAAATAGCATGAATCCGCCTTTTAATTTTACTAAACGCACCCCAAATTGGTCTACGAATAGCCTAACTCCGCTGTTCTGAAGGGCTATATGCAGACCACAAGGGGTATTATGGTCATTTCCTCCTCACTGCCTTCTGGGCGAGTGGTCCGTGAGGGAACCACTCGCCGAGTTCCCGCTTGACTGGGCGAATGCTCAAGCCCCTGAGCGAATGGTCCGTGGAGGCACCACTCGTCAGGCTCCCTCTCGCCTGCAGCCTACCCCCACTAATCTGGAGATCCTTTTTCCTATCTTGGTACGGGCGAATGGTCTGGCTGACCCCTGTCCCATCAACTGACTCGAGGGACCCACTCGCCAAATACGGGTTGTACACAATCCCCGCTCTTTGTGAGTGGCTCGCCCACTCGGAAAGAACAGTCCAATCCCTTATTTGGTGAGTGCTTGTTGAGTGGGCCCCGCAAGATTCCGTGGGTCCCACCGTTATCCTATATATATATACATCCCGTGTCCGGTTTTTTCTGGACCACTTACCCATTTCGGCTCAGGATTTCTTCTCTCTCTTGACCTTTTGACACTTCCAATGTCTTCTCATAAGCCTTCCGCGAAACCCCTTTCGCAAGAGATGATCGAGCGCCTGGCCGCGGCCCAGGTTGCAACCGCCCCGAAAACTGCCAGATTCGCTCCCTGGCTGACATCCAAGCGAGACCCAAGCGTCCCGTACGTCTCGCGGCGAGCCAAGACGATTCGGTTGAATCGTCAGAAAGGCGAGGCCGTGTCCGAATCTCCGGCGCGTACTCCTGTTGACCTCGGGACCCAGGTATGGGAATTCCTCCCACCTTACCTTTTAGTTCGGACCCTTACTCCAAAGTTGTTTTGACCACTCGCAGGGGACCTCGGTGCCAGAGGACGGCCACGCGGTCGTCTTGAATAGTGTCGCGGCGCCACCCCCCGAGTCTGAGGGACCCCCTCCAGATCTGGCCCTGGCTCCTCCCCCTCCTCCGGGCGAGACCGTACTTCAGTCCAGTAAGTTTTGGGAATCCTTCCGATTTACCTTTGAGACGGATTGTTTCTGACCCTCAACTTTTTGCAGTCCTCAACCCAGACGTCTCGCTACGGGACACTATTCCTCCGCCTTCCCCAACCCAGCGGAACCTTTCTGTTACAGCGAATGAGCAGAGGGTCCACCCTGAGCGGGAGCCGGGTCAGCACCTCCGTGCTGAAGATAGCGCGAATCCTCCGGCGGATGATCAGGCTCCTCCTCCCCCGCCTTTTCGCCCCGGAAAAGGGAAGGTTTTCCCCCCTTTCGCCGGTTTGCCCGAAGTACACCTCCATACTTCTCGCCCCTCAGGCCACAGGGTACCTGCCCCAGGTGAGGCTTCTATCTTGTCCTCGCCGCATTCACTAACTTCATCGTATTGATCCTTTTATAATCTCGTAGGGTATCGGGAGGTCTCCCCCCCTGAGTCCTACTATGAGGGGGAAGACGGGGTGCTCTCGCCCCTTCCCTCCCCAGGTGATCTCGCTGACTTCTTGGGTGACTCATCTGACCACGTGACCCTGAAGGAGCGAATCACGGAGATCTTTGGGAAACTTATATATCTTCAGCGAAATGCTGCCGGCCAGGTGGATGAGGAGAAGCTGGAGATCAAGCGCGAGCTGAAGGAACTCCGGAGGGACTACTCGCGGCTTCTCGCGACAGTGGAGCGACTGGGGGGCGAAGGTGGGGAGCTGTCGCCTGAAAGGCACGCGGCGAGAGCCCGGGACCAGCTCCAACTGGCTTCCCACGAGATCACCAACATGATGACATACTACCGTCAGCGAATGCCCCCAGAAGCAGGGTCGCGAAAGCGAGGTCGATGGGTTTGGGTGGAGTACTGACCCAGACGCCATAATCTCTTTCTTTTCCTACCCGCCTCGCCGCGAGTGTCGAACATTAATATTTGTCTGTAATAACTTTGTATATTATGATTCTGAGAATGCTCTATTTATCGCTATTTACTTTCCTCAGCCTGTCTGATTGTCGCCGAATGATATGCTTTGCGAATGCTTACCTAACCATTTTTGCTTCTTTCATAACCTGCCTTGGTACTGCCGAATGATATGCTTTGCGAATGCTTACCCAACCCTTTTCGCAAAGCCGTTGAGCGAATAGTTATAGGTCACTCGCCATTAATGGGCGAGAGAGACTTGGACCGGGTTTCGAGGCGCCGGACTGCCGCAGATTGCTATCCGCACCCCCCGTTGCCTCGAAAGCCCAAACGCCGTTTAACGCCTCTATAAATAGGCCCTTCAACTACCGTAATAAATACATCACCATTCGCTCCCTCTCTTTCCTTGCTCCTAGCATTCGCACCTCTCCCTTCTTTGCTGCTCCTTTCCTTTCCCTCATTCGCGAGATGGGTGCCGATGCCGAAGGAAGGGGCAAGTGTGCTAGCGCATTCGTCAATCATGTGTTCGATTCCTGCGACCTTTCCGAAGAAGCCTACTTGACGGCGGTTGCTGACTACGTCCCCGGGGGGTTCGAGGGGCGAAAGCCCAGGCCTGAGGAGCGCCTGAACTCTATCTCGCCTTGTGCTCTCGCGATCCCGCTAGAGCACTTCGAGGTGGGCTTTCGCCTCCCCATCTGGCCGGAGTTGCGCCAGACTTTCAGGTACTATGGGGTCGTGCCCGCCCAGCTCAACCCCAACTCCATAGCCATGCTGGTCGGGTACGCGAGCTACTTGCGAGAAGAAGGGATCGAGTTCTCGCTGCCTGTCTTCCGCAAACTCTACACCTTCCGCTGCTCCGGCGGCATCTCCTTCTTCTCGGGTTTAAGCCCTCTCAAACACTACGGGCTCCCGAACAAGAACCACGAATGGGTTCGCCGCTTCATCTTCGTCAGCGGGAGCCTAGGTAACACCCTTCTCGCCCCGGTGCAGGAGGAGGAGTCGACCTTCCGCCCCCCGACCCTAGGGGGGCATGAGGCGAAACTCCATCAATACATTCTTCAGTACGGGATGGACCTCGTCTATCTCCGGCGAAACGTCAACACGCTCCCGTTCATTCCGCAGGGCGAGGGTAAGATTCCAAGACTTTTGAATTCATTTTGGTTGTGATTCTTACTCCATTCGCCTAAACCACTCGCAACATCACGCAGGTGTGCGTAATCTTCCCGTTCATCCGCCTCGCCCTCCTGGGTTTTGCCTACCTCTCGCGCAAGCCGCCGCGGATGCTTGCCGGGAGGAGCCGTCCTCCTCCAAACCTAGTAGCCGGAAGCGAAAGTCGGCGAAGGCTTCTTCCCCTCCTCCCTCGAAGTCGCCCTGTCCTCCCGCGGCGAAGGGCAAGGAGGTTCTGGACGAATCCTCTGGGGCGGGTGCTCCACCCTCAACCCTGGGGGCCGACGCGCCTGGCGCGAATGCTCCTCCGGACAAATTGGCGCTGCCGCCACCTCCGTTGCCCCGGGACCATCGTAACTTTGCGAACGGCGAGAGGTACGTGGATCCTTCCGGGGCTCCTTTGCTGAAGTGGGACAGGAACGCGAACCGGGTTTCGCTATCCACTCTCCATCCCTCTTGGGTGGAGACCAACATTGCCAGCGGCGAGGCCTATGCCCTGGCGTATGCTCTTTATGGCCGGGAGGACGCCGAGGTCTTCGATTTGGAGAAGACTCAGGTTCTCGCCCACGAAGCCGCCCGGGCTATGCTGCGCGCTTTCGAGCTCTCGCATATGTCCTCTCGCCGAAGCCTTGAGGTCTCGCGGAACCTGGCCAAGGTCGAGGAGACCAGGGCTCTTCTGTCCCAGGAGGCGAGCGATCTCAGGGAAAAACTAAAGACCGCGGAAGCTCTTCTCGCCAGCCGCCCGGTTGTAGAGGTACATTTACTTTCACTCCCGTGAATGGTTATCACTAACCGTCCCATACTCCTCATCATGATAACTTTATTTTTTTCAGGATGCTACAAGTGCCGGGATGCTCCGCGCGCGGGTGGCCGACCTCGAGGAGAAAGTCCGTCTCGCCCAGGCCGAGACCCAGCTACTGCGAGAAGCTGGAATGACAACACTCGCCCCGGGTGATGGGGGGCACTTTTACCCCCATCACGAGCTGGAGCAACTGCTTCAGGAGAATGCGCAACGCGCCGTCAAGCATTCGTTGCAGGTGCTGCGGCGGGCTGGGTATTTGAAGCCGGAGGCCGAATGCCTCACCACTCGCCAAGTAGTCCCGGAGCTTTACATTCCGATTCCTTTCCCGGAGGACGACGGCGTCGCGCCGCGAGAAGACGCTCCCGACCAGGATGAGAGCGAAGATTCTTCGGAGGAGTCTGGTGACCCTTGAGGGGGGCCCTCTGTATTCCCCCCCCCTTTTTTTCCTGTTTTTACCTTTTCTTTTTTCTGATGTAACCATGAATTGGGCGAATGCCCCCAAAAGATATATCTATGGTTTACAATTTTTATGCTATCTCAATTTCTGCATAATCTCAATTTTTATGTTATCTCAAATTTGATTATCACTCGCTGTGACGTCTCGCTAGGCTTACCAGGACGTTAGGTCGTAGAGTAACCGCCCCGGCCACCCAGCGAGTGTTCGAAGATGACTTAGGTGTGTTGCCCCTCTTCGACTTCCCGCTACCCGAAACACTCGCGTACCCTCACCATTCGCTCGGACGGGGATTTCGCCCGGGCAGTCAGGAAGAGAGGTAAGATTATCATTCGCTTGGGTGGTCCCTGCGAATGCTCCTGGATCCACCTTAGAGAATTTGGATCCTGCTACCAAGTGGACCCTCCAACCTGCCAGCTGGATGAGAGCCCGGACAGCGGGTCTCCTCGGGGCCAACCTCTGGAACATAGAACCTGCCACCGAGTGAGCCTTCGGACCTGCCAGCTAGATGAGAGCCTGGACAGCGGGTCTGCTCGGGGCCAACCTCCGGAACATAGAACCTGCCACCGAGTGAGCCTTCGGACCTGCCAGCTAGATGAGAGCCTGGACAGCGGGTCTGCTCGGGGCCAACCTCTGGAACATAGAACCTGCCACCGAGTGAGCCTTCGGACCTGCCAGCTAGATGAGAGCCTGGACAGCGGGTCTGCTCGGGGCCAACCTCTGGAACATAGAACCTGCCACCGAGTGAGCCTTCGGACCTGCCAGCTAGATGAGAGCCTGGACAGCGGGTCTGCTCGGGGCCAACCTCTGGAACGTAGAACCTGCCACCGAGTGAGCCTTCGGACCTGCCAGCTAGATGAGAGCCTGGACAGCGGGTCTGCTCGGGGCCAACCTCTGGAACATAGAACCTGCCACCGAGTGAGCCTTCGGACCTGCCAGCTAGATGAGAGCCTGGACAGCGGGTCTGCTCGGGGCCAACCTCTGGAACATAGAACCTGCCACCGAGTGAGCCTTCGGACCTGCCAGCTAGATGAGAGCCTGGACAGCGGGTCTGCTCGGGGCCAACCTCTGGAACATAGAACCTGCCACCGAGTGAGCCTTCGGACCTGCCAGCTAGATGAGAGCCTGGACAGCGGGTCTGCTCGGGGCCAACCTCTGGAACGTAGAGCCTGCCACCGAGTGAGCCTTCGGACCTGCCAGCTAGATGAGAGCCTGGACAGCGGGTCTGCTCGGGGCCAACCTCTGGAACATAGAACCTGCCACCGAGTGAGCCTTCGGACCTGCCAGCTAGATGAGAGCCTGGACAGCGGGTCTGCTCGGGGCCAACCTCTGGAACGTAGAACCTGCCACCGAGTGAGCCTTCGGACCTGCCAGCTAGATGAGAGCCTGGACAGCGGGTCTGCTCGGGGCCAACCTCTGGAACATAGAACCTGCCACCGAGTGAGCCTTCGGACCTGCCAGCTAGATGAGAGCCTGGACAGCGGGTCTGCTCGGGGCCAACCTCTGGAACATAGAACCTGCCACCGAGTGAGCCTTCGGACCTGCCAGCTAGATGAGAGCCTGGACAGCGGGTCTGCTCGGGGCCAACCTCTGGAACGTAGAACCTGCCACCGAGTGAGCCTTCGGACCTGCCAGCTAGATGAGAGCCTGGACAGCGGGTCTGCTCGGGGCCAACCTCTGGGACATAGAACCTGCCACCGAGTGAGCCTTCGGACCTGCCAGCTAGATGAGAGCCTGGACAGCGGGTCTGCTCGGGGCCAACCTCTGGGACATAGAACCTGCCACCGAGTGAGCCTTCGGACCTGCCAGCTAGATGAGAGCCTGGACAGCGGGTCTGCTCGGGGCCAACCTCTGGAACGTAGAACCTGCCACCGAGTGAGCCTTCGGACCTGCCAGCTAGATGAGAGCCTGGACAGCGGGTCTGCTCGGGGCCAACCTCTGGAACATAGAACCTGCCACCGAGTGAGCCTTCGGACCTGCCAGCTAGATGAGAGCCTGGACAGCGGGTCTGCTCGGGGCCAACCTCTGGAACATAGAACCTGCCACCGAGTGAGCCTTCGGACCTGCCAGCTAGATGAGAGCCTGGACAGCGGGTCTGCTCGGGGCCAACCTCTGGAACATAGAACCTGCCACCGAGTGAGCCTTCGGACCTGCCAGCTAGATGAGAGCCTGGACAGCGGGTCTGCTCGGGGCCAACCTCTGGGACATAGAACCTGCCACCGAGTGAGCCTTCGGACCTGCCAGCTAGATGAGAGCCTGGACAGCGGGTCTGCTCGGGGCCAACCTCTGGAACATCCAGGGTCTCTCCTGCGAGCTGTAGCATTATTTTCATACACATAGTTTAGACAAAATGCTTTCATTCAAAAAGAGTATCATTATTACATGGTACTAAGGATAAAAGCGTTTAAGGTCGTCGCCACTCCATGTGTGGCTGAGGGGTTGGCCCTCCACATTCTGAAGGCGATACCCCCCAGATTTCAGTGCTTCTTCCACAACATAGGGGCCTTCCCAGTTAGGATTAAGCTTTCCCACCGCGGCGGACCTCCCGGCTGCGTCGACCTTCTTGAGTACCAGATCTCCCTTCTCGAACTGCTTGATCCTGACGTGTTTATCGAAATACTTGGCCATCCGCCGCTTGACCTCTTCTTGATGGATGGCTGCTCGGTCCCGGGCTTCTTCGATGAGGTCGAGGGAGAGCCGTAACTCTTCCTCGTTCTCGGCTCTCCAATCTTCCTCTCCATTTGCGGCGACCTTTACCCGTGGTGTTGTAATTTCGAACTCTATGGGGATGACCGCCTCGCAGCCGTGAGAGAGCCTGAAAGGGGTCTCTCCCGTGGCGGTGTTGGGGGTGGTTCTTAAAGCCCATAAGACTGAGGGGAGCTGTTCCACCCAATTGCCTTTGAGATTTTCCACCTTTTTCTTGAGTAAGTTCACGATGACTTTGTTCGCCGCCTCTACCTGCCCGTTGCTCCTGGGATGGTGGACGGACGCAAACCTAAGGTCTATTCCCAGCTGGCCACAGAAGCTGATGAACTCCTCGCTTGCGAACTGTGGTCCATTATCCGTGACTATGGCCTGCGGAAGCCCATGTCGACAAATGATTTCCCCCCATACGAAGTTGCAGATTACCCGGGAGGTGACCTTAGCCAACGCCTTGACCTCCAGCCACTTTGTGAAGTAGTCAATCATGACTAGGAGAAACCTCCGCTGCCCGCTGGCCTGGGGGAAGGGTCCTACCAGATCCATTCCCCATATGGCGAAGGGCCAGGGCGCCGTGATACTCTTCAGCCTCTGGGCTGGCACGAGCTGAAGCGGGGCGAACATTTGACACTTCTGGCATCTCTTTGCAAAGGCTGCCGCGTCTTTGCTTAGGGTTGGCCAGAAGTACCCCTGCCTTACGACTCTTGCCTCCAACATCCTGCTCCCCGAGTGGCTGCCGCATTCGCCGGAGTGGACTTCCTCCAAGATCCTTGGGACCTCTTCCTCCGAGATGCATCGGGCCAGGAGGCCCGAGAGGGTCTTCCGATACAAGTCACCCTCATGGAGCACATAGTAGGCAGACTTATACCGGAAGCGCCTCTGGTCCGGAACTTCTTTTGGAAATTTTCCCGTTGCAAGGAAGGTGACGAAGGGATCCTTCCAGGAGGGCCGTTGTTCTACTTCCATGAGCTCTCCTTCTTCAATCGAAGGACGGAATAGGTCCGTCAGGGTTCCTCCGGCCCGAGGACCAGATTTTGCCAACCGATCTGCCGGAGTGCTCTCTTCTCGTGGGACATGCTGGATGGAGAAAGTTTTGAACGTCCCCACGAGACCTTTGACTTTTGCCAAATACTTCATGAGCACAGGCTCCCTTGTTTCGAACTCTCCCCTTATCTGAGAAGCTATTATCATGGAATCCGTGAGTACTTCCACGTCATGGACCCCGAGCTCCCGGGCCAACCGCAGGCCGGCGATCACAGCCTCATACTCCGCCTGGTTGTTGGTGATTGGGAAGTGTATCACTAGCGTCTGCTCTATCATCACTCCGTGGGGACTCTCCAGCACTGCCCCTCCTCCAAGAGAGTTCTTGCCCGAAGCCCCGTCCACCAGCAGCTTCCACGGGATGTGACGAGGGGCTCCGTCTTCTTTCATCTCGGCCACGAAATCTGTCATGAAATCAGCCACCACCTGCGCCTTCATAGATAATCGAGGGACAAAGGTAATGTTGAATTCACTTAGCTCGATTGACCATTTTGCGAGTCTTCCTGAGTGCTCCACTCCTTCGAAGATCTGGCGGAGTGGATGGTCCGTCACTACTTGGATCGAATGGGCCTGGAAGTATGGCCTGAGCTTCCTGGCTGCGATGACCAAGGCAAAGGCCAACTTTTCTAAAATTGGGTACCTGAGCTCCGCTTCCCTCAGGACCCTGCTTACGTAGTAGACTGGTAGCTGCTTCTTTCCTTCCTCTCGAACCAGGACGGAGCTTACGGCCTCCGCCCCGACCCCGAGATATAAATGTAGGACCTCCCCTTCTTTGGGACTTTGTAGTAGCGGAGCCTTGGTGAGTTGGCTCTTCAAGGCCTAAAAGGCTTCCTCGCATTCTCTCGTCCATTCAAACTTCTGATTGCCTCTTAGCGCCTTAAAGAAGGGAGAGCATTTTTCCCCTGCCCGGGATAGAAACCTGTTCAGCCCGGCGAGTCTTCCGGTCAAGCGCTGAACCTCTTTGGCGCTCCGAGGCGACCCCAGCTCCATTATAGCCCTAACCTTGTCCGGGTTAGGTTCTACCCCCCAGGGGGTGAGAAGGTGCCCGAGGAACTTCCCTTTGCTGGCCCCGAACACACACTTCAGGGGGTTCAGGCGCATCTTGTACTTGCGTAGGGTGGCGAAGGTCTCCTCGAGGTCCTGGATGTGGGAGCTCACGCACTTGCTTTTTATCATAAGGTCATCCACGTAGACCTCCAGGTTCCTTCCCCTTTGCTTTTTGAATACCCGATCCATCATCTTCTGGTAGGTTGCTCCTGCATTTTTCAGCCCGAAGGGCATCATCTTATAGCAGTAGCATCCCTCCCTGGTGATGAACGAGACATCTTTGACGTCTGGTGGGTGCATTCTTATTTGGTGATAACCTGAAAAAGCATCCAAAAAACTCATCACAGAAAAACCGACGGCTGAGTCAACCAGCGCGTCGATCCGAGGCAAGGGATAACAATCCTTAGGACAGGCCTTATTTAACAATGAAAAGTCCACACACATACGCCAGCGGCCATCGGCCTTTTTTACCATTACGACATTGGAGACCCAGCCTGGATACTGGATCTCTGTTACAAAACCTGCCTCGAGGAGCTTCGTCACCTCCTCGCGGATTGGTCCTTCGAGCTTGTCAGCTATAGCCCTTCTCTTCTGCCGGATGGGGCGGGCTTCTGGATCGAGGTTGAGACGATGGCAAGCCACGTCCGCCTCGATGCCCGGCATGTCCGCTGCGCTCCACGCGAAGATGTCCATGTTCTTTTGGATGCACTCCAGCATCCTTTTCTGGTCCTCCGGGCCGAGGCCCCCGCTGATCCGCACCTTCTCCACCCTTCCTGCCTGGGTGGTAACCTCCATCTCTATCACCTCTTCTGCCGGCTCGAGCCGGGCTGGCTCGTCCCACTGGCCCTTCGCTTCTCGCCCCTCCTCCCGGGCCTTTTCTCCTGCAGCTCCTTCCGCCTTCATCAGCTCGACCTCCTGCTCCCCGCGAGCGACCTCCAACACCTCAACCTCCTGCTCCTCACGAGCGACCTCCAACACTTCCTTTCGGGCAGCGCCCTCTCCCCCTTCTCCTTCCTTCTCCCCTTCCTCTCCTGGCCCCTCCGGCCTCTCCATCTCTTCATCCATCTTTTCGGCATCCGCCATCCATGAGATGGTGTTGACGGCAGTTACGTAGCATTGCCTCGCCACCTTAGCATCTCCTCGGACGCGGATCTGGACTCCTCCACTATGAAGTTTTAGGCACTGATGGTACGATGAGGGCACGCACCGAAAGGCGCTGATGAGGGGTCTTCCAAAGATGGCGTTATAGCTGCTCGGAGCGTCCACGATGACGAACCGGCAGTTTCTCGGGACTCCTCCTAGCGTCACCTGGAGACCTACGCCTCCCTCGACCTCCTTCCTCTCTCCCGAGAAACCAAACAGTGGCCCGTCGGAGGCCTGCACCCTCTTCTTCTCTACCTCCATCGCGTCGAAAGCTTTTTTGAAGATCACATTCACCGAGCTCCCGTTGTCCACCAGGATCCGAGAGACCGTGAAGTTTTCTATTGCCGTCTGGATCACCAGGGCGTCGCAGAATGGGTCTTCGTAGTCTGTCATATCCTCTGAGGAGAAGGTGAGCTTCTCGGAGGGGGGTGGGGTCTGGGAGGTTGACGCGACGTCCCTTCGGAACATGGCCTGGAAGCTCCTCTTGCGAGAGGCCTCTATCCCAACCCCACCGTGAATCACCCCGATTCCCCCCCTGGTTCCTGTATCTGCCCTATCCTCACACCGGTCCTCTTCTGCCTCTGGAAGCACTTCCTCAATTCTGGCATGCGGCCGCCGTGGCCGTCCTCTTTCCCTCATTTCCAAGAACTCTGGGCAGGTGGCGATCGCGTGACCTTCTTCCTGATGAAAATCACAGTAAGGCAACGCCACCCTGTCCTCTCTTCCAGCTCTTCCTCTTCCTCCTCTTGCTCCTCTACCTCTTCTCCCTCGGCCTACCGCCATGGCTTGCTCCCTCGGGGGGTTAGGGGGTCTAGGACCCTGCCTCCATCCCTGATTCACTCCTCCTGCCTCCCTTCCTTGGTACCTTTCATCCTGACCTCGCGCTGGTCCTTCTTGGTTCCTCCAGCCCAACCTGTTGTTGGGTTCCTGGTTCCTCCAAACCCAAGGTGGTCTTTCGAACCCCTGGCCCCTGGGCTCCTCTCGCCTTCTTCCTTCTGGTTGCCTTGCCTCGGGCTCGCTCATCTTTGCCAACCTTTTATAGAATTCGGGGTTGGCCGCCTCCCCTTCGATTTCCTCCGCGGCCCTCTCCATCAACTCCTCGAAGGATACGGGAGGTCTTCTCTTCAGGTCCATCTTGAAGAACCCTTCTCGCAGCCCTACGATGAATGCCATCTGGAGGGCGAATCCCGGCACCTCCTGCACTAGGTGTATCTCCTCCTGGAACCTGTCCACGTACTTAGCCAGTGATTCTCCCTCCCTCTGCCGGATCTTGAAGAGAGCCTCCGCATCCTTCTTCCTCTTCTTTGACGTCGAGAAACGTAGTCGGAAGCTTCGGCGCAGATCATCGAACGCATAGATGGAACCTGTGGGAAGTTGGTGGAACCAGTCCCTTGCTTTTTCCTTCAGGGTGGTTGCGAAGAGTCGGCATTGGAAAGAATCCGACATGGGAAGGATTGAAGTCATGTCCTCGAACCACTGCAGGTGCACAACTGGATCCTCCTTGCCGGTGTAGTAGGACATCTCCGGCCCACGAAACCCTTCTGGCACTGGGGCCGAGAGGATCATCTCGCAAAAGGGGCTCCCTTCCCCTGCTCGGCGAGTGGTCCTCTCGCGCGGGACCAACTCACACACCTCGGCACTCGCCGGACTGTTGAACAACTGCCGTCCGGGGAGGTCTCGCGCACTGCCTTCTGCTGGCACCTCCTTTCCCGGTCGCTGCCCCGGGGCGTTCTCGCCAATCTGCAAAGGCGGGACCACTGGAACCACCGGGGTCTCGCACTCGGTCCTTGACGCGAGAACCGTCTGCAGGACCTCTCGCTTAAACTTCTCAAACATCTCCAGCCACTCGCCCGCCGCGGGTGGCTGCGAGTGACCCGAGTCAGAACCATTTCCTCCATCTCCTGTCATCGAAACCAGCTTGGGATTTTCTTTCACCGGCTACGGTCCACGCTCACCGCACCAAAAATGTTGAAACCAGCAACTGGTCTCTTGAGTTCGGACCCACTGGGGGTGTAGCCGATGCTTATTTCTCCCTCACTAGACTCTCTCGACGGTGGATGCTGGAAACGGAATAGACCCAAGGCTGAAGCGAGGAGGTCCCGCCACACACCCGGAAGATCTTAGAGAGCTTCCCCTCCCAAACCAAAGCTCAACCGGGCACCTTGGAGGGCACTGGCTGCCAACCAAAACTAGCCTAGAGGAGAGGATGCTCTAAAATCGGATCTCCTCCAAGGTGCCCTTAAGGGTCTATTTATAGTTTTTCTTAGGCTGGTCTGCAAATAGCATGAATCCGCCTTTTAATTTTACTAAACGCACCCCAAATTGGTCTACGAATAGCCTAACTCCGCTGTTCTGAAGGGCTATATGCAGACCACAAGGGGTATTATGGTCATTTCCTCCTCACTGCCTTCTGGGCGAGTGGTCCGTGAGGGAACCACTCGCCGAGTTCCCGCTTGACTGGGCGAATGCTCAAGCCCCTGAGCGAATGGTCCGTGGAGGCACCACTCGTCAGGCTCCCTCTCGCCTGCAGCCTACCCCCACTAATCTGGAGATCCTTTTTCCTATCTTGGTACGGGCGAATGGTCTGGCTGACCCCTGTCCCATCAACTGACTCGAGGGACCCACTCGCCAAATACGGGTTGTACAGTATAAATTAACTTTATATACTTTAAATTTTCCTATAGTTAATTTTATTATTATATTTTTAACTTATTTATAGTTTATATTTACATATATAGATATAGATTTTATTTAACAAATATTTACATATAGTTTTAAAAACTTTATATATATTTACATATATATTTAAATACTTTATATATATATATATTTATATATATTTACATACTTAAAAAGTTCTTTTTCTTTACATATAAATAAATATATATAAATATTTGCTAAAACAAATCATTTATTCATTAATTTACATGAAATATGTACAATATTACTTAAAATTATACTAAAAACTATACTAAAATACGTATAATTTACTATTCATCATCACCACATTTGAATTAAGAGAAAAGGAGGAGAGAGAGTAAGGGGACAAAAAGAGAAAGCAAAAGCTTGGCCACCCTTTACACCCAAGCCAATCACTCTTGGGGCTTGGGAAATTTCCTGGATGATTGCTGGAGGAACAGGAGGTAGCAGGGGGTGGCAGCCATGGTGATAACCATGCAATCACGTGAGCACCCAAGTTCAAAACCGGGTATACACTCCTCCCCACCTCATTCTATCCATCCCATTAGCTTCAGAGCACTGAGAGCAGTCGAAATCAGCTACTAGAGCGGGGAGATTGGTGGAGAATCACGGCTGTGAGCAGGATCGCCGGAGCAAAGCATTTCCATGGCCAACCGCCGCCGCCGCCACCGCCAAGCTCCACTCTAGGTTCGTTTCTCCTCCCCTCCCCCCATGCTAGCTTCCCATCACAAAACACTGAAGGATCGGGCTCAATTGAGCCCAGATCCACCTCTAAAATCTATGGATTTCGGCTCGTTTCGAGACGCCCAGGATCGCCGGAAAGCGCCTCCTCCGGCCGCCATGTCGCCGGGAAGTTGTAGCCTCGACCACCACGAAGGTGGTGGAGATGGTGGCCGGCCGTGGTGGCCACCAGGTGGCCGGGAAAGGAGGAAGAAAGATGGCCCAGGTCGGGACCAATCCTGGCCGTCGGCTCAAGGAGGAAGACGATCTGAATGCCCTTGGATTTGCTTTAAGATCTGTGCTGATCTCATTTATCCTTTATTTAATTAATGCTATAGTATGAATTTCTGCCTTCATTTGATCAGTCCACTTCTATAAATAATTAGGGCCTCCTAATGACTGAACTAGAAAAAGTGCCCAACATGAAAGTTGTAGGCCTTGGTCTTAACTTTCATTAGGGCTTGAGTTCATGTCATTTGGTGACCCACAGCTCTCTAGGGAGCTGTTTTACTGGGATTGGTCCTACATTAGGTCAATCCACTAAATTAATTACCTAGGTCAAACCCTTCAAGCTTTGGAGCTGTGCTTTTAACCATGGGTTGGTATACTTTAGGGGCACCCCCTGCCAAAGGGACAACCCTTGGTGGACACTTTTACCTAGGTTTTTTGTGGTAGTTAGAATATTTAAATTAAGTTGATTTTTGGAGAATATGTTGTCCAAATGACACCAAACTTTGGTGGAATGCTCTTTTGTACATGAGTAGTGCCTACCTAAAATTTCACTCCATTTGGAGTTGATTTGATATGGAAAATGGGAAACACTAAAGAGGGCCTTTAAGGGTCAAATTAGGGTTTAGGCCATTTTGAGGAGTTGAGTGTGTTAGCCTCCTCCCATCATGATGTCTATGTGGGTGTGGATTTGCAAATTAATGTGACACACCCTATTAGTCCATTTGGATCCATTAGGGTGGTGTGGCCTAAAACCCTAAGGGTAAACCCTTAAGGGTGCAAGGTGAGATTTGTGAAGGGCATATGACCAAATGTTCTTTCCTTGGCTCAGAACTTTGTAGATATGTTTGTAGGAGCATAAAATGACTTAGTTAATTTAATGAGAATTTTTAGAGGTATTTAAGTATTTTTCTTCCTAATAAATGAAATTGCCACCCTTTCCTTAATAAAATGAAATGCATGGTCATAGGACCTTGTATGGTGATGAAACTCTATCAGTGGCTGATTAGGGATGAAAATGGACTATAGTAATGTTGTTATGATTTATTGAAGTATTATTCCTTGTGTAGGAAATATTAAGTACTTGCTAGCTTAAGGGAATTTAATTTTGAAAAATGTCAAATCATGGGGAAAAATTATGATACTTGGAAATCTATCATTTTATGTTAATATATGCCCATGATAATTGTTTGGAAGCTTGTAGAATTGTATTTCTTGTACCTCATGTAGAAATTGGATTTTACAACCCTTGGGTATTAAATCATTTTAAAATATCAAATCATGGGGCAATGTTATGGTACTTGGTGATCTGTAATTTTAGGTTAATATGTGCCCATGGTAATTGTTTGGGAGCTTGTAGAATTATATTTCTTGTACCTCATGTAGAAATTGGAATTTACACCACTTGAGTATTAAATCATTTTAAAATGTCAAATCATGGGGCTTTGTCATGATACTTGGTGATCTGTAATTTTAGGTTAATATATGCCCATGATAATTGTTTGGAAGCTTGTAGATTTATATTTCATGTACCTCATGTAGAAATTGAAATTTACAAGACTTGAGTATTAAATCATTTTAAAATATCAAATCATGGGGCAATGTTATGATACTTGGTTAACTGTAGTTTTATGTTAATATATGCCCATGACAACAGTTTGGAAGCTTGTAGATTTATAATTCATGTACCTCATGTAGAAATTGGTAATTGCTACCTTTGGATGTTTAATCATTTTAAAATATCAAATCACATGGTAATGACACAATAATTTGGAAGAGGACTCTAGGTCCCCATATAGACACTTGGTAATTTTTGTAGAATTGTCAAAAGTGAAATACTATTTTTCCTAATTATAGTGGCATTTTGATAATTATACAAGTATGATGATATAGTAGGCCAAATGACATCCTAGGGTTATGATACTCAGTAAACCACCATGATATGAAATATTGTCTTACTGATAATTCTCATGTAGCATGAAAAATCATTTTGAGGGTAGTTCATGTGTAATGTGACTTAAGGCCTTAACTACTTAAAATTATATTAAATACCAATTTAATATGGAAAATTATGGAAATTGGAACATACCTTACTAAAGTCAGTGGGAGCCTAGGATAATTATTAGATACCTTGGTGATGAGCTTTTAGAAGGGTTCCCTTATGGGGTTGAGGGATAGTTCAACTTAGTGGTCTGCGTTTAGTAAAAACAGAATTTTGATCTTTAGACAACCCAGACCCCTAAGTAGTGTTTAGGAGTTATATCCAATCAATAAATGAGTTGTAGCACACCATGATTCAAGGAGGGTCAATCCTAGGGTTAGTTGTGAGGTTGTGCTAGCGTTAATGTAGAAGAAATGGATGTACGTCCAACCCAATTGGGTAGGACGGGTGTTGAGCTAAGTCACTCTAAGTATATGAAATAATGAGGGTGAACCAAATGTTAACCACCAACTAAAGTAATTATCTTGAGGAGGATAGTGGGGTTGAGCCCATTGATCTGTAGTACCGTTAGGGGCCCCTTACGGAGTACACCGCGGGAAGTCCAAGATTCACCCTAAATCTAACACTAACTGAATTGTAGGCAAGAGTAGCCTAATTAGGTTGATAAACTAGTATGGATCTCCTTCGGGAAGGAGAGGGGTTGGATCAACTTGTGAGTTAGTCCCTGGGTCGGAAGCTCAGGTGGACATGTTAAACACCTGTTACTTAATCAAATAGTGGCGAGTCTTCGGTACTAGGCTAGTCGTGTCACCGACGATAGTACGTTGACTCAGGTGAGGAGTCGGTAGCTTTGTGTACCGCGGTCCGGAAGACAATCCCTAATAACCCACCCCGACCTTAAAGTCTGGCGGATTCCAGCAAGAGTACGCTGGAGCTCCGCTGTTGTGTTCTTAGCGTTGAGGCGTACATGAGGTCTAGGCTTGGTAGTGACTATACCCGCCTAGGATGTGGAGTACCTGATCCACTACCACCGTGAGCCACGACGGTCGGTACCCGAAAGGTTGGCTTCCTTTCAAACAAAATGGGAACTATAAAGGTCTGTGTGCATAGAGTCGTGTGGGTGAGTTACATTGCATAAACACATTAAAACATCATAATCATATCATAACATAGCATACACATTAGCATATACCCCCATCATATAAATTAGTATGGGCTCTTTTATATGATGGGTTACCTGGACATCTTAACTTATATGTCGTATGGGCATTCATATAAGTTAAGGTACGAATCTGTGATGGTAGTTTAGATTTACTTATCGCACTGCATTTTCTTTCTATTTACTGCTTACTTCATTGCTCTACTTTACTGCTTATACTTGCACTATACTGCTAGCTAGATTTTACTGCTTTACTTATACCTGTCGTATGGGCGTTCGTATGGGCGTCACATCTTCTTGTTTACCCCTTTGTTTGTCCTCCGCTTCTTCCTCCCGCTCGGTAACTAGGAGTCGTGGAGGGAGGCGAGGACAAAACGACTTAGTCTTTATAACTAACGGTCGGTGTGACCGCAGGAGTCCGAGGAGACGGAGTTGTCCCGCGCGCAGCAGGACGAGATGGCAGGACCTGAGCAGCAGATGCAACGCACTACCACGACGCCACAGGTTGATGATTAGATAGTTAGACTTCCGCATTTTGAGAGCTTTTGTTGTAGACTTCCGCATGTTGTAGAGAGAGAGAGATAGTACATTATTTTGGATATGTATCGGGCATAAACCCCTTTTTGCTTGTACTTCTCTTTTGGACTTTCTGTTTTCATTATATATATATGATGCTGTGATTGCGGACATGCCTTCCTTTATGTACTTTCCTTTCTGGCATATTTTACTTATGATCGTATAGCCGATAGGGTTGGTGCTGAGCGGTGTTAGCCAACCCGAGTGTTGGTGACACTGCAAGGCAGCGATTCTGGGCGAAGATCCACCTCAACCGTGCGATATGGAAGAGGTTCGAGTTTTCAAGTACCCGAACGGGTTTTGGAAAAAAGAGATCTTACAATCCCTAGAGGCGATGAGGTGTTCAGTCGCTCAGTCGGGTGAGGAAGCCTGACGACATTCCCCTGTGTCACGAGCTTGGCATTGAACTCATCTAAGTCCTTTTGCTGAGTAATCGGCTTCTTGAAAGAGATCGCTTCGAAGTTCTTTGCACGGTTAGCTCGCCGAATGGTCGCCTCGTCAGTCATCGTGAAGAAGAAGAGAAGAGGGGCGAGTATCAAAAACAAGAACGAAAGGAAACAGAAAAGAAGATACTCGCCTATAAAGCAGACAGATCGCTAGGAGCGTATTTAAGACTCACCCCTATTTATAGTAGTCGGGTAACCTGGCTTGTCGGACACGACGCTGCGAGTACGACTAAGGGGGTGGCGAGTATCAAAGAAAGTCGCCAAAGCAGCAGAGCGCGTCAACCCGCCTACCTTCAACTCGCGAGTACCTGCATCAAAGAAGCATGAAGAAGCTCGCCAAAAACAGGCGACATTCAACCAATACTCGCCGATATAAAAAGAAGATAGAAAAATTCAGCAAAATAGCACAGTGAACAAAGCAAGAAACAAAGGGCGAGATTTAATACTCGTCAAATAAATATTACATCAAATAACAGATTGTTCAAGATATAGGGATACTCGCCAAAGGCGACATAGCAACTACAGAAAGAAGAAAAATGAAAGAAGACAACATCTAAGGCCCTGGAGGGTTCGCCTGCGGATCTGGAGGTTGAGGATGTCGCCCGACCCAGCCCATGCTGCGAGCACGCTTGAAGTGCTCGAAGGCCAGGGACATCGTGTCCTCGCCCTGCCTCAGCTGATCCTCCATCCTCGCTAGGCGACCAACCGAGCCCATGCTCGCACGCATCCCCACCAGCTCGTCGTGGTGCAGCTGCTGCCGATGCTCGATTCGCGCCACCTACGCTCCAAGTCGCTGATAGACTGGAGGCGAGCTTCAGTACTCGCCAGCCGAGTATCAAACTCTTCCAGCCGGGATACTCGCGCCTGCAAGTCCGTCAAGCGACGGTGAGGATCGCTAGCTGCCAGGCGCTCAACCCGCGACTCCACCTCAGTCAAGCGGCGATGAGGCTCGCAGATCGCCAACCTCTCTATCTTGGACTCCAACTCCAAGATAGCGCGAGTATCTCTCTCTTGATACTCGCGAGGAGGGAGCCCGATAGCGCCGATCAAAGCTCCCACGGGAGAATGAGCGCGACCTGCAGAAGAAGTAAAGGGCGTTAGAACTTCAGCAAAAACAAAGAACAGAGCGAATATAGCAGCGACTATCAAAGGTAGCGACCAAGTACCTGGCCGAGGACTGCGAGAGCGTCGGCGAGCAGGGTTGCGAGACCGCCGGCGAGGAGAAACCCTTCCTCGGTGCGGGGAGAGACTGTGATGGGCAGCACCCCGGCGAGTGGGGTGCCCGCCAGGATGATCCCGGTTTGGAAGCGTGCTCCCCCGACCGCGACCATCTCCTGGTCGCCCTCCACCCCTTGGAGCAAAGAAACTTGAAGACCCTCCAACCCCGCCCCTGCGCGAGGACTCCCCTTGATGGGTGGAGGGAGCAGTAGAAGTAGAGGGGCGCTGATCGCCCGGAAGGCCAGGAGGGGGTGGCAGAAGCCCACCCTCGGGAAGCTGCGAGCTGCGAGCTGGGTCTGGTCGCAAAGGAGGTGGTGGCGGAGGAGGAATGTTGCTCGCCGGAGGAGCCCTATGCTCGCTCATCGGCCTCATGTCCACTAAGAAACTATGGAGAATCCTCAGTGGGCGACCACTCCGAGATCCCCCCTCAGGCGAGACCATAGGAGAAGACCGCAGCGGCGGGACAGCCAAAGGCTCCTCCTGAGCCTCAGTATTCGGCGGATCTGCGAACAGAAATGAAGATGTCAGAATCTCGCCAAGCAGCGACATTATAAAACAGCAAAGCTTCAAAGAGGCGAGTAAAGGAGTTCACCTCGCACAGTGCCGAGATCCGGTTGGGCTTGAGTATGGGCCTCATCACTACTCGCCTCTGGAGCGACCTCCGGTGCAGGAGGAACAGGAGCGGGCGAGTTGCCCCCTGGGGAGAGGCCGAGATCATCCAGCACCTGCCGACGACGATCGCCTAAGGAGGAGGCGACATCCTCCGCGACCGCCTTCTTCTTCTTCTCCTCTTTCTTCCTCTTCTTGGCCGCCCTCTTCCTCTTCTTAGAGGCAAGGGAGGCTTCTACCTCGGCATCCACGCGAGGAGGGACACGGGGAGCATCGAACAAACTCGTGAGGCCGGCCATGGCTTTCTTAGCCTCCTCGGCATAGTTGAGCGACATTGTAGGCGAGTGCAGAAAGGCAGTTCCATCAGAGACCCCCCTATATATAGAGAGTTCCGGCGTCGACCAAGCGAGATGCCGAGTATATCCAGATACTCGCCAGTATGGAAGCTCGTCGAATAAATGTTGGATGTTTCTTTCCGAGCAACTGCGTTACTCGCAAAGAGCGGGGATTGTGTACAACCCTTATTCTCCGAGGGTAGGACCCACTCAAGGCCATGAAGGCAGAAGTCAAAGTCAAAGAGGTCAAAGCAGAGATAGGGAGTCAAAGAGACAAGACAAGCCAGCCAACAGGAGCTGTAACATCCCCCAGACAGCTAGACCCCCAGGTGAATCTCTTGACAAGGTCATGACAAGGCCTTGGTAGTGTAGAAATCCCTTTAACTTAGGCAAGATTAGGGTTGAAAGTGCCTTGGACTGCAAATAGCAATTTCCAGTGAACAAGCTTAGGGTTGTACTTTAGGGCCTCAACTTGACCATTTGACCCCACCATAGTATCCCTAACCCATTAAGGGTCCCCTTAGGGCACCAAGGGCCCATTGGGGTCAACCAAAGAGGCCAAATTGACCAAAGTCAACCATAACCCCAAATTGGTCAAAGTAGCTTAATTAGAGTCAATTGACCTCCACCATGCCAAATTGACCACACATTTAGGTCTAAAATACCATAAGAGACCTAGTAGACCTAAAAGCCCCATCATGGGACCCATAGTGGTGCAAATTGACCAAAATGCCCTTTAAGGTCAAAATGGCAATTCTTCACTAAGTACCCTAATTGACCACCACCATATTAAATTGACCCTACCCTTAGTGTTACAATATCATAGGGGACCCAGTGGAACAAAAAGCCCCATGACTGGGTCAACCCTAGGGCTCAATTTGACCAAAGACAACTTAGCATGTTTTGGTCAAATCAACTTATATTGGGTCAACTAAGGCTCATGTGACCAAATTGACCCCACCGGTAGTTTCTAAACCTAATTTGGAATCCAATGGACCCAAAAGCCCCATCCAAAGGTCACCCGATTGGTCAATTTGACCAAAAGTCAAATCTACCCAATTTAGGGCATATCACTTGGATCTAGCCCAATCCCTTTGGGCTAAGCCCAAATTGATCACTTGACCAGCATGCTTGACTGATAACTAACCTAGGTGAGAGAGAAAATTCGACCATGATGAGTAGGAGAGAGAAAAACCCATTTTTTGGGGAGAGGGAAAGAGGGGGAATTAATGGAGAGGAAGAAGAAATCTTCAATCTCCCACATTAATGGTTGCATTCATCTCCTCTAGGGGAGAGGAGGAGTTTCCAGCCGTTTCCCGGCCTCCTAGGGGTGAATCCCATGGGATTTCACCATGGCCGAATTTCTCCATTCATGGCCATAAATGGCATTGAGGCCATGGCTCTTCCCCTCCCTCAATTGGAGCCTTTAAAAGCTTCCCTAGACCCAGATCATCATTTTCCCCCACTTACATGAAGGATTCGGGTAGCTTGATGTGGAAGATGCTGAGCTCGCAAAAATGGTGGTCGGCCATGGAGGTTCACCCAAATGGCAAGGCTTCAAGCCCCATAACAGGTCCAGTTCTTCATCCTTCCTTCAGTGGGTAGATCCCCTTTATTCCTATTTCAAAATTAACTGAGATTGGAGGCTACTCCAATCGGATTTTCTCTTGTTCTTGGCCGAAAATCGTAATATACGGGGGGCCAACTCCGGCCACCTCCGGCCACACCACCACCGACAATCGAAAGGTGGAGGTCGGGTGGTGCTTTTGGCTGTGGCGATTCGCCGGAGGTGGCGCCGTCTCGCCGAAATCGGGCCCGCAAAACCGCCCAGGCGCGGGACATCTCCACCGTTGGCTGCTTGGAGAAGACGCGTGGATGTTGTCGAATCGTGCTTCAGGATTCGCGCTGGCCGAGTTTTATTGATTTAGATTTTATTTATTAATTAATTTAATGGATTAAGTATAACTGCAGTAGTATTTAAATTACTAAAAATACTAGATGCCCTCTACAGAAAAAGTTCCCAACATGAAAGTTGTAGGCCCTGACCCCTAGGATCATACAAAATTGAGTTCACTCAATTTGGAGTCCTGGTTTGACCTCAGCACCCATTTTAGTGCAAGGTTTGACTAAATTTTGAATGGATGCCCACACCAATCCACAACTCCAAATGACTTGAAATTTGGGGTGTAGGCTATTCTTATATACATATAGGACATATCCAAAAAACAGAATTTTTGGAGAATATTTTCCTATAGTTTTTGGAAAAATTTAATAATCCATGTGTGATTTAATTAGGTGTCTTAAACACCTCAAAATCCTCTCAAATTTGGATGTGTGGTCTTAGAGAGCATGTTAGGTCTCTCGTTAAAATCTCAACCCATTTGGAGTTGATTTGATAGGGCAATTCTCAAAGTCAACCCTAGGCTCCCTAGGTTAGGGAAAAATTTGGGTGAGTGCCCCCACTCCCCCACCAAGCCTATTGGCCTCAAATTTGGGGTGCACATCACCCTCACCCATGCCAACCTTTGGTCCAAATTTGGTGGGCATTGGAGGTGGTTTACCCTAGAAAATTGCAAAGGGGCTAATTGCTAGATGCACCCCAATTAGGCATCCTAAAGAACCCTAATCCTCACCAAATTTTGGTGGGACCTTGGGTGACCATTCACTGACCTCTGACCAAAGTTTTGAGTAGATTGGTCTTGGACAAGGTAGGGAGTTTTCCTTGGACAAATGTGTGCTTAAAGGTTAAATTAGGGTAAAAATGGACCTAGGTTAATTTTGGAGTGTGGAGGGGCTTCCTCCCACTGATTGAAGGAGTGACTTTGGTCACTGACTTGGGGTGTATGGGACACCCCAAGGAGTAAATCTTGGAAGAGTTGGGCTTGGTGTGCCCTTAAACCCTAGTGGTTAACCCTAGGGTGCCCTTTAGGGCTTTGTGAAGGACATATGGGTGTTTGTCCTTGGAGAGGAGTGTAATGGACTCCTCTGAGTTCTTTGAGTGATATAACACCCTCATAAGAAGTTTGGGTGGATTTGGGGAAGTATTGACTATAACCTTGGGTTAAACCCTAAAGGGGTGCATATAGAGGTCAATAAAGGAAGAGGGGCCAAACCTTGATGGTTTGACCTAAAATTTTGGGGAGAGGGTCATGATGAACAGAGAGTCCTCCTATGAGAAATTGGTGGGATTTGGAGTTGCCAACCCTAGGGAATAAATCCTCGGGTAGATTTGCAAATATTTAGGTTTTTGGGATTTTGGAAAGATTAATATTTAATGATTAACCATCTTTAGTCACCAACTTAGTTTTGATGTTATTAATCCCTGAAGATTCTATTGGAACCATTGGAAGACTTTTGGAGGTCCAAATTATAATTATTCATATTGTTGGCAATTTTTGGGATGATTAATTTTAGGGTCTTAGTTTTCTGTAATTTCATGAAACTTTGCTGGATGTCATTTCATACCATTATGAACCCACAGTATTTTTCTCATAATTTTTGGATTGATATTTTTGGTACTTCTAGTTCAATTTGGAATTAATTGCAAATATGCCCTTTGTGGAAATTACAAATGTAACCTCTATGGAATATGGTCAAATTTTGTAGGGCTGAATATTTTAGTATGAACCATCTCTGAATAAATTTGCATAAGGTTTGGAGTTCATATGAGGGTACCTCCTTTGGACATAATTGAAAATTAATGGGTTTTAGAATTTTTAATAATTGTAAACCTTGCTGGAATTTCCTAAGAATTCATATTTTCTGATTATTAGGCACACTTGATTTATGTAAAAAGTTTGGTAGGCATTGGAAGTCAGAAAAGTGCACTTGTAGTTCAAACCTTAGGAAGTTGTATTTTTGGAAAATTGTTTTAAATATTAATAATGTTGGGAACATTGTGAGACTCTGGAATTGATCTTAAATAAGTAGCATGGACCCCCAATAAAGATACTGGGTCAGTGAGTTGATTATTTAATATACCTCCCTTCATGAGCATCAAAACATTAAGGATGGTCTGTAGATAGCAATTTAGCAGTTCCGGGGTTATGGGTTAAATTGGAGCGTATTGATTGGAGATGTGAGGGTTTAATGGTGAACATATGACTATGTGAGGATCTTTGTAGTTAACTAGGGTTTGATGAGTCCTAGGGTGGAGGGGTGCCACCCTTGGGGTAGGTCATCTGGGGATTGACGAAAGATCGTCTTTTGCCTATTAGGTCTTAAAGCACTTAGGTTTAATCCAGGTGAAATGTTAAGAGGGTTTCTTATGGGTAGTAACTAATAACATTAAGTGTCTTGAGAAAGGGAGTCTTGGGGTGTCATCCCATAATATCTCCTAGTACTGTAGTGAGCCCCTCACAGGGTAACCCTCGGGAAGTCCAGGACTAACCCTAACATATAGGAATAAGACGATGTACAAGATTAACTAATAACACACTCACCCACACCCCGTGGTTTCGGGAGATTAGTTGGTTTGGTGCTACGAGCAGTAGGCTTGGTGGTTGTAAGAGCGGGTGCTAAGTCAGGTGAGCTTTTAACACAATAGTGTTTGTTGGTACGGACGGGTTGGTTCGGCGAGCCGATGGCTCGGAAGGTTATTGATGGCGGGCAGGTTAGCCCGGGGAGCTTATAGCTCGGAAGTAGGTAGTAAAACATGTTGCATGTGCATTGAAGGTGGTGGGTCTTCGGTATTGGACGATCGTTCACACCGACGTCAATATGTTGACTCGGCAAGTGTGGTATTTACACTTAGCCTTGAAAGTCTGGTGGTCCAGCCAGTAAGAGTACGCAGATGCTCCGCGGGTTTTGCGTTGAGGCGTACAATAGGTCTAGGTTAGGTAGTGTGAATACCAACCTAGAGGTGGGCGAGGCCCAACTCACCGCTTCCGTTTGCCACTACGGGAGTATCCTGGGAGTCTTGCTAGCTCCAAAAAGGGGGAACTAAAGGTCTATGCGCATAGAGTCGTGGTGAGTGAGTTGCACTTGTATGAACATAGCATAACAACCTACTTTGCATGACATAGCATAAACATTGCATTCAACCCCTGACACCTATAGTATAAATTGGTATGGGACTTTTTATACGATAGGCCCTGCTAAACGACCCCTTGGTCTATAGGTTTGTATGGGCATTCCTATAAATCAATGGTTACTTTTCTACTATATACTTGTCTTTATTTAATGTCCTTTACTTGCCTTTTTACTATGCTTATCTTACTGCTTCTTATATATATACTCATGTGTAGTATAGAATATTTCTGTAGACTAGCTCCGCCGTCACCTGCTCTTGTTTTTACCCCTTGAATGTCCTCCGCTTCCTCCTCCCCATACGGTGCCTAGGAGCCATTGGGGGAGGGGTGGGGAATTGGCCGAGTCTAGTTTGACTGACGGTCGGTGGACCATATCATTTTAGGATTTCGAGGAGACACAGCAACATCAGAGAAACAGGTGCAGCAGGATCCGACAGGGTGGGCCCCACGGCCATGCTACCATTGTCACCAGCCGGGACACACTCGAGTCAGATGCCCCATGATGGGTGGAACCCCTCCAGCTCAGCGACCAGGAGGCCGAAGGCGAAGACGTAGACGTAGATTGTGAGGCAGCGACCGCAGGCCAAAAGAGAAGAAGCATTCAGTGTTGCAGCACCAGTGGAGCACAGAGTCTGCAGGGATGGGTCAGACTAGTATGGGTACTCCCATTTCAGTGTCAGTGGCAATTAGCTTTAGTTTTACCTTATGAGTGACTTTGTGGTGAGGGCATGATGTACAGGGCAAGAGCCCTTTTTATCGTTGTAACCCTCGTTATCTTTTATTCAGTTATTATCTGTGGACATTTACCTTTATGGTTTATAATTCATGTGATGTGGACTTGATCTTCTTATTTGTTCATGTATACTCTCTTCTTCGTGATCGATTTGGCCGGCAGGATCGGCGTTTTGTAGTGGCGACCTCCCCGAGTGAGGGTGTCACCGCAAAATGGCAGTTCTGGGCCTAAGACCCGGTGGTATTTTAAAAGAAAAAAAAATGGGGTCTTACAAGTGGTATCAGAGGAAACCTCGATCAGAAGAAAATAAGTCCACAAACCCGGGGCCACCCCGCGCGAGCTTAGTTTGAGGACAAACTAGCAGCGGAAGCAGTGGTGTGCCCGTATGGGAATCACATTGAAAAAGTCCACTTTTAGCTGAATCTTCTTAGTTAGTTTCCCTTACGAGTGTCAAGTTTTCTTTTGTAGCCTGCGGCGAACCCTGCCCCCAGCAGAGAATACCTCCGGTTGTAAAGATCTCGTTAGATAGTCCTTTAGTCAATGAATTAGACTCAACCCCACTAGGGACCCACTCGACGAATACGGGTTGTACACCCATAATATCTCCTAGTACCGTAGTGAGCCCCTCACAGGGTAACCCTCGGGAAGTCCAGGACTAACCCTAACATATAGGAATAAGACGATGTACAAGATTAACTAATAACACACTCACCCACACCCCGTGGTTTCGGGAGATTAGTTGGTTTGGTGCTACGAGCAGTAGGCTCGGTGGTTGTAAGAGCGGGGTGCTAAGTCAGGTGAGCTTTTGACTCAGTAGTGTTTGTTGGTACGGACGGGTTGGTTCGGCGAGCCGATGGCTCGGAAGGTTATTGATGGCGGGCAGGTTAGCCCGGGGAGCTTATAGCTCGGAAGTAGGTAGTAAAACATGTTGCATGTGCATTGAAGGTGGTGGGTCTTCGGTATTGGACGATCGTTCACACCAACGTCAATATGTTGACTCGGCAAGTGTGGTATTTACACTTAGCCTTGAAAGTCTGGTGGTCCAGCCAGTAAGAGTACGCAGATGCTCCGCGAGTTTTGCGTTGAGGTGTACGATAGGTCTAGGTTAGGTAGTGTGAATACCAACCTAGAGGTGGGCGAGGCCCAACCCACCGCTTCCGTTTTCCACTACGGGAGTATCCTGGGAGTTTTGCTAGCTCCAAAAAGGGGAAACTAAAGGTCTATGCGCATAGAGTCGTGGTGAGTGATTTGCACTTGTATGAACATAGCATAACAACATACTTTGCATGACATAGCATAAACATTGCATTCAACTCCTAACACCTATCGTATAAATTGGTATGGTACTTTTTATACGATAGGCCCTGCTAAACGACCCCTTGGTCTATATGTTTGTATGGGCATTCCTATAAATCAATGGTTACTTTTCTACTATATACTTGTCTTTATTTAATGTCCTTTACTTTCCTTTTTACTATGCTTATCTTACTGCTTCTTATATATATACTCATCTGTAGTATAGAATATTTCTGTAGACTAGCTCCGCCGTCACCTGCTCTTATTTTTACCCCTTGAATGTCCTCCGCTTCCTCCTCCCCATACGGTGCCTAAGAGCCATTGGGGGAGGGATGGGGAATTGGCTGAGTCTAGTTTGACTGACGGTCGGTGGACCATATCATTTTAGGGTTTCGAGGAGACACAGCAACATCAGAGAAACAGGTGTAGCAGGATCCGACAGGGTGGGCCCCACGACCATGCTACCATTGCAACCAGCCGGGACACACTCGAGTCAGATGCCCCATGATGGGTGGAACCCCTCCAGCTCAGCGACCAGGAGGCCGAAGGCGAAGACGTAGACGTGGATTGCAAGGCAGCGACCGCATGCCAAAAGAGAAGAAGCATTCAGTGTTGCAGCACCAGTGGAGCACAGAGTCTGCAGGGATGGGTCAGACTAGTCTGGGTACTCCCGTTTCAGTGTCGGTGGCGATTAGCTTTAGTTTTACCTTATGAGTGACTTTGTGGTGAGGACATGATGTACATGGCAAGAGCCCTTTTTATCGTTGTAACCCTCGTTATCTTTTATTCAGTTATTATCTGTGGACATTTACCTTTATGATTTATAATTCATGTGATGTGGACTTGAGCTTCTTATTTGTTCATGTATACTCGCTTCTTCGTGATCGATTTGGCCGGCAGGATCGACGTTTTGTAGTGGCGACCTCCCCGAGTGAGGGTGTCACCGCAAAACGGCGGTTCTGGGCCTAAGACCCGGTGGTATTTTTAAAGAAAAAAAAATGGGGTCTTAGGAGCAGTAGAAGATTTGGCGAGTATTGGCTAAATACTCGCCAGGTAGGCGACTAGGGCCTAAAGCTCGCCCCCAGGAGTTCGTCGAACGCAGTCTTCAGAGAGTTCGTCAAGCACAAAAGCGGTAGAAGATCTGAGCGAGTATTGGCCCGGTATGTGCGGGCAGCAACCAATACACGCCAGATGTATCCCATAGTCGTCGGGTTAGGGGGTGGGCTATAAAAAGACCCCCCTACCCTTTGGTTTTCCTATAAATAGGACCCCATGGGTACTTGGATTGACACCTGGACTTGAGCTTCTGGATCCTGATTCCCGAATTCTCGATCCCGTCACCCTTGCATCCAGCCAAGTCGGTGCCTTACCTGTACAAAGCTCGGCCATTTTTGGTTTTGGAGGGGAAGATTCTCTTGAGCTTCTTGGTACGTGGTGGGACCTCCCTGCCACAGCACCTGGAGTCCTGTTCGTTGCCCTTATAGCTTCCTCGTCGTCGCCAGCTTAGCCGTCTCGTTGGACTGCTGGGCAAGTAGCCTCCGGGTGCATCGGTCCGAATCTTGGGGTCAGGATTTTCCTGGCGTCAACAGTGCAATTTTTCACTTTTCCCATCTCTCCACCGGTATGTCCTCCTCCTCTCCTTCTGCCACCGGCCACTCCATCTCTGACCTCTCCGATCTCTACTTCCACCTCTTCCTCTGATACGCTCGTCGCTCCCCTTCCATAACACTACACTCATCGTCCCCCTCTTGGTCCTTCGACTCAGTGCCCCCCCCCCCCCCCCCCCCCCCCCCGACTCAGTGCCCGTTTCCTCCAGCGAGGTCCATGTGGATGATCCTCCTGCTCGTCGCAACCCACCTCGTGAGCGACGTCCTCCCGACCGCCTCAGCCTTGCTACACTACCTCTAGACCTGCCTGCTCTTCCTGCTACCGCCTGTGGTACTCCAGAGCCGACTTCCTATCGTGAGGTTGCCCAGATACTTGTGTGGCAGACTGCTATGTCTGCTGAGTTGGAGGCGCTTGAGCACACTCGTACCTGAGAGTTTGTTCCTCTCCACCTGGTGCTGTTCCTATTACTTGCAAGTGGGTCTTCAAGGTGAAGACTCGATCAGATGGTTTTGTAGAGAGGTACAAGGCCCGCCTCATGGCTCGTGGTTTTCAGCAGGAGCAGGGACGTGACTATGATGAGACTTTTGCCCCAGTTGCTCACATGACCATGATCCACACTCTTGTGGTTGTTGCAGCTGCTCGTCGCCGGTCTCTGTTCCAGCTCGATGTGAAGAACGCTTTTCTTCACGGTGACCTTCAACAGGAGGTGTAAGTGCTCCCTCCTCCCGGTCTTTCCTCTCCTCCAGGACTTGTTTGTAGCTTGAGACGAGCTCTTTACGGGCTTAAGCAGGTGCCCCGCACGTGGTTTGCTCGTTTCAGTTCGGCCATTACTGCCGTCGGTTTTCAGCCGAGCCCGCATGATCTAGCCTTGTTTGTGCACTCTTCTTCTCGTGGCCGGACTCTTCTATTACTTTATGTGGATGACATGATCATTACATGTGATTACCCTGCTCATGTGACATTCGTCAAACATCACCTCCAGCAGCAGTTTCAAATGACTGATCTTGTACAGCTGAGCTATTTCTTGGGCCTTGAGGTCACCTCTACAGACCGTGCTTTTCAGCTCTCACAGCGGTGTTACACATCAGATCTTTTAGCTCGGGCTGCTCTCTCTGACTCTCGCACCGTGGACACCCCTATGGAGCTTCACCTTCAGTTACGACCGGATGATGGGGTTCCACTCTCTGATCCTACTCGTTATCGTCACATTGTCGGAAGCCTCGTCTACCTTACTATTACTCGGCCCGGCATTTCACATGCTGTTCATATTTTGAGCCAGTTTGTTGGTGCGCCTACCTCTGTGCATTATGGTCATCTACTGCAGCTCCTGCGCTATCTTTGGGCGACGACTTCACGTGGTCTCTTCTATTCCAGCAACAGTTCTCTGCAGCTCCGTGCTTACTCGGACTCGACTAGGGCCAGTGATCCCGTTGACCGTCGATCCATCACCGGTTCCTGTCTGTTTCTCGGTTCTTCAGTTATTGCTTGAAAGTCCAAGAAACAGACCGGTGTTTCTCGTTCCAGCACTGAGGCCGAGATTCGGGCTATGACTACCACCGCTGAGGATATTATTTGGCTTTGTTGGCTTCTTGAGGATCTTGGTGTCTTTTCCCCAGATCCCACTCCACTCCATTGTGTTTGTGTTGTGCCTTTCTGTGCTGTCCCATTTCTTTATTCAGCATTTTATTTCCTGCACTTTTATTATTCTGCCTGTGTATTGTTGAGCATAAATCCTTAGTTTAGTTTATTGTTTACACAGTTAGGATAGAAATATTTTAAATCTCTATTCACCCACCCTCTAGAGGACTCTCAGAGGCACACTGTGCACTTTCAATATCTCTCAAGATTGCAGTGGCTGTAGACTTGACAGAATTCTAAAGCTTAAGCACTGCAAAATTCTTGCACAGAAATTCTGTCTAAGTGTATGCACGCGTGCCTTCTTGTAAAGTGTATGAATATATTTTGTTCAGTTTTCATATCCCTTTATATAGAAGACTGGATCGGCAGAGGTCTTGCTTCTAGAAAAGGAATGCTTCAACGACTAGAGATTTTTCCTAAGGAAAGTTCTTTAAATGACACCAATCTGAAATCAATAAGTATAATCAATTTTCTCTTAAAGCACCTTGATTATTGCAGCAGAAAGTAGAATTCAAATCAATTTGAATGACTGCGCAATTTGCGGCTTGATCTCAGCATAGAGCCGTTGGAACACGCTTCAAGCCGGCAAAATAATCCATGCAGTCGATAAAATCTTTCAGTCGCAGTCTGGACGATGTAGTCGATAAATCAAGTAGTATTCTAGTCGACGCAGTCGACAAATTACTTATTTGTCTAGTCGATGCAGTCGACAAATTACTTAACTATCCAGTCAATGAAGTCGATAAATGTCTTAGCTTCCAGTTGATGCAGCCGACATTTGACTTAGACTAATCTTTACTTTTTCCTTGAATTTATTTTAACTATGTTGATTTTCCTCATAATAAGGACATGTCTTATATATGATTAGATCATAGGTCAACATTAGTTTTGCACCTTGAGGGATTACAAGGGCAAAACTCTGTTTGGGTGACCATAAGCCTAACACTATATTAGCCAAGCAAATCTGATGTACCTATCACATTAAAACTTATACAGACACCAAATACAAGATGTTTATTGTCATTTTGAGGCCTTCTTCAAATCAGGAATCTTGTGGACAATATTCTCAACAGTATTGCCTAAAATAAAATGTTTCCTCCTTCCCGGATTGAAGATTCTGGAGCTCAAAATATTGCCTTAAGTGTTACCGCCAGGCATTATCAATACCTCCAGCGGTATGGGTCTTAATATATAAAAGGCAATTTTCGATGCTCGTTGATGATTGAGGAACTCTAACTCTACCACGCTGAGCACTCTGTGAGGGACCTTATTTCATACGTTTGAGATCACTCACATCAACAACTTCAAGATCAAAAAGGAGTATTTGTGAAGAAGGATTCATCACACTTATTCAACGCGGAGAATGAACGCATCGACAATGCTGATCTCCCGCGTTCCTTCACCATCTCCTTCAGAAATCTCTATAGGGAGTTTTTACTTCATCTTGTATTTTCTTTTGTTCACCCGTAGAGAAATTCGCCTGTGTTGGCGACTAGGTGCGTGTGTGGCTTAGGGAGAATTCGCCGCAGTTGTTGGCGACTAGGTCCTTGTGTTGCTTATGGGAAATTCACTGCTGTTGTTGGCGACTACGTCCTTGTGTGACTTAGGGGGAATTCGCCGCGTATGTTGGCAACTAGGTCTAGAGCTTAGATCTAGGGGGTGACTCGAGGCTTCATATGGGGAGAGATAGGTTAGAGCCAACCGGTCCTTGGGAGAAAAATTGGTATAGAAAACGATAAAGGATTTTTCAATGTCGCATTGATTTCTAGCGTCATAAAGATCAAACATTTTGTAATCAAAGTTTTATGAAATAAAACCACGTATCTCTTTGTTGTTCACTAATTGGATTTTATTTCTTTTTTACAAATATTTTAAATAATATTTTCTATCGAAGTTTATACTCAAAATATATTGCAAAGTTCATTAGTGTTTCATAACTCAAGGAATTCAATCTCCGTGAGCTAGCGTCTGACAGTAGCACTTACCGTCGGCAGTATCAAAGAAAGTTTAAATTTCTCCTTTTCAAAAGTAACCTTCGATATAATTTTTTCTGCAAAGTTAGAATAAAGTTTTCTATTAAATATTCTGAAACTACTTTAATTAAAAAGAATATTCGTATTTAGTTTTAAATTCTTAAAAACCTTATCCCCCCCCTCTAAGACGCCAATAGATCCAACAGTTTTTACTGCCAGCACAGCCAGGCTTCACATTGCAAATTGCCCAAAGAAGGGGGATATTGAATGGCAAGCAAATGAAAGGCCACAATAATAGGTCCCTCCTCAACTTCGAATATATGTGATGAATGGAGAGGCAGTGTAGAAAGGAAGTGAAGTGGTTGAAGGTATGATTGTTTTTGAGAATATTTCTACTATTGCAGATATGAATATTTTCTAAAGTAAATGACGTGGTTGAAGGCACTCCCAATCTTTTTCTAATGTCTATAATTTCCAATTCCATCAAAATCGCTTGATTGCAAGCTCTAAAAGTCCTAGAAAGTTCAAAAAATCAACTTGTCCATTACAGTGCCGCATGACACTGGATGCCACATGGTGCGTTGTTGTGCAGCCATGTGGCAAAGATGCCACTCTCCCTTTTTGTGTATTTGGATTCTTCTTAGGTCTCGAAAAATTACAAAAATACCCTCCCAAAGATTTTTCAACGTTCTGGATCTGATTCCTACCTAAATTTCTCGATCCAAATTCTTAATGATTATTAAAGAAAATTACATTTTTTTTCATACGAGTGTTGAAGTCGGCAAATAAAATATTGATATTAATGAATTTCACCATTCGAAGTCTACTAACGGACTCAGTTTCGACTAAGTTTACCGACAGACTCAGTTTTGACTAAAAGTATAATTCAAATACTCAAATATTTATTGAGAATGTCCTTAAATTTGGTAGAAGATGAGAGCAACATCTTCCGATTGTGCAATTTACCTATAATAATTGTTATCACTCAAGCATTCAGATGACACTATATGAAACTCTGTATGGAAGATGTCATACTCTTTTGTGTTGGTTCGAAGTTGGAGAAAAGTTGTATTGGGACCAAAATTAATCAAAGACCCATTTGAAATCCTAGAGAAGATCGGTCCAATTGCATACAAACTTGCAATACCTCCGGTTATGAGTGGGATACATAACGTATTTCATGTATCAATGATGAGAAAATACATTTACGATCCATGCCAAATTAACTAATTCGATAAAAAAATGTTAGAAATGCACCCAGATCTATGTTACGAAGCTATCACAAGTGTGTGTGTGTGTGTGTGTGTGTGTGTGTGTGTGTGTGTGTGTGTGTGTGTGTGTGGAAAGATACATTGAAATGGGAAAAATATAAAAATATTTTTTGGGTGTAAAATATAGTTTTTCAATGTTGATTTGAGAGAAATTGAAAAGGTTTTGAAGTGATTTTAATTTTCCATTTCATCCATATTTATAATACTTTTTTAAGGCCACTAAAATTGCATGATTTCAAGCTTTAGCACTCCGAATGTCTAAAAAATCAACTACCCCATTGTTGGGAAATCTGTCAGCCACACGTGGCTTGTCCATGCCACGTATTTGGGGTTATTTTTAGGTCTCAGAGATTTACGAAAATATCTTCCTTAGGTTTTTTTTTATGTTCTGAATTTGAGTTCGATCACTATTCCTCCAAATTTAGGGTACCCTAGAGTAGGTTTAGGAGTCCTAGTAAAATTGGAGAGAGAGTGCTGCTTGATCGAGATCGATCGGACGGCTGTTGAATTTCGAACTCATGATCGGACGGCTGTGATCTACTTATGTCTCAATTTCTTTGCCATAAACTTCCTAATTTTCTTGCCATGAACTCCAAATTGATATTTCTTTATAATATAGTAAATATATATATATATATATATATTAAATGCATCAAAAACTACATTCCCCGTGTCAGTATGTAATTGCATATTTTTTTCTAAGATCTGATAAATCCTATATGATCTAAAAAGCTTCACCAAATAATTATGTGATCAACAAATTATTCTATAATCAGAATACGAGAGACAATACACCCCCACTCCCACCCACCCATCCACCCAAGCGCACACGCTTGTAGTCATGACAGTTTCCCAATTACGACAGTGCTTCGGCACTCCTGCCGCTAGCAACACCCCAAGATCAATCATGATGACGGAACTAAAATAATTACACCATGAAACTTTTGAACATACATGATTTATCCACCGCTTGATCTTAGAGATCAATACATCATTGAATACATTTCATAGAGACAATCAATATCCACAATAAGAATGCTACAATTCAACAGTCAGATTGAAAGTTCTTGCATTAATTAAAATGACCGTAAAAATAGAGCAATGTTAATAGCACCCCCTTGTTGCGATAGTAGCACACCATAAATTAGATTAAAATTTAATACTGAATTGATCTAATAGCACCCCACTCGATTCACGCATCTTGCTGCTAAATATCCCATCTTCTTCACATCTTTTCCCCGATCCCCTCATCGACTTTGGCGGGTTCCTATCCGGCCAGCCGCCGCCGCTGAGGTGGCGCTACTCATCGTAACATTCAAGCTGCTCCACATCTTATGGTGGAATCCGAGGAGGATAGAGAAGCACTTTGCGAAGCAGGGGATTCGAGGCCCTCCTTACCGCTTCTTCATCGGCAACCTCAGGGAAATGGTCGGCTTGATGCTCGAGGCATCGTCGACGTTGATGGTGCCGCAGAGCTCACACAACATTCTGCCGAGAGTCCTTTCATTCCCCTCTTTCAAGTTTTTTTAAAATATTGGTCTTTCCTTTGGCTATATGTTCTTCCCGTTTCCATTTTCTTCTCCGCCCATTTCTGAGGCGTCCCAGCTCTTCCGTCCATCATTAATCTCTGTTCGTTCTCCTTTGTCAAACTTTTTTTAGCAAGAATATGTTTTTTAAAGGGATGTATGGCAATGGCGGTCAAAAAACTCTCAGCAATGCTTCGCCAATGCGTCGGATTCGAGCCGCTCTAGATTTGGATCGTCGCGTCGGATGCCATCATGGGACCATGCACGGCGTCCGGCAATGCTTCGCCGGAGCACCACATACTTAATTTCATTTTTTTTTGGTTTGAAAGGTTTAGGTATCAGAGCTACTTGAAATGGGCTCTACTTCTTGGAGTTTGCGGCTTCAAAGAGGAAGGGGAGCTTCTGTCCAGACAGGGTTCCCCTCCTCTGCTCCGCCGCCAACGACACCGTGCAGGCTCGGCCGGAAGGTTTGCCAGAGAGAAGAGCAATCTCGGCCACAAATTTTGGTGGAAATAGGAGCGGGAAAGGACGGCGGTGGATGTAAAAATGGGGTGCTATTATAACTGTTAAATATTCAATTTAATATTAATTATGGGGTGCTATTAACATAATATCACAATTTATATTCTGTAATTTATTTTTAAAAAAAATATCACTTTAACAAAATAAATGAAATTTTGAGCTTAAAAAAACCCTCCAACTCCCGTGCCTTGTCCGTATAATTTTTTTTCCCAATACCATGTTAGATGCTCCTAGATTCTCTCACTAGCTGACCAGGAAAATTGGCAGTAGGTAAAGATTGCTTTAGTATGGATTTGCAACTAGAACCGGATTTCAAAACCCCCCAGGTCAAGGCAATTTTTTTAGCTTGACGGAACGGGTAGTTGGCCAACTCATGGTCCGATCAGCCGGCCGGTCTGGTGCCCTGTCAAATAGAGCCATTCTTTCGATAAATGATTGCAACATAAAGGGATCATCAAAATGGTTATTATATCTATATATATGATTTTTAATTTTCACAATCATATACTTAAATAAGCTTTGGAATAATTTCACTATGACATTCTCCTGCACGAATCAACCTTAGGCGAATTGACTGGGCCATGGCCAAAGCTTCCATCACGAAAGTTGTGAATGTATCCCCCGTCCTGCAACAAAACAATACAAAATTTGGCATTTAAGGTTGGAGCAATAATGAAATTTTATACAAACAAGTAGCAAATCAAATGTACAAATAATATTATTATATCCAAAGGTAGATTTACCATCATGACATCAAGTTAGCAAAGTTGTAACATTTTTAGAGAAAAAGTTTCTACAATTAGATGAGTCACCTCCTGAAATTGATTCATAAGCACATCGATATATCAATCCTACAAAATGTAATTTAACATGCCCAAATCTTTCACATCAAATTCTTTACGTAAAGATATTTACAACCAACTTAACTCCTAAATAGTTCTTTACGATAAGCAGGATAAAATTATTGACTAACTTACTATTGAGTAGTTATTATATTTGTATTTATGTTTTTGTCCCATATTGCGGGTTCTATGCTTGTATATTTGTATCTCCCTATTTATATTTCCTCATTGTGGATGAATGAGATATGAATTCTTAGTTGAGTTTAGTAGTTTTAATATATTTATGTATGAGTGGGTTTAGTCCCACATCTAGAGTCTAGTATTAAGTGTTATTGTAAGTCCTATATATTTCCCCCTATGTGGATGAATAAAGTAATCAAATATTTCCTCCTCTTTATTTCTACTTGGTATCAGAGCTAGGTTAAACCCTAAAAGAATCCCGCATGCCCTAACTTTTTTCTGGTTCGCCGCTTCCTCTTTGCTCTCGCTCGATCTCGAGCCGCTCCTACCCCCCTTCTGATCCCGTCTCCATCCTGTGCCGCTGCTAGGGATCCCGACGAGGCGTCTCCCGTCCGCTCCCGTCGAAGGAATGGCCTCCTGATTCCATCGACGAGAGTGGCTCCTCTTTCTTTCTCCCGCGTCCTCTACTGCTCCCGCTGCCGCGATGACGTCTGTGGTGCTCGCTTCCATCGACGACGTCTGCGACATGGATCCCGTCGGCTCCTGTGCTCCCGCTTGCTGCCACTGAGTCCGACCAGTCCTGCTGCTGCTTCTCCCGTCGACGACTGCTACTGCTTCTCCCGCCGCCTCCTGCTGCTGCTCCGCTGCGTGCTGCTATCCCGATCTGACGACGATGCTGCTGTTATCCAGCCGCCTGCTCCGTCTGCTGCTCCGTCGGCTGGATCTGCTTTTGCCTTCCTCGACCGCTGGATCTTCTGCCTTCCTCGTCGCCAGAAGGAGTTGTTGCTGCTTCCATCGACGTTACTGTTCAGATCTGCTCTCTCCACTGCAGATCTGATGCTTCCAGCCGCTGTTACCATTTCCTTGGTGCTACTCTCTTGTCGTTGCTGAAGTTGTGTTTGTTTATCGGTCATTTTATGTGGTCTTTTAATTTTCTGTTGTTAGTAGTCGTTTCATATCGTCGTGTTATGCCTATATGCACGTGCTTTCCACGTGAGGGGGAGAGTTGGGATGAGGGCGATCCGGATGATCTTTCCCGTTGTTCGCCTTAGTCCCACACGGCCTCTAGGCTTATGTCGCGTGTTGTTTGTCTCCCCAGTTTTTCCTTGATGGTTGGTAGGTGGTATGGTCTTTGGTGGGTGTCTTTTTTCCCTCAACCTACCCATTGGTCAAAGTCCCGACGAGGGTTAGCCTTGGGTGATTTGGGTGTGGTGTTAACCCCGCGATCACGTAGATTCGTGTGTGTGGTGTTATCCCCGCGGTCCCGTAGATCCGTGCGTGTGTGGTGTTATCCCCGCGGTCTCGTGGATTTGTGTGTGGTTTCTTTCCTGTGGGTGTACCGTGTGTGGGAGTATCCCCGGTCACCCGTCTTGTCCCACCTTTGCCTACCATTTTTACTATCTCTTTTATGATATCCAAGCTAAAGGTTTCCCCTTCAGCTTGAGGGGGAGAGATGAGTTTAGTAGTTTTAATATATTTATGTATGAGTGGGTTTAGTCCCACATCTTGAGTCTAGTATTAAGTGTTATTGTAAGTCCTATATATTTCCCCCTATGTGGATGAATAAAGTAATCAAATATTTCCTCCTCTTTATTTCTACTTTCTTCCCCATCTAATTTGGTATCAGAGGGAGAACATCCTTCACGTCCGAGCCCTAACCTTGCGGCTTCGCCGGTCCCGCGTCTCCCGTGGCCACTCCGATGTGAGGGCTTCACCGGTCCCGTGTCTCCCGCGTCCTCAGCGTCTCCGCTCGCTGTTCTGCATGCCGTTTCGCCCATCCCGCTGCTCCGCCGTTCTGCGGGCTGTTCGCCGCTGCTAATCTTCCGCCGCTAAACTTCCACTGTTCGCCGCTATTGTATGAGCCCATGCTGTTAGCCGCTAATCTTCTGCGGACTGTTCCGCCGCTAATCTTCAAGATTCTTGGGTGGCTTCAATGCTCTATGGAGCCCCGCATTTACGAGCCGTTTATGCGTTTTTCCGTACCGTGTCTTTGGGCTGCCTTAACGCGTACCTACGGTCACACGTGATAATACACAGATTTATTCTGTCTTCCAGGAGATTTCTAATGCCCGTCAGGGGGACCGTTCTGTGCATGAGTACTTTACCTTTCTCTATGGGCGATTCCAGGAGCTTTCTGACCTCGAGCCGCTTATTGCTTTTCCTCATCCCGAGCATCTGCTTGTTGCCAAGCGGAGGCAGGAGAAGAGAAAGACCAACCAGTTCTTGATGGGGTTGCAACCCGAGTTTGAGCAGATTCGGGTTCAGATTGTCAGCATGAATCCTCTTTCTGATATTTTGGATGCTTATTCCATGGTGGAGGAGCATGAACGTCGTGCCCGCGTCACCGTTGTTCCTTCTGTTCCATCTTCTGTTCCTCTTCCAGACCAAATGGCCCTGGCTTCGGGTCGTACTTCTTCTGTGCGAGGGGGCGTACTTCTGCCCCAAAAGGTCGCAGGGGTGGCCGCGGGAGCCCGTTTGCTTCTGTTCAGTGCCAGCACTGCCTCCGGACTGGTCATGAGAAAGCCCGATGCTGGCTATTTTTTCCTCACCTTCGCTCGCAGTCCTCCACCACGCGTACCGCCGCTGCTACTTCTTCAGACTTTGGGGTCCAGCCTGCTTACAGTGCCTCTGCTGGGGCCCCTTCCGCCGACTGGAGTCAGCTTATGACTCAAATGCAGCAGCTTCAGTCTCAGCTTCAACAGCAGTCGCAGTTTCAGGCTCAACACCAGCCTCTTTCTGCTCAATCGTTGCCTGACTCCTTGTCGCACTCATCGACTTCAGCGTCTGTGTCAGGTACTCTGATGGCCTTTCACGTCACTCAAGAGGGGTCTTCCTCTCCCTGGGTGATTGATTCTGGGGCCGCTGATCACATGACTGGTGAGACACACTTGTTTTCTTTTCTTGAGTCTTCAAGCGTCCATCGGTAGGTTCTCCTTGCTGATGGCTCTGTGACCCCCATCCTTCACCGGGGTACAGTTCCGCTGTCACCCTCCTTTGCCTTGGGATCAGTTCTTCATGTTCCGAAGCTTGCTTTAAATCTTCTCTCTGTTAGTTAATTGACTCATTCGATGCACTGCTCGGTGACATTTTTTCCTTCTGGCTGTGTTTTTCAGGACCTGACCACGAGGATTCTGACTATGCTCGTCTCCGTCCCCAGTCTCACCAGTTACACGGATTTTGACTATCTGGTTCCCTAACCGATCGGCATAAATTCGGGTCCTTCATTCCGATAACAGGGGGTGGGGGGTGGGGGGGTGGGGGGGTGAGTATACCTCTTCCTCTTTCACCGCTTCCTTGCTAGCCAAGGAACCATTCACCAATTCTCCTGTCCATATACACCGGAACAGAACGGAGTGGCGGAACACAAGAATCGTCATCTCCTGAATGTGACCCGGTGTCTTCTTCATGGGTCTCACGTCCCCAAGTTGTTTTGGAGTGCTGCCCTTCTTACGGGGGCCTTCTTGGTCAACCGTTTGCCTTGTCAGCCTTTAGCGGGTCGGGTTCCCCTCAGTCTACTATCTCCCCGCCGTCCTCTGTTTCCCGTTCCTCTCCGGGTGTTCGGATGTGTGTGTTTTGTCCACGACCATAGTCCGACACGGCCAAAACTTGATGACAAAGCTATCCGGTATTTATTTTTGGGAAATTCCTCCTCTTCCAAGGGATATCAGTGTTTTGACCCCTCTTATCGCAGGACTTTTCACTTTCTGGATGTTACGTTGTTTGAGGATGTCCCATTCTTTGGTGTCTCTCCTGTTCCCGTTGCTCCTTCTCCTCCGCCACAACCGGCTCTGGTTGTCTTAGCTCCGCTGCACGACTCGCTTTCGTGGCGGACGTACACCCGTGGCCCACGTGGGCCTTCACATGTCCACCCCTTACTTCGGGATCCACCGGTAGAGCCCAGCTCACATGACCTTGTGCCACATCCTCTGGCAGGTGATGCTCTTCCCTCCTCTGACTTACCCATTGCCCTTCGCAAGGGTCAGCGCTCTTGTGTTACTAACCATCCAGTGGCAAGCTTTGTGTCCTACCAGCGCCTTTACCAGAGTTACCGGGCTAACCTGACTGTTACCGACCAGATCAGACTTCTGAGTTCGACGACTGAGGCCCTCCAACACCCAGAGTGGGTCGCGGCCATGCAGGATGAGATGTCCGCTTTACAGAAGACTGGCACTTGGCGTTTGGTTCCGCTTCCCACAGGACAGAAGACGGTTGGTTGTCGTTGGGTCTACACCGTCAAGTATAATGCTGACGGTTCTCTTGATCGCTACAAGGCCCGCCTTGTCGGAAAGGGGTTCACCCAGACTCCAGAGAATTACGACGCGACTTTTGCCCTCGTGGCCAAGCTCTCTACTGCGCGTCTTCTTGTTTCTCTTGCTGCCTGCCATGGGTGGCCTCTTTATCAGCTGGACGTTAAGAATGTTTTCCTCAATGACGATCTTGCTGAGGAAATTTATATGCCCCCCCGGTTACAAGCTTCAGGGGGAGTATTTGGGGCGTGTTTGCGTTTTGCAGAAGTCGGTGGGAGTAATCCTCTTCCTCTTTCACCGCTTTCCTTGCTAGCCAAGGAACCATTCACCAATTCTCTTGTCCCTATACACCGGAACAGAACGGAGTGGCGGAACGCAAGAATCGTCATCTCCTGAATGTGACCTGGTGTCTTCTTCATGGGTCTCACGTCCCCAAGTTGTTTTGGAGTGCTGCCCTTCTTACGGGGGCCTTCTTGGTCAACCGTCTGCCTTGTCAGCCTTTAGCGGGTCAGGTTCCCCTCAGTCTACTATCTCCCCGCCGTCCTCTGTTTCTCGTTCCTCTCCGGGTGTTCGGATGTGTGTGTTTTGTCCACGACCATAGTCCGACACGGACAAAACTTGATGACAAAGCTATCCGGTACTTATTTTTGGGATATTCCTCCTCTTCCAAGGGATATCGGTGTTTTGACCCCTCTTCTCGCAGGACTTTTCACTCTCTGGATGCTACGTTCTTTGAGGATGTCCCATTCTTTGGTGCCTCTCCTGTTCCCGTTGTTCCTTCTCCTCCGCCCCAGCCGGCTCTGGTTGCCTTAGCTCCGCTGCACGACTCGCTTCCGTGGCGGACGTACACTCGTGGCCCACGTGGGCCTTCACATGTCCACCCCTTACTTCGGGATCCACCGGTAGAGCCCAGCTCACACGACCTTGTGCCACATCCTCTGGCAGGTGATGCTCTTCCCTCCTCTGACTTACCCATTGCCCTTCGCAAGGGTCAGCGCTCTTGTGTTACTAACCATCATATGGCAAGCTTTGTGTCCTACCAGCACCTTTCCCAGAGTTACCGGGCTTACCTGACTGCTACCGACCAGATCAGAGTTCCGAGTTCGACGACAGAGGCCCTCCAACACCCAGAGTGGGTCGCGGCCATGCAGGATGAGATGTCCGCTTTACAGAAGATTGGCACTTGGCGTTTGGTTCCTCTTCCCACAGGCCAGAAGACGGTTGGTTGTCGTTGGGTCTACACCGTCAAGTATAATGCTGACGGTTCTCTCGATCACTACAAGGCCCGCCTTGTCGCAAAGGGGTTCACCCAGACTTCAGAGGATTACGACGCGACTTTTTCCCCTGTGGCCAAGCTCTATACTGTGCATCTTCTTGTTTCTCTTGCTGCCTGCCATGGGTGGCCTCTTCATCAGCTGGACATTAAGAATGTTTTCCTCAATGATGATCTTGCTGAGAAAATTTATATGGACCCCCCCCCCCCCCCCCCCCCCGTTACAAGCTTCAGGGGGAGTATTTGGGGCGTGTTTGCCATTTGCAGAAGTCCTTGTATGGGCTGAAGCAGTCCCCTCGAGCGTGGTTTGAGCGGTTTGGTACCGTTGTGCTTCAGAGTGGGTTCACCAGATGTCATGCCGACCACACGTGCTTTGTTCGGACTGCTGTGGATGGTTGTAGGGTCATTATTCTTATTTATGTGGATGACATCATCCTTACCGGTGACGACAGCTCAGGGATACTTCAGATCAAGGTGGTGCTTCAGAAGGCATTTGAGGTAAAAGATTTAGGGCCTCTGAAGTACTTTCTTGGGATTTAGGTGGTCAGATCTCGACAGGGGATCTCTTTGTCTCAGCGCAAGTATACACTCGATCTCTTGAGTGATACTGGTCTTCTTGGGTGCTCTCCTGTGTCTACACCCATGGATCCGAACCACCGCTTACATGCAGAGTCTGTGATCCTCTCCCTGAGCCGGGCCGATACCAGCATCTTGTTGGCAGGCTTATTTACTTGACCAACACTCGCCACGACATTAGCTTTGTTGTGAGTGTGGTCAGTCAGTTCATGCATGCTCCCCGGACTTCTCACCTGGCTGCAGCATTTCGGATCCACCACTACTTGAAGGGATCTCCTGGCCTCGGGCTTTTCTATCGTTCGTCTCCGTCCCCCGGTCTCACCTGTTACACGGATTCTAACTATGCTGGTTCCCTCACTGATCGGCACAAATCCGGGTCCTTCTCTCCGATAACAGGGGGGGGGGGGGGGGGGGGGGGGGGGGGGGGGGGACGGAGTATACCTCCTCTTTCACCGCTTTCCTTGCTAGCCAATGAACCATTCACCAAATCTCCTGTCCCTATACGCCAGAACAGAACAGAGTGGCGGAAAGCAAGAATCGTCATCTCCTGAATGTGACCCGGTGTCTTCTTCATGGGTCATCCCCAAGTTGTTTTGGAGTGCTGCCCTTCTTACAGGGACCTTCTTGGTGAACCGTCTGCCTTGTCAACCATTAGCGGGTCGGGTTCCCCTCAGTCTACTATCTCCCCGCCGTCCTCTGTTTCCCGTTCTTCTCCGGGTGTTCGGGTGTGTGTGTTTTGTCCAGGACCATAGTCCGACTCGGACAAAACTTGATGACAAAGCTATCAAGTGCTTATTTTTGGGATATTTCTCCTCTTTCAGGGATATCGGTGTTTTGACCCCTCTTCTCGCAGGACTTTTCACTCTCTGGATGTTACGTTCTTTGAGGATGTCCCATTCTTTGGTGCCTCTCCTGTTCCCGTTGCTCCTTCTCCTCCGCCACAGCCGGCTCTGGTTGCCTTAGCTCCGCTCACTCTTATCATGGCGTCGCCTAGGCGTCCAGTCGGCCAATTGGAAACATGGCGACGGGCGCTTTATTTTTTTTTCGAATAATAGGGGAATAGACAGCGGTTTATATATAAACCGTTGTCTATTGTACCAATAGACATCGGTTTATATATAAACCGCTGTCTATTGTATCATTCCTGGTACAATAGACAGCGGTTTATATATAAACCGTTGTCTATTGTACCAGGAATGATACAATAGACAGCGGTTTATATATAAACCGCTGTCTAATATACATATAAAATATCATTTTAACCTCGACATTTTACCTTTTACCTTTTACTCGCTTCTGCTCTGTTTCGACTTTCGACTGTGCGAAAACCCTAACGACGATTTTTTCAAAGATCCCCATCTCCTTTGGTTCGTTAACTCCTTACGATTTTTTACTTGCTCATATAATTTCCAAGTTCTTGTTTGTGGTTTAGGGTTTTTTTTCTTCTTACGATTCACTGTTTGTGGTTTAGGTTTTTTGCTTTATTTATATGTGTGATTGCCAAGCATACTCTTTGTTTCTCTATGACAGTTATATGTGTGTTTTACTGTTCTTTATTTACCTCGATATTATTGCTGTTTTTTAAGTATTTTGTTTAGGTGTTTTGGATGGTTTAGGGTTTTTGTAGGGTTTTCTTATTCCAGGAAAATGGCTGATAAAGGATCTTCATCAAAGTCAACAAGAGGCTACACTAGGATGTACGGATTGAATAAGCTTTTATAGTAGAGGGGAAGAAGCTTTATATTTCTGTTAGTGATGATGGCCACATTATTCCCGGGCCTGAGTATAATAAATTGATGAGTTTAATTGGTTCTCTTGTGAGGATGCATGTGCCAGTTACATTTGCTAGATGGAAGGAAGTTGATAAACAAATTAAAGATCGAATGTGGCAAGAAGTAAATGTACGTAATTTCGTTTTTATTGATTACATAATTGTGTTTTTTTAGTTAATTATTAATTAATATTGTCTATTATTTTCAGAATTATTTTGATAATGTTGATGGTGTTCGCCATCAATTAATGAAAAGCATGGGTGAAAGTTGGAGGTCTTGGAAATCCAAACTGTATGTCACCTATGTAAAGGATGTTGATTTGGAGCATCGTTACAATGTTCCTGTCAAGTATAATTTCATAACTCCCGACGATTGGAAAGTTTTTGTCGACAGTCGCACCACTCCGGAATCTATGGTTATGTTTTTTTAATAAACTCAATGTTTTATAGCATTCTACTCTACGTATTAAGTATTAACAGATATTTATTTGTGTAGGAGAAAAGTAAAGCTAATTCAGAGAGAGCAAAAGCACAAAAGTCGTTTCATACTACTTCCAGAATGGGTTATTCTGGATTAGAAAAAAAGGATGGTATTAGTATTTACTATTTAGTTCTCTACTTCTCTCTCATATATTTTGTTTTAAAACTTGGTTTTCTCAATAATTTAAATGATAATTTATTTGCATTTTATTGTCAAGATTGAACAAGGTTCAAATGCACCACTTTCACGTGCGGAGCTATGGAAAGCCGGTCACAAAAGAAAGACTGGTGAATACATTAGTCAAGATGTAGCTGATTTGACAGCTAGACTTGTATGTTTAAATTACCATTTCATCATTTGTAAATTTTCATTACATCATTTGCACTAATATTTCTTGATTTCACATAGGATGAGGTCTCGAGCCAAGAGTCTCAGTCTTCTGCATTAGTGCCACAGGGAAGGGATGACATCCTTGCATCTGTTTTAGGCAAGGAACATCCGGGCAGAGTAAGAGCTGGTGGCAAGTTTTCCACCATTACAAATTTTTTCAAGAATGATAAGCGGAAGGAGAGAAGTACAATAACTCGTATTGATGATGTGGAGTCTATTGTTCAAGAAAGATTGAGCAAGCAACAAGAGTTGTGGAGGCAAGAACAACAACAAGAGCATCAAGTCTATGCGAGCCAAATAAGACAACTCAACGAACAACAACAAGCGTATCAAGCAGAGATGGCTAATATGAAAATGAAAATGGATGATCTTATGCGCATGTATAGTGCTAGACCTGAAACTTCTCAGGTATTATTATGTATTTATGTTTAATTATTTATACTTATGAAATATCATGTTATCTTTGATTCTTTATACTTTTATTTATAGTTAACTTGTTATTTTTGGTTTGCCAGCAAGCACTTGTATTAGCCTCACAAGGGCCTGAAACATCACATCAGCCCGAAACGTCACATCAGCTTGAAACATCACATGGGTGTTTACCGTCTTCGGTATTATAAATTTATAATTATTATTTTTTATCTTTATGTAATTATTTTTTTCCCCGAAATACAAAATACTAATTATTTTTAAGTCCACAGAATGACAATGATGTCATTGTCATGTTACCCAATTTCAGATGATGGAGACACAGGACAAAATAATAACTCTGGTATTACATCCAAATGTATTTGGAACTACAGCATCAACATGTACATACTTTGAAGCTTCAGAGTTGCTTGATTTTCTTAATATGGAAAATATTGGAGTTAACATCATATTCTCATGTATTGGGTGAGTAATGATTATCAAATATTACAAACCTAAGATTTTTAGTTAATATATATATTGATTATGAATTTACATGTTTTTACAGGTACATAGATTCACAACTAAACAAGTTTAGATACACAAGAAATGTATATTTTCATAATCCGACATCAATTTTTGCTTTTAATGATAAATTTGTCAATGATCGTATTAAATCACGAGCAGAAGAGCTTAAAAAAAGGCTTGCTCAACTACAACCGGATTCTTTATTAATTTTGTCATATCATAGAGAGTAAGTATCAATAATTATTGCAATTTATTATTCTAATTAAGTTATTACTTATTAATGATTTTATTTGTTACACAGAGTACATTGGATGTTGGCGATTCTTGATTACGATAACAATACCATTTATTGGCTTGATCCTTTAAATAATGACATTCGTGATGATCTTAAAAATATCATTGCACTGTAAGTTTATTAATTAGTATATTTCCTAATTCTTATTTGAAATTTAGATTCGGCTGTAAACTAATTTTTTTTTAATATTTTATGAAGTGCATTGAAGGATTTGGCAAAAGACCGGAGTTTCAAATTTCTAAAACCAAAGGTTTTACGGTGGAAGCCGGTAAGCTATAACCTATATGAGTATATGTTATATAATTATTTTCATATTTACAATTCTAAATTCTAATGTTTACCATTTGTTTATTTATTTAGTGCCCTAAACAACCCGATAGTATTCAATGTGGGTATTATATCATGTGCTACATGATTGACATAGTTGATGCTCTTAGAAGTACGACAATGCCATCAAGGGTAAGTTAACTGCATATAGTTTCATACATGATAATAATTGTGTTGAATTTATTTTAACAAATATTTTTGTTTTTATTGCAGATCTATGATGGAGTGAATGAATTTTCGCCTGAGAAAATAGATAATATGCGAAATAAGATTTGTGATTATATAATCAATACATGTGCGACATGAAAAACGATTGAAAGTTAGAAAGTAGAAACATATTTTGTCTTATTGCTAATCAAATGTAATTTTGTAATTGTCTATGATGTATGAATTAATTGTGTAATTGTTTATGGTGATTGAACCTACTTATTAGTTATTACTTAACTTTATGTGTTGGATGATGATTTATTTAGCTTTAGAACTATTTAGTAGTTATTCACTTTGTTATGTGCCCGACATAACTCTTCTTTCTATGGATATAGTTTGTGAAAGATGGAGGACCTAAACAACAACAGTCTTGCTCCATCCGTTGATAGCAATGATCTTGATCCAAAAATTGACCCTAAAAGAAAAGAAAAGTCAAAGGATCCTGGATGGAAGTATGGGCATTGGCCCGACATAAAGGATAAAAATACAGTTAAATGTAATTTGTGTGATCGGTTGATTAAAGGTGGAATCAAAAGGTTGAAACAACACTTGTGTGGCGGGTATGGTGATGTATCAAAATGTATGAAGACTACTTCGGTCATAGCAACTGAAATGTATGCAGCTATAAATGACAAAAAAAGGACAAGGTCGATTTGAATGTTGATGATGATAATGAGAGTGAACAAGAAGTTGAGTTGTTAGGTTCACAATCACAAGTATCCCCGACATTATCTACAGCTAAATCTTCATTTGTCCCAAGTTCTGGGACAGGGGCCAAAAAGAGAAAAGTAATCTACCTTCCACAAAAGAGAGGCCCTATGGATGCTCATGTGAGACGTGCACCTGAAGATGTTGTTGATGATAGACGTGCTAAAGGACCTGCACAAACAACTATTGAGAGATGTTTTAGATCTCCTGAAGAGAAAAAGAGAGTTGATGGGTATGTTGCTGATTGGTTCTATGAATGTGGAATTTCATTCAATGCTGCAAAAACACGAAGTTTTGAAATCATGCTTGAAGCAGTTGGACAATATGGGCCTGGTTATAAAGGCCCTAGTTATCATGATTTACGGGTTCCTTTGTTACTAAACACAAAAGAGAAAGTTAGCGAGATGAAGACAAAATATCAAGCATATTGGAGGAGATACGGTTGCACTCTTATGTCAGATGGTCGGACAGATAGGAGAGGGAGACATTTGATAAATTTCCTAGTCAACTGTCCAGAGGGAACTTATTTTATGGGTTCCGTAGATGCATCCGGTCATATTCAAGATGTTACAATGCTATCAGAGTTGCTTGATAGTAAGATTAGAGAGATTGGAACAGATTGCGTTGTCCAGGTAAATTGAACATAGTATAGAGTATAGATTATAGATATATACAAAGTTATGTACTTATGTTGTATACTTGTATGCAGGTAGTGACTGACAATGCCTCAAATTACAAGGCAGCGGGTAGAATTTTAATGGAGAGAAGACCCACTCTATTCTGGACTCCTTGTGCAGCTCATTGCATTGATCTCATGCTAGAAGACATTGGAAAGCTTCGACAAAACAAAATGGTGATAAAAAAGGCAAGAATGATTACAAATTTCATCTACAGGCACACTCGTTTACTTGATGTAGTAAGGAGTACAATATGTGGTGATCTAGTGAGGCATTCAGTGACTAGATTTGCAACATCATTCCTTACTCTACAAAGTGTGCTTAAGCATGAGGAGAAGCTGAAATTATTCTTTGTCTCGCCTTCATGGAATGCTGCTAATTTGGCAAAAACCGAAGCCGGAAAACAAGTTGTTGAAGTAATACTTTCAACTGTCTTTTGGAATGGAGTAAGAGATTGCCTCAAAGGAGGAAAGCCATTGATGGCTGTTTTGCGGTTAGTAGATGGAGATGAAAGACCAGCTATGCCTGAGGTTTATGTGGCAATGGAAGAGGCAAAACAAAGGATCAAAGAACATTTTGATAATAAAGAAAGGTTATATCAAAAGATTATCGACATTGTTGAAAATAGGTGGACAAATCAAATGGAGCAAAAATTGTATAGGGCGGCTTTGTTTTTAAATCCAAGCAAATATTTTGAATATGAGGAAAAACATAATGATGATGCTTGGAAATTTCAAGATGCTTTCAATGACGTTATTGCAAGACTAGTGCCCGATCAACACTTGCAAGACAAGATCGCAGAACAAGGCACTAACTATAAAGCATCTCGAAATAGTTTTGGAAAGCATATGGCTATTAGGCAACGAACCACCTTAAATCCAAGTATTGATTACGTTTTTATATTTTCTTAAACTATATGTATGTTAATTGTTAACTAATTTATATTCGTCTTAAATAAATAGTGGATTGGTGGGGTGCACATGGAGGACCGAATGTTGAACTTACAAAGATAGCATTGCGTATACTTGGCTTATGTTGTTCCTCTTCTAGTTGTGAGCGCAACTGGAGTACTTTTGAGTTTGTAAGTATACAAATATTCAATAATCAATATACATATAAAATTAAAATTATTTACAAATATCTACTAAGTACTAAGTAGTAAGTACTACTAACTAGTTTGCAATTATGTTGTTTTAGATTCACACAAAGAAAAGGAATAGATTGGAGCATCAAAGGCTTAATGATCTTGTATACATCCAATACAATCGTCGTCCACAAGCACGATTTCAAGAAAGACGTGAAAAGGGAAGAAATTACAACCCTTTAGTGCTTGATGAGCTAGATTGGAGTAATGAGTGGATGATAAACAAACCAGATGATACTCTAGTATTTGATGATGATGATCTCACATGGGAAGATGTAGAGAGAGTTGTTGGAACCGGGGCTAGAAATTTACGAAGTGGAGCTAATCTTGAACTAATAGCTGAAGGGGATGAAGATTTAGATCACTTTGGAGTTGCAAATGATGATGAAGATGTTGTAGATAATTATGGGCAAATGACAAGTGCCTCAAACCAACCCAGCACCTGCAATGCCAATAATGATTTACTAGATGATGATTCTAATTGATCTAAAAACAATGTTCATTCATGAAATGTATTCTTGATCTCAAGATATTGGATATGTCAGGTTTGAAACTTGGGCTTGTTTATATTATATTTATGAAATGTATTCTTTTCTTTTGCATTTCAATGTGTCAAACTTTAGATTTACATGTTGATATATCTAGTGAGTTTTGTTTTTCAATGTATTCTTTTCTTCATGCTGGTTGCAGGTTGCCTTGTTCATTTTGGATGTATTAATGAATAAAATCTGTGTAGTGAATGTTGAATAAAATCTGTGTAGAATGCTGAATGATGGTTCTCTTTTATCTGTAAAAAAAATGGGACTATAGACAGCGGTTATTATAATAACCGCTGTCTATAGTGTCTGCCAAGTGACTATAGACAGCGGTTATTATAATAACCGCTGTCTATAGTGTCTGTCAAGTGACTATAGACAGCGGTTATTATAATAACCGCTGTCTATAATCACTATAGACAGCAATTATTATAATAACCGTTGTCTATAGTCACTTGACAGACACAATAGACAGCGGTTATTATAATAACCGCTGTCTATAGTGACGGCCATGTGACTATAGACAGCGGTTATTATAATAACCGCTGTCTATATCTTCATTTGTTTGTAAAAAAAATTTAATATTGTCGCCTTGCATTTGCTCGCCTTGTTGTCGCCTAGGCGTCCGCCTTGTCACATAAGCGTCAAGGCGGTCGGGGCTCGCCTTGGTACGCCTTGACGCCATGAAAAGAATGGCTCCGCTGCACGACTCGCTTTCGTGGCGGACGTACACCCGTGGCCCACGTGGGCCTTCACATGTACACCCCTTACTTCGGGATCCACCGGTAGAGCCCAGCTCACATGACCTTGTGCCACATCCTCTGGCAGGTGATGCTCTTCCCTCCTCTGACTTACCCATTGCCCATTGCAATGGTCAGCGCTCTTGTGTTACTGACCATCCTGTGGCAAGCTTTGTGTCCTACCAGCGCCTTTCCCAGAGTTACCGTGCTTACCTGACTGCTACCGACCAGATCAGAGTTCCGAGTTCGACGATTGAGGTGCTTCAACACCAAGAGTGGGTCGCGGTCATGCAGGATGAGATGTCCGCTTTACAGAAGACTGGCACTTAGCGTTTCATTCCTCTTCCCACAGGCCAGAAGACGGTTGGTTGTCGTTGGGTCTACACCGTCAAGTATAATGCTGACGGTTCTCTTGATCGCTACAAGCCCCGCCTTGTCGCAAAGGGGTTCACCCAGACTCCAGAGGATTACGGTGCGACTTTTGCCCCCGTGGCCAAGCTCTCTATTGTGCGTCTTCTTGTTTCTCTTGCTGCCTGCCATGGGTGGCCTCTTCATCAGCTGGACGTCAAGAATGTTTTCCTCAATGACGATCTTGCTGAGGAAATTTATATGCCCCCCCCCCCCCCGGTTACAAGCTTCAGGGGGAGTATTTGGGGCGTGTTTGCCTTTTGCAGAAGTCCTTGTATGGGCTGAAGCAGTCCCCTCGAGCGTGGTTTGAGCGGTTTGGTACCGTTGTGCTTCAGAGTGGGTTCACCAGATGTCGTCGACCACATGTGCTTTGTTCGGGCTGCTGTGGATGGTCGTAGGGTCATTATTTTTGTTTATGTGGATGACATCATCCTTACCGGTGACGACAACTCAGGGATACTTCAGAGCAAGGTGGTGCTTCAGAAGGCATTTAAGGTAAAAGATTTGGGGCCTCTGAAGTACTTTCTCGGGATTTAGGTGGTCAGATCTCGGCAGGGAATCTCTTTGTCTCAGCGCAAGTATACACTCGATCTCTTGAGTGATACTGGTCTTCTTGGGTGCTCTCCTTTGTCTACACCCATGGATCCGAACCACCGCTTACATGTCGAGTCTGGTGATCCTCTCCCTGAGCCGGGCCGATACCAGTGTCTTGTTGGCAGACTTATTTACCTGACCAACACTCGCCCCGACATTAGCTTTATTGTGAGTGTGGTCAGTCAGTTCATGCATTCTCCACGGACTTCTCACCTGGAAGCAGCATTTCATATCCTCCACTACCTGAAGGGATCTCCTGGCCTCGGGCTCTTCTATCGTTCGTCTCCGTCCCCCGGTCTCACCTGTTACACGGATTCTGACTATGCTGGTTCCCTCACTGATCGACGTTCTACTTCGGGGATGTGCACCTTCTATGGTGACAATCTTATCTCCTGGAAAAGCAAGAAGCAGAGTGTTGTCTCCCGCTCGTCTGCTGAGGCTGAGTACCGGGCTATGGCTCATAGTGCTACTGAGCTTCTCTACTTGTGGCAAGCTGGGCTCATCTCTACTTGTAGCAAGCTGGGCTCATCTCTACTTGTGGCAAGCTGGGCTTGCTTGATCTCTTCGCGCCAGCTTGAGGGGGAGTATTAAGTAGTTATTATATTTGTATTTATGTTTTAGTCCCACATTGCGGGTTCTATGTTTGTATATTTGTATCTCCCTATTTATATTTCCCCATTGTGGATGAATGAGATATGAATTCTTCCCATCTCTAACTCTTACTCATATAGAAATGTTGAAGTTCTATTTGGACTGAAGTTTACAATTAAACACAAAAAACAAACCCCATGTAAATTTGTGTTTTTCAGATACGATTAAACTGTAGTAAGAATGCACAACTGTAGTAAGAATGCACAGTTAAATTCTAAATATTTATTATTTTGACATTTGAATGGTAGCAATCTTACGAAGCTTCAACTCCAAATCTGTGAAGGTTTGCTACAAAGGTGTTTACCCTCACTTGCAACGCATCTGATTGTGAGCGTAATACAAGTTTTTTTTGCACATGTAAGTAATTAATTGGTACAATTTAACCCATAAAAAATCATCTTTAGTATGCTAATAATGTTGTAAAATCGAGTTGATTGATATATGTGGATATATTGTAGATCCATAGCATAAAATTAAATATGCTAGGTTACCAGCGCTTCGATGATTTGATTTTTTGTAAAGTACAATCGAGCATTGAGATATTGATATGATACACGAGATCACATTGATCATATTTCATTGACAAATATAAACGATAGCAACGAAAGGTTGATGGTAGAATGGAGGAAGTAAATAATGTTGATCAAGAAGACAAATTGGTTTTCGATGATGAGTTTTGGCATGGGGTGCAGTTGCTAAGGCCAATGGAGCGGAAGATGATATCTATTAGGCGCGCTTATTATCTAAAGCCAAAAATGTTATCTTTACAATGACAGTCGGGAGGATGATGAAAGTATAATTTGGTTATGAGGATTATCTGATATTGCACTCATAAATAGTAAAATAGCTTCATTTTAAGTCGGAATAACATAGGTTTCAGCCTTTCTTTACACCGCCCTCCAAGATACAGATATGGAGCAACCTGAAGGATATGTAGCTTAGGTATTCCTCTTCGAACTTAGAACCCTAGAGTAGCAGTAGTTTCTATCAATTGGTATCAGAGCGGTTGACTCTCGGACCATGGCCACGCACGGGACTCGGCTGACGACACTGGAGGAAGGGCAACAAGGAATATGCGATCAAGGAGAGGCATGGGAGAGACAAAAAGGACTTGGGTGGACTACGATGATCTTAAAGAAGCATATCGAGAGTTCCATCTTGAGGACAAGCAATTTTTCGAAGGCGGCGGGAATGATATGACTCGGGGCCGGTTTGGACTGGTTTACCATCGAAACGGACCAAAGGCCAAAGAGACTGAACCGAACAATTTGGAAAATTTTGGTAATGCCAATACCAGAGTCATCACCATAGCCTCCTTCAATGCTTGGAATGCTAACTCTGCATCCCTTCCCCAATCAAACATTCCCTTTTAAAGCAATGTTGTCAATGGCTTAGCAATCTTTCTGTAGTCCCTTACGAACTTTCTGTAGTAGCCCGTTAGCCCCAAAAATCCTCTCAACATCTTAATGTTGGTGGGCGTGGGCCAATCCACCATGCTCTGAATTTTCATTGGAGCCGGTCGCACCCCCTCTCTTTCACCAGGTGACCTAGATACTCCACCTCCTGCTGCCCAAAAGAACACTTTGACCTCTTCACATACCATCTCTGTTCCCTGAGAACTTGCAGCACCTTACCCATGTGTTCCACATGTGTCTCCAAACTCGGACTGTGGATGAGAATGTCATCAAAGAAAACTAGAACAAACTTCCGCAGCCACGGTCTGAATGTTTCATTCATGAGTACTTGAAAGGTCGTCGGCGCATTAGTCAACCCGAAAGGCATCACTAGGAATTCGCAGTGCCCTTAATGTGTTCTGAATGTTGTCTTCTCTACACCCCCCTCCTTTTTCTTCACCAGTAGGACTGGGGAGGAAACATTTTTCTTCACCAATAGGACTGGGGAGGAAAATGGGCTCGTGCTGTGTCGAATGGTCCCTTCCCTCAACATATCTCAGACGCATCTCTCAATCTCCTCCTTTTGAATGTGAGGGTATCTATAAGGACGAACATTCGTAGGCTCCGCTCCCTCCTTAGTAGTGATCATGTGATCGCATGCAAGCGTTGGTGGCAGCCCTTTTGGTGTCTCAAAGACCATTTGAATCTCCCCAAAACCTCCTGCTAATTTTCTGGAATTTACTCCCTCTGCTCCAAGGGCTCTCCTCCTGTCAGGACCCAAGCCAGGGAGTAGTCCTGCTCGACCCATTTTTCAAGAGACAAGATAGTTTCTTCCTTCACAAACGGGCACGTATTACTCTACAGCTTCTGCTTCTTCCTACCATGAGTGAATTCCATGGTCATGTTTTCCCAGTCATTCGTAACTAGTTTCAACTGTCTCAACCACTGCAGCTCCACGAATCGGTAGCACATACAAATCCACATGACACATGAATCCCTGTATCGTAAGCGACACCTTTCTCAAGGCTCCTGTGCACTGTAGTAAATTTTCGTCTGCCACGAGCACTTTGAACACCTTATCCTCTGTTGGTGCGATAGCTAGTTTCTTAGCTACCTCGGTGTTGATGAAATTGTGGATGCTCCCACCGTCTACAAGTATCGAAACCCTCTGGTCTGTCACCCTTCATGTCATCCTCATCGTGGAAGGTTGTCCTCCTCCCTCCAAAGCATGAACGGAAACTTCAATATCTTTCAATTCCAGAACCTCTCCCTCCTCGGATGCGCTGTCCTCCTCCACCTTTACCACCGATTCTTCCTCCTCCCGCAGCATGTATACCTGAATTACCTTACACTTGTGTCCGGGAACAAATTTCTCGTCGCAAGTATAGCACAACCCGTTGGTCCGCCGATCCTGCATCTCATGCCACGACAATCGCTTCACCGTCGCTTCCCTCCTTATTAAGGAGTTGTTAGTTCCTTTAGACGCACTTTGTACTCCCTCCTTACCGTTCCCTCGGAAAGCCATTGCCGCCCTGCGGCTTCCTAGTTTTTCCTCCTGCAATTGTGCCATTCTGATGGCATGAGCTATGTTCCTGGGTTGGAATGCTTGTACCTCATCACCGATGCTTTCCTTGAGCCGGGCCATGAAACACCCCAGAAGCGCCTTCTCTGACCACTGCACCCGGTTAGATAACCTTTCAAACTCCTTTCTGTACTCGTTTACTGTCCCTATCTGTCTCACCTTATTCGACATCATATTGAAGTCCCCGTACTCAGTAGGTCCAAATCTCGCATAGAGCCCATCGCAGAATTCCTCCCACGTGGGGTAGGGTCGTTGCTTCCTCCACCAGCTAAGACACTGATAGGTATCCCCTTCCAGGTGAAAGGAAGCGATGTGTACCCACTGGTACTTGGGAAGCTCCTGGTACTCAAAAAACTCTCTCAAGTCATTCCAGCGGATCTCGATTTTTGTACTTAGGAAATTCCATCCTCGTTAGCCGGGGTTGCAATGGGGGGCAGTGTTTTTTGCGGTGCCCCTGTTTCCGGATAATCTGGAAGATGTTTCCACCATTGATTCCACATTCCCCCATTCTCCCATGGCCTCCCTTTTCCTTGTATGATAGGCCCCCTGCCCCAGTAGTCCTCTGCTTGAGCTTCTCTATGCATATTTCGTCCCCCGTACTGATTTATTGGCCCTTCCGGAAGTTCTCCTTCCCATATGTGTTGAGCTCGTGCGCCCCCACGCCCTCCCAGGCCAATTCCATTGCTTCCTTCTCCCCCAACCCCCATCCCACATGAGGCTGCCGCAGATGCCGACCACCGCCCCTACCAGTATCTGCCAGGCCCTGGCTCCTTTCCTCCTTCCAGGCCACTTGCGGCTGCCGTTGCTGGCGATTTCCTCCCAGGTCCCTAGTGAAGCCGCCGACTCCCCCATATCCCTCTCCTAGCCGCCAGATGCCCCATTGCAATTGCCCCTGCAGTCGCTTCCCTGGGTTGACTGCCCCTTTTGAGCCGCTGGAAGTGTCGACCCCGTCCTCAGGACCCTTTGACGGAGCTCCCTCCGCTATCCTCCGCTCAGTTAGGGGTTCGTCAGTGCCGCTGAGGTCGACGACACCCTCCGTTGCCACCCCTTTGCCGTGATCTGTCGTCCTCTCCATGCTACTCAATTGTTCCCTCAGCGCCTTCGTCGCTTCCAGGATCGCAATGCGATCTTTCTTCCCCTTAGCTGATCCTCTGCGCCAATTCCTGCTTCATCGCCTCTACTTAATCATGTATTCCTTGTTGCCCTTTCTCCAGTGTCGTCAGCCGAATCCTGTGCGTGGCCATGGTCTGAGAGTCAACCGCTCTGATACCAATTGATAGAAATTACTGCTACTCTAGGGTTCTAAGCTCTAAGAGGAATACCTGAACGCGATTCTTCCACCCCCCTTAGGGTTGCAGCCATAACCCCCATATACCCAGTCGCCTGAACCGTCTGAGCCCCACCCAGAATTGTTTAGGAGGGAGACACTGAACCGGTTGGTTCAGTCTCTTTGGCCTTTGGTCCGTCCGATGGTAAACTATTCCAAACCAGCCCCGAGTCATATCAGAGCCACCGGTCTATCAACTCGATAAGTCTATATATGGTATTAAATAGAGTCCTAAAGCCTAGGTTCAATTAAGTTATTTTCACTATCGAGTTCCGACGAAGCCATGCAAATCACATTCTCTTTTTATGTGGAGGACGAATACTGATATTGTGTTTCATGTCGTTTAGGTAGACTACATTCTTTTCACTGGTGATGATGATTCTGGCTTAGATGAAACCAAAATATACCTGCGGAAGAACTTAGTCAACCAAGACATGAGATTCTAAAGTACTTCCTCGATACTCAAATCGCCACATATAACAAAGGTATTGCAAAGTCTCGGAGAAAATATATGATGGATCTTCTAAAGTAGGGTACTCTTGGTACAAATTCCATTCATACTCACATGTCCATGGACACTACAAGTCCATAGACGAAACTTCTTTGCTTCAAAATGTATCTCGATATAGACATCTTGTTAGCAAACTCATATATCTGACAGTAACAAGACCAGACATTAACTTTGTTGTGGGAAATATCAGTTAATTTATGCACACCACCAAGGAGTATCACTTATATGCACCCATGAAGATACTAGAACATGTCAAGGGATCTCCAGGTAAGAGTGTCTCGATTAAAAGAAGTAGACACCTATGAATTGAAGCATATTAATTTGCTGGCTACGCCAATGATAGAGCAAATACAAAATCCACCTTTGGATATTGCACCTTCCAAGGAGGTAAACTTGTTACATAGCAAAGTAAGAAACAAAAAATGATTTCTAGGTCCAAAGCTGAAGCAAAATACCACGACAAGACACAAACCACATGTGAACTAAAATGGATGAGGACGCAGATAACGATCTTGGGGAACTAAAATGGCCTCTCTCCACTATTTTCTGAAACTCGTACCAAGTAAAATCAAGGTGGCATGTACTAAGGAAATCCAAGTCCTTTATAAATATTACGATAACATTAATTTCGCCTGTTCCAGCGATAAAACACTATAAAGAACAAAATCATCCACGCATCCTCGTAGAAGGCTAAATTCAGCCCAGTAGGAACCAAAATATTGAATAATAAAAGGTCGGTTGCAATGATAAAACAGGAATATCTAAATTCAATACTATACTTAAGAAATAATTGAAGTTAAATATAGCAGTATTAATATTTATGTAGTTAGGATGCAGTAACTGTACAAAACAGATAGCAAGTTAAGTAAAGAAGCAGGTTTGTTGGAGTTCAATAAAAAAGTGAATAGCTAATATCACAGGTAAAAAAAGATTTACCTATTCAACTGACAAATACGCTGACAAGTAGATATCAGGCCACTGCATATTTCCAGCAGAGTGCTTTCCCCAATAATTCTAGTTAAAAAAACAGCATTTTTTGGATCGGCTTGTAGTGATAGATAGCACTGCAAGTAATAAAAAGAGAGTACTTAAAACCATTAGCATTCATGTAATTAGATTAGGTTGTGTTAGGGCTGAGGATCAAAACTATACATTCTATGTATTAGATATAATCATGCATCTATGAACATGCATGGAATGATGACCAGCCTTAGGACTGAGCCAGAGATCTCCATCCCGATGGGCAAGATCTACACAAAATGGAAATAAATATCCGAGAATTTTGTTAAGAAACTAAACCTAGTTATGTAATATTTCGTATACGATGGTCTTTGGGGTAGTGAAGTCTGGACAAGGAGCAGCCCCCTGCCTAAAATCTAAGATGGAAAATCTCTTGGTGAAATGAGGTACACGAATGAGCTGAACCCCACATAAAAATTTAAGAAAAATCTTTCTAGGCATAAGGAAAGTTTAACCCATAAATATCAAAAGAGATTTTTCAGAGCATGAGGGGGACTGCTGTTAGAAACTCAACAACTAAGTGAGCTCTGGGTGAGAGTAGTTATGAGATGGGTAATCTCAAGGAAATACTCGAAGGCTACATCAAGAAAATGATAAGACCACGAGGTACAACTTATAATGAGATTGGCTAAATCAAAGGGGACAATACCTCAGTTATTGTGTATTGGGCAGAGTCAGACCACTTGTAATCGATGTGTAATTCAGGAACAAACCAAGCAAGATTTGATGGGCATGTAACATCTTGAATGCAACGAGACAATCTAATGAGGGCATGGAGTGTCTAATGAGGGCTCAATTTCTAGCTATTTGAAGAAATCTCTGTGATCCCTGAAGTCAACCCTTCGTATCAGGACGAACCCGCTAAGATTGTGGAGTACGCTTGAGAACTTGAATCTGATATGCGTAGCAAGTATCCATAACTTTTCTCTTGATCTTGGTAAGTCTGCGCTTGTTTTCCTTTCTATTTCAGTATATGCATAGTTAGTTTCCATGACTTTAATTGAAAAAAAAAAAACTTGTTGGAATAAATGACATCTGAATCTTCGTCATATTAGCCCAATCCAGAAAATCCTGAAAAGTTTCGGGACGAAACTTCCTAAGTAGGGGAGAATGTAACAACTCAACAAAAAAAAATAGAGGATTTATTATTTTGCTAACCACAGCTAATCCCCCCCCCCCCCATTTTTTTAAAACCCTCGGTCTAGGACTCCCGCAAGCCGCAAGTCGCTCGGCTAGGTCTCCCGCTCCTGCTCCCGTCTCCCGCACGCAGCGCCGACGTCGCCTACCGCTCCTGCTCCTCCTGCCGGCGCCGCCTCCTGTTCCTCCTCTCGACGGCACCTCCTCCTGCTCCTCCCCAAGCCAGCAACCTCCTGCCCTGGCCGACACCCTCCTCTCCATTTCCAGGAGGCCGTCCGACCTCCTCCAAAGGGCAGGCTGCAGCAAGCCTTCTTCCTCCTCTCTCCTCCGACTTCCTCAGAGGCCGACAACCCTATCCCCTCTCGTCAAGGGTCGGCAACCACCTCCTCCCCTCTTCCCTGTCGTTTTGACAGGTGATTGCGAGGGAACAACTAGGGTTCCCTTTCCCTCTCCTCCTTGGGGCCAAATTCGACTTTCTTGGGTAAGGGTCTCGCTTTTCTCTCTTCCTTTCAGATTTTTGCTTGAATTATTTTGCAAATTTGTGCTCCAAGTCCGTATAAATTGCATTTCAGATTTTTGCACATTTTATAACCGTCCAATCTCTAGGTTTTCGTGCTCCCCGGCGGCATTCGTCGCTCTAATTGGCGGGAACACTCAAGGCCCTTTCCAATTTAGGGTTTCCCTAACCTAAGCGTCTCCAAATCCCCGTTCCCGCGTGGTAATCTCCACTCCCCTCACATTTGAGGGACGTAATTCCTAAAGCCTCTCGCGCTTTAGATTTTGTAAAATAATTGTCCGTGTTAGCGTAGTGAATTTCTTCAATATCGCTTTCGCCGTTCTTGAACAGGTTCGAAATAGGGTTTCTGATTTTTGCTTGCGCCGCTTAGCCGCCGCTGTCAGTTTCAGCCGCACCTTAAGGCAAGTAGATATCCCTCTCTCTTGCAAACATTGAGTTTAATTTTTTCGTCTGTTCTTATGATTTTATGACTTCACTTTTAAATACATGTTTCGTCAAATAAGTTTAGATCTTGAATGCCTAAATTGACTTGTTAGTAGTTTGAGGTTTCACGCGTTTGGAATAAATGAATTTAGAGTTGTGAATGTGAATGATGATTTTAATTGGATTTCCACTTAGACGAATTGCGTCTCATTTGATGGATATTGGAAAGACTAGTAGTTCTTTTTGAGCATGAGCATTAATTGGTATAACGACAAATATTAAGGTTTCTTGCTAACGAATAAATGAATTGCGTTTTATGTAAAATCTTCGAATCATACACATGCTTACTTAGAAGATAATCGTGTCTTGGAATGTATTAATCTGAATGAATACTTGGTATCCTAGAAAATGATGCGGAGTAATCTTATCACTCGTGAATACTTGACCCCGCAAGTTTCAAGACTCTCTATCTAGTTTCTTCTATGTCATCGAATCTTATTTCTTATGTCTGTCTGGCTCTAAGACTTGTGTAATTATTGTTTCATGACTTGACCCCCCTTGTTTCATGTTTGTAAATTCTACTCTTGTATACCTGAATCGGTAATTGGTAACATATCTTGATACGCTAGAAATCACCAAATTATGAACCATTAATTCATTAATAACATAAGCAAACAATGAAAGGTGGTGTTTAATTGATGCAACTCTTTGACTTGGGTTCCCTCTTGAATCCATAACAGGAACAAAGGACTGGTCATAGCAAGCATGAACTCCCTGGTTCAAGGGTGAGAGCTCGCAAGAGTCACCCCTTAGAGACCACGAGCAACAACTCTGAATCTCCGACAAATCTTGAATCTGAATTTGAATCCTTCTGAATCATGAATTTTGTGCATCAACTAAAGACACCTACACCTTTCATTTGTTTCAGCTTATGCCATTATCGTGATCGAATATATGCTTTACTCTGGAGTAGTATAATAATTCTAAATATTTCTGCTTGACTCATTTACTTACTTGTCTTGTTAGCTTTGCTTCAAGAAAACTGGTACACAAATATTTTTGTTTCTCCTGCTCGTACTTTATTTTACTTTGCCCTTGTTCATTTCAAATTTCTGAGACTTTTTCCTTCTTGTTTTGGAATTTGTCTTAGTGTCTGTGACTGCGTCGCCTGCTTCCTGAGCCCGATCTGCGTCAAGCTCTAGCTCCTGGAAGTTTATCTTCTTGTCGTGTCAGGTTCTATGTTTATGTTTCATTTCTATTAACCGTCAGATACTTCTTTTATGAAATAATTACGATCAGCCATTTTCTCTGTTATCATGGACAACTACTAAGCTAATTAATATATGTATAAGAATTTCACATGATTTGCATATTCATTTCTCTAGATTTGTCATTGTATAAAACCTGTATCTGAACTTGTATCATGAGTTTTATTAAAAATACATGTGCATCTAATAATCTCACTGCCATATTTTAAAGCTTCCACATAAGAACAACCTATCTTACTCTAAAGTAATTATTCTAAAAGTAATTATCAGTATCTCAGCTTCCGCCTAACAAATATGGAGATTCTTTACCTCATGTCTGTGGCATCACGACCCGCCCGTAGCGCACTCTGATATTTGCTATTAGACGGGTCGTGACAGTTGTATGTAACAACTCAAAAAAAAATAGAGGATTTATTATTTTGCTAACCGCAGCCCATCCCCCCCCCCCCCCCCCATTTTTTAAAACCCTTGGTCCAAGACTCACGCAAACCGGTCGGCTAGGTCTCCGGATCCCGCTCCCACTCCCGTCTCCCGCACGCAGAGCCGATGCCGCCTACCGCTCCTGCTCCTCCTGCCGGCGCGGCCTCCTGCTCCTCCTCCCACCGGCGCTGCCTCCTGCTCCTCCCACCGGCGCCGCCTCCTGCTCTAGCCGACACCCTCCTCTCCATTTCCAGGAGGCCGCCCGACCTCCTCCAAAGGGCCGGCTACAGCAAGCCTTCTTCCTCCTCTCTCCTCTGACTTCCTCAGAGGCCGACAGCCCTATCCCCTCTCGTCAAGGGTCGGCAGCCACCTCTTCCCCGTCGTTTTGGCCGGTGATTGCGAGGGGAACAGCTAGGGTTCCCATTCCCTCTACTCCTTGGGGAAGAATTCGACTTCCTTAGGTAAGGATCTCTCTTTTCCCTCCTTTCATATTTTTGATTGAATTATTTTGCAAATTTGTGCTCCAAGTTGCGTATAAATTGCATTTCAGATTTTTGTCATCTTATAATCATCCAATCTCTAGGTTTTCGTGCTCCCCGACGCCATTCGTCGCTCTAATTGGCGGGAACACTCAAGACCCCTTCCAATTTAGGGTTTCCCTAACCTAAGCGCCTCCAAATCCCCGTTACCGTGTGGTAATCTCCTTTCCCCTCACATTTGAGGAAGGTAATTCCTAAACCCTCTCGCTTTAGATTTTGTAAAATATTTGTCTGTGTTAGCGTAGTGAATTTCTTCAATATCGCTTTCGTCGTTCTTGAACAAGTTCGAAATAGGTTTTCTGATTTTTGCTTGCGCCGCTTAGCCGCCGCCGTCAGTTTCATCTGCACTTTAAGGCAAGTACAGATCTCTCTCTCTCTCTTGCAAACATTGAGTTTAATTTTTTCGTTTGTTTTTATGATTTTATGACTTCATATTTGAATACATGTTTCGTCAAATAAGCTTAGATCTTGAATGTCTAAATTGACTTGTTAGTAGTGTGAGGTTTCACAAGTTTGGAATAGCACGAGTTGTGAATGTAAATGCTTATTTTAATTGGATTTCCACTTAGATGAATTGCGTCTCATCTGATTGATAATCGGAAGACTAGTAGTTCTTTTTGAGCATGAGCATTAATTTGTATAACGGCAAATGTTAAGGCTTCTTGCTAGCGAGTAAATGAATTGCGTTTTATGTAAAATCTTCGAATCATACACATGTTTACTTAGAATATAATCGTGTCTTGGAATGGATTAATTTGAATGAATACTTGGTATCCTAGAAAATGATGCGGAGTAATCTTATCACTCGTAAATACTTGACCCCGCAATTTTCAAAACTCTGTACCTAGTTTCTTCTGTGTCATCGAATCTTATTTCTTATGTCTTTCTGGATCTAAGACTTTAGTAATTATTGTTACATGACTTGATCCCCCCATGTTTTATGTTTGTAAATTCTACTCTTGTATACTTGAATCAGTAATTGGTAACATATCTTGATACTCTAGAAATCACCAAATTATGAACCATTAATTCATTAATAACACAAGCAAATAATGAAAGGTGGTGTTTAATTGATGCAACTCCTTGACTTGGGTTCCCTCTTGAATCCATAACAGGAACAAAGGACCGATCATAGCAAGCATGAACTCCCTGGCACAAGGGTGAGGGCTCGCAAGAGCCGCCCCTTAGAGACCATGTGCATCAACTCTGAATCTTCGACAAGTCTTGAATCTGAATTTGAATCCTTCTGAATTATGAATTTTGTGCATCAACTAAAGACACCTACACCTTTCATTTGTTCCAGCTTATGTCATTATCGTGATCGAATTTATGCTTTACTCCGGAGTGGTCCAATCTAGATATTTCTGCTTGACTCATTTAGTTGTCTGTCTTGTTCATTTTGCTTCATGAAAACTGGTACACAAATATTTTTGTTTCTCCTGCTCATACTTTATTTTACTTTGCTCTTGTTCATTTCAATGTTCTGAGATTTTTTCCTTCTTGTTTTGGAATTTACCTTAGTGTCTGTGACTGCGTCTCCTGCTTCCTGAGCCTGATCTGCGTCAAGCTCCAACTTCTGGAAGTTTATCTTCTTGTCGTGTCAGATTTTATGTTTATGTTTCATTTAATTTAACCGTCAAATATTTTTTTTATGTAATAATTATGATCAACCATTTCTCTGTTATCATGGACAACTGCTAGGCTAATTAATATATGTATAAGAATTTGACATGATTTGCATATTCATTTCTCTAGATTTGTCATTGTATAAAAACCTGTATCTGAACTTGTATCATAGTTTTATTAAAAATACATGTGCATCTAATAATCTCACTGCCATATTTTAAAGCTTCCGCATAAGAACAATCTATTTTACTCTAAAGTAATTATTCTAAAACTAATTATCAGTATCTCAACTTCCGCCTAACAGACATGAAGGTTCTTTACCCCATGTCTGTGGCATCACGACTCGCTCACAGCGCACTCTGATATTTGCTATTAGACGAGTCGTGACAGGGAATATCGAACATAAAACATTTTTTATAAAATTTCCGAGATGACATATTTCTTAGTGAAAGGTGGTGGTAAGACTGAATCTTACATCAAAATTGGTGGAAAAATTATCAGGCTTTGATAATAGTTTAAACCCAAATATTAGATACACTTTTTAAAAGCAAGTGACAAAATTTATAATTAAGTGAGCTATGGACGAGATTTGCTCTGGATCAGCTGACCTCTTGTGAGGTGCTCATGGGTTATAAAAATGATAAAATTGGGAGGCTCAACTTAATATAGGTTAGGGTGGACCAAAGCGAGAATTACCTTAGATACTATGGATTGAGTCATTACAAATGTATCATAATCTAATCTCTTGCAATAATATGTGTGGTTTGGGGATGAACCAAACAGAAGTTGGTGGGCCAGTAACATTTTGAATTTGATTAGAGCAATCCAATTAAGAAGGGGACTGTCTTTGGAGAAAATGAAGACGACACAGATTCCAACAAGATGGTAGACGTTGGTCAGTAGTGCGCACGAACATCGTGTACCCCGCTATATATATTTTATTACCACGCCTATATTTCAGGCCCCTTAGGTTATTTACATTTGCCCTTTGTGCATTTGAGAAAGGCACTATATAAGTCTATGTATGACCTATTATTGTTTATCTTGGTAGTGAGATTATGTTATGGTGACCCTCGAGCACTGAAATTACCTGCCTTGTTAAAGCTCAAGACTATTTGTAAAAAGTTTAATGGAAAGGTATCCATTGTTCATTCTTTTCTACTTATTTTTACTCCACATCACCAAATGTAAATTCTTTCTCCTCCTTTACTATATATAAAGCAGGGAGTTCCTTTGTAATGACTAGATTCTTTGGAATAAAATTTATTATATTTCAAACTCTGACATGGTATTTTTCTTTGCTCTCTTTCAAACTCTCATCAGGTGTAATTTTTCCCGACCTCGCACGAACCAATGCGGTTTCGTGTGATTCACCAAGCCTTACACGAGAGATAACGATCTTTTCCGAACTTGTTGTTTCTTCCATGCCCTCTTCTGCGAGCTCTTACATCGAACCCACCGACTGAAAATAGTAGGATTCATCACTCCAATCTCCCTAATCTATTCTGCATGCGGTCTCTTTTGCTTGCGAGCTCTTGTACAGTTTCCTTGACTTCGCGGGTTACTACAAGAGGATTATTAAGGACTTCTCAAAGATAGCTCTGTCAATGACGTCACTTACCAGGAAAGGAAAACATTTCAACTGGGCGGTGGAATGTGAGTTTGCATTTGAGGAACTAAAGACCAGGTTGACGAATGGACCAATACTATGTCTACCTTCGGGTGTAAAGGCCTTTCGGATCTATAATGATGCTTCAGGTTAAGGTCTGGGTTGTATTATCATGCAGCATGGGATGGCCATAACCTTCACATCGAGACAATTAAAGGATAATGAGAAGAATTATCTTGTACACGATTTGGAAATTAGCAGCAGTTATTCATGCACTGAAGATTTAGAGACACTACCTCTGCGAAGTTCTCTGTGAGGTCTTTACAAATCATAAGAGCCTCAATAATATCTTCGATCAACAAGAACTCAATATGATATAACATAGATGAATAGAGTTTCTACCGGATTATGATGTGGATATCAATACCGCCCAGGGAAAACAAATGTGGTAGCAGATGCTCCCAGTATAAGGAGTTCATGTTATTCTCTCATCACTCAGCAGGAGGATTTGGTGTGAGCTCTGGAGAGACTGGAGATCAGTGTGATACGGCGCACCAACATGAGTTCTGCAAGTTTATGTTGGATATCAAGTGTGAAATAAAGGATAGAATCAGACAGACCTTACCAGCATATCCAAATATTGCATGAATTTGGGAGTTGACTCAGTCAGGACAGAAAGAGGACTTTACTATTCAGGAGGGTTTACTACTACATAAAGGGAGAGTGTGCATTCCAGATGGCAGTCGCCTTCGCGAGGACATACTCGTTGAGGCTCATAATTCCAAGTATTCTATAAATCCGAACAATATTAAAATGTATGCAGATCTTAAAAAGTCAATGTTGTAGTCGGGATTGAAGAGTGATGTTATAGAACATGAGAGAAAGTGTGAAACTTGCAAGTTAGTCAAAGCTAAATGTTAAAAGTAGCGCAAGTTGCAGCCACTTCCAATCCCATAATGGAATTTTGAGGACATCTCGATGAATTTTGCGCATGGTCTTCCTAGATCTAGAAGTGGGAATGATTCTCTATGGGTGATTGTGGATCGTCTTTCCAAGATTGCTCATTTCATTCAAAATAAGAGGATTGACCATGCTCCGAGTTTAGCTCAGCTATATGTAGACGAGATAGTCAGCTAACGGTGTTCTGAAGTCAATCATATCAGATAGGGATGACAAATGTACTTCAAAGGACTGGAAATATGATCATGAGCGATTGGGTCAAAGTTGAATTTTAACACTACTTTCCACCCACCAGACAAATGAGCAAACAGAAAGTACAAATAAAATCACGGAAGATATGATTCGTATGTATTCTAAACTTTGGAAGTAAGTAAAAGAAATATGTCACCCTAATCAAATTCTCTTACAATAACAACTTTCAAGCAATTATTGAGATGACACATTTTGAGGCTCTTTATGGCAGGCGAAGTCGACACCTTATGTTGGGCTGAAAGCCTGAAAGTGAAGAGAGATTATCCAATAAAGAATCATGGATTGACAAAACCACAACTCGAGTTAAACTCATTTAAGAGCGCATGAAGATAACTTAAGACGATAGACCAAGTATAACGATCCGCGACACAGAACTGTGAAATTCAATGTTGGAGACTATGTTTATCTAAAGGTCGGACCTGCTAAGGGAGTTTTTAGAATAAAACGAATTGGTTAGATGCATACATGTTAGTCTTATCTGAAGAGATGAGTGGATTGTATGACGTGTTCCACGTCTCCTATCTAAGGAGAGCCCCATGGTTTAGTTGGAGAAGAATTCTCAGTATTTTCAAAATAACCTAGAGAAATCATGTCGTCGCATCGTGTGTACGAGTGTCACAACCCCAATGAAATAAATTTGATTCCTCTCGATTAAACATATCACTTTTTGTAAATTCACGATTTAGAACACGCTAGTGTGTGTATATATATATATATATATATATATATATATATATATATATATATATCTTAAATAAAGATATTTGTATCTGCTACAGTGCCACCATGTCATCGGTCACGCGAGATTCGGGTGTACAAAAATTCCCTTCGACTGCTTATTCCTAGCGCAGTTGTTTCCACGGGATCCTAACTTCGCCCCCAAGCTTCGGTTCTCCTCGCTCGCTGTTGTATCTTCTTCCTCGCCTACGACCGCCTACCTGCCGGGTCGTCAGTCCGCCTGCCTTCGGAATATCAGAACGCCGGCGTCTCTCTTCTTTGCGTACGGGTAGTCCGCCACCATCTGATTTCGCGCGCAATATCATCCCGCTCCGCCGGTAAGCTTCAAGTTTTTTGTCATTTTCGGTTTTGGTTTTCTGATTTCGTTTTGGATTCCGTTTGGGACATCGACTTGGGTTTCGTTTTTTATTTCGTTTTGGATTGCGTTTTCGATTTCGTTTTTTTGATTTGGTTTTGGATTTTGTTTTTGATTCATCGGCCAAGGAAGGAGGGAGACGTCTGCATCGCAGGGGACCTCGGTGGCAGGTTGGAAGCCATGGATTGCTCAGCCATGGCTATAAAAGGAGCATCGTACTCTTATTCATCTTACACAGCGGGTCATCTTTTCAACTCCATCTGCCTCTTCCTCTCCCTCATTCTCTGCTTTTTTCCTATTCTCTAAGTCTGCAACTGGAAGACCTGCTCTAATTTCCCTAGCTCATTGTTCCGATTACCCCAATCTTATGAGATTTTGGATTCTCTCCCTCTCACTCTCTTTTTAATTTTCTCTATGCTCATGCCAAGGAAATAGGGATTATTCATCTTACACGGCAGGTGATCTTTTCAACTCCATCTCCCTCTTCCTCTCCCTCATTCTCTGCCTTTTTCCTATTCTCTAAGTCTGCAACTGGAACACCTGCTGTAATTTCCCTAGCCCATTCTTCTGATTACCCCAATCTTTTAAGACTTTGGATTCTCTCCCTCTCACTCTCTCTTCTCGATTTTCTTTATGCTCATGCCAAGGAAATAGGCAGGATTGTGAGGAGACTTCACAGCTCTTCCTTCTTCTATTTTTTATTTTCCAGTTATGACTGAAAATGGATATGTTCGGTAATTTATTTCAGCTGGGTATTGTTTGGTGGCCTTCCTTTTGATTTGTTGTGTTCATATTACTCATCCATATTATTTTGACTTCAATTTGATTTTCAGCTTTCTTCTTGCTTCTGTGCATGAAGATTTTCACTCCTGCTATAACTTCTATTTCGATTTTCAGGTTGTATCTTATTATAAGTTCTATTGTATTCGTTTTTGCTCATTAACTACTCTGAATTTGTACATGTTATATTGGTTTTTACTCATTAACTGCTGTAGGTGTATATATTTGGGATTATATACTACATTGCCGCACTATTTAAAAGCGATTAAGAATAGCTTGCCGACATAGCTTTTCATATCTTATATTCTGTATTGGATATTTGGATGTGATGCGCTAATTAAAAGCGATTAAGGTGATTTCTCCACCAACCATAACCCATTGTTCTCTGTTTTTTTGCAAATTTCTCTTGCTGCTCAAACAGAGCTGATTGTATATGTTAGTTGAACGTTACATCTTCTCACATACGCTATCTATGCGCCACTTTAGAAATACACAATTAATTTGTGATGCTCATAGCTTCTTCAACTGCTTAACAGAAATCATTTGTAATATGGTTTACTATAAAACATGATTTGTGCTGCTCATAATTTCTTCTACTGCTGATCATAGTTACCATAAAACTAACATGATCATAGTTAATAGTAGGAAATTAGAAATTACTATGTTTATATTACCTATATTCCTGATATCTTAATTCTAAATGTGACGATTTACTCAATAAGTCGTCTGCCATGAATGAATTTACTGCATTGTTGATAGTAGGATTTCGTTTTCTATTTCCCTTCCATTTTCGATTCCTATCTTTCGTTTCTGATTTTGTTTTTGGCTTCTACCTTCGATTTCTAGCTCGCCCGATCCATTCCCGCTCTGCTTCGCCGCCGTTCCTACTCGCCTACTTCGTCTCCGATCATGCTTGCCTACTTCCTCGGTGTGCCTGCTCGCCTATTCCCTCGCCGGATCGGTGGTCAATTTTTGTTATGTTTTTTATGTCGTTTTTGATTTGTTTGTGGATTTTCTTTTTCCTCTCTTTTTCACTTTATACTTCATCTGCTCCGATTATCAAATTGACATGGAAGTTATTTCACGAGCAAACATCAAATTTCCCTATTTCTCAACTTCTGGGATCTACCCAGATCTCATTCTACTTAATTCCATAGCTTCCTCTGTTATATTTAAAATCAGCCCCTTTAACTCTTCCTTTGCAGCCAACTCAAACATGCAGGAGAATGGTTCATTTGCAACTGATTGTGACACAAAATTCGAGAAATAAACTCAATTATTGATAAAAACTATTATTATCTGTGACTGTCTGAGTATTGTTACGTGAACAGATAAATTGACTAGGAATGAGCTCTGAGCACACTTCTACCCCTGCTTTATATCTTTGAAGAATGATATAAAGACCTCAGCAGGCAGCCCTGATAACCTTAACTCCTCTTCCACAGCTTTCGTCTGGGCAGTGAGTTTTCGAAGCCTTTGATGTTGAATACACAATTTGTGATAGCAATCGTTTGAGAAGTTGAGATATAAGGAGGAGAACTGAGACAACAATGTCTCTAGGGCCAAATCGACTGCATCTAGAACATCTCTTTGATCTTTAGTTGGCTCCATTGAGTATCGGCGTATACCTGCAAGAGAAGGAAATGAAAGAGGAGGAGAGGCAGAAAAGAAGGAGAGTGAAAGGAAGAGAATTCGAATGCACAATAAAGTCTAACGATTGTGTTGCTTTGAGAAGACGAATCGTCGTAACTTAGGGTTGTATTCGAAGCAACGTCGAAAAGGAGTAGATTCAGCGCGCCAAAACATGTCGAAGTAGCTTCTAGAAATCAAATATGTGCGTGCAGTGCGAAGTCGATGTGGCGTCGAGTCAAATTCGACGTGGCTTCGAATGAAAGCAGCAACTTTAATATCGACGTAAGCGTCTATAGAAATTCGACGCTGCATCGAGTACCATTCGAATTAACAATCCCAGACAGCTCTCGAAGCTGGCGTAGAGTAGAAATCGACGATGCGTCGATTTGTATTTGATGGAGCATTGATTAAACAGTTATGTTTTATCAAAAACTTTTGTTGTTTTTCCGAGCAATACCTTTCTATAGAAAATAGATCTTATTACATAATAAGTGTCCCAAGCATACACCATCAGAAAAGTAAAACATAAATATCAGGTTTCAAGCATTTTTGGCATCTCAGGGCATTATATTTATTTTAGTTTCAAATATATTAACTTCGTTATGCATTATGAATATGGTTCGAAAACTTGAGAATATGGTTCGAAATCTTGAGAATATGGTTCGAAAACTTGAGAATATGGTTCGAAGGTTTTGGAATTACTTCTTTGGAAAACTGCCTGCCGCAGTTCTTCGGAAAACTGCTTACAGCACTCCTTGCATGCAGTTCTTTAAAGAACTGCCTGCTGCAGTTCTATGAAGATCCACCAAAGCTCTGGAGGTCGACATCATCATGCACAAATGAGGACACTCTTGCATTACGTGGCGCCAAATTCAACGGTATTGATTATATTAGTACTTATTGTAGATTTCTCCATTACTGAATACCTTTTTTATTAAGATTATTTAAGTGGATTTTCAAGTTTAAAATTATAGTTTGCAAACAAAAATCAACCTCCTGATAAAAAATTCACCGTATAGAGGGAAAATGGTGTGAAAATGATGCATCGGCTTTGTTTTCTCTATGCGTTAATCATGCGCTTGATTTATTAAGAGTGCTGAGATGGCCACTGGATGTTTTGACAATAGCTTTGACAATGCATTCCTCAACTTTAATTTTTGTTTGACTTCCTACTTCACTTCCTATGTGAATTTCTGTTAAAGTTTGGTTACATGCCTTCTCAGAATATAAAAAATTTGCTTACTCGCCTTTCCAAAATGTACTTACTCGCCTTTCTAAAAGTATGCTTGAATTGGAATTTCCTTTTGAATTGTATGATATTGTTCTTCTCCTTTGGTGGCATACATGTTTATGAAGTTTATTAATGATTTGATGCAGTATTCGTCAAAAAATCTCCATCATTCTTTCAGGAATTGCATAATGGAGTGGTGCACTGAGAAGCCTGAATGCCATCACCCACTCAAGCTTGGTCTGCATATACCATTCTAATTTCTGAAAATGTAATATGACCACCACACTATATCCATTTTCTAAGTCAGCTTATTATTTTAGTGGCGCTAACATCAGAATTTTCTTTTTATTTTTCTTTTATTTTAGTGGTAATCTAGCTCTTATTTCTTTTCGATTTCAATTTGCTAGCCAATTGTATGTTTTCATTTTATAAAAGCATAAAACTACACTTGTCGGTTTAAGCTATTTGTTTCAATATTTCCTCATGCAAGAATTTTATTTGGGGAGTTTATTATTGAGGCTTTATTATCCCAAAGGCCGGCTGCTCCTTTCAATGATTTTATTTCTTATTATTTGGCTGAGAAATGCTATGGAGAGGAGGGATTTTTACTTTTACAGTTGGGGTTTTATTTGAATTGGACGCTTTTCTCTAAATGTTTTTGTTTGCTAAATTTGCAATACCTGTAGATGATGAGGTCTTCTTCTTGATGTTGCAAATATTTGTCTGCATGATTGCTCCGCTTCCCGTGCACCCTCACATTTCTCTTCAGTTTTGTTGTTTGCTTGCTATCGGCTCATTATCATATGGCTTCCTACTGCTGCACTAACCTTCATGTTTGGTGAAAATAATATAATCAACTATTTTAATTAAACCTCATATCGGAGAGAGTCGGCACTGTTTGATACAGTGATGAGATCTTTTTACAGTCTTACAGGTAATGATTATGTATTCAAAGTTAGAAAGAGACATCAAGCAGAGAATCGATGTAGTACTTGATTATGATTAAGTTTTTATTATTCTATCTGATATACGAGCTTCTTCACACGGTATACCGCTCGTGCTCGATGCTCTTCGCAAGGTCTACCGCCCGTGCTCGATGCTCTTCGCTTCGACATTACGACGGTACCTCCGCATCGACAGTACCTCAGCAGCGACGGTACCTCCGCCCAAACTCGCTCGCGCTAGGACGCTCAGTCAATTGACAGTTCATGGCTAGCCCTGTGCCCCGCGCGGCAGTGCCCCGCCTCGACAATGTCCCGGCGCGACGGCGCTCGCGAACCCACGCGGGCAAGACAAAATCGGGACAAGAGAGAGCAGACGCATCCGCTTTAAGAGAAGGAAGGCGGACGACATCGCTTGAAGTGAATTCGTAAATGGATTCCGCATGTGCTATTGACCTTTGTCAGCACGACAGATGATGAATGAGCAACTTGCCCAATTAATTCAGGGTACTTTTTCTGGTACGGAGTCTGAATCTAAATTTTCTTCAATTCTTGAGCATATCCCTGATTTTGTCGTGCGCGTGTGGGTTCACGAGCGGCGGGAGCGCCGTCGCGCCGGGACATTGTCGAGGCGGGGGTACTGCCGCGTGGGGCACGGGGCTAGCCATGAACTGTCAATTGACTGAGCGCCCTAGCGCGAGCGAGTTTGGGCGGAGGTACCGTCGCTGCTGAGGTACTGTCGATGCGGAGGTACCGTCGATGCTGGGGTAATGTCGAAGCGAAGAGCATCCAGCACGAGCAGACCATCGGTGACAGAGTGAAATCAAAAGGCAATAAGAGAGTTATCAGAATCCTACTTCAAAAAGGGATTACTCTTTGGTGGCTCTATCATGAGCCCATCAATGTAGCCATATAACTGATGGCACCGAGTAGCATGTTAAGCAACACGAGACAATTCAAGATAGTTGGTCTTGTTAGAATATTATTGTTATTTGGTTGTAAATATTGTAACCCCTCTATATATAGGGGGCCGATTATTGAAATGTTATTATGTTTTTCCATCTCAACATGGTATCAGAGCCTAGCCGATCCCGCGTGACCTAATCCCATCGTTTGCCCGCACGCCGTCGTCGCTCGTCGTCCCCAACTGCGACTCCGCTTCTGCTTCGCCGACCCGCGTCCGCGTCTCCAGATCCGCGTCTCCTAATCCGCTCGCCCCGACTCCCGTTCCGCTTCGCCGACCCCATTCGCTTCGACTCCCGTCCGCGACTCCAGTTCCGCGTCCGCCCTCTTCTCTACCGGTTCTTCTCCTATTCCGGCGCCGGCGGATCATGCAGTAAGTCATGCCTTCTCCGGCGCCGTCTTCCCTTCATGATGGAGTAATATGGGTGGATTCTTTCTCCCTTACCATCCACCTCTTGATGCCCTACCCCTTGGGTGTTCTCCGGATTTCTATTCCTGAGCCATGGGATCTAGCGGCGCGGACTCTCCCGCTATCTCTACCGGAGTTACTCCGTCTCCCGTTTTCGGTGGTGCTCCTCCACCGTTTTTCTACCATGGAACCACGGATCACAATACCTCTCAAATTACTACCATTCGCCTTGATGAATTTAATTACCTCTCATGGTCCCGGTCTATCGCGCTTGCCTCAAAAGTCGGCGTCTCTTTGGCTATGGCACAGGCCAAATGAACGAACCGGATAGGAATTCTCCTGAATGGCTGCAAGGGAATCAGAGAATTCCTTAGTGATGTCCTGGCTCACTAATTCGATGCAGGAGTCCATTGCCCGCAACTATCTATTTCTGGACAATGCTACTGATATTTGGCGTCGTGCGGAGTCTACTTACTCTCACCGTGGCAATGCTGCTCAAATCATCCAGTTGCGCCGCAAAATCTGTTTACTCAGGCAGGGTGATCGTCCTCCTTCAGCATACTACTTGGAGTTCACGCAGTTTTACCAAGAGTACGATCATTTTGATCCTCTTGTCTTTGCTAGCCCTATTGATGCGGCAATGGTTAGAGCCAGGGATGACCGCAATCACATATTTGAATTTATTCATGGATTGCACCGCGACTTCGATCAGATCAGTGTTCAGATTCTGGGAGCCCGCAGATACCTTCTCTTCCTGAGGTCTACAATTTAGTGCGGCAGGAATTTGATCGTCGTCAGACTCTCCTTCCTGACTCTGTGTCGGAGAGCTCTGCCCTTGCCGTTTCTACCCCCTCTTCTTGGTATGCGTCCATCACGGGACCCCAAGTCGAAGAGTTCTGATAAGGATCATCTCCTATGTGATTATTGTGGTAAGAGTCGCCACACTCGGGATACCTGCTTCCGGCTTCATGGGTTCCCTACCCCAAGAGGGGGTGCTCCACCTCGTGGTGGTCGTGGTCCTGGACACTTCTCCGGTCGTCATGCTGCTCCACGTGCGGCCCATCTTACTGATGTTGCTGTCGATATCTCTCAGGGCTACTCTGTTACTGATGCCTCTGCCACTCTTGGTGGCTTTACTGCGGACGAAATGTTGGCTCTCTGACGCATGATGCAGGGCCTTTCTGCGGAGCCTTCTGCCTCTTCCTCCTACGCTCACACGGGACTGCCAGGTGCCCATTCTGCTGTTTCTCCTCCCTCCACTCAATGAGTCATTGACTCTGGGGCCACGGATCATATGACTGGGTCCTCTATAGGTTTTGTTTCCTATACTCCTCTCTCTGGGCGTGACAAGGTGAGCATTGCCGATGGTTCCCTTTCCTCTATTGCCGGGAAGGGCACCATCCCCTGCTCCTCTCTTACCTTGTCCTCTGTTCTCCATGTTCCCACCTTTACTTGTAACCTTCTTTCAATCAGTCACTTAACTAACTCCATGCATTGCTCTGTGACCTTTCTTCCGTCTTCTTGTGTTTTTCAGGACCTGACGACGGGGAAGGTGATTGGCTTTGGTAGCATGGTGAACGGTCTCTATGTGCTCGACTCTGGCGCACCTCCACCTACTCTCGCTCTCCATTCCAGCACTGTCCATCCTCTGTACTCCTGGCACTGTCGCCTAGGACACCCCTCTATCCCTGTTATGAAGTTGTTGTTTTCTACTATGCCTACTGCTATTTTTGAGACTTTTGTGTGTGATGTCTGTAGTTTAAACAAACATATTCGTACTTCATTTAAGCATGTTTCGTTACCTAGTTCTATTCCTTTTGCTATTATTCATACGGATGTCTGGGGTCCATGTCAGTTCCCTTCGATTTCTGGTTGTGTGTGGTTTGTTACGTTCATTGATTGCTTCTCTCGTACTACAAGGTTGTATTTGATGCGTCACAAAAGTGATGTTTTTTCTATTTTTTGCCGATTTCATAATATGATCTCCACCCAATTTCAATCCACAATTAAAATACTTCGTAGTGACAATGGGGGCGAATACATTGATTCGCAGTTTGAGCACTATCTTGCTGATCACGACATTCTCCACCAGACTACCTGTGCCTATTCCCCAGCACAAAATGGTGTTGTTGAGCGGAAAAATCGCCATCTCCTGGAGGTTGCTCGGTGTCTATTGTCCACCATGCATCTCCCAAAATTTTATAGGGGCGATGTTGTTCACCTCCGCCCTTGCAGGTATATACTCGGCGTGTAAAGAGCACAAGCACACAAGATCCAGCTATGCTACCAGAACAGTCAGTGGATCCTGACTCAGGGCCTTCTGATCCTCCAATTGCCATCCGAAAAGGTATCTGGTCTTGTACTCGCCATCCTCTATCAAATTATGTATCTTATGATTCTCTTTCTACCTCCTACAAGACCTTTGTCTCTTCCCTTGCTGCTTCTTCCATACCTGTATCGCGGCAACAGGCTCTTGAGGTCCCTATGTGGCGTGAGGCGGTGGTTGAGGAAATGAAGGCTCTGGAGAAGAACCATACTTGGGATTTAGTTCCTCTTCCCCACGGAAAAAAACTTGTTGGGTGCAAGTGTGTGTTCTCGGTGAAACAGAACCCCCAAGGGATTGTTGAGAGATGTAAAGCGAGGTTGGTTGCAAGGGGTTATACACAAACCCATGACATCGACTATCAGGAGACGTTTGCCCCGGTGGCCAAGATGAATACAGTCAGGGTCTTACTATATGTTGTTGTTTGCAAAAATTGGGACCTGTTGCAGCTGGATGTGAAGAATGCCTTTCTCCATGGTGACTTGGAAGAGGAGGTCTATATGTTTCTCCCTCCAGGTCTTACTCCAGTTAATGTTGCAGGAAAAGTATGCAGAGTGTTAAAGGCTCTATATGGGCTGAAGCAGTCCCCGAGAGCATGGTTTGGTCGCTTCCACAAGGCTATGGTGTCGTTTGGATATAGTCAGAGCAACGCAGATCATACGTTGTTCATCAAACATAGGCTTGGGAAAATTACTGTTCTCATTGTGTATGTTGATGATATTGTCATAACAGGTGATGATGTGGAGGAAATTCAGAGTTTGAAGGCAAAGCTAGCTAGAGAGTTTGAGGTCAAGGACCTGGGAAAACTCAGGTACTTCTTGGGAATTGAAGTTGCTAGATCTAAGCAGGGGATATTTGTCTCTCAGCGGAAATACACGTTAGATCTTCTTGAGAAAATGGGGATGAGCGGATGCAGACCAGCTGACACTCCGATTGAAACAAATCACCGACTGGGGCGTGATGATGGTGGGGATATTGAAGATATCTCAGGATTCCAGAGATTAGTAGGGAGGTTGATATATCTGTCCCATACTCGCCCAGATATCTCCTATGCGGTGAGTGTGGTGAGCCAGTACATGCACGCTCCTAAGACACGACATGTGGATGTTGCACACAGGATTCTACGGTACCTCAAGTCTTCACCAGGAAGGGGTATCCTGTTTGCTCAAAATACTGATCTAAAGATTGAAATCTATACTGATGCTGATTGGGCCGGGTCTGTTGACGATAGGCGATCTACTTCTGGATACTGCTCTCTTGTTGGAGGCAACCTTGTTACCTGGAGGAGCAAGAAGCAACAAGTTGTGGCACGATCCAGTGCTGAGGCCGAGTTTAGAGCTATGGCCCAGGGGGTCTGTGAAGGTTTGTGACTTCGGGCTTTACTGAGGGATCTTGGTCTTGTGGAAGAAGGGCCCATCCGGCTGTATTGTGACAACAAGTCAGCCATCAGTATCGCACACAATCCCGTTCAACATGACCGGACGAAACACATTGAGGTGGATCGACACTTTATCAAGGAAAACATTGAAAGAAGAATTGTGTGTACTCCCTTTGTGCCCTCCAACAGGCAGCTAGCGGACATTCTCACCAAAGGACTGAGTGGGAACATATTTAGCAAGATTGTGGACAAGTTGAGCATGATTGATATCTTCCGCCCAACTTGAGGGGGGGTGTTAGAATATTATTGTTATTTGGTTGTAAACATTGCAACCCCTCTATATATAGGGGGCCTATTATTGAAATGTTATTATGTTTTTCCATCTCAACAGGTCTCATACAAAGGCACACTAGTGATTTTCAATGAGCTAAAGTGGTCATGATTCATTTGAGGTTCACTCATTTGCGACACCTGAACACTAGAGGAGCAGACTAAGGAAACCGCCATAGAAAATCAAGCCGAGACGGGAACAAAAAGAGCAATATAGTTAAGTTACCTCAAAATCTCTTACTGCCCCGAATCTTCGTTGTAGGATAGGGAAGCATGTTGAGGATGTCATGAGATGACCGAAGCTGATCTAGGTCAGAGAAAACCGTTGTAGATTAGGTGAGAATCGGTATAAGAATCAGTCATAAAGAAGCCCAGTAGAAAGGAAAATAAACTACCACAGGATACGCCGCTGGAATTTACAAGGCTGGAAAAAATTCTCAGAAACAACACAGGAATCCATTGGTCAAACAACAACACTATTGGGAAAAAAATACCACAGGATACGCCCGCTTATAGCTCATTCCTCGTATTTAATTTCACGTCTCCAATCTTGTACTAGGCTCCACTTTATATATATATACAAGAAACAATGTAATATTACTAATGACTGAAAAACAAAATATTATTTGATTTCTACTTGGTACAAGAGAAAGGGAATTAATTTCATGTGCTTCTCCCGGTGTGTTCGTCGTGGATCGACCCCGTCGGATCGTTCAATACGATCGTCGAACACCTGGCTCGATCCCTTCCCTTGGTCGCCTGGTTTGTTCACGTCAATGGACGCGCTTCTTCAAAGGACTACGTACTGAAAAAGCTGGCGAGCTCTTCGAGCCCCTTCTCAGAACGACATGCGAGCTGAAAAAACCGGCGGAGCTTCTGTTCATCCGAGCCCCTTCTTCAGCAACGAGCTTCTATCCTGGCGAGCTCTTCAGCAGGCAACCTCCTGAGCAGCCGAGCTTCGACAGCGGCTAGCGACTTGCGGACCTGCGAGCTCTTAATAACCGGCGAGCTCTTCAACCTGGAAAGCACCTCAACCTGAAGCGTCACTTAAATCTGGCGAGCTCAAGCGGCGCCTGCGAGCTTGTGCTGACTTACGAAGGCGAGCTCCAGATGGAAGATTGGCGAGGTGCGCGATTCCTGAATCTGCGAGGTGCGCGATTCCTAACTTTCAAAGGCGAGCTCGAATTGAAAAATCTACGAGGTGCGTGATTCACAAGCTCAAACTTCTTCTGGAATCCAGCGAGCTGACTCTTCAGTGCACCTGCTAGTGTGAATTGCGTTTAGTGAGCTCATCGGCGCACTTATTGGTTTTCTGCGCTAAAGTCCCATTGATTGAGGTTGATCTTCATTGGGGACTCCTTGAATTCCGGTGTCCAATCCTCACCAATCAGGGTCCCTCCACTTGTTGATCCTCCTTGTAGACTTGGCTCATATAGCTCCTTCAGGATTACTATTATCCCTTTGAACGGATCTAACTATATGGAGTGGTCCTGCGCTGCTCAACATGTTATTCGTAACAACCAACTATATGGGAACATTGATGGGATTGTGGTCGAACCTCCGGTCACTGACCCTTCATGGAAGAAGTGGTATACAGATAACTCTCTGGAGGTCTCTTGGCTTCTCCACTCTATGAATCCTTTGGACCATCGTAGTTACATGCTCATGGATTCTGACTTTGAGATTTGGACTCGGGCACGAGAAACATATTCCCAAATTGGGAGTTCCACTCAGGTGTACGAGCTCACCCGTCGCCTTCTTAGCCTTCAGCAGGGATCTTCTGATGTTGCGTCATATTACTCTGAACTCGAACATCTCTATCAGGAGCTTGACTACTTTGACGAGTTTATTCCAGCGTGCACTGTCAATGCTCGGGCATTGAAGACAAAAGAGGATCGTTACCGCCTCCATGTTTTCATTATGGGTCTTAACATGGACTTTGACATGGTTCGCACCCACGTCTTGAATCATCATCCTCTTCCCTCTCTGAGAGAAGCCTTCAACATGGTTTTGGGTGATGAAGATCGTCACCGCTCTCTCCAGACTACCAAGACGCTAGAGTGTTCCGCCCTCGCTAGCATTAGCCAGAGCTCGCAGTCCACAGTGATTGTGCCTAAAACTTGTGATTATTGTGGAAAGCTAGGACATGTTTGTGCCTCGTGTTACTGCCTCCATCCTCATCTTGCCCCTGTTCGTAAGACCGCTAGTGGTCGTGGCCGGAGTGGTGCTCGCCAGCATAAATCCCAACTTGTTGCTCATACTGCTGGGGAAGAGATGATGTCCTCCGGCCTTGTAGTTCTGCGCCGTCTCCTTCGGTCACCTAGCACATCTTTTGATGCTTTTGCCACTTCCGGAACCCCCCGTGCACAATCTGCTTCCGTTGTCCCATCCGAGTGGATCATCGACTCGGGAGCTACCCATCATATGACCGGGATGCTACCAGGTTTTACCTCTTACACCCCCTATGGGGACGTGATAAAGTCATTACTGTCAATGATTCTATCTCCTCTATAGCGTGGAAAGGAACTGTCATTTGTTCTCTACCATGCCTCTCAACTTTGGCTTGCATATTTCTACATTTTCTCGCAATTTACGCTACATTAGTCGTTTGACTACATCCTTAAACTGTTGCGTATCTTTTTTTCCTGATGGTTATGTTTTTCAGAATCTGGCAACAAAGCAGTGTATTGGCAGTGGTAGGAACTCTAGGGGCCTGTACGTCTTGGACCATCCTCCTGCGCAAGCTCACTCCAGTACCTCTGATGTTAACCCAATTCCTGTGACAATGGGTAGTACCTGCCAGCGTCGGTCACAGCAGCCAGACGAGCACTCAGAAGCACTCGTGGACGCCATCCGAGAGTCCACATGTTCTCTTCAGCAAGGGCGCACACAGCGGTACTCGGCAGGAGGGTCGCGCGCTATCCCGAAACTACATCAACTAATCAATATTGAATCTGCGGCAGGTACTCACCAAGGATCTGCACGGAACCTTCTTCTCGGTAACAGCGCGTGCGGTTACCGCGCAGTCTCTTCTCGCCCCCCCCCCCCCCCCCCCCCACCGGACTCTTCATGTAACTCGGGTGGCTACGCATTTAATGCCGCATTAAATTCCCTCAACCATTCGAGCAGCCTACCCTCAGTATAAATAAGGGGGTCAGGGGTGCTCGAAAGGGAGGGAGGACTTAGGCCAGAATCTACCCTGTTGTAGGTGCGGTTACTAAGTCCGACTCTCGGTTACTTTCCTTCTCTTCGCTTTCTCTTGTATTCGCCTATATCCCCTTATAATCATTTCTCTAGAGCAATAACATTGCCTGCCGCAAGTGGTATTCGCCGCGGTGGGTAAATCCGGTGTCCGCCGCTGCCAGTGCTCCTCTCTTGTCCGTGTTACGCTTTCTGCTCGCCAAGTCTTCGCATGGTCAATAACCGGTCGATTGCGGTCTCCGACCTCTCCGCTGAACTCCCCAGGCGGTCGCTGAGTGTGGAAGGTTGAGTGACAAATTTTGCGCAAACAGTTCGAACACGCAACCTTCAGATTCTCTCGACCAGCAAAACCACCCGATGGTTGATGGGAAGTCCGGGCAGTCGCCGCTGCCGATGGTACCCCGCGAGGAACCGCTTGTCACCCGCGGTGAATTCGACCAACTACTCGCTCTTGTCAACTAGTTAATCGGCCAAGGGAAGTGCACCAAGACCGTCGAGCTCCCACAAGAGCCCGTGACCCCCAATGTGTTGCCTCCACCGCCATTGAATCCGCCTCCGCAGCAACCGCGCGGCGAGGACGCACGCATCCGCCAACAGTTCTTTCGAGAAACCGCCGCCGCATAATAGGGCAGGACCTTAGATTTCGGGGGATTGGAATTTGACGAAGGAACAAATAGCTACTCTCCCTTCACCCCTGTCATCGCAAAAGAGACTGCCCCTCATGGATTCAGGGAGCCACGACTCCCTCGCTTCTCAGGTAAAGAAGACCCCACCTACCACCTCCAGGCGTTAGATGCAACTGTGTCTCAGCAGCCTCTTTCAGAAGGACTGCGCTGTAAACTACTGTCCACCACTTCGATGGGAAGGCAAGAGAATGGTTCTATAGTCTCTCGCCTGGCTCGATTGGTTCTTTCAAAGAACTAAGGAAGGACCTCTTGCAAAGGTTCGCCACATCTAAGCGACGAAAAATAGATGTAGATGCACTGTTTTTGATCCGGCAAGGGCCAAAGGGGACTCTAGGGTAGTATGTTGACCGCTTCCAAGGACTGATCATGGATATTCCTGATATGGACCCCCAGGTCTATCGGGTCGCCTTTACCAACGGCCAGGAGATTTCGCCCGCCTCACCCGCTTCGGCGGCGGTTTTCACTCAGTTACGCGCTCTGGGTTTTTTTTTTGCAGGCACGAGTGCGGCCTCCTCCTCTAGCCGCGTCATCCGAAATTGGGCCTTATTCATCGCGGCCTCTTCTGTTCGCCTACTTTCCTCCGCCTTTTCTACCCCCTTGCGGGCAAACACTCTCTCAGAAACGCCGCGAGTAAATGTCCGCGCCGTCTCCTTCGCCGGTGGTATGCTCTCAGCAGCAGGGGCGCTATCGACTACCCGCAGGAAGGTAGGCGCCTTCGACACCAACTCTTCTCCCGCGGCGTTGTGAATGTTGCGTCTATCACGACTCTGAGTCCTCCTCCAGTGGCTTCTCCGCCCCCAGAGGGAACACCCTTGGTGCTTGCCGCATTCTAATAGGGCGTGCTCTTTTGGTCACCGTCTTCAACAATCTCCCTCGTGGTCGCGTTCCCCCGGACACATCTTCGGCAAGAGGTCGCGGCATCAAGGGCTCAGCTGAGTCGTCGTGGGATTCTCCAGTCCTCTGCAACTTCAACTTAGCCAGAACGGTTTGATTCAAGTTAGCCATTCTCTGGGCAAGAGATCGCGGAACGGGGAATTTGAGAGGTATGGATGGAAATGTGGGTCCGCCTCTGCACTATTTATAGATTTCAGATGGCGTGAAAATCGAGTCGCAGTCTTTGCGGTTACCGGTGTACTTTTTCAGAGCCCGCGCGGACTCAAAAATGTGCGGGGATTATTTTAACCCAAATCCTGCGACGACAGGTAGCACCTGTCAGCGCCGGTCACATCACCATACGGGCACTCAGAAGCACACGTGGGCGCCATCTGAGAGTCCACACATTCTCTTCAGCAAGGGCGCACACAGCAGTACTCGGCATGAGGGTCGCGCACTCTCCCGGAAACCCCTTCAACTAATCGAAAGGGAAGCCGCGACGGGTACTCACCAAGGACCTGCGCGGACCCCTTCTCGACAGCAGCGCGTGTGGTTACCACGTGGTCTCTTCTCTCACCCCCCACCACCCGACTCTTCGTGTACCTCGGGTGGCTGCGCATTAAATGCCCTCAACCGTTCGAGTAGCCTACCCTCAAGTAAAAATAAGGGGCCATGGGTGCTCGAAAGGGAGGGAGGATTAGGCCAGAATCTACCATGTTGTATGTGCAGTTATTAAGTACGTCTATCGGTTACTTTCCTTCTCTTCCCTTTCTCTTGTATTCGCCTATATCCAGTTGTAATCATTTCTCTGGAGCAATAACATTGCCCGCTGCAAGTGGTATTCGCCGTGGCGGGTAAATTCGGTTTCCGCTCTCTTGTCTGTGTTTCACTTTCTGCTCGCCAAGCCTTCGCAGGGTCAGTAACCGGTCGATTGCGGTCTCCGACCTCTCCGATGAACTCTCCCAGGCGGTCGCTGAGTGACAATTTTTGCCCAACATCTGCTCCCACTTCTGCTGATGTTCGAAGTTGGCATCAACACCTTGGGCATTCGTCCCCCAGTTATCTTCTCAAAATGTTTCCTGTTTTTCCAAATGTATGGATAAGTTTGTTTGTGATGCTTGTAGTTTCTCTAAACATGTTCGACAATCACCGACTAATGCACCTTCTCCTAGTATTATTCCTTTCGACATCATTTACACCGATGTTTGGGGACCTTCCCCTGTGATTTCTTTTTCTGGTCACCGATGATTTGCTACATTCATTGATTGTTTTTCTCACACTACGTGGGTATATTTGCTCAAAAAGAAGAGTGATGTGTTTCCATGCTTTCAACTTTTCCATAAGATGGTCGACACTCAGTTTGGTTGTAAATCCGCGTTCTTCGCAGGGACAATGGAGGGGAATATGATGGATTGTGGTATATTTGGTACTTATCTTACTGGTCATGGAATCATCCATCAAATCCACACTTCCACCCAAAATGGTGTTGTCGAACAAAAAAATAAACTCCTGCTTGATGTCACTCGGTGCCTCTTCATTACAATGGATCTTCCCAAATCTTACTAAGGTGAGGCAGTTCTCACTGCGACGTACCTCATTGGTCGTCTTCCCTCCAGTACCTTGCAATATGTCTCCCGCTATCACGCATGTCCACAAAATGTGCAGTCCACACTTCTTATTTACCTCCACATGTGTTCGATGTGTAAGTTTTGTCCACATTCATTCACACACTCGTGATAAGTTGGATTTGCATTCTCTTAAATGTATCTTTGTGTGATACTCCTCGACTACGAAAGGCTATCGAGGCTATCACACCGCCTCCCGCCGTTTCTTCTGTACGATGGACGCGACCTTTTGTGCAGGGGAAACCATCTATGGCTCATGTTAGTGGGGGAGTAGGACAACACTAATGGTAACGTTGATCCACATATTCCCCTTCCCGTGCTTCCTCATACTCTTTGTTCCACCAAGACATCGCACCCTCCTACTGCGAAGTCAACTTCTCTCCTACAGTGGAGCCAACTTCCACGACCACTCATGGAGAATGTGGACAGATTTCTCCTCTTCCTCATGCCTGTCGGAGATGTAATGTTGGTGCTAAGGCGCTACAAAACCCGGTCACTCCTCCACACCCGATACACTCTTCTGAACCAGATTCTGATGAAGATCTCCGTCAACCTCTCTCATACATAGGAAACGTAAGTCTACCTCTTTTACATACCCAATTACCAATTATATATCATATCACAATCTGACAAAGGGACATCGAGCCTTCATTTCCTCCTTGGCATCAAGAAGGCGTTGTTGAACGATACAAAGCACGCCTCGTTGCTTTGAAATATACTCAGACCCCCGGTGTTGATTACCATGAGACCTTTGCGCCAATAGCCAAAATGGACTCTGTCCGCGTTATTTTATCATGTGTTGCATGTCTCGGTTGGGACCTTGAGCAAATGAATGTTAAAAATGTCTTCTTACATGGTGACCTGGAAGAAGAGGTATAGATGAAGTTTCCGTCGGGATTCTTAAAGCAGGGAGCAGAAGGACAAATCTGCCACATACAGAAATACCTTTGCTAAAGCAATCCCCTAGGGCTTGGTTTGGAAGATTTCAAAAAACCATGATCCTATTGGGATACAAACAGGGTCATTCCGACCATACACTCTTTATTAAAAAAAAGTGCTAAAAAGGTGGTCGTTCTTATTAGCTACGTCGAATATATTATCATCACTGGAAATGACTTGGAAGAAATCACGCGGCAGAAAACACGTTTATGCAAGGAGTTCGAGGTCAAAGACCTGGGAAAATTAAAATATTTCTTAGAAATTGAAGTTGCATGGTTTAACCGTGAAATCTTTATTTCTCAGTGGAAATGTCATAAATCTACTAGAGGAAATAAAGATGCTTGAATGTGCTCCAATAGATACTCCAATTGAAGCAAATTGCAAAATTCATGAAGACAAAAATGGTGAGTGAACTTTTCTAGTTATCAACGACTGCTCAAGTCGATAATGCAGGATCTAGGGCTACATGATGGGAAGTCCATACATCTGTACTGCGACAATAAAGCGGCAATCAACATTGCTCACAATCAAGTTGAGCATGATCGAACAAAACATATTGAAGTCGATAAACACTTCATCAAAGACCACCTGGAGAAGGGCAACATTTACACTCCTTACGTTTAGTCCCATGAACAATTAGCAGACATCTTCACCAAAGGCGTGTGCTGTGACGCCTTCACCGATGACATCACCAAGATGGGAATGAACGATATATATTCTCATCTCGAGGGAGAGAGTTGAAATAATTATAATTAAATGGCCGGTTTATAATGGCCCGCTTATGGCTCATTCCTCCTCCTTGTATTTAATCTCACATCTCCAATCCTGTATTAGGCTCCTTCTATTTATGTATATATACAGGAAACAATGTAATATTATTTATGATTGAAAACAAAATATTATTTGATTTCTACTAATTCTGCCCCTTAGTTTTTGCCTGCTAACCAATTTCAGCCTTTATATGCTATATAGCATCATATATAAGCTATATGAATTCAGATTTGTAGATTGTCGTGAGTAAATACAAGTTTACATTGCTTCTGTTGAATCATACGAGATTGCCTTCTTTTTGACAACTTCACCCTTCGCCATGTACTTACACCCCCTTTTTCCTTGGTTGTAATACTTCTCCCTACTGCATGTATCTTTCGTCTTAAATTCCTCATTGTTTAGGTGGTTGTTACGTATCATTTTGGTTGATGCACAAACTATTTTTGTGGTTGTTTTTGTTGATTAGTATGTCGTTTTAGGTTGTCTTGGTGTTGCTGTCGAGCATTTATTTGAGGGATTTCTATATTTCCATTGAATTTTTGGAACGTGCATTTGTGTCATAGTTTCCGAGCTATAACTAACAATTCAGAATACTTATAGCCTCTGCTTACAACTAATCAATACAACAATTCTAAAGATACGAAGAACTGTTTATCTTATGTATTATTTCCTTCAGATTTCCCCTTCCATAGGTATAATGATTTTTTACAGGCTTAATTATGTATTAACACAATTTAATTTCCATAATTTATTTCTCTAGTCATTCTCCAACGGATTTGAGTAATTAGGTCAACATTTAATTAGTTTCCAAGCATCAAAGCGTAACTATATAGTCTATATTTGCATGAAGTAGTATCAAAGCAGCTTTATGCAACTATTGCATTTAATTCATCCTTTTAAATGTATTTCTTCCTATAAGAAACATAGTGGATGACTAATACAAGAAATAGTAGGTTTACTTAGTAATAAAATAAATCTTTTTAGTCAACAGAAGGATCCTAGACACAGAAATAGCTTTATATAAATAGTTTCCACAATAATAGCATGATAGCTATAATAATTTCAACAGAACTGTAAGCATGCCACTCACCTTGAAAGCTTGAGCCAGGAGAAAAACAGCCACCGCAAAAGTTATTTCTCTCAAAATGCCATTAGAAATAGTAGGATTTGAGAAGAAATTCAAGATGCTCTGAAGAGTACAATCACTTGGTGAATCATTTGTCCTCTTAGTGTCAGTAGTAGGCTGAAAAGTACAGTAATCCAACAAGTATATAAATACATAAAATGAGTTATAGATTTAACAAGGATAGCAATATGAAGGGAAGAAATTTTGTCAAGTACAGGTCCATAAAATAATCAACAAACTCATTTAAAACGTTCGAGTAAGATGGAATAAATGAAAACCTACCGATGATTTTGCATATGAAATGTCAGGAGGGATACTAGTTGTTTTGCATATCCCTCAAAAACAATTTGAATGTGAATTACAGGAAAGTAGTTCACATTGAAATAATATAAAAGCGTAAAGATTGAGAAAAGAATTGTTGATATGGGCAAGCATGAAATACAGTTACTTTCCTTGAGAGTAATGCGAAGGTCAACAGTTTGAGTCACACAATTAGTCAACATATATAGTAAGGCAACATAAATTGGTTTATGCAACCTATATCGTATCATTTTGAGAGTGGCATGAGATTAATGAGATAGATGGAGGTAAGAACTGCATCTTCCTAATAATATTTAGGAAGGTACATCTTAAGTGAGAGACATTGTGCTATATCAAGAAGAAGATGGTTCTTGCGCTCAGCTATCTCATTCTGAGCAGGGGTGTAGACACAGGGTATAATGGATAATGCCCAGGTCGTTGATGTAACGCTCGAACTGAGAGTAAATGTACTCATGACCATTGTTGTTGCACAAGACTTTGATGGTAGTGTTGAACTGAGTAGCTATCATTTTGTGGAAACGTTGAAATAGAAGAAACACTTCATTTTTTTTGTTTTTCATCATGTAAACCCATGTGCAACAAGAAAAATAATCTATGAAAGTAACAAACCAATAAGAACCATTGCTAAAAGCAACAAGACAAGGACCCCAAACATCATTATGAATAATAGCAAAGGGGGTTCTACTAGGTGGGGAAACACGAGTAAACAAAGCACGTCAATGTTTACTAAGTTCACTGTTATGGGCCTACTCGGAGCGATGTCCGGAATAGTGGTCGGAGGAAGAGTTGATGGTTGTGGAGGATATAACGGAGCCTTAACCGCAGCTGCCTAAGTGGGGTTGCTCGTTAGAGAAGAGAGCCACCAATGATCTCACATTCTTTACAGCGATGTTTGGGGACCTTCCCCTGTGATTTCTTTTTCTGGTCACCGATGATTTGCTACATTCATTGATTGTTTTTCTCACACTACGAGGGTATATTTGCTCAAAAAGAAGAGTGATGCGTTTCCATGCTTTCAACTTTTCCATAAGATGGTCGACACTCAGTTTGGTTCTAAATCCGTGTTCTTCGAAGGGACAATGGAAGGGAATATGATGGATTGTGGTATATTTGGTACTTATCTCATTGGTCATGGAATCATCCATCAAACCACCTGCGTCCACACTCTCACCCAAAATGGTGTTGTCGAACAAAAAAATAAACTCCTGCTTGAAGTCACTCGGTGCCTCCTCATTACTATGGATCTTCCCAAATCTTACTGGGGTGAGGCAGTTCTCACTGCGGCGTGCCTCATTAGTCTTCTTCCCTCCAGTACCTTGCAATATGTCTCCCGCTATCACGCATGTCCACAAAATGTGCAGTCCACACTTCTTATTTACCTCCACATGTGTTCGATGTGTAAGTTTTGTCCACATTCATTCACACTCGTGATAAGTTGGATGTACATTCTCTTAAATGTGTCTTTGTGTGATACTCCTCGACTACGAAAGGCTATCGAGGCTATCACACCGCCTCCCGCAGTTTCTTTTGTACGATGGACGCGACCTTTTGTGCAGGGGAAACCATCTATGGATCATGTTAGGGGGAGTAGGACAACACTAATGGTAGCGTTGATCCACATATTCCCCTTCCCGTGCTTCCTCATAATCTTTGTTCCACCAAGACATCGCACCCTCCTACTGCGAAGTCAACTTCTCTCTTACGGTGGAGCCAACTTCCACGACCACTCATGGAGAATGTGGACAGATTTCTCCTCTTCCTCATGCCTATCGGAGATGTAATGTTGGTGCTAAGGCGCTACAAAACCCGGTCACTCCTCCACACCCGATACACTCTTCTGAACCAGATTCTGATGAAGATCTCCGTCAACCTCTCATACATAGGAAACGTAAGTCTACCTCTTCTACATACCCAATTACCAATTATATATCATATCACAATCTGACAAAGGGACATCGAGCCTTCATTTCCTCCTTGGCATCAGGAAGGCGTTGTTGAACGATACAAAGCACGCCTCGTTGCTCAGAAATATACTCAGACCCCCGGTGTTGAGTTCCATGAGACTTTTGCGCCAATAGACAAAATGGACTCTGTCCGCGTTATTTTATCATGTGTTGCATGTCCTCTTAGTGTCAGTAGTAGGCTGAAAAGTACAGTAATCCAACAAGTATATAAATACATAAAAATGAGTTATAGATTTAACAAGGTTAGCAATATGAAGGGAAGAAATTTTGTCAAGTACAGGTCCATAAAATAATCAACAAACTCATTTAAAAAGTTCGAGTAAGATGGAATAAAAGAAAACCAACCGATGATTTTGCATATGAAATGTCAGGAGCGATGCTAGTTGTTTTGCATATCCCTCAAAAACAATTTGAATGTGAATTACAGGAAAGTAGTTCACATTGAAATAATATAAAAGCGTAAAGATTGAGAAAAGAATTGTTGATATGGGCAAGCTTGAAATACAGTTACTTTCCGCGAGAGTGATGCGAAGGTCAACAATTTGAGTCACACAATTAGTCAACATATATAGTAAGGCAACATAAATTGGTTTATACAACCTATATCGTATCATTTTGAGAGTGGCATGAGTTAATGAGATAGATGGAGGTAAGAACTGCATCTTCCTAATAATATTTAGGAAGGTACATCTTAAGTGAGAGACATTGTGCTATTCAAGAAGATGATGGTTCTTGCGCTCAGCTATCTCATTCTGAGCAGGGGTGTAGACACGGGGTATAATGGATAATGCCCGGGTCGTTGATGTAACGCTCGAACTGGGAGTCAATGTACTCATGACCATTGTTGTTGCGCAAGACTTTGATGGTAGTGTTGAACTAAGTAGCTATCATTTTGTGGAAACGTTGAAATAGAAGAAACACTTCATTTTTGTTTTTCATCATGTAAACCCATGTGCAACAAGAAAAATAATCTATGAAAGCAACAAACCAACAAGAACCATTGCTAGAGGCGACAAGACAAGGACCCCAAACATCGTTATGAATAATAGCAAAGGGGGTTCTACTAGGTGGGGAAACACGAGTAAACAAAGCACGCCAATGTTTACTAAGTCAACTGTTATGGGCCTACTCAGAGCGATGTCCGGAATAGTGGTCGGAGGCAGAGTTGATGGTTGTGGAGGATACAACGGAGCCTTAACCGCGGCTGCCTAAGCGGGGTTGCCCGTTAGAGAAGAGAGCCACCAATGATCTCACATTCAAAGACAGGGAATTAGAACTACTTCTTACCTTTTCATACAACCATACATATGCCTTTATATAGGCTTCCAACATAATAAAAGACACAATAATAATACCTATTTACTATACCCGGTGCTCGAGGTCACATACATAATGATAACATCTAGAAATAATCATAATTAATTAGATAAATGGGTACGTAGACCATAACCTTATCATTGGGCACGCAACCATAACATTCACATAGACATCACAGTTAAACGCTTCAAACAACAAATTGGACATATTAAGATAAAAGTTTCATAATAGAGATAAAAAAAGACATAGGCGATAGTGCCAGGAATCCAAATCAGAAAACTGATTTGTATGAAAAGCTTGCAGAGGTGAAGCAGAGCTGAAGGGGTCAAACACATAGAGAGCTTGCACAGTCCACTAAAGCCAATCAATATCCCCGTCTTAAGATCCTGAAAGATACAACAACAACACTCAAGCCTTTATCCTGAAAGATACAACAAGTGGGGAAAATATCCCAGAGCAATTCATCGAGTTAGTCAAGTGACTAATAGAGTTAAGGACATAAATAACTAAAGAGAGTGAGAGAGGAGCAGGATATGAATCCTTTACCTGTAATAAGGGAGAAAGATTCATCGGCAATGCTCACTTTGTCTCTCCCAGACAAAGATAAGTAGGACATGAAACCTGTTGCAGAGCTGGTCATGTGGTTTGTAACTCCGAAGTCGAAGATCTACTGAGTAGATGAGCGAATGGTTGCAGAATGTGCACCTGGAATTCCCTGGTATGCATAAGAAGATGAGGATGAACTAGATGGCTCAAACGAATGATCATGCATCAAACGGCGAAAAGCTTGTATTTTTTGAGCTGAAAGGGCAGGAGTAGCTCCAGTAGAGTCTGGGCCAATGTTGAAATCAATGTCCTCCATGGCATCAGAAAGATGGACAGAGCGAGATGGAGGTGGTCGACCCTGAGAACGATCAAAGTCACGACCCCCTTAGGGAGTAGAACCTCCTCTCGAAGGTGGAAAGTCGTGAATCTTGAAAATATGTCACGAATGTGGCAGGCATTCACGCAATAATCAAAAATCAGATGATCCTTCTCAGAGGACTTCGACCTGGTGTCGAAAATAGGACAACTACCAGGACTGGACTGAACTGAACAGCAAGAGCCAATCCCTCTGAGATTAAATCCGGAAGTAAAGTCTGATTTCGATCAAATTCTAGCATCAATAGGCTATAAAGCTCTGGTTGAGAGGAAAGAAGAGAACAACCAAGAATTTGAACGCTAATGTGATCAAAATCACGATGTAGACCATGAAGGAATTCAAAAATCCGATTGCATTCTTCCCTAGCCCCAATCAACACTTCATCCTCAGGGGACACAAGGGTGAGCGAATCAAAATAATCATATTCCTGATACAGTTTAGTAAATTCCAAGTAGTATGCAGGGGAGGGTGGGAGGGGGGGGGGCGATCATCGAATCGCAAAAGAAATATTCATCGTCCCAGTTAAAATATATGAGCAGCATTCCCTCGACAAGAATAGAAGATCTCAGTTCTCTTCCAAATGTCAGCTGCCATATCCAAGAACAGGTAATTGCAGGCAACAAATTCATGCATGGAGTTGATAAGCCACAACATAACCAATGAGTTTTCAGACGCCTATTGCATCCAATTCGCTGAAATCGGAGAAGGTACTATAGTGGTGTCACTGACGTCCCAAACATACGCTATCTCTTTAAGGTAAGGGTGATGGAACGAGACAACATGAGATAGTTGGTGCCATCCAATTTAATGGTGGTAATTTGGGGAGTGTTGTGGTCATAGTTTGCATGGATGGATCCAATGGAAGACACAGGAGTGGAAGAGGCACCTCCGCCAGATGAAGTAATTAGAGTCTGGAATAGGATTTTTCTCATAGAAATAGAAGAAACCGAGATATGTCCCGAGAACAGAACCAATCCAAATCACAATTGGGTGTGGGAATGAAGAGGAAGAGTCATCCCCTCAAGTATAGAGTGAATAGGACGCCAGAAAGGGATTTACAACCTCATAAAGGCCCGATACCCATTAGAGGCCATCGACACAAACCGACGGAAGCGCTCTGTAGCGATGTGGAAGTCTGGCGTGCCGAGAGTAACGAGCAAGGCTGGCGTATGCGAGGGAAGAAGCCGATGGGAATGGGAGGTGCAGTTGTTGGTGCGATTGGATAAGAGCGAGTCAAGCGGAGGAAAGATACAAGTCGCTAGACTGGTGCGACGCGGATCGAAAGCAGGATTAGGGCTGCTCGGATACCATGTTGGAAATCAGAATCGCATTATTATTAATCAAATTTCTCACTCCTTAATATATATGAAGTAAAACAAGGAAAAAGAGGGAACAAAGGTAAAAATACACAAATATTTCCTTAAAACTAAGGACCTGTTCGGATCCCTGGAGTTGGGAATTGGAATTGGGACAGTGGAATTCCAATTCCAGTATTCTGATGTAAGGAATTCCCGCGGAATTGGAATTGGACCAATTTCATGGAATTTAGTTTTGTATTATAGCCAATTCTTAGGGGGGTAAATACAGATATTCCATGGAATTCAGTTTTGTACTATGGCTAATTCTTTAGAGATCTTGTCGTCGTCGCCCGATCTCACCGTTGTCGCCCGATATCGCCATCGTCGCACGATATCGCCGTCGTCGCCCGATCTCGCCTCGTCGCCCGATCTCTCCGTCGTCGACCGATCTCGTCGTCGCCGCCCGATCTCGCCATCGCCGCCCGATCTCTCCATTTGTCGCCAGATCACACTGTCGTCGACCGATTTCGCCGTCGTCGCCCGATCTCGCCGTCGTCGCCCGATCTCGTCTTCACTCGGACAAGTCAAGGTGGTCAATCAAAGGGATTATTGGGCTTATGAGCTTGTCGTGAGCAGATCACTTGGGACTTCATCATCACTGCATGCTAGTCCAGCATCATCAAAGGGCTAGCCTTAGGAAAAAATTTAGCAGGTACGACCCTAACACAACACTCCAGAGTGCTCTACCATCAGAATGATGACACTGAACAATTTCTTAAGGCCTTCCAGCTACCAAAAAGGAGATGAACATGAGGTTCAAACTTTATATAGTATTTAATATAATATAATTACCTTGATGAAGAACACATAATTAAGGAAACAATATTATCACTAGCCAATTAATTTTCAGGATAACGATAAATTTACTAGAAATATATTCAAATTTTCATTTTCCCAAATATTTGATTAAGAAAGAGTTGGAGATTGCAAAAGAAAGAAAAAATCAAAATTAATTACTGTGACATTGCAATTCCAAACCAATTCCAATTCCAATTCTTGAAAACCATCCTGCAGTCGAACAACTGCATTGGAATTCAGACCAATACCAATACCTGCAGGAATTGGAATTGGATGAATTCCAATTCTGCAATTTCAATTCCTGTGATCCGAACGGGCCTTAATAGTTTTATATGAAATTTTTTAAAAGATAATATGAGGATCAACATTGAATTTTGTGGTGCTCTCCAGACTCAATTGAATGATAAAATTGAGGTATTTGATTTAGGTCTAGTAGACGCAGATATGTGTCTGCCAGAAGAGCATATAATACAACATGAGATGATCATTCCACAAGTCGGGCATGTTGCCCTATACCTTATTTGATTTTCCCCTTTCCTTCTCACTTTGTGATCTACGTCTCTTTGAAGGTCTGAATTTTATTGACCAATTAAATGATATGCATGAAATTATAACTAACAGTTTGCTAGCAACTTCGGCGAATTATAACTCCATCACGGAATTTATCTTTAGGGGTTATATTTTTTCGAAGGAGATTAATTTCCTGCATCTTTCAGGGAGAAAAGGTTACTTGCAGGTCAGGAGATGTAAGACCCGTCATTTGTCCATCTACCTACCAAAGCCCAGACTTTCTCATATCCCATTTACTTTTCTGACTTATCAAGGAGGAGTTTGCTCAAATCTTGGTTGTTCAACTCTTGGTTATTCAGCAACATGACGATAACCGAGTAGTTTCAGATCGACGTTACGATTTCCTAGTCATATTTTTCGTAGGAGATTAGTTTCCCGCATCTTTCAGGAAAAAAAAAAGGTCACTTAGAGGTCAGGAGATGTAATATAAGGCATGTCATTTGTCCATCTACCTACCAAAGCCCAGACTTTCCCATATCCCATTTACTTTTCAGACTTAACATGGAGGAGTTTGCTCAAATCTTGGTTGCTCAGCTCTTGGTTATTCAGCAACATGGCGATAACCGAGTAGTTTCTGATCGACGTTCTGATTTCCTAGTTACTGGTGACATTGCATTCTCGATAGGATCAAGCTCTTTCAACCCAAGGAGAATTGATGCAGCCCATATCACATCAATTTATTTTTCACACCTTTATATTTTTGTTGCATTTTATGTATGTGCGTATTCATGTGCATTTCATATTTTTAGTTTACGCATGTTATTCATGTTCGTGTATCTATGTTTGCAGAGTGCATCTCATTCGTGCATGCTCTTACGACTTATTCAGTGATCGCCAAGTATGACCATGAATAAAAAAACTCGTCAAATTATGTAACATGTTAATTAAGGCAAGCTCGACAAAAATATCTATATTAAAAGGGATATTTTAAAATAAAACATATTCCAATTAGTTACCATGGCATTGAGTAAATATTTAATTTTTCATCCCCCGTAGATTATTTTAAATATGAGAAACACCAAAAGGAAAAAAGAGCCCTAATATAGTGAAATTGCTTTATTATTTCTTTTTAAAATAATGCCAATTAAATGCCCTCATTGAAACCCAATGAAGGCCCACTTTCTAATAGTCGGCCCCACTCATATTCACCGGCTTGGACAAATCGAAAATATACAAATCATTCACTATTTTGAGATTCCAGACTGAATCTCTTTCCTCCCGCGAAACCATTGTTCTCTTCTCCACCTACCGAAGTCATTTCGTCTTCCAGTCAACAACGACGGTTCTCCTCATGCAACCGTCACTACTACAACGATCCTCCTCAATGAATATTCAAAGGTTCTGTCAAGCCCTAACCCAGAGGCGCATGTTTTCGTCCTCCACTGTACTGTCAACATCCTCTATTACTTCTAGAGCCCTATTTTCCAAAGTCGAGGATCTCCAGAAACTTCAACATCTTCAGGAGACCACCCCCTTACCTCCTCAGCCTCTGGCCAACCATCCTTAGCCCAGATCCAGCCACTTGTGTCCCATCCACCATTGTCCTGACGTTTTTCCAGCCACATAAGTCCTCATTCCTCTGTTTTTCGACACGGTCAACTCCGACGCCACACTTTGTACTGATGGTATACTCCTCTCTGGCTTGTGAATGATTTATTTCACGGTGTTAATTAAATTTGATTTCTAGGGCCTTGTGCGGGTCGTATAAGACTTTGGTTAAATTATCTCATTTAGTTGCCCAACAAGTTGGCATCGACGCATAATTTAAAAAAGATCTCAAAACTATTATTTAAGAATTATAAGTTCTTTCTGCAATTTATAACAAAATTCAAAGAAAAAGTTCAAAAATGAAACAAGTTTGATCGTACCTGTGTCAGCAATTCGGCCATTGTACAATCATTTGGGAATTCTTTCTTTATTTTGTGAACGTCCTGAATCACAAAATGAAACTATTACTAGTTGGACGTTAATTGAACTTGTTGAAACAAAAAAAAACAAATACTACATATTATCAATAAGTCAGAAAAATATAAAGTACTTCTTTATATCAATTTTCTTAATATTTACATTCACAGCAGAATGACAAATGACAAGTACTAAACAAACTTTTTGTTTTTAGTTGTAGGTTAATCCGGGCCATCTATTATCATGAAATAAATATTGGGGCACAAATTTCAGACAATCTGCATAGAGGATTTTATAAATTATAAAAAACACATGGAGTACACGTGTAACATCCGAAAATTTTCAAACATACTTATTTTAATTTTAGGGTCCGATCGCGAGTCATGTTCGTCGGTGCTGCCATCGAACGAGGTATTGAATTATCTTTACGGTCAATATTAATGCGTCAATTAAATTATCAATTTATCCCACGTAGTCGAAAATTTTATGGGAATTAGCTCGACACAATTCAGGGATTCACGGGAGAGACACGCGGTATGCTTTGGTAAGCAATGACATTCCGAGGAGCTCCATGATCCCCTATTAGAAGTCTTCAAATTTCACGCATGCGTTCACGTAAAAAGATCAAGGGTTTTGGCGTAACTGATGCCCTCCTAAATCATATGTATTCTTCTCTAGGTTAAATCAAAATAGTGTGCTCTTAGTTCTGCTCCCAGCCGAGCGCACGAAGGAAACCACCGACCATATTTCATTTCTTTCGTCATCTAGAGTGGTCGCAAGCAGGTAAATCCCACAGATAGGGCTCTATTCCTCTTAGCGATTGAAAACAAGGAGCGTGTTTTATCTACCTCAGCCCACAACCGACCCCTTTCTACGATTGTAGGTAATCGTTGGCTATTCGTTCTTCGAAATCAAGTCGGACTTTTGCCCTTTTGCCCTTTTGCCATTTTCCTCCCCCTTTTAAGAAAAACAGTTTTCATTGTCAGGATCTATGTTTCCAAGTGTGTGCGTCTTTTTCATTTCAGAGCATTCATTCTATTAATTTCATACAAGATTATGAATTAGATTTCGAAAAAAAATTTAACCCTAGGAGTTAGAAGGGCATGTGTAATTTTCTTTTTAGGGATTTTGGGGAGAAGGGGGCATGTGGTAGATTGGAGAACCTCGCTTAGCTTCCAATTCGACATAGAGAAAATATGTTGCCACACCGCGTCTATGAACGTCGCAACCCCAGGGTAAGAAATTCTACTTTCTTTTATTTAGACATATCACGTAAATAAATGTATATAATTCCAATTATGCATTCTACCTTGATATGAAGAAATATGATATAAGTTGCATTATGAGAATCATACCTTCTAAAAAGGTGAAAACAGTGGATTATAAAGAGTGTTGTTATAAGCAAACCCTTTTTGGTTGCTAGCAAACCAATTTCTATGAGTTATTACACGCCTTTTGAAAATACTTTTTGTACATGCATTTTTAGGAAAAGTGTTCAACACGAAAATTGTAGGAGATCTACAACTTTCGTGTTGAACACTTTTCCTAAAAATGCACGTACAAGGCGTATTTTCTTGTTATTTTCAAAAATTCACTATAGTTACGATCAGGGCGATTTTAGGGCCTTGTGCGTGCATTTTTAGGAAAAGTGTTCAACACGAAAGTTGTAGATCTTGACGAGATCTATAATTTTCATGTTGAACACTTTTCCTAAAAATACATGTACAAAGCGTATTTTCAAAAGGCACGTAATAACTCATAGAAATTGGTTTGCTAGCAACCAAAAAGGGTTTGCTTATAACAACACCCATTATAAATTAGGCTTCGTTTGGTTGGGCGGCGGGACGCCGGTGCGGGAGCCGCCGCCGCCGCAAGGCGGGAAAACAAACACCTCAGAGGCGCGCGCACGCGGCGTTTTCTCCCGCCCTCCCTCTACGGAACGGAGAAAAGGCGTCGTTCCCAGCCGCAGCCCTCCCCCTCCGGTCCCGACCTCTGGCGGCGTTTTCTCCTTCTCTAGCCGCCGCCATCCTCCCAAACAGCGCCTTAATCTTTTATCACCATACTACGAATAACCTATATTAATACATAAGGAATACTTTATGAATTTCTATACACACGCATGTAAAAAAGTGTAAGAAGAATATACGTACATGAAATATGGAATCAAGTGTTAAATATCTATGTAAGAAGAAAATCATGTTATAATTGGTCCAACACGTTAAAATCAATAGTGCAAGTACAACAAGACCTCAGCGGTAAAGATGATGAAACATATAACTTAAAGATAATGTTTAATTCAAATGTTCCCAAGAGTAATCTTGTCGACTACTAATAAGAAGGCAGCAGATTAATAAAATATTTATAATTAGTGGCTTTAAGCAGATGTTCCTTTACGTTGCTCATGATGGCCACTATACGAAGATAAATTGAGGCATGAACGAGTGTTTTCTTTTGTGATTGATAGAGACACAATATCATACTCATAAGGCATAATAGAAAATATGAGCCTCAAATGGGGGAGTCGACGCCCCATGAAAATTTAATAAATGTGAGTCTGTGTCCATGACCGAGACACTTGACACCTATGCTCGCCCTTATGGACTAAAATCTTTAGAATGTGCATAAGAAATATATAATTAAGAATAACAAGAAAAGAGAATACAAGTCATTTTAGCTTGAAATACAAAGTCAGATATAGAACCCTACACATTAATAATTCAGAACTCAGAGAAAATTTAGAATATGATGGAATCATAGAAAAGATGATTTCCGTTCAGGGTCAAATTAAAGATTTTCAACTTTGCCCAAAGTGCAACTGTCACCATCTAGGTGAATGTTTGGTTGCATCAGGTGTATAATATAAGTGCCAACAGTCTAGACATATAGCACGCTACTGCCAAGGACCTCCTAAAAACCAAGTAATTAATTTTAAGTTATATACTCCCGCAGACCAAATTCTCGCCTTCGTAGTCTAATACCTATTAATGTGATATATTTTATAGCCGAGGTTCGAGGTTGGTAGTCCAAGCGAGACCGGCAAAGGAAAAGCGGTGATGCATGAGAATGCAAATCCAGTCTTACGTTGCCGTATGACGCAACCTAGAGCTTATAGCTTTAGTCAGTAGGAGGCCAAGGAGCAAAAGGATGTGGTTGCAGGTAAGGATATGTTATATATTAATTATTACATTTCCTCCCTAGTCACGCTTCATTATCCATGTTGCATTCATGCATGTGTGTATTATCATGATTCAAAATGTACCATCCAAGATTCTCTTTGACATGTGTGCATAGTTCTCGGTCATGGCAGAATCTTTTGCACATAGACTGGACTTAAATATCACTACATATACAACACCAATATAGGTCATGATGCCTAATGGTTCAATTATACAAACTAGCCAAGAACGTGTTTCTGTTTTGCTCAAAGAATCAGAAATGATCATAGAAGCGTCCTTCCTTCCTACTGCGGAGTTTGAATTAGTTTTGGGTATGTACTGGTTGTCTGATGTAAACGCAAAAATAGATTGCAGAAGCAAGACGATTCAGTTAGATGGACTCGACCAATCCACCATCATTTTTCGGGGGGGGGGGGGATGAAAGGAGTTTCCAAATTAATTATCTCGTCAGTCAAGGTTGTTAGAAGCATCAACAAGAGTTGTGCTACTTTTCTAGTATTGATGCATGCAGAAGCCAAGGTTGGTTTATAAGAAGTACCAGTAGTCAGCGAATTTTCTGATTTCTCCCAAAAGAGCTGCCCGGTGCCGTTACTACTAGTGAGGTTGAATTTCAAATTAACCTTATTCTTGAATCCACACCAGTAGCCAAGGCTCCTTACATTATGACTCCAAGGGAATTAGCCGAGTCAAAGATCCAGTTGCAGGAATTGCTTAATTTGAGATTTATCAGACCCAATACATCGCCTTGAAGAGCACCAATTCTTTTTGTAAAGAAGAAAGACGATAGTTTAAGGTTGTGCATTGATTACTGGGAGTTGAACAAGCTAACTATTAAGAATAAATATCTTTCCCTGAGGATAGATGATTTGTTTGATCAACACGATGGATCTTGCACTTTCTTTAAGTTAGACTTGAGATTGGGATACCATTAGTTGAGGATTCGTGATGGAGATATTCATAAGACAACATTCAGCATGAGATGCGGGCACTACGAATTTGTAGTCATGTCATTCGGATTGACTAATCTCCGATCTATTTTATGGATCTGATGAACATGGTGTTTCGAGAGTTTATAGACTATTTTATTATCGTATTTATTGACGATATCCTAGTTTATTCTAAGTATAAAGAAGATCATGTGTGCACCTCAGGACAATTTTGAGCAATCTCAGGGATAATCGGTTATATGTTCAGAGGTTGCATTTTTGGGGCGCGTGATCAATCAGGATGGACTTCCAATTGATCCAAAGAAAATAGAAGCAATAAAAGATTGGCCGCGACTGAAAACAGTTCCTGAGATCAGTAATTTTCTTGTCCTGGTAGGTTATTACAGAAGATTTATCAACTTCTGATGCCTTGATGCATCCGGATGAGTTATGTTTACCTAAACGTCATTGCGTCGTCATTTTGGTTTTATTTTATTTTGTTCTGTTTTCATTATTGCGTCACTATTTATATTATGTTATGTTTGTTGTACTTTGTTTTACTATCATTTCGACGCGTTGATTGGACCGATCAGCGCGACCCTGAATAAATAGGTCTGGTAGTGTAGGAGGGTATGACATGCAAACATAACAATCAATTTTAATTGCATGAACAATATTTAATTAATTAATTCCAAAAATATATAGTTAAAATCCGAATTAATTGCTTTTGGAAGTTTCATCAACTTTAAAACACCTATTTGATTTTCCATAAAGCCTTTTGAGTTCCCAAAACTCCCCCTCCCGCTCATAATAACCATAACTCCTATTTTCTTTTAAATGTGTTTGGCCTAACCCCCATAAACTCCCTTTATTTATATTCATCAATTCCTCTTTATCGAGCAGCCTGGAAAGAAAATGAACGAGACCTAAAAGTCTCGCTCGGTTTTACCCAGCGCGATCCGTCCGCCAGTTTCCGGCTTATCGTCCCTGTAACGCCTCGCCGAGCCTTCCAGGGGTCCTCACGCCGACCGCCGCTCAGTTCCGGAGCTCCTTCGACGGGACCGAGAACGCTAGACGACGCCCGACCGGCTCCCCGACGCAAGCGCACCTTCGCTCTACCGCTGGAATAGAAGAACCCTCCACGACTTTTGTTCTTCCATGAAGGACGGTCGACAGCCAGCAATCACTCCCTGACCTTCAGATGGCTGCTACGTACCTGCGTTGAGGATATTCACGTCATGCAGCTTGTTCCCTCTCCATTTCCACCTGTTTTCCTCTTCCGACCATTCTGCCAACCCGTCATCAGACCGCCGACCCCATCTCCATTTTAGCTGAGCCCTAAATCCCCATCAAACTTTCCCCATGCTGCTGAACCAATCCCTAGACAGAGGATCACTCCGCACTGGTAAGTGCAGGTATAACTCTCGCTCCCTACAGTTACCTCTAAATTCATGCAATTAACTATTAAGTGATCAATGTTTGAAGATAGTTTGTGCCATCCCATCTGACGTTGTTGTTATTTTCCATATTGCATGTTTAATTGCAGTTGATCGCGAAAATATTGCGGCAGGCCCTACCGCTTGATCTCACGCTAAATATTTATTGAAAATTGTTAGAAGTTGGTTTATCTTGTAGTTATCTTGCATTTTGCTCTCTCCTATATATAAAGGAGAGGCCCCTTATTCTAATGCAATCAAGTCTTATTTTCCATCCAGCATAGTATCGGAGCCACGAGGGTGACCTAGCGCGCTCGATCGCTCGTTCCACCGTCTTCCGCGTCTGCGTCTTCCAGCGCCGTCCTCCTACTTCCAGTCTCGTCTTCCAGTGGCGTCCAGCGTACGCTACCAGCGGCGTCCAGCGTACGCTACCAGCGGCGTCCAGCCCGTCTTCCAGCGACTTCCAGCGGTGTCTTCTAGCCCGTCTTTCATTCCAGCGGCGTCTCCCGACTTCCAGCCCGTCTTCCAGCAGCGACCTCCGGCCGTTGTTCTCGTCTGTGTGCCCTGGACGCCGGTTGTATGTCCCGGTGAGCCCGCTTCCGGCGTCCAGCCCTTCTTCTGATGGTTCTCTTGGCTCGACGCTTCGTCGGGCTGGTGCGTCCTTGTCTCTTTCTATGAGCGGGGCTTGAAGTTCTCTTTGTGGGTGTTGTTTCTTCCCCCCGTGGTTTCTTTCCTCGGGTCCTGATGCCGGGAAGTGTAAACTCCACCCCGCTGTCCTCAGGTTCTTCTCCAGCTTCCAACATGGGCTCCAACCGCCCTATTCATGATCATGGGACTCCTCAGATCATAACCATGAAACTTGACGGCCACAATTACTTGTCGTGGGCTCGTTCCAACACTCTTGCCCTCAAGAGTCGGCGGATGTATGGCTATGTCACCGGGACGACTGTTGCTCCAGTGTCGACCTCTCCCGAGTGGCCTCAGTGGGAATCTGAAAACTCTCTTGTGATGTCATGGATGCTCAACTCCATGCAGGAGTCCATTGCCCGGAATATATATAATGAAACATTATAGATTCCTTATATACAAAACAAAGGAATTAACAGAAAATGTTGTATACAAACAAAATATGGATGCTTGTTTTTATTGTGAAATCAAGTAAAGAATATAAAAATATAAAAATCGAAATCGTATTTATTTCTTCTTGGTAGATAGAAGATATACATTGAAAATTTGAATTAGATTCAAACAATATAGTTTGCATGCACAAAGCAGCTAATAACAACAATATAAGGATTATCCTTACATTTTCATTGATCATGATAGTTGTCAATGTGTAATTTATTTCCTATGGGATCCTCTTTGTTTCCTTTAGTTGTTCTATCATCTTTTCTTTATTGTGATGGGTCACGTTTGAGGACTGATTTATTTTCATGCAGTTTCCTTACATTTTGGGCCCACTTCATGCTTTTCCTAGCACATTCATCTATGATTCAAGTCAGGGCTATCACCTAGCATAGTGTCTGATCAGGACGACCTGAATTGAATCATTTGTAATTTAGTTTTTTTTATTCAGGCTATCTTCTAGTATAGAGTCCATTTGGAGGACGACTAAATCACACCGATTCATTTGGGAAGTTACTCACACCTCACCTCCGCGCTTGGGTTAATCCTCATTTGTGCCCAAAATTAGCGATGCGTCATCATTCATCTTTTCATTTTGTTTTCTTCTACGTTTCACGGGGACGGAAACGGGATACGGGATACGATACGAAACGGATACAGGAAACGTGATTTTTAAAAAAATACGGATACGGGAAACGTTTTTAATTTTTTTAATTATATTATTACAAGTATTAATTAATATAAAAAATACAACTAACAAACTAAGTTACCATCTCAATCACTACATTCAATAATATGTAATGATGGTCATCAAACTCTTCACATAATATGTAATGATGACCGCCACCGCTACTTGAATCCATATTATCCAAGATAAGAACTAATTTAAACAACAAATATTCTCAATGATAAATCTGTATAAATCTCTATAAAAAATCTGTATAAAATCTGTACAGGGTAGGTATAAATCACATTGCAGCAGGGTTTAATCAAAATTTGACAATAGGGTATAATTAGCAAGTAAATCAAAATCTGTAAACAGTAGAAGAAGAAGAAGACCTGGAGCGAGAGCAGCGGGAGAGATCGCCTGGAGCGAGAGCACACGGGAGAGCGGCGAAAAAAGAAGCGGCATATTAAACCTAAAGAAGCGCACGGGAATCGCATATCTGAATCGCGAATCCGAAAATATTTTTTTTTATAATTAAAATTACGTTTCCTAGAGTTTCGGAAACGCGTTTCCGAAAATATTTTTTTTTAATAATTAAAATTACGTTTCCTAGAGTTTCGGAAACGCTTCCGAGCGTTTCCCGTATCCGATGCGCATCCGAGCCGATACGTAGAGCATTTTTAAGTATCCGTGCAAGGTAGGTTTTCTTTTACATTTATCTTCTTTAATGCATTTTATATTATCTTGTTCTGGTTCCTTGAATGAACGTATTTGTTAAAGTTTGCTCCCTTCAGAACTGTTTCTCTCTAATCTGAGTTCCCTATGGACTACCACAGTCGTCCAGGCTTCTTGAATAGTATATTAGAGATAATATGAATTAGAGGTATAAAGCGGGTATGGTTATACAAATAACTATACAAAGAAAAGAAAAATATAATTATAAAGCATAAATTAAAGAAGGTAGAACTCACTTGTGCCTTTCTTTTGCGTTTACCCTTCCTTTCTTCATTGCCTTGTCCTTCGTGAGATGTCATTACCTACATGAGTTATGATCAATTAGTGGTCAAGAAATTTATCCCAAATCATCCCACTGAAATGTTTGCAATCGTGTGTGTCGCACATTTCGTTAAAGGACTACTTATAGTCATTAGGATGGGTTATGTAAAGCAATTCCAAATGCCAATTTAATCCCATATTCTATTTTTATAAATAATGTCTTTCTTTTAACAGACCCTATTTTGACTACTAAATGCATATAATCAGCTCTTAGAATTAGAACAACATAAAGAAATATGACCTAGAATGATCAAGCCATAAGACTTCATACTTGATCCCTGATTAATAATCCTAATGCTGCTGTAACCAAAACTGTTCCTTTTTGAGCATACAACAATCCATTCAATCTTTCTAATAATATATAAAACTTAATATTTCAACAACATAGCAAACTGATGTAAGATAATCATGCATTATGAAAGTTTAACCCAAAATATCTACGATCTCCTTTTGTCCGATGTCATCACCAAATACCCAAAAAGTTTTTATAAAAAACACAAGAAATCATCACAAAATCTTCTTTGCTATCTCACTATATATATATATCTTTATTATATAAAACAATACTCATATTTGGAAGCACACCAAAAAATAAATCTGAACCGTTGGATCAAGATGTTTCAAAGATGGACCGTCGGATTCAAAAAAGCAGGTCTACCAATAGCCATTCCCCAAAACAATAAATCTCTCAACTCTGAGAAATCCCGATACCATCAGGAGCGCCTTTCACGCCTCCTTATGAGAGAGAGAGAGGGTGAGAGAAAGAGAGTGCCTGGGGGAGGGACATCGGGGAGAGAGAGAAAAGGAAAGAGAGGGAGAACGTGGGCTATTAATGAAGAAAGAGAGGGGGAGAGAGAGGGGGAGGGAGAGAGAAAGGGAGAGAGAGCTGACGGAGGGAGAGGGAGAGAGGGAGAGAGAGAGAAATTAATTTTCTTACGTCAAATCTTACATTTTTAAGAAAAATAAAAATTGTAATCTTAATTTAATTTTTTTTACGGTCATTTTGAGTACTCATACGTATATGTTAAGGGCGCATCCCGTCTTAATGCAGGCGCAGCCCGCAAAGACGCATCGATTTAACTGTTTCGCTTGAATGCGGACAAAGTATCGATTTAACTGTTCCAACAAGTGCGTCTCGCGGTCGCCCGATAGTATCGAGCAAGAGCGAAGCCCAACGGGGGAGGGGGCGGGCGAAGCCCGCTTCATTGCCAAGCGGGCGAAGCCCGCAACAACGCATCGAGAACGGGCGAAGCCCATTCGAAGATGCTAGTACATATATATATATATATCAGCATGTAATAACTAAAATACTACAATTAGGGTTTTCTAATCCCCGATAAAATCTTTCCAAAAGCCGACCCATCTACTATCAATCCTTCTACATATATTTCTATTTAATATAAAGTTAATTAGATATATATAAAAGAATAAAAATACGTAATTCCTCTTATTAAACCAACTCCAAAATTTCATAACAAAAACGGCGAACATAAATATATATATCTAATACCCGATTAGTAAAATTTTCGATCGCAACTATATTTCAACATTAGGGAGACTTCCTTTCTGGAATATTTTTACGCATTTTATTATTATTATAATTATTATTATCTTTATTTATTATTTCATGGTTATGTCACATGTATTCCGCGTATGATACAACAACACTCAAGCCTTTATCCCACTATAGTGTGGTCGGCTATATGGATCCTTTGTCGCTATTTTGCTCCTATCTTTAGTCATAATCTCATTAATGCCTAAGTACATCATGTCTTTCCTTATAGTTTCATTCCAAGTCTTTATTGGTCTACCCTCCCCCGTTGAACATGCCCAGTGACTAAACTCTCACAACGCCTAACAGGTGTCTCTAATGGTTTCCTTTGTACGTGTCCAAACCATCTTAGTCGAGCTTCTCGCATCTTGTCTGCAATTGGTGCCACTCATGTCTTATCCCTGATATATTCATTCCAAATTTATTTAGTCTCGTGTATCCACACATCCACCTAAGCATTCTCATCTCCGCATCTCCCATTTTTTGCGCATGTACATAATTCACTGTCGAACACTCAAAATCATAGAGCATCGCTGGTCTAATTGTAGTATTTTAGTTCTCAGAATCTCTATAAGATCTCTCTTGGAACCCTATCATAAGCCTTCTCAAGATCGATAAACAGCATATGCAAATCTTATTTTCTTTCTCGATAGTTGTCAATGAGTCTCCTCAAGATAAGTATAGCTTCCATAGTCGACTGCCCTGGCATGAATCCAATTTGATTTTCCGAGATACTAGTCTCTCGTCTTACTTTTCTTTATATTACTCGTTCTCATAGTTTCATGGTGTTAGAAAAGCCCATATCAAAGGCTCACGGTTAGGCCCATTATTGTATTTATGAGTGTATTTATTTCTCTCTCTCTCCTTTAGTCCCACATTGTGTATAGGATTTTCTCTCCTCTCTTCTCTCCTATAAATATGTATTCTCTCCTTATATTTTATAACACAAGTAATACATACAAGCTTCTACATGGTATCAGAGCGATCGGTCCAAAATTTCCGGTCTCCCGTTTTCTGACCGCCCACCCTCCCTGTCGACCTCTGGCGATCTCATTTTCAAAGACCGCTCCTCCTGCCGCTGCTTCCAGCATTGCTCCCAGCCTCCCACGCTTCCCTCTCTTCTTGGCTTTTATAGCCTGCTTCCTTTGGCGCGTGGGACCCATCTCCTCCTCCTTCCGCTTCTCTGCTCTGCCCGCAGCAGCTCAGGCGATCTTCTTTCCTGCGTTCTGCGATCTCCAGCCGCGTGCTCTTCTTGCGATCTCCAGCCGCAGCGATCTCCAGCCGCCGCGATCTCTTCTTGCGATTTCCAGCCGCAGCGATCTCCTCCGCCGATCTCATAGCAGCGACCTCCTGGAATCCTCTGCTCGCAGCGATCTCCAGCGCCCTCCTGGTAGCGATCTCCAGCGCCCTCCTGGTAGCGATCTCCAGCGTCCTCCTGGTAGCAATCTCCAGCGCCCTCCTGCTCCTAGCAATCTCCAGCTACCTCCTCGCAGCAATCTCCAGCGACCTCCTGGTATTCTCGCACGGTCTGCTCGCAGCGAGCTCTCCAGCGGTCTCATCTGCTAGCAGCGCGCTCTCCCGCGACCTACAGCGACCTCCAGCACGCTCCCTCTGCGAGCTCCCTCTTCCGAGCTTCTAGCAGCGATCGTATCCCTCTACCTGGTGTGCTCACCGTGACCGTGCGGTCTAGCTTTCCTTCCTGCCGGCTCGCTCTCTTCCCTGCAGTCCGCCGCTTTCTCTGATATAATGGGCTCGTCTGCAAACTCCTCGCCTTTGCCTACTGAGACCGTCCAACAGCACCCTCCTAGTGAGCTCCGTGATGAGCTGCGAATTACTACTCTCTCCTTCTCCAGGAAGAAAAACTTCATTCCTTGGGGTCACTCAATCCGCCGGGTCCTCCAGGCCAAGGGTCTTCTGGCTCATCTTACTGATGATCCCCCGGCTCCTACTCCTCCTGAGTGGCTCAAGAATGATGGTCGGGTCCAGACCTGGATCCTTAACTCTTTGGAGGGCGAACCATATGAAATGGTCATGTACTTGCCCACGGCCAAAGGGATGTGGGACGAGCTCCACTCCTTATACTCCGGCAAGGACAGCCTTCAAAGTCTCTTCGACATTATCTCTGACCTTCAGGCTATGGACACCAGTGGACCAAACATTACCTCTGTTGTCGCTCGGGTCAAGTCACTCTCCGAAGCATGGCTTCAACACCAGCCGCCCACCTCTGATCATGCCACTCAGCGCGCGCAAAGGGAGGCCGTCTGCATTGCTCTGCTAATGGCCCGTGTTCCTCCACATCTTCTGAGTATTCGGGCACAAGTCTTGGCCTCGACTCCCACTCCCTCCTTATCGGTTGTCTGCTCCATGCTACTCAAAGTATCACAACCTCCGGAGGCTCCTGCTCCTCCCTCACCGGCTCTTCTCCAAAATGTCCCTGCTCCTTCATTTTCTCCTCCTTCTAGCCGAGGAGGTCGGTCGGCCTACCGTGGAAGGGGCCGTGGTGGACGAGGACGGCCGAAGTGCTCGTTCTGTGGTCGTGATGGCCATTATGAGTCCACCTGCTTTCGGAAGACTGGCAACCCTCCTCCTCCTCCACGACCGACTGTTGCAGTCGTTGACGATAGCTCCTCGGCCACTCGTGCCGATCTTGAGGCTCTCCGCCTACAGTTCCAGCAATTCCAAGGGATGATGACTCCACCTGCCTCGGTGGCCTCCGTCTCCAGTCCAGGTATCGTTTGTCTCTCCACTAGTCCTCGCTGGATAGTGGATTCGGGTGCCACTCATCATATCACCTCTCTTCAGCCGCCAACGTATTCGGGTGCTCCTCATCCGAAGTGTATCACTCTGGCCAATGGAGCGACTGTCTCTGTGTCCGGCTGACCTATCTCTCAGCCCATCCATTTCTCTCCGCTCGGCACTCCATGTTTCGGGCTCCCCGTTTAACTTACTCTCTGTTAGACGTCTCACTACTGATTTGGATTGCTCCGTCACTTTTTCACGTTATTCTTTTCTGATACAGGATCGACGGACGGGGACTACCATTGGTAAAGGGCAGCTGCGCAACGGGCTCTACCTTCTCGACGACTCTCCCACCATCCTCGCCTCTGTCTCTTCTGCTCACTGGCATCAGCGTCTTGGCCATGCTCCCCTCCCTATCCTCAAGAAGGCACTCCCCGATGTATCTTTTCCTACATTTCAATGTGAATCATGTATTTTCGGCAAACAGCCGCGTTCATCCTTTCCTGCAACTTGTACTCGGAGCTCCGCTCCTTTTGATCTTATTCATTCTGATATCTGGGGTCCCTATAAAATTTGTAGTATCTCTGGATTTCGTTACTTTATTACTTTTATTGATGATTACTCCCGCACAACATGGTTATACTTACTTCGCGAACGCTCTGAGTTACCTCGTGTGTTTAAGGCGTTTATCCTTGAAACTTGCACTCACTCTTCCACCACCGTCAAAACGCTGTGCACCGATAATGCTCGCGAATACACTGGCAATGAGTTTTCGAGCTTATGCTCTGAATTCGGGATTATTCATCAAACCTCATGTGCTTACACCCCTCAACAAAACGGTGTGGCCGAACGGAAGAACCGACATCTCCTTGATATGGCCCGCTCGATCATGATTCACATGAACGTTCCTAAGGTCTATTGGAACTTTGCGATATCTACTGCATGCTTCATTATAAACCGCCTTCCCTCCTCCGTACTCAACAATGCCAGTCCGTTCAGTCTACTCTTTCCCTCTACTCCGGCCTTCCCTCTCACACCTCGAATCTTCGGTTGTACGTGTTACGTCCACTCCATGGGACCATCTACGGACAAACTAGATCCCAGAGCGACTAAGCAAATGTTTGTTGGCTACTCCCATACACAGAAAGGCTACGTCTGTTAATCTCCTCTCACTCGGAAAATTTCGGTGTCCGCTGACGTAACCATTCGAGAAGACCTGCCATTCTTTCCAGCTCCAGCAACACCTTCTCCATCACCTTCTCTCCCACAACCCGTCATGCGACTTATCGTCCCGGTTAACACGCCTCCTCCACCACCTCTGCCACAACCACTCCCTACTTCGCCTCCCTACCGGCCGCCTCTTATCCAGGTCTATTCCCGACGCACTTCCCGCCTCGTTGCCCCTGCGCAGTCGTCCTCGTCCTCTGGTGCTCCAAGTCATGCTGATCTGGTAACAGAGTCCACCGCTCATCCAATGACGAGCTACGTATCCCTGCATCGTCTCTCCCCTCCACTTAAAACTCTTGCTACTTATTTGTCTACTGTGGCTATTCCCCACTCAGTGCAGGAGGCTCTCCAACACCCTGGTTGGCGCGCTGCCACGGAAGAGGAAATGACAGCTCTCTGGGCAAACAAAACCTGGACTCTGGTACCCCGCCCTCTGGGTCAGAAAACAATTGGTTGTAAATAGGTCTTCGTTATCAAACATGCTCCAATGGCACTATTGATCGGCTGAAAGCTCGCTTGGTCGCTCGTGGATATACTCAACAACATGGCATTGACTATGAGGAAACCTTTTCTCCGGTGGCGAAACTGAATACCGTTCGTGTGCTCATCTCTGTTGTTGTACATCGGCGGTGGCCCCTCTATCAATTGGACATCAAAAACGTGTTCCTCAATGGCGATCTACAGGAGACGGTGTACATGGAGCAACCTCCTGGGTTTGAGACCATGGGGGAGTCACTGGTCTACCTACTGTTGCAATCTCTGTATGGTCTCAAACAATCCCCGCGGAACTGGTTCAACAAGTTCAGTAAGGAACTTCGGGTACTTGGTTTCAAACAGAGCTCGGCAGATTCCTCTCTGTTCATTCGCCATCAGCCAACTGGAACAGTCATTCTGCTAGTTTATGTGGATGACATCGTCATTTCTGGAGATGACGTCAAAGGGATACAGAATGTCAAACAACATCTCAGCACTGTCTTTCAGACAAAAGATCTAGGAAATCTCAACTACTTCCTGGGTTTAGAAGTCGCCAAACGATCTGACGGTCTCGTCCTCTCTCAGCGGAAATACTGCCTCGACCTTCTCCACGATGCAGGTTACTCTGGATGCAAGTCAGTCAACACTCCAATGGATGTAAATCACAAGATTTCTGCTCAGGCATCTGACACTGATCTTCTGATGCAAAATCCGGAGTATTATCGTCGTCTGGTCGGAAAATTGATCTACCTCACAGTGACAAGACCAGATATATCATTTGTTGTAGGTATTGTCAGCCGATACATGCATGCCCCTCGGAGTTCTCACTTGCAGGTTGTTGAACGAATCCTCTGATATCTTAAGACAGCTCCTGGTCAAGGCCTTGTGTACAAAACCTCATCTTCAACTCCAAATCTAGTCGCATATTCAGATGCTGACTATGCTGGGTCCATAGATGATCGGCGATCAACAAGTGGTTTTTGCACTCACTTTGGAGGACACTTGATCACCTGGCGGAGCAAGAAACAAGCAGTAGTTGCACGATCTTCAGCTGAAGCAGAATATCGGGCAATGGCATCAGTAGTATCAGAACTAACGTGGCTTGAAAGCCTTCTCACGGATCTTGGTATGAAGCTTCCCTCACCTGCTCTCCTTCTCTGTGACAGCCAAGCTGCAATACACAACCAAGAATCCCGTCTTTCACGAGAGAACAAAACATATTGAGGTAGACTGCCACTTCATTCGAGAGAGTCCAGATGAAGAAGATTGAATTGAAACATGTTCCGGGTACTGAACACGTTGCGGATGTCCTCACAAAGGCACTGTCCAGTACTCTCTATCATCAGTGCTTATCCAAGCTTGGCGCCTACGATTTGTACGCTCCAGCTTGCGGGGGAGTGTTAGAAAAGCTCATATCAAAGGCCCATAGTTAGGCCCATTATTGTATTTATGAGTGTATTTATTTCTCTCTCTCCTTTAGTCTCACATTGTGTAAAGGATTTTCTCTCCTCTCTTCTCTCCTATAAATATGTATTCCCTCCTTGTATTTTATAACACAAGTAATACATACAAGCTTCTACACATGGTATGACTTATTAATTTAATTTCTCTGTAATTGACATAATTTTGTCTATCTCCTTTGTTCTTATACAAAGGTGTCAAGATACTTTCTCTTCATTGGTCGGGCATCCTCTTTGACTTCAGTATCTTTTTGAAAAAGTATGTAAGCCACAAAATTCCTTCTTTCCCTAAACATTTTCATACTTTGATGAGGATATCGACTGACCCAACTGTCTTTCCATTTTTCATCTTCTTTAGAGCATCATTTACCTCTGATACTTGAATTTTACGATAAAACGTTATGTTCTAATATTCCTCTGATTTACTTAATTCTTCCTAATTTAGTCACATCATCCGTCAAAACTGTAACCGTTTCATCCTTTATGAATTTAACTTTGCTTAAATCTCTTGTCTTCCTCTTTCTAGCTCGAGCAATTTTATATATGTCACGCTCTCCATCTTTGGTATCTAGTCGCTTATAAAATTATTCATAAGCTTGACTTCTTGCTTTACTTACTACATGTTTAGCTTCTTTCTTAACGACTTTATACCTTCCAAGTTTTCATCATTCCTACAAGCGTAGAATGTTTTATAGCTGGCCCTCTTTGTCCTCACTTTGTCGTGCACTTCCTCTTTCCACCACAAAGATTCTTTATTTGGGGGCACACGGCCTTTTTGATTTTTACAGTACGTTCTTTCCACTTATCATTAAATGTGAAGACATAACTTCTCATGAAACACTAGTATCAATATAAGGTTCATCAACTAATTGTTCCATAACTATTGTCTTGAAAGCAACCTGTTTTTCCATCTTCAAATTCTACCACCAAACTTTTGGCAATACTTTTATCCTTGTATTAAAATTTATTATATTTAATTTCCACGTCCAGCACCACTACCCTATATTGTGGTGTCAAACTTTCTCCTGGTATGACTTTGCAATCCTTACAAATCATTTTATCCATTTTGCGAGTGATAAAATAATCAATTTGTGACTTATTTGGTCTGCTAATAAATGTAATTAAATATTCTTCCCTCTTCATGAAAAACGTATTTGTCATAATTAGCTCATGTGATATGGCAAAGTCTAAAATGGTTCTTACTTCTTCGTTTCTTTCTCCATACTCAAATCCTCCATGAACGGTTATATAATCTATATTTTCCTTCCCTATATGTCTATTTAAGTCTCCTCCTATGAAAATCTTCCATTTTTATGAGATTTCCTTTACTAAATCATCTAAGTCTTCCCAAAATTGCACTTTAATAGTGTATCATAACTAAATTTTATGGTTTAATTACCTTGGCACGGTGATTGGTACTTCACAGGATGAGGGCGAGGAGTGCTTTAGGGGCAGTGAAGCACATGAAAAAGCGACTCATGGCAGACTTCTAGGATAACAGGCTTCTAGGAAAAAGGAGTTGCAGGAATGAACTGAATCTCACATCGAAATTGGAGGGAAAGTTATTGGGCTTAAGTAATAATTCATATCCTCAAATATTAGATGCGTCTTTTTGAAGTAAGTGGTGGAGTTGTGTTGGAAACTTCAAGGTTAAGCGTGCTTCGGTGGGAGTAGTCCTAGGATGGGTGAACTCTTGGAATGTAGTCGTAGGCCACCTGTGTACAAGGGCAAAACTGTGCGGTTCAACTCAATATTGGTTAGGTTTAGTTAAAGCGGACAATACTTCTGATATTGGTGAGGGATGGGTCGTTACAATAACTCCAACAACTCAGATTCTCTAATAAGAGTATTTAACATAAATCCAAATTAACACTTAAATATATATATATATATGAACAATAACGTTGAACTTAATGATGGATTAAGATTAAGGGTGCAGGAGATTAGGTTTGGGTCAATTTTTAATGGTTTAGTGAATATAAAACAATTAGAATCATGTCATATGAAATTAAAATTTTCATATGTAAATTAAAATATATATAATTAAACCTTGATAGATTCCTTATATACAAAACATTGCAATTAACAGAAAATATTGTATACAAACAAAATATGACTGCTTATCTTTATTCTGAAATCAAGTAAAGAATATAAAAATATAAAAAACCAAAATCTTTTTTATTTCTTCTTAGTAGATAGAAGATATACATTGAAAAATTGAATTAGATTCAAATAATATAGTTTGCATACATAATGCATCTAATAACAACAATCGAAGGATTATCCTTGGTAGATTTTTATGTATATCATTAGTAAGGGCAGTTCGAATTTTCAGGCAGAAAAGGTGAAATGACTCGAATCATTCGGCTCAATGTAAAAATTGGATCGGTCCAGAAGGTTTGGTGTTGTTCGATCAGTTTTTGATTTTTTTTTTCATATTTCATAGCTCTGATCGTCCAAATGAAGATCTTATAGCTGGCCAAAGAGAATATACCATAACGGGCACGATGCTCGTGCCTTGCTTGATGTGGTTGATCATTATCACGTCCCCTTCAGATTACAAGTGGAGCAATGATTTCCTTTACAAAGTAAGGCAATTGTGTGTAGCCAATGCAGGTGATCAAATACGATGAATGTGAGTAGCACATTGATCAAAATGGTCTTTTAGATGAAAATCATATATTCGAAATATGGATTCAACAAAATAAGCTTCAAAGATAAATCAAGCAAAATATCATAAAGCCAATGACTACAAAAATTTTGAATCAATAAAAGCATTTTTAGGGTTCATCAAGATCGAGTAAAGTGAGATTGATTTCCTTATTTTTAATAAACCCAACATAAACATTTAAGGAGGTTCAAAAACTTTAAAAAAATAGATCAAATTGTGAGGGTTATTTTAATTCTAGCTTTTGGTCTCGTTCTTCATATACTAAGTACTGACAGTTGGAGGTCAATTCTCACAAACTTGCACATATTCTTATATCTGTTGTAAATAAATGTACCACTATAGATTAGTCAGAGGATTTTTGTTAAGTTATCATTCTATTTCTTTTATTAATCTCCAATATCCCTTATGAAATATTATTTTTCAGCTGTTTAGGATTAGTTTGATTATTAGTCTTATTTTATAGGATCTTCTATCATAAATAGACTACAGCAATCAATTTATGTTTGAGACTATTATTCACAAATGAAACTAATTTCTTTTCAATGTCAAATACAATTGCTTAAAATCTGATTTGCCGGTTCAAAAGCTCAAGTTCTACATAAATTTGTACATGAAAAACATAACAACATAGCAGGCTCATTTTAAAAAAGTAACATTCATCCTTTTGGTCTACCAAACCAAAAATATATATAATACAAGGAATAGCAAAACAACATAACCAATAGATCATTCGAAAGAGAACCAACAATCATTCTGACAAGATATATCATCTAAGCATCAAAAAGAACCTTTCGATAAAAGATACCACAAGGGCATAGCTTCATTTCTTGAAATACGATTTCCTTCAAAGATAATTCCACCACAACATATTTGATTTAATCAAACAAAGTCAGCTTACCTTCTTGCAGTATTTACCAAGATACAGTAAAATCATCTCCAACTTCCATTTAGGTTCACCAAATACCTATATATACACCAACAAATGTTAGAGAGGATTGGAAAATTAATTAAGATGTTGGCAAAAGACAACCAATGAATAATAATGTCTACAAATGTTCACCTGCATACGTCAAAATAAGTTTGGATCAAAAAATGGAAGTAAATTGGCAAAGAAAAAAGATCATAAATTAGATGCATAACAAAATTTGTGTTGCCATTGCAAAACTGTCATAAGTCTCTAACCAGCATTATTGATACCGTCCGACATGGCCGAAATGTCGACCGATATAAATGTTTCAATGTGGAAATAACAACATTGATTTATTTTACCTATAAATCGCTCTACAATATATCAGCCAATATATCCGGTTTTCCTGTTATATCGGCTAATGTGATATAGTGAAATATAGACCAGTATTTCAAAAAATCATGTATATTATAAATAAAATAAACCTAAATCTACCCAGCCCGACCCGAGACACTCAATTCACTCCTCTGTGTGTTCTCCACTTCTCCTGGCTTTGAGAAAAATGTCGATGCCGGTCTTTCTTCTTCTTTATGATGTCTTCCTCTGTGAAGATTTCTTCTATATGTGGTCTCTCTTATTGCGTTGTTAACATTCGACCCTTTGATTTACAAATTGGAGCCTAGAAGACATTGATTTTTCCTAGAATGCTGACTTCCCCTATCGTTACGGTCTCGATGACTGTTCTTTCTCACTTAACTAAGTTGTGATTTAGGTTCTTCTTGAACTTTTCTTTATGTTGGTTGAGCTGTGTCCAAAGTGGCGCCTAAGATGTAAGTTTCAATTTTTGGTGTTGCTTCTTCTCCTCTATTTGTTGTTCTGCTACAAGTTCAATATTTATGTTCTTCACTTCAATGCAATCTGTTGTTCTATATTTTTGTTATTCATTTATCTTTACTCTAGTACATTTGCTACAATTAGACGCGGGCGGGGATCGGCGAAGCGGGATCGGCGACGGGAGACGCGGGACCGGCGAAGCAGGATCGGGATCGGGGTCGACGCGGGATCGGCGAAGCGGAGAGGCAGGGTCGCTGAAGCGAAGCCCTCACATCGTCAGCGTCGATGGCAGACGCGGGACCGGCGAAGCCGCGGAGTTAGGGCTTGGACGCGAACTTTGCTCGCTCTGATACCAAATTAGATTAGGAAAAGAACTTCTTACTTCAATTCATCCACAATAGGGAATATAAAGAGAGATACAAAGATACAAACAGAGAACCCACAATGTGGGACTAAACTCACAACATAAAAACAAATATAATAACTACTCAATACTCCCCTTCAAGTTGGCGCGAAGAGATCAAGCAAGCCCAGCTTGCCACAAGTAGAGATGATACGGGAAGGTCCAACCGTCTTGGTGAAGGCATCGGCAATTTGCTCTGCGGAGGGAACATATGACGCTTCAAGAGTCCCTGAACGGATGTGCTCCCTGAGAAAGTGAATATCAACCTCAATATGATTAGTTCGCTCGTGCAGAACAGAGTGGGAGGCTAGCATGAGAGTGGACTGGTTGTCGCAAACAAGTGTCGAGGAACCAAAAGGAGGAAATCCAAGCTCGGTCAAGAGAGTACGCAGCCAGAGAAGCTCAGTAGCACCATGAGTCATAGCCCGGTACTCAGCCTCAACAGATGAGCGGGAGACAACACTCTGCTTCTTGCTTTTCCAGGAGATAAGATTGTCACCATAGAAGGTGCACATCCCCGAAGTAGAACGTCGATCAGTGAGGGAACCAGCATAGTCAGAATCCGTGTAACAGGTGAGACCAGGAGACGGAGACGAACGATAGAAGAGCCCGAGGCCAGGAGATCCCTTCAGGTAGTGGAGGATATGAAATGCTGCTTCCAGGTGAGAAGTCCGTGGAGAATGCATGAACTGACTGACCACACTCACAATAAAGCTAATGTCGGGGCGAGTGTTGGTCAGGTAAATAAGTCTGCCAACAAGACACTGGTATCGGCCCGGCTCAGGGAGAGGATCACCAGACTCGACATGTAAGCGGTGGTTCGGATCCATGGGTGTAGACACAGGAGAGCACCCAAGAAGACCAGTATCACTCAAGAGGTCGAGTGTATACTTGCGCTGAGACAAAGAGATGCCCTGTTGAGATCTGGCCACCTCAATCCCGAGAAAGTACTTCAGAGGCCCCAAATCTTTTACCTTGAATGCCTTCTGAAGCACCACCTTGATTTGAAGTATCCCGGAACTGTCGTCGCTGGTAAGGATGACGTCATCCACATAGACAAGAATAATGACCCTACGGCCATCCACAGCAGTCCGAACAAAGCACACGTGGTCGGCATGACATCTGGTGAACCCACTCTGAAGCACAACAGTACCGAACTGCTCAAACCACGCTCTAGGGGATTGCTTCAGCCCATACAATGACTTCTGCAAAAGGCAAACATGCCCCAAATACTCCCCCTGAAGCTTGTAACCGGGGGGTGGATCCATATAAATTTCCTCAGCAACATCGTCATTGAGGAAGGCATTCTTTACGTCCAGCTGATGAAGAGGCCACCCATGGCAGGCAGCAAGAGAAACAAGAAGACGCACAGTAGAGAGCTTGGCCACAGGGGCAAAAGTCACGCCGTAATCCTCTGAAGTCTGGGTGAAGTCATTTGCGACAAGGCGGGCCTTGTAGCGATCAAGAGAACTGTCAGCATTATACTTGACAATGTAGACCCAACGGCAGCCAACCGTCTTCTTACCTGCGGGAAGAGGAACCAAACGCCAAGTGCCAGTCTTCTGTAAAGCGGACATTTCATCCTCCATGGTTGCGACCCACTCAGGGTGCTGGAGTGCCTTAGTCGTCGAACTCGGAACTCTGATCTGGTCGGTAGCAGTCAGGTAAGCCCAAAAACTCTGGGAAAGGCAATGGTAGGACACAGCTTGTCACAGGATGGTTAGTAGCACAAGAGCGCTGACCCTTGCGAAGGGCAATGGGTAAGTCAGAGGATGGAAGAACATCACCTGCCAGAGGAAGTGGCACAAGGTCCTGTGAGCTGGGCTCTACCGGTGGATCCCGAAGTAAGGGGTGGACATGTGAAGGCCCACGTAGGCCATGGGTGTACGTCCGCAAAGAAAGCGAGTCGTGCAACGAAGCTAAGGTAACTGGAGCTGGCTGTGGTGGAGGAGAAGGAGCAACGGGAGCAGGAGAGGCGCCATAGAAAGGGATATCCTCAAAGAATGTAACATCCAGAGAGTGAAAAGTCCTGCGAGAAGAGGGGTCAAAACACCGATATCCCTTGGAAGTGGAGGAATATCCCAAAAATAAGCATGTCCGAGTCGGACTATGGTCCTGGACAAAACACACAAACACGAACACCCGAAGAGGAAAGGGAAGCAGAGGACGGCGGGAAGATAGGAGACTGAGGGATACCCGACCCGCTAAAGGCTGACAAGGCAGACAGTTGACAAAGAAAGTCCCCGTAAGAAGGGCAACACTCCAAAACAACTTGGGGACGTGAGACCCACGAAAAAGACACTGGGTCGCATTCAGGAGATGACGATTCTTGCGTTCCGCCACTCCGTTATGTTCCGGTGTATAGGAACAGGAGACTTGGTGAACGGTTCCTTGGCTAGCAAGGAAAGCTGTGAAAGAGGAAGAAGTATACCCCCCCCCCCCCCCCGTTATCGGAGCGAAGGACCCGAATTTGTGAGGAAAACTAAGTCCTAACCATATTAGTGAACTGGGTATATAAATCAAAGACATCAGATTTGGCACGCATAAAATAGACCCAACAGCAACGAGTAAAATAATCTATAAAAGTAACAAAATACTGAAATCCATCATAAGAAACAACCGAGGCGGGCCCCCAAACATCAGAGTGAACAATATCAAACGGTGCAGAACTATGAGAGTGAGATACATGATAGGAAGTGCGTGTATGTTTGCTAAGCTGGCACACATCACACTGAAAAGAGTGCTCAAATGAGACACTCGAAAAAAGAGACGACACAATCTAGTTAGAATAGGAAATATAATAGTGCATCTAATTCATCCTCAAAGGGGCATATATATAGCATTACAATTAGGCACCCAAAACACCAATAGGCGGTGTGGGACAAAACACAAATTTGATACGACTTGAATAATATTTCAACTCTCCCCCACAAGTCGGATGGTAGATATCCGTCATTCCCAGCTTTCTGATGTCATTCGTGAAAATGTCACTTCCCAAGCTTTTAGTGAACACATCGGCCAGTTGATCTCTTGAACTGATGAATGGAGTAACCACGTTTTTTTTGTCCAAGTGATCCTTGATGAAGTGACGGTCCACCTCAACATGTTTGGTCTTGTCATGTTGAACCGGATTGTGGGTTATACTGATAGCAGCCTTGTTGTCGCAGAACAAGGAGAAAGGAGAAGTTCTGGGAAGACCCAAGTCTTGAAGGACAGTACATAGCCATAGTCCCTCACACATTCCAAGTGACATTGCACGGTACTCATCTTCGGCACTAGATCTGGCCACAACGTGCTGCTTCTTGCTTCTCCATGTCACGAGGTTTCCTCCAACGAACGAACAATAACCAGTAGTGGATTTCCGATCGTCACGGCAGCCAGCCCAATCAGCATCCGTGTAAACTTCTATTTTCAAGTGGTCATTTTTTGAGAACAGAAGTCCCCGTCCTGGGGCCTTCTTAAGATATCGTAGGACACGATACACTGCCTGCTGATGTCTGACCCGAGGAGCGTGCATATACCTACTCAAAATACCCACAGCATATGTGATATCAGAACGAATATGAGATAGATAAATCAGTTTCCCAACTAATCTCTGATAGCGGGTGACCTCAACACTGTCACTGTCACCATCGTCACAGATCCCATGATTCTCCTCCATAGGGGTGTTCGCAGGAACACACCCAAGCATCCCGGTCTCTTGTAGCAAGTCCAGGACATACTTCCGCTGAGATATGAAGATGCCCTGATCAGATCTAGTAACCTCTATTCCCAGAAAGTATCGTAACCTTCCCAAGTCTTTCACCTCAAATTCCTTGGCCAAGAGGGACTTGAGATTGGCAATCTCACTCGCATTATTACCGGTGATGACAATATCGTCCACATAGACAATGAGAACCACAATACTCTGATCACGTCTCTGAATGAACATGGTGTGGTCTGACTGCGCCTGTTTATACCCAAACTTGAGCATAGCCTTGAGAAATCTGCCAAACCACGCTCTGGGTGACTGCTTTAATCCATATAAGGATTTCAGTAACTTGCAAACAAGGGGCTTTCCTCCATCTCTCACAAAACCAGGTAGAAATGTCATATACACCTCTTCTTCAAGATCTCCATGGAGAAAAGCGTTCTTGACATCTAACTGGTGGAGGTCCCATCCCAAGATAGCGGCGACAGACAGAAGGACCCGAATAGAGTCCATCTTTGCCACTGGAGCAAAGGTCTCCTGGTAATCAACTCCCTGAGTCTGAGTGTACCCCCGGGCGACCAACCGAGCCTTATAACGTTCAACTTTCCCGTCTTCATTTTGCTTGACCGAAAAAACCCATCTAGAGCCAACAGCTTTCTTACCATGGGGAAGAGGAGTGACATCTCAAGTGTGATTCTTGTCCAAGGCAGCCATCTCTTCTTTCATAGCCTGAGCCCAAACCGGAATGCCCAAAGCTTCCTGTCAAGTCTTAGGGATAACGGCAGATGAAAGAGAAGCGATAAAAAACTGGTGGCCAGGAGTAAGATGATGATATGTCACATGGTTAGAAATGGGATGTTTAGTAGAAGCAAACTTATCTCGTAATTGAGCCAGCGGAACATGCAAATCCGCATCATCAGAATCTGAGGCCGAAGCGGGCACGGGTGGAAGCAGGGCCGTAGGAGCCTGTATACGGGAGGAGCGCCGGTGATACACATGAGGGAAAGGAGATAGGGGGACATCCGGAGAAGGGATAGGAATAGGGGGTCCCTGCTCAGGTAGAGGAAGCGATAGTGGAAGCTGAGGTAGAGAGGGAGCCGGGTGAACAAGAAGGGGAAGATCTACAAAGCTCTCCCCCTGACGAACAGAGTGAGTCGAGGACAGAAAATAGGATTCCCCTTCGCAAAAAGTGACATCCATAGTGCAGTATAGACGACCGGAAGGCGGGTGGAAGCATCGATACCCCTTCGTAGTGGAGGAGTATCCGACGAACACACAACGAATGGCACGAGGATCCAGTTTGTCACGGTTGGGTACATGAACGTGGACGAAGCACACATAACCAAAGACACGGGGGGACAGATGCGAAGTATAGACTGTAGCCATGGTGGACAGGCGAGCGATGGGGGTAGCATAGTCCAAGATACGTGAAGGAAGTCGATTGATAAGGTGAGTAGCAGTAAGAATCGCATCTGCCCAAAAAGATTTGAAGAGATGCATATTACCCAGGAGGCAACGGGCCATATCCAGGAGGTGCCGATTTTTCCGTTCGGCAACACCGTTTTGGGTAGAGGTGTGGACACACGTCGTTTGGTTAATAATACCGTGATCTTTGAGATATGTGCCAAACGCGTCGCGATCATCATATTCACCCCCATTATCACTACGCAAAACACGGACGACCCCTTGAAATTGGGTCTGAATCATTTTATGGAAGAGTTGAAAACAGGAAAAAACTTCACTTTTTTTCTTCAATAAATAAACCCAACATGTGCGGGAAAAACCATCAATAAAAGTGACAAACCATCGAAAACCAAAAATAGATGATACTGGGGACGGACCCCAAACGTCAGAATGAATAACATCAAAAGGAGTAGTACAAGGAGAAGATAAATGCGATGAACTATGGCGCACATGCTTAGACTCATCACAAACATTACAAACAAAGGTATTTAAAACAGGAGAGAAAGCAGGAAATAGTTTCTGAAGGTAAAGAGGTGAGGGATGTCCAAGCCGGAGGTGCCAGCAACGAACATCCTCAGTAGTAACAGCAGAACTCGAGAGGGCCTGGTAGGAGGTCACATCCAAGTAATACAGGCCACCGCGTTCCCTACCACTGCCAATGCTCCGCTTTGTACTCATTCCTGAAAAAAACAGGAGTCAGGAAAAAAGGTTACAGAACAATTGAGAGAGCGGGTAATATTACTAATGGAGAGTAAATTGCGAGGAAATGAAGGAACATGAAGAACAGATGGTAAAGAAATAGTATAAGAACAAAAGATCCGTCCTTTGCCAGCAATAGGGGTCAGCAGGCCATTTGCAGACATAACTTTGTCCTTACCAGACAAAGGTGTGTAAGAGTGAAAACCTGAGGAAGAGCCGGTCATGTGATGGGTGGCACCGGAATCAAGCACCCACTCGGACGAGGAAGCAGTAGCAGTAGGAGCACTCGGCATGGCAATAGAGGCAATAGAAGCAGAGGCCGCCTGGGACGGATCGGGCTGAGAGTGAAGCATGCGGCGGAAGGCATCCAACTCCTGAGAAGTAAGCTGACCGGGAGCAGTAGAAAAACCCTCATCATACACATCCGTAGAGAAAGCAGCATCCTGAGGACGAGGCCCGCTCTGACGATGGCCTCCACGTCCGTGACTACGGCCACGACCACGACCAGAAGGAGCAAGATGAGGATGCAGCTTGAAACATGCATCCCGAGTATGTCCCCGACGACCACAGTAATCACACGTGGGAATCGTGCTGGTATTGGTGGGACCTCCACGACTAACACCACCAACACTAGTAAAGGCAGACCGATCCACTGCAGGAGCAGGCATGCTGAGGGATCGGCGGCGATCGTCATCACCAAGGACCATGCTGAACGCTTCCCGCAGGGACGGAAGGGGTGAACGATGCAAGATGTGTGTCCGGACAGTATCAGATTCCATGTTAAGCCCCATCAGAAAGACATGCAGACGGTAACGGTTCTCCTTCTCCTGAAGCTTCACGGCGTCGGTCGTGCAGGAAGCAGTGAAATGCTCAAAGAAGTCCAGCTCCTGGTAGAGGCGTTCAAACTCCGAGAAGTAGGCAGACACAGTCAGAGATCCCTGTCTAAGCTCCAGAATGCGACGGGTAAGTTCATAGATCTGAGTGGAACTCCCAATCTGCGAGTACGTGTCTTTTGCCCGGGTCCAGATATCATATGCTGAGTCCAGAAGCATGTAACTCTGATAGACCTTGGGGGACATGGAATGAAGAAGCCATGAAACAACAAGGGAATTTTCAGAGTCCCAGCGTCTCCACGTAGGGTCGGTCTTAGCGGGCTCCCTAATAGATCCATCAATGTAACCAAACATCTGATGGTTGCGGATCACATGTTGAGCAGCACGAGACCATTCCAGATAGTTCGTTCCGTCCAAGGGAACGGTGGTGATCTTCAAAGAGCCCGAGTGGCCATGGGTCCGCTGCGGGTCACCCATCTGTGGCATAACATCACTCATAGGTGGCGAAGAGCCCGTAGAATCCCCCATTAGAGCTTGCAATCACGAAAAAAAAACGAATCAAACTGAGCACGGTAGGTGCTGCACAAGCATCCGGCGGCAGCAAAGAGGACACAGAAGAAGGATTAGGGCAAGACGGAAGATGGTCGAGACTCGGGCAGCCGCTGGTATCAGCCCTAGTGTCCAGAAGGGAAGGAGCCGGCCCTAGCATCCATGACAGGTGCCTAGGGCGGCATTAGAGGAGGGAAGAGGGTCGGTGGACTCTCAAACGGTCGGTGGTAGGGGTGGTCGGAGCAGCAGAAGGGTTAGGAAGGGAGGTCGAGTGTTGTCGAGGAAGAGCGAGGGTTACCAGACGCGAGGCTCAGACGATCGGTCGATCCGTCGATCGTAGGGAGGCGCAGGCTTCACATATGGGATGAGGCCGATCGAAGGGCGAGCGAGACGCGTAGCGGAGAGGCCGATCGAAGGGCGAGCGAGACGCAGACGGGCGAGCGAGACGCAGACGGAAGAGTCGGCTAGGGCATTTTCTTCCGCTCTGATACCAAGTTAGAATAGGAAATATAATAGTGCATCTAATTCATCCTCAAAGGGGCATATATATAGCATTACAATTAGGCACCTAAAACACCAATAGGCGGTGTGGGACAAAACACAAATTTGATACGACTTGAATAATATTTCAACTAATCTGAGGACTAGCATGCCCCAGCCTGGCATGCCAAAAAGTAGGTGAAGTAGTAGCAGCAGCAATGGACAGTGGTGAGAGACGTGGTGAGAGAGGAGGGAGCACCAGCTGGTAAAGCCCGACGCGCTCGGCCGTAGCCAAAAGAACTGATCCCAAGGCGAAGGAGGGTGACAGAGGAACTGTGCCCCGGAGAACGATGGGGGTCACAGAGCCATCAGCAAGGCGAACCTGCCGATGGATGCTGGGAGACTCAAGAAAAGAAAACAAGCGTGTCTCACCAGTCATGCGATCAGTGGCCCCAGAATCAATCACCCAAGGAGAGGAAGACCCCCTTGAGTGATGTGAAAGGCCATCGGGGTACCTGACATAGACGCTGAAGTCGACGAGAGCAACAAGGAGGCAGGCAACGGCTGAGCAGAAAGAGGCTGGTGTTGAGCCTGAAACTGGGACTGCTGCTAAAGTTGAACTAAAGCTACTGCACTAGAGCCATAACCTTACTCTAGTCGGCGGAAGGGGCCCCAGAAGAGGCATTGTAATCAGGCTGACCCCCAAAGTCTGAAGAAGTAGGCGCGGCGGTACGCGTGGTGGAGGACTGCGGGCGAAGGTGAGGAAAGAGCTGCCAGCATCGGGCCTTCTCATGACCAGTCCGGAGGCAGTGCTGGCACTGAACATGAGCAAACGGGCTCCCGCGGCCACCCCCGCGACCTTTTGGGGTAGAAGTACGCCCCCCTCGCACAGAAGTACGGCCCGAAGCCAGGGCCATTTGGTCTGGAAGAGGAACCGAAGCGGGAACAGAAGGAACAACGGTCAGGCGGGCACGGCGCTCATGCTCCTCCACCATGGAATAAGCATCCAAGATATCAGGAAGAGGATTAATGCTGACAATCTGACCCCAAATCTGCTCAAACTCGGGCAGCAACCCCATCAAGAACTGGTAGGTCTCTCTCTTCTCCTACCTCCGCTTGGCAACAAGCAAATGCTCGAGATGAGGAAAAGCACTAAGCGGCTCGAGGTCAGAAAGTTCCTGGAATCTCCCAGAGAGAAAGGTAAAGTAGTCATGCACAGAACGGTCCCTCTGACGAGCCGTAGAAATCTCCTAGAAGACAGAATAAATCAGCGTATCAACGCGTGTGTGACCGTAGGTACGCGTCAAAGCAGCCCAAAGAGACGGAACGGAATCAAAACGCATAAATTGCTCGTAAATGTGGGGCTCCATAGAGCATTGAAGCCACCCGAGAATCTTGAAATTTTCCGTGCGTCATTGACGGATAGCCTTTTCATTGGTAGGCTTGGGAACCCCATTAGGGTCAAGCTAGTCGAGCTTGTCATGTCCGGCAAGGTGGAGTCGCACGGAGTTGGACCAAGCGATAAAGTTCTTTTCATTGAGAAGGGTGGTAGTGATGCGCCGAGCAAAGCCATCATTCGAACCAAGAGGGGAGGAATCCATGGGAAACCAAAAAACGGCGGCGGAAGAACAGCGGGATCGGGAGTGAACAACCCGCAGAAGATGGCAGCGGGAATAGGGAAGGACGGGCGCGGCGAAGCCGAGGAACTGGAACCGGAGTCCCGTCGTCGACAAAAGACGGCTACGTCAACGGGAGACGGGAGACGCGGGATCGGCGAAAACGGGATCGGGATCGGCAAAGCGGGATCGGAGACGGGAGACGTGGGGCCGGCGAAGCAGGATCGGGATCGGGGTCGACGCGGGATCGGCGAAGCGGAGAGACGGGGTCGACGAAGCGAAGCCCTCACATCGTCAGCGTCGACGGGAGACGCTAAACCGGCGAAGCCGCGGGGTTAGGGCTTGGACGCGAACTTTGCTCGCTCTGATACCAAATTAGATTAGGAAAAAGAACTTCTTACTTCAATTCATCCACAATATGGAATATAAAGAGAGATACAAAGATACAAACAGAGAACCCGCAATGTGGGGCTAAACTCACAACATAAAAACAAATATAATTACTACTCAATAGCTAATGTTATGGCTGTCACGACCCGTCTCGACAAGAGTCAGAGCGCGCTTCGGGCGGGCCGTGATGCCACAGGCATGGGCGGAAGGAAAACCATGTCTGCTAAGGCGCAAGCAGAGATACAAAATAATAGCTTAAAAATAGTTACTTTTGAGTAGAAACAGGTTGTTTTGTTGCGGAAGCTTTAAAATATGCTAGTTGAAACAGGTGCACATGCATTTAGTAAAAGCTCAAGATACAGGTTTTGAAACAGATTTTTGTGCAGTGTTCATCGCAGATAAATGAGCATGCAAAACATGATAAATTCTAGTACATATAATATTTAGCCTAGCAGTTGTCCATGAAACAACAGAAAACGGATGATCGTAATTACTACATAATAAAAATGTCTGGCAGTAAAAGAAATGAAATATAAATATAGAACCTGAAACTTGACGCAGATCGGCCTCAGAGAGCAGGCGGCGCAGGCACGAACACTAAGGCAAATCCAAAACAAGAAGGAAAAGCCTCAGAACATTGAAATACACAAGAATAAGCAAAATAAGATACGAGCAGGAGAAACAGAATATTTGTGTACCGCTTTTCATGAAGCTGAGCTAACAAAACAGGCAAGCAAGTGAGACAAGCAGAAATATCTAGAGTTATTAGACTGCTCTGAAGTATAGCATGCATAGATGATCAAGTAATAACTTAAGTTGTAACAAGTGAAAGTGTGGGTATTTTTGGTTGACGCACAGGATTCATGATTCAGACAGATTCAGATTCAGATGCAAGGCTGAGCCAGGGAGTTCATGCTTGCTATGACCGGTCCTTTGTTCCCATTAGGGATTCAAGAGGGAACCCAAGTCGAGGAGTTGCGTCGATTAAACACCACCTTTCATTGTTTACTTAAGTTATTAACGAAGTAATTCATGATCGAGTGATTCAAACATATCAGGACATGTAACCAAGTATTGATTCAGATATACGATAGTATATTTTACAAACGTGAAACGGGAGGAATCAAGTTATAGAACGTTATTTAACCAAGTCTTGGAACCAGACAGGAATAAGAAACAAGATTCGATGACTCAGAGAACTCAATAGAGAGTTTAGAAACTTGCGGATTCAAGTAATCACGAGTAACAAGATTATTATACATTATTTTCCAGGATACCAAGCAATTCATTAAGGTTGATCCATTTCAAGACACGATTATCTTCTAAGCAGACTTGTATACGATCCGAACATGATAGAGAAACACCGATCATATATTTGCTAACCAGATATCATTACTATTATTATCATGACGCTTGTTACACATACTCAAAAATCTAGTATTCCTTGAATTATCCATCAAATAAGGAATTCATTCATCTAGGCGAATAATCAAAATAACATCATTCATGTTCACATTTCAAATTCGTGTTATCCCAGACGCGTGAAACCTCAAACTATTACCAATTCCATTCAAGCATTCAAAAACTAAACTTATCTGATGAAGCGTGTATTCAAGGGTGAAACATAAAATCATAAGAGCAGGTCATGCTAAATAAAATTCAATGTTTGCAAGAGAGAGGGATCTCTACTTGCCTTAATTAAGCTGAAGCTGGCGGAGGCGGCCAAATAGCGCGAGCAATAATCAGAAATCATATTTTCAAACCTGTTTAAGAACGATGAAATTGACAATGAACAACTCGCTACGCAAACACAAGTATTTTACGACGCGGAAATTAAACAGCGAGAGTTTAGCGGATTTTACCTCCCTCAAAAGTGAGGGGAGAAGAGATTCCACGCGGAGACGGAGACTTGGCGACGCTTAGGTTGCGGAAACCCTAATTCGGAGAGGGCTTTGTGTGTTCCCGTCAATTGGAGCGACGAACGGCGCCGAGGAGTACGAAAACCTAGGAATTAGACGATTACGAGCGGGCATAAACCTTGAATCAACGGAAGATCCAAAATTTGGAGTGCATAATTGCAAAATAATTCGAGAAAAATTGAACAAAGGCGGAAAAGAGGAGTTCCTTACCCGAGGAAACCAAAAACCGAGCCCAAGGAGGAACATCTCTCAAACACCGGCCCAATCGGAGCGGAAGAGGGCTGCCGGAGGAAGAAAAGCGACTGTTAACCTCCTTGGAGGAGAAGGAGACACTGCCGGAGGGAGGGGAGGGCTGCCGACGAGGAAGAAGAGGCACCTGGCCAGCCCCTTGAAGGATTAGGGCTGCCTGCTGCCGAGCCTTGGAGGAGAAGACAAGGCTGCTGAAGGGCTGCTGGAGAAGGAGTCGGCCAGGAGGAGGCGGCCATGGCGGGAGGAGGAGGACCTGGGGGCGGCGGCAGGAGCAGGAGGCGGAATCGGGATCAGGAGGGGGAGGAGTCGACGGCGGTTTGCGCTGCGGCTTGCGATCCAGCGCGCGGGAGCGAGATCGGGAGACAGGCGGAAGGCGGAAACGGGAGACCTAGACCGATGGTTTGCGGGATTTAAGATAGGGGAGTTGGGGTGCGGGTAGGGAAATTAAAAAGGGGGGGGGGGGGGGGGGGGGCTGTCTCGTTAGGTAATAAAGAGGGGGTGGTCTGCGGTTAGCAGAAAATCCTCTTTCTTTTCTTTTCTTTTTAAATGAGACATGGGTTGCGGCTAGACAAAAGCGGAAGGGAAATACGGGTTGTTACAATGGCCATGGTGGTTTTCCAATTCTTTAGTCGACTTTCACTTTGACTGAACTAGTATTGACGTAGTCTCCTCTCTCTGCTCTGCTGCAGTACTTTTGCCACTATATTTTTGTATTGGTCATTCACTTGTGGCTGCCTGTTATAGCTATTCTCTTAATCTCTTGATTACACTTAGTCAGTTATACATATGTTACTTCTGTTGTTCTGTTATGAATGACTGTTATAATTGTGCTTACTTTACTGCTACCATGAATTTATAATTTTATTAGTATTTCTGTGCTAGCAACCTGGATATTATGTTTCTATGTTGGTTATGTTCTGCAGGTTTACAAAAGTACTCGGTTTACATTCTCTTTATTATCTTTGGATTCTATGTGTAACATAGAATGTGTACGTTAGTATGGTAGATTTAGAAGTCAAAATTTTAAATATTAATAAATAAATATGTAATTTAAAAAATAAGATTACGGTCATATATAATTATATATAATTAAATAGTGAAACCTCATATTTGAAATATCCCCGAAATATAAAATCCAACATCTAAAACCCAAATTGACATGTATTTGATATCCAAAATTAACAACCTTGCCTAACACAAATCTCACCTACTCATGTAGCAATGTCTCCCCTCGAGCTTTGATTTAATTAGGTCAGCAAGAAAACTTTGTTGACCAATTATCCATTCTCTACTATTGGTACCAATAGCAGCAACTCTTGCTTCAGAAGTTTCCTTTCAAAAGTCGAAATATTTTGATAAGCCGCAAAGCACGGATTTTATTTATGTTGGATCACAAGATCATTGAATGGGAAACCAATGTAGCTAATAGAACCTAAGCATCCACCATAAAATCAATTGGTTGCAATCGGAGAGACCTAGGATCTATAAAAGTGCACACCACAACATGATTTTAAGAACTGTATTCTCAACAGAAATAGGTATACAAATATTTGGTATTGTTAGATTTGGGGGTTATTTTTCCTTTGTTTGTTATTTTATCCTTTTGTGTTTTTGCCTTTTGTACCCTTAGCGTTCTCTCCTATATATAAAGGAGACCTCCATTTGTTCAATCAAGTGAATATCATTTGCAACATGGTATCAGAGCCAGACGGCGTGACCTAATCTCGCTTCTCCAGCCCGCGTCGGATCCCGCCTGCTTCGCCCGCTCCGCTCGTCTCCAGCCCGCTCCGCTCGCTCCGTCTCCTCGTCTCCAGCCCGCTCCGCGTCGGATCCCGCCTCTCCTCCCGCTCCGCTCGTCTCCAGCCCGCTCCGCCCACCTCTCCTCTCGTCTCCAGCTCGTCTCCAGCCCACCTCTCCTCTCGTTTTTTTTCTCCTTCTCCCTCTCTTCTTCTCTCCACCCGGCAGCGGCCGTCGGCCTCTCCTCCATGAAGTTTTTCAGTTTCCTGTGACGCCGGATCTCCTGTATGACGTATCCGGCGTTTCCCATCCTTCTTTAGTGGGCTATTGCTCTTCTCACCTCTTTATATGAGTGAGATCTCCCTTTTTTGTTGATCTGCAGCGTTCTCCCTCCTCCATCTATGCCGGATAGTATGGACTCTCCGAATATTTCCTCCGATGGAAGTGCCGCCTCCAATCCTTTGCCTACTACTGGTCATTTTCGGGCCACCCATGATCATGGGACTCCCCAGATCACTACCATTAAGTTGGACGGCACGAATTATCTTCCGTGGGCTCGATCTATTACTTTGGCTCTTAAGAGTCACCGCTTATTTGGCTATGTTAGTGGTGACGTTAAGGCTCCTGCATCTTCCTCTTCGGAGTGGTCTCAATGGGAGTCGGAGAACTCCTTGGTAATGTCCTGGCTCCTCAACTCTATGCTAGAGTCGATTTCTCGCAACTACCTGTTCTTGGACACCGTTGTCGACATCTGGAAATGGGCTGAGGTTACTTACTCTTGTCGCGGGAATGCTGCCCAGGTCTTCCAGTTGCGTCGTCGGATATTTCTCTTGCGGCAAGGCGACCGTCCTCCTGCCACTTACTACTTGGAGTTCACCCAACTGTATCAAGAATATGATCACTTCGATCCTCTCACATTTGAATCTCCGGTGGATGAGGCTAAGGTTCGTGTCAGGGAAGAGCGAAACAGGATCTTTGAGTTCCTTCATGGCCTTCATCGTGACTTTGATCAGATTAGTGTTCAGCTGCTTGGCCGCTCTCCTCTTCCCAGACTGCCTGAGGTGTACAGTCTTGTTCAACACGAGTATGATCGCCGACAGACGCTTCTTCCCGACACTCTTATTGAGGGATCTGCTCTAGCTGCTCGGTTCAGTTCTGGAGGTCATTCCTCTCGTGATTCCAAGCCCAGGCCTGTCGACAAGGACCATCTGATATGTGATTACTGCGGGAAGGGCCGCCATACTCGGGACACCTGCTTCAAGCTTCATGGATTCCTCGCACCCCGCGGCGGCCCGAGCCCGCGTGGTGGTAGGGGCTTTGGCCGTCCTCCGTCTCGACCACCTCCCTCCCGCACTGCTTACCTATCAGATACTGTGGATGACCCTGCCCCTCTCAGCGGGCCTGCTGTGGTTGACTCTGCGCCCTCTCTTTCAGCTGATGAGGTTCTGGCCTTCCGTCGCTTTATGCTGGGACATTCGTCTGAGTCTTCTAGCTCTGCTTCCTCCGCATATGCTCACCAGGGACCTCCTGAGGCCCAATCAGCTGCTGCTCGTACTCCCACTCAGTGGATTATTGATTCTGGAGCCACTGATCATATGACAGGTTCTGCTACTGGTTTCATGTCCTACTCTCCCTTGTCGGGTTGTGACAAAGTGTGCATTGCAGATGGGTCATTCACCCCTATTGCTGGGAAAGGATCTGTGGCGTGCTCCAGTCTCACCCTCTCTTCCGTTCTTCACGTTCCTACATTTACTCGCAATTTACTTTCTATCAGTCACATAACTAACTCCTTAAACTGTTATGTGACCTTTTTTCCCTCTTTTTGCATCTTTCAGGACCTGAAGACGGGGACGGTGATTGGATCTGGTAAGTTGCGCGATGGCCTCTACCTGTTCGATCCCTACAGCCCTCCTCCTCCAACTCGTGCTCTCCATGCGGCTCGGCCCTCTAGCTTGGACTCCTGGCACTGTCGCCTAGGACATCCCTCTCCATCTACTATGCGTGTTTTATTCCCTACTGTGTCTGTTGTAGCTTTAAATTTGTTTACCTGTGATGTCTGCACTCTTAGTAAACGGCACCGTGCTTCTTTTAACCGTTTTTCCCCTTCTAGTGATACTCCTTTTTCTGTAATTCATACTGATGTTTGGGGCCCCTGTTCTGTTGCCTCTTTATCTGGCTCGCACTGGTTTGTCACATTTATTGATTGTTTCTCCAGCTGCACTTGGGTCTACTTGATGAAACGAAAAAATGAAGTGTTCCCTCTCTTTCAACGTTTTCATAATATGATCACCACTCAATTTAATGCGACCATTAAGGTCTTGCGTAGCGACAATGGCCGTGAATACATCGATTCCGAATTTGAACGCTTCCTCAGTGATCGGGGTATTATACATCAGACTTCGTGTGCTTACACTCCCTCTCAAAATGGGGTTGCTGAACGCAAGAATCGCCACCTCCTTGAGGTCGCTCGGTGCCTTCTTCTCCAGCGACACCTTCCCAAGTTCTACTGGGGTGATGTTGTTCTGACTGCAGCCTATCTTATTAACCGCCTACCTACTCGTGTCCTCGGGGATAAATCCCCTCTCAATGCTCTCCATCTTTCCCCTTCTCATCTTTCTCCTCGAATCTTTGGATGCGCCTGTTTTGTCTACGTGCATCCGAAATCCAAGCTTGACTCTCGTTCTCTCAAGTGTGTCTTTATTGGGTACTCGCCTACCCAGAAAGGGTATAAATGTTTTCACCCCCCCCCCCTTCCAAACGGACATTTGTCACTATGGGTGTCATCTTTCGGGAGTCCGAGTCATACTACGAGTCCTCTCTTCAGGAGGAGTCTTCAATGGAAGAGAGTTCACGCATTTCTACTATTCCATTACCTATTCCTCCTCCCTCACCTATACCTTCACCATCTATCATTGGAAATATCAGTATCCCTCCGTTACCTCTACCTTCACCACCCACCACTCCTCGATTCCGCCTCCCTCTCTTCCTCTCCAGGTGTACACTCGACGGAACAGGAGACCAGCTCCCGTGCTTAGCTTACCAGCTCCATCACCTGAAACGTTGACAGGGACTCAAGGTAATCTTTCTTCCACCCAACATCTGATGTCCAATTTTGTTTCATATGCCTTGTTAACCCCCCTACACAGAAGCTTTGTTTCCTCCCTATCCGCCATCTCGATTCCCTCCACCTGGCAGGAAGCCATTGAGCATCCTAAGTGGAGAGGTGCCATGCATGAGGAGATGTTAGCCCTTGAGAAGAACCACACTTGGGACCTATCGACTCTCCCTCCAAGAAAGACTGTGGTGGGATGTAAGTGGGTGTTTTCGGCCAAGCAAAACCCCCAAGGGATAGTTGAACGGTATAAGGCTCGGTTAGTTGCCAGAGGTTATACTCAAACTATGGGCATTGATTATCAAGAAACCTTTGCGCCCGTGGCAAAGATGAACTCCATACGTGTGCTCCTCTCATGTGCCGCCTGCAGAGGGTGGACACTGTCCCAGTTGGATGTAAAGAATGCTTTTCTGCATGGGGAGTTAAAGGAAGAGGTGTATATGTCTTTACCACCGGGGTTTACCCCAAGAGATTCTGAAGGTAAAGTGTGCAGGCTTAAAAAGGCGTTGTATGGCTTGAAACAGTCTCCCGGGCCTGGTTTGGTCGATTCCATAAGGCTATGGTGAGTTTTGGATACTCCCAAAGCCATGCTGACCACACCCTGTTCGTAAAGCACATACAGGGTAGAGTCACTGCCCTCATTGTCTATGTTGATGATATTGTTATAACAGGTGGTGACATTATAGAGATTGCAAAGCTCAAACAGAGGCTGACAAAGGAGTTCAATGTGAAGGACCTTGGAGATCTCCGATACTTCTTGGGGATTGAAGTTGCTCGTTCTAAGCATGGAATATTCATCTCCCAAAGGAAGTACATCTTGGATTTGCTTCAGTCGTCTGGAATGAGTGGATGTCGCCCTGCTGACACCCCTATTGAAGCTAACCATGGGCTAGGAAGGGATGATGGCTCTCCGTTGGTGGATATTGCTGGTTTTCAACGATTGGTTGGGCGTCTCATTTATTTAGCCCATATTCGTCCTGATATCACATATGTTGTTGGCGTCATAAGCCGGTTTATGCATTCACCCAAAGCCAGGCAATTGGAAGCTGCCCACAGGATTCTTCGCTATCTCAAATCCTCTCCAGGGAAAGGTATCCTGTTTTCTCCGAACAAAGAATTAAATGTGGAAGTATACACCGATGCCGACTGGGCAGGATCTGCTGATGATAGGAGGTATACATCTGGATATTGCTCGTTTGTTGGAGGAAACTTGGTCACCTGGCGAAGTAAGAAACAACATGTGGTGGCCAGATCAAGTGCTGAGGTGGAATTTCGTTCGATGGCACATGGAATCTGCGAAGGCTTCTGGATCCGATCTCTCCTGAATGATCTTGGAATGAAACATAATGATCCTATGAAACTCTACTGTCACAGTAAAGCTGCTATCAGTATTGCTCACAACCCTGTCCAACACGATCGCACGAAACATGTCGAGGTTGACCGTCACTTCATCAAAGAGAACATTGAGAGAGGTGTTGTGACCACTCCGTTTGTCTCGTCTGGACAACAGCTTGCGGATGTTCTCACAAAAGGATTAAGCTCTCGAGCCTTTGATGGGCTTATATGCAAGTTGGGCATGAAAGATATCACACGCCCAACTTGAGGGGGACTGTTAGATTTGGGGGTTATTTTTCCTTTGTTTGTTATTTTATCCTTTTGTGTTTTTTCCTTTTGTACCCTTAGGGTTCTCTCCTATATATAAAGGAGACCTGCCTTTGTTCAATCAAGTGAATATCATTTGCAACAGGTATATATGGGAGTGTTACTAACAATTATCAATCATCATTAGAACATAAAATGAAGTGTAGGTGTGATAGTCTAAGACTCTATGATAATATGATGTCTCAGTGATTTGAATAAATTTCATGCAACAACAATTAGATAGAGGATGTTAATGTGTTCAGGTATTTGGCGCTAAAAAAATCAAAATTAATAGCGACAGAAATGAGAATCAAGATGGATAGACCAAAAAATAGGAAGGATAAATTAAGAAATCAATATTTTAGAGCAACGATTGGGGCATAGAGACTAGGGGTGGTATTGACTCCAAGCAAACGATGAAGAGCCTCCATTAATTCATGCATACACTAACGATGAGGATTAGGATGATGGTTTTTTCTTGGCAGGAGGATGATGGTTAGAATAATATCTATCAAAGATAAGATAAAATAATTACAGTTAGGTGGTTTGGACAATGAAAGAAGTTGCCACATCAATGAGTACAAAGCATGGAGGCTAGGGTTTGATCGACTCAAACTGACTCATGAAGACATCCATAAATTCTAGCACACACTAAGACGATGATTTGGATGATAGTTGGAGTGATATCAATCAAAGATAGGATAAAAGAAAATGCACTTAGGTGGTCTGAACAATGAAAGGAGACGCCTAAATAGGTAGTTTTTTAATTAAAAAGATTATTTTACTTAAAATTAATGCTTAAAATACTTAATATTTCAGCTTAAAATTGCTTGAGGCTTGGATTTATAGAACATTCTGTGATCGTGAAATTAGTTCTGATATTTCAATTCGAAATATTAGCGCGTTACAAGTTATAATCGATCTTATTGAAAATATAGAGAATGAATTTGTCATCTCTATCAAGACGATTCTACATCGTTAGATATTTATTCTAGTCCTTGTAGTACGGACTATATTCCAATCATTTCTTCAATTAAGAAAATAGACGAGTAGGAATCCTCTTTCCCTGCTTGGAAGGATAGTACCCTCATAATTATCCATGATTGTTTTTGTAACGCCGCCTTTATCGGCTACCCCACAATTAATCACATTCATTTCATTCATCATCAAAGGCGCAAGGTAAGAACATTCAGCATGCATTAAAATAGAAATATTCATTTTATGACAAAGCACTAAAGGAAAATGCAATACAAAATAGAACTTTTCATTTCATTTTATTTGAGTTGCAACAATTTAGATGACACGAAAAGCCCTTTTTATATAATAGACAAAAGTTAGGGCTTACAAAAGTTGTATCATATGCAAACATATTAACTTACATCTAACCAACAACTAGAATATGTGCATGATAAACAGTCGAGAACAAACCACATAAAATAAAACTGAAATCTATCATGCAAGCAGTCCGGGCCTACAGCTCTCCCAGTTGAGGATCAAGTACTTCATATACTACATTGTTGTAGTCACCTCCACCCGGAGGCGATACTTCTTCCTTATATGGAGTCGTTTCTTCTACGTCATCTATTTACGGTTGTCATAGGGAGCTGCCTCTTCCTTCACCTATATTAATTTATTTATCTAAGGGATTAGTCAAAGGACTAAGTGAATTCTTACCTTTTTAATTATTTACAGGAGTAATAAGGATTTGCAAAAATTTATAAGATCAATGGCTGAGTATCATTATTATCTTCATTATTATATTGCTTCTTAAAAATATACTTTTAAATTTTGCTTTCCTAGTAAGTGTTAAGCGCTCAATTGAATCATTTTCTACGTACATTTTTACATTATCATTCGTATCATCTTATCATTCTTCATTGTATTTTCAGCTTCCTTTGTTGGGTAATAATGTTAAGAATAAATTGCATCATTCATTCATGTGTCTTTTGAATAACAAGTTCACATTGTTTTCATATTCAGGCAATGAACTAGTCTGAAGTTCAATCAGGATAAGATTCAAGCATAATAGGAGGACATTCACACCCCACCTTTATTTAGGTTAACCGTTAACAAAGCCCTTACATCGATGCATCATCCATATCTTTTTCTTTCATAACATTCACCATTTCTATCTACTCACTCACATTAATGTGGATCATATTATTGATTTCATTTCGTTTAGTGGACCAATTGCAAGTATACCATGTGTAACACATGCAAGCATTTAATACTGAAATCGAATATTGATTTCAAGCATAATAGGAGGACATTCACACCCCACCTTTATTTAGGTTAACCGTTAACAAAGCCCTTACATCGATGCACCATCCATATCTTTTTCTTTCATAACATTCACCATTTCTATCTACTCACTCACATTAATGTGGATCACATTATTGATTTCATTTCGTTTAGTGGACCAATTGCAAGTATACCATGTGTGACACATGCAAGCATTTAATATTGAAATCAAATAAAAGTAAAGAAGTACGAACTCACCCCAATTTTACACTTCTATTTATCCTCGAATCATTTTCTCTTCCTCTACGTGATGTCATATTTTACAAAATTCATTGGGGGTCAGAATTCAACGGGTCTGGAGATCATACGTTTGGCAATTTATATCATTTCACCAACATTTCTATTTGCTCTCATACGAGTTACATTTGCTCGGAATAGACAACACTAATGTCCTTAGGATGATGGGTGTGCCAATCATAAATAATATGTATCCAAAGTTGAAGTTAACATGACCAAATGAATACAATTACCGCCTCCAATATTCTAACATAATAAACCATAAGCATCTTTTTCAAAATTCATATATGCAACCCTCCAAAATAAGAAAAACAGCTATTTCCATTGTTACAATAATTGCTTCCATATAATTTAAAAATCTGAAATGGACGAATGGCTATCAACTTGCCAATCTAATGCACACTTTCAAATACAACTTCTTTCTATATGATTAGCCGGTCCATACGGTCAGAAGAGAGAATAATGGCAGCTTTGGCCATCTAAACTTCAATGCAACAACATATTTCACCTATATCACCTTTTGTAACATATTAAATGACCACCAACCAGTCCGCACAAGTTGACCAGCATCTAGTTAAAACAATATCCCCAAATTAAATTTTAGAAACATGCAGCCAGCTCATAATTCACCTATATCACCTTTTTTTAGAAGGAGACGAAAACGAATTCCAGAATCGCCACTGCCTCCTATGAAACTTACTATTTTGAGTTTATTCTCCCGAGAACCTCTAAAAATTTCGCCAGGAAAAATTCTATCGCTTCACTTAGTTATCTTTTCATAATTTATTGATTAATGAGCGTAAGAAACCTAAATAAGATTTTACCTCACTGCGACGATGGATCGATCAATTACGCTCACGGTTAGACCCTGAAATATACAGAGCACGAAGCATAAATTTTTGGGTGTTACAGATCGACCAACCTTTCTACTGACCCATATTACTTTATGGAAATAAAATGTTCAACTTCGGTTAATTGATCAATAATCACTCATATGTCATTATTACTAGCTTTCCTCATTCGTAGTCTCATGACAAAATCCATAACTATATCATCTCACTTCCATTCAAGGTTAGGCAAGGATTGTAAATATCCCCTGGGTTTATATTCTGCCTTCACAACTTGACAAGTGTGACATTTGGCGATATAATTAATCATATCGCTCTTTCTTCCAGGACGCCAAAACTATTGTTTCAGGTCTTGATACATTTTTCGTCCATTTACCTCTAAAAATTTCGCCAGGAAAAATTCTATCGCTTCATTTAGTTATCTTTTCATAATTTATTGATTAATGCGCGTAAGAAACCTAACTAAGATTTTACCTCACTGCGACGATGGATCGATCAATTACGCTCGCGGTTAGACCCTGAAATATACAGAGCGCGAAGCATAATTTTTTGGGTGTACAGATCGACCAACCTTTCTACTGACCCATATTACTTTATGGAAATAAAATGTGCAACTTCGGTTAATTGATCAATAATCACTCATATGTCATTATTACTAGCTTTCCTCATTCGTAGTCTCGTGACAAAATTCATAACTATATCATCTCACTTCCATTCAGGGTTAGGCAAGGATTGTAAATATCCCCTGGGTTTATATTCTGCCTTCACAACTTGACAAGTGTGACATTTGGCAATATAATTAATCATATCGCTCTTTCTTCCAGGCCGCCAAAACTATTGTTTCTGGTTTTTATACATTTTTCGTCCATTTAGAATGGATCGAATATTATTAGGTACTTCATAGAGTATCTCTACTTGAAAAATAATAACGTCAAGGATACATAATTTTTCATTCGTATAAATAACTCATGATTTCCTTTTAAACAACCATGAAATATGATATATGAATTCAATTCATGTTCATTTTATGAAAAAAAATTATTAATATTAAGATCTTAATTTTTATTTCTTTAGATTTTTCTATTTTCACATAGAAGAATTATGACTAATTATTCTGCAAATTCGATTGATCGTTAAGAATTGATTTTCTGTCACGATGGAACAACGAAATAATAGTTATTCCAAAAGTTGCTTCAACAACTGCAATGGCTATAACAAAGATTGAGAAAATTTCTCCTTTTAATTGTCGACTATCAAATATATCAGAAAATTCGACGAGATTCATATTTACCAAATTCATAAGAAGCTCAAGATACATAAGTGCTCTAACCATGCTTTGACTTGTGATTAGTCCATAGATACTGATAGAAAATAAAGAAACACTCAGAAAAAGTACATGCTCTAACATCTTGATCCATTTCAATATAAACACAAATTCAACTAATTAAGTTGAATAGAACAGAAGAATTACAGGATAAAATAGTATACTCATAGTAGAATGAAACAAAAAAGATTGAATCCTTTTTCATTCTTTGAATTCTCAAAATAGAAGTTCATATTTCTTATCAAATATGATTAATACATTAATGGCTCCCACAAAAATAAGTTCATATTTCTTATCAAATATGATTAATACATTAATGGCTCCCACATAAATAAGGAACTGTGCGGCAACTACAAAATTGGAATTCAATGAAATATAGAGTAAGAATATACAAGCAAGAACCAATCCCAATGAAAAGGCGGAATCAATAGGATTATTCTCAAAATAAGTAGTTGATTGGTCATTTTTTACCTTCTCAAGAAATTTAGTAAAAACTGGATCTTTATCCAATGCTTTTTTAACTCTTTCCTTGATTGGTGCTCAATCATCATTTGGTAGAGTTAGCCTTGAGTTTGGGACGTGATTGCAAATGTAAGAATCTCTAATTTATGCAATTCTTGAATTAACAGTTTCTACTCAGTCAGCTTCACTGCCATGGACGTCACACTCTTTGTGCTTAGGGCATCAGCTACAACATTATTTTTTCCTAGGTGATATTTTATGTTTAAAATTCTAACAATCGCCTTTGTCGTAAATTTTTTTCCTTATGGGAGAAAATGTATTTTAAACTCTTATTATCAATAAAAATTTCAAACTGAGTACCATATAAATAATGTCGCAATATCTTTAACGCAAACATAATCGCTGCCAATTTCAGATCATGAGTTGGTAAATTCTTTCGGGATCCTTCAACTGTCTCGAAGCATATGCGATCAAGACACACTCAAGGCCATTAAGAGACGTGTCATTATAAATTAGAAAACCTTTAGTGTTGCACGACATTACCAACATCAGTGTTGTTGTTAATCTCTCTTTCAATTCTCTGAATACATTTTGACATTCATCATTCCAAGTAAATTAACATTCTTCCGAGTTAACTTAGTAAGTGATATGACAATCTTAGAAAAATCTTTTACGAACTTCCTGTAATAGCCCGCTAAACCAAGAAAACTTTTCATTTCTGTTATAGTAGTCAGATGTTATCTCGTAGGCCTCGATAAAAACGAAAAAATATTCTTCTTCATTATTAACCAAAGCACTACCATAATAGGCTAACTGAGTGAAGTCTGTTTCATATTGCACGGCCGATCGACTCTCCCAGGAATTCATCCCAAGGGATACCAGCATGAGTCCATCTAACATATCTTCCTTGCTTCAAGCTATCCCACCATCTTTTTGCATCTCCATCCAAGAGGAATGTCACTAAGTCGATCCTTCGTTCATCTGGACACTTCATTGCTTCAAATGTTGTTTTTATTTTCTTAATCCAATCTTTTGTCTCCACTGATGTTAAACCACCACGAAAAGTTGGCAGCTTCATTCCCAAAAAGTGCTTCAAATATAAATCATTTGGCTCTGGCGGTGCAATAATACCCGTCCTTATGGCTTCCGCCAAAGTCAAAATGATATCAACTATTGGAAGATTTGACCTTTCTGCACTACTTTCCCTTGTCATACTAACCTGTTCCACTTTAGTTTCTCCTCGTTGAATTCTACTCGTCTAAATTCGGGAAGGTTCCTGCAATAGGTAAACTTAACTTCAAAGGCTGAAAGGACTCTCTTCAAAATGTCATGATTTTGTTCCAATTGTTGTATTAAATTATCCTTTTAAGTGCTCATGTCACCCAAAGGTTCTAAACTAGCTCTAATACCAATAAATTGCAACGGCCCCCATTATCAGCTACCGCCACAATTAATCATAGTCATTCCATTCATCATCAGAGGCGCAAGGTAATATTCGGCATGCAAAAAAATAGAAATATCCATTTCATGAGAGAGTAGTAAAAGAAAATGTTGTACAAAATAAAACATTTCATTTCATTTTAATTTAAGGTACAACATTTTACATGACACCAAAAGCACTTTTAGATAATACACAAAAGTTGGAGCTTACAATGTCAGAAACTAAAGGTAGCGCAAATAGATTGACAGCATCGTTGTTGTGCGAACAATAAATTGCAAACAAAAAAATTTGTGACCTACGCTAGAGAGGATCGTCATGAGCATAAATTAACTAACTTTTCTCTAATTGTGTAATTAAAATCAATTCAATTATCACTTTGAATTATATATGTGAGACACCAAAATGAAGTAAAGGCAACTAAATGAAATGAAGTTCGCTACAAAAATTGAGTGCAGAAAATAAAATCGTGTATCGTTTTTTATTCGGCCTCGTGTCAAGCAATTGCCACTATTCTCAACAACGAACTCGTATTGGCTCTAATAAAGTTGGAAAGTCTTGATGATTCAGAGACCATTTACTGTCTTGGAGTCAATTAGACTTGCATATGCAATTTTAAATCTCTGCTACCTTTGAATCAAGTGGATGATTCAAGGGATGAGGGTTGTGCCTCCTCTTATTTATTTCCTTCTCTAGTTATCGTGAAGAAGATTTGATGGACTCTTCCTCTTGGGCTGAAAACAGGGCCGAATCAGGATATATCCTTCTTTACGCCTTGCGCGATGAAGGATGAAAAAACCCGTGAAAATCACAGATGTGTCTAGAGAAGAGGCGGAAATCGAGATCGGACAACTACAAGTTTGACTCCTAAAGTAGCAAAGGAAGAAAGAAGACCAAACACAAACTTCTCTCGGCAATTTCTCCTTTTGCCTGGGCTGAAGATCAGGAGAAGAGTTTTTAGCGTCGGCTATGAACAGGGGCGAGAGGTTGATTAAGTAAAACCACAAGCCTTATGTTTCCCCGTGTTCACGTTCGAAGAGGAATTAATGCAATCATGGATTAAGTGATTAATGACTGGTACATCCCTTTTATAGAATAGGTAAAATTTTGATTAAGAGGATAAAATGACTAAATTAGCCCTCAAACTCTTTTTAATGTCAAATTCATCCACTCAAGAAATTAAGTTAGGCATGCAAATTTGCAATCAGTCAATCTAAACATGGCAAGGGTAATACCTAGCTCGCGCAGTGAAAATCTAAACATGTCTAGCCCACCTATCACGGGTTTAGACAATTCGCGCAAACCAAATGTGTCGCACACTAGCTAGAGAACCAAATAAACTCGCAAGGATGTGTACGCTTGATCGAGACGACGTGATTGGTTTAGTCCACTCTAAATTAGAAAAACTAACATTCTCATTTAGACTATATCAATCATAATTTAGGACAATCATGAATAATGAGACTCCACTAAAACTAAAGGTACTACAGTGAAGCTCACATCTTGAGTTCACTCCACACATCAATCCGGTCCAACTGAATCTTCCACAATGAATCATAAAAGCTTATAAATTCAATCGACAAGGACACAATGTAGTTATAAAGAGTTAAAACGCACTGAAGAGGTAATCACAAATAGTTAATTAACTCACTGGTCAAATAATTTCTGAACTAAATGCACTAAACCATGTTGTGAGAAATTATTAATGCTCAAAAGAGTGTCTCAATTAAATGATTATCTTATAATTTAATTAATGTGTTAAGGAGACAAAAGATCACGGCAATATGAATTAAATGAATGTTCAAATTTTATACTTGAAAATGACACTAGTTTCAAGACTTATAAATGAATTGTGACGTATTACATGAAGTTGTGAGTATCAGAGCTGAATGATACCCCATGTGACTAAAAAATTATGTTCTAATTCAAACTATATCCATTTGCAAACGATAGTATATATATATATATATTATTTGAAGTGCAAAATAAATTGACAGATGAAAATTATATTTATTGGAGTTATACATAGTCTCCCACTAAATAAGTACATCAATGGACTCTACAAGGCCTATGCTATAGGCAGGCTTCTTAAAAATATTCAGTCGAAGCCCCTTGGTAAGTGGTTCAGCTACCGTATCACATATCTCAATATGCTCTGTGGTGATATCATATAGTTGAATATATGCATTTAATAATTATTTTTTGTGCCGTATCAAATGAAATATGTTATGTGTGTATCCTCATATATATGTAAGCTTGGTGTAACCCGCTTTTAGCCGATCTAGCGGCCCGCATGTTTCCTTATTGTTGTTGTCGTGTTATTTGTATCTTCTATGTTATTTCGCGTCATGCTATGTAACTTTTATTTTGGTACCGTAGTTCGGCATGTGAACCCGACCAACTCACATGACCATAAATAAATGGTCCGGTGTGACGAGTGTGTGGCGAGAGCGATACTACCCCCTATTTATTTTAACGTTGGGCTGCATGTATCCAATTGGGCTGCATATAACTAATTATCTCTCAAATTGAACCCTAGGGTTTGGGATTGGCTATAAAAGGGATGGAAAGGGGGGCTGGTCCTTCACGTTGGCTGAGAGAAAGAAACTTCTTTTCTCTCGGCCGCTACTTCTCGCGAGTCCTGCTGCCGTGCGCCTATTCCCCTCCTCCGCTCGATCATCGGCCGCTGTTTCCCCTCTCGATCCGGCGTCGACTTCGGAACTCTCTTCCGCCGGCGTCGATAGCAGCTGTGATCCCTTCGAGCCCGTCCATCCTCTGTCTTACCGCTCCGCTCCGGACGTCGACTGCGACGTTATTTCCGTCCGGCCCGGCCTTTCTCCCATGTTTTCTTTTTCCAACCTGCTACGCTACTCTCCTCCGTTCAGCTCCAGACGTCGACCGCGGCTTCCCTTCCGTCTGGAGCCCGGCTGCCGCTACTTCCTGCCGAACTAGAAGCGGCAACCTCCTCCCGATCCTTCCTCCAGTCCACCCGCTGTTGGCCCTTTTGGACCCAAGGTGAAACCCTCTCCCCCTCTCAATCTCCATTCCAGCGTTTGTGTTTGGTTTATGCAGCCCAAATTTAACTTGCAAAAATTAACGGGGTAGCATCGTTCTTGTTGTGCACCGTCTCGCCGTTTTTTCCGTCAAACGTGTCCTAAATCTTCGTGGAAGAAATTTAAAAATAACATTGCGGACGGGTATTATCCACCACCACGGAGCGAAGGGTCTTAAACCCGCTGATTTTCGGAGACCGTGAGGGTTGTTACCACCTTAACGTAATTGAGCATACCAATTTTATTTCGCGCCAAAATTATTTGCACCGTTATTTAGTAGTTCTGAAACGAGATTACATCAATTTGGTGTGGCTGCTGGGATATCTCACTTTCATCGTGGGATAACCGAGCGTATCGGTGTTCAGAATTTCTAAATTGTGGTTGTGGTCCAAATTTAATCCATGGAGTCGAGAATGGCGAATGTCGAGGGAGGGTTAGCGGAGCTCACCACTCGTATGGGAGACCTTATGACTGCCGTCGCGACACTCTCCACCTCTGTCACGACACTATCCACTTCCGTGCGCGACACCAACCAAGTTATGCTAGGGCTGCGCACCTCCGTCAACAACATAGAGGGCCTTATCCACGTGGGGGGTCTTCCTGCACAACCTGCGGTGCCACCTCGAGCACCACAGAACCATATGCCCCAAGAACACAATCCGGGTGACATAGGCCCCCAAGATCCTAGACATGCACCTAGGTGGGATGCGGGAGTCAAACTTGATGTCGGAGACTTTGAAGGCACCCTCGATCCTGAGAAGTGTCTCGACTGGTGCGAGCGTTTAGAGAGATTCATGACCTGGAAGCACACTCCTGCCCACCAACAGGTGGAGTATGCATCTTTAAAACTGAAGGGACCCGCCATCACTTGGTGGGGACAAACAGAGCGAATGCGTTACACTATGGGATTACCTCCCATCACCACTTGGGTTGAGTTCAAGACTCAACTCAAAAAGAGGTATGTCCCTACGGACTTTCTGCAGACCCTGTATCGTAGGTACCACAACCTGTGACAGGAGAGGATGACAGTGGACGAGTACACGGACGAGTTCCTTACGCTTCAGGCTCGGTTAGACTTACGTGAGGAGGATCACATGGTGGTGGCCCGTTACCTCAACGGATTGCGGTACGCCATTCGTGATCAGTTAGAGCTGCACGACTTTCAAGACTTGGGAGAGGCTTCCAGCCGCGCTCGACGTGTGGAGGCCCTCCAGAAGAGGACCGGAGGACAGAGGTCAGTTGATCGAGCCTCACACACATCACCTCTGAGTTCCACTGAGCGGCCTAGTCCGACAACCATTCCGCGGCCCCCAAACCCTAATAGACCCCTACTACCAGCCCCCACTCCTCCCGGCACAGCACCTGCTGTCGCCAAGGGGAAAGAGGCAGAGGGCTCCCGCCCGGTCTTTCGTTGTTTCAAATGTATGGAGCCGGGACACAAATCGTCTGAGTGCCCCCGCCGCCGATTCACTGCCATAGTCGAGACCGATGATGGCCGAGAGCCCGAGTATGGGATTTGGGATGAGGACGTCACTACTGACGTGACAGTCACACCAGGGATCGAGTACGAAGTAGAAGGCGAGCAGCCTACTCATCTAGTCTCTGTCATGCACCATAGCCTCTTGAGTCCGCGCGTCACCACAGACGACGCATGGCTGCGCCACAACATTTTTCGCACCACTGCTCGTATTCAGGAGCACTTCTGTTCCGTCATTTCGGATAGCGGGAGCATGGAAATTTTTGTTTCCCAACTGATGGTGGAAAAACTAAAGCTTACTACTCAGATTTTAGAGCGGGCATACGAGTTGTCTTGGGTCACTAGCGGCACCACGATAGTTATTACGCACCGTTGCCTCGTATCGTTCTCCATTGGGAGCACTTACTAAGATTCTGTGTGGTGTCACGTCGCCCCTCTGGACGTGTGCCACATCCTGTTGGGCCGTCCGTGGCAATACGATCGGCACGCTATTAATGACGGACGCAGGAACACCTACACCTTCGAGCACCAGGGCCGCCGAATTGTTCTTCTTCCCCAGAAGGATAGCCTAGTTCCACGGCGACTCCCACCCTTTCCTGCTACACACACCGATGCTCTCACTCACCATACACCCACCATCACCTCCACCGCCTCTCCCGCTACTGTCTACCCGTCCATCACGATGATTATGACCGCTCGACAATTCTGTCGAGAGGTGGAGGACAAGGGTATAGTTTACATGTTGCTGGGAAGAGAGTCCCCCACTCCTACCACTGAGATACACCCACGAGTACAGCCATTAGTCGCAGAGTTTCATGATCTCACTCCGGACGAGCTACCCGACCAGCTTCCCCCCCCTACGGGATATACAGCACTGTATTGACCTTGTCCCGGGAGCTAGTTTGCCACACTTACCACATTACCGCATGAGTCCACGAGAGCACGAGGAGCTTAGAAGACAGGTATCTGAGCTCCTCCAAAAGGGGCTCATACGCGAGAGTCTTAGTCCCTGCGCCGTCCCTGCCCTTCTTGTCCCCAAGAAGGACGGAACGTGGCGCATGTGTGTTGATAGCCGTGCTATTAATAAGATCACCGTCAAGTATCGTTTTCCGATTCCCCGACTGGACGACATGCTAGATATGTTGAGCGGCGCAAAGATCTTCTCCAAGATTGACCTTAGGAGTGGCTACCATCAGATTCGGGTACGCCCCGGAGATGAGTGGAAAACCGCCTTTAAGACCAAGGAGGGGTTGTACGAATGGATGGTCATGCCCTTCGGACTATCCAACGCACCGAGTACTTTCATGAGATTGATGACGCAGGTTCTACGCCCCCTGATCGGGACTTGTGTTGTCGTCTATTTTGATGATATCTTGATCTATAGTACCGAGGCGGATCAGCACATCACCCACCTGCGCCAGGTACTTCAGATTTTACGCGAGCATAGGCTGATTATCAACCTGAAGAAGTGCACGTTCCTTACCGATAGTCTCACATTCTTAGGCTACATAGTGTCCTCTGAGGGCATCCGGGTCGATCAGGAAAAGGTGAGGGCGATTATCTCCTGGCCCACTCCCAGGAGCTTTACGGAGGCCCGTGGATTCCACGGACTAGCATCGTTCTATCGGCGTTTTATCCATAATTTCAGCACCCACATTGCCCCCATCACAGATTGCCTCAAGAAGGGCCAATTCACATGGACCGCCGAGGCTGAGGCAGCATTTCTCCTCATGAAGGAGAAGATGTCTAGCGCTCCCGTGCTAGCTCTCCCCGACTTTGAGAAAGTATTCGAAGTAGACTGCGATGCCTCACACATTGGCATAGGAGTTGTCTTGAGCCAGGAGGGCCGTCCTGTAGCCTTCCATAGTGAGAAGCTTGACGATGCAAAGACTCGATACTCGGCCTACGACATTGAGTTTTTCGCCATCGTTCAGGCCCTCCGTCATTGGCGCCATTATCTTATCCAGCGTGAATTCGTGCTGAACACGGACCATGACGCGCTGCGACATTTGAACTCCCAAAAGGAGGTCAGACGCCACGCGAAGTGGGCTGCGTTTTTGCAGGAGTACACGTTTCACATTCGACACAAACCCGGAGTGACCAACCGAGTGGCCGATGCCCTTAGCCGTCGAGCCCATTTACTCGTATCCCTTCAGCCGAGGATCACAGATTTAGATTCCCAGCGAGACTCCTATGCTACTGACCCTGACTTTGGCACCATTTGGGAAGAATGCCGTACGAGGGGTGCGGACAGTTCCGGCCACTATATTCTGAGTGAGGGGTATCTATTTCGGGGCACTCGCCTGTGCATCTGCCGAGGTCCTTTGCGTGAATTACTCCTCACTGAATTGCATTCCTCGGGATTAGGGGGACACTTTGGGCAGTCGAAGATGTTGGACCTCGCCATCACTCGCTACTACTGGCCACATATGAGGAAAGATGTCGTTCGATTAGTCCAGTCGTGTCACACATGCCAATTATTCAAGGGACAGTCTCAAAACACCGGGCTGTACTTACCGTTATCCATTCCAGAGCGACCCTGGGATGAAGTATCCATGGACTTCATCACTGGCTTACCCCCTACTTCCCGCCGGGTAGATGCTATATTTGTGGTAGTCGATAGGTTCTCCAAGATGGCCCATTTTGTACCTTGCCGAAAAACCTCCGACGCTGCACACGTAGCGCAGCTTTTCTTTCGGGAGGTCGTTAGATTGCACGGAGTCCCACGCACTTTTCTCTCGGACAGGGACACTCGTTTCATGGGTTATTTTTGGAAAACTTTATGGAGTAAACTTGGCACGAAGCTAAAATTTAGTAGTGCGTATCATCCCCAAACGGACGGGCAAACCGAAGTGGTCAACCGGAGTTTAGGAGACTTACTGCGATGTTTGGCGGGTGAACACCCTAAGCAATGGGATTTATTTCTTCCACAAGCTGAATTTGCGTACAACAATTCCGTTAACCGCTCCACACAAAAATCCCCATTTGAGATTGTGTATGGTTTTCCCATTCCTCACTTCTTGGATCGTCACTCCCTCCCTTGCCATGAGCGCCTCTCGTTCGATGCTACTACTTTAATTGATCAAATTAAATTACTGCATAAATCAATTCATAAACAGTTGCAGGTAACTTCCGAAAAGTATAAGGTCGCGGCGGACATGCACCGTCGCGAACTTCACTTTTCCGAGGGAGATTGGGTGTTGGCTCACTTCCGCAAGGAGAGGTTTCCCACAGGGTCATATCATAAGCTCCAACAGCGGCGTTTCGGACCTTTTCAGGTGAGGAAGCGGTTGGGGGAGAATGCCTACCTTCTGGATTTGCCATTGGAGTTCGGCACGTCCCCCATCTTCAACATTTCCGATCTAGCGTCGTTTTATGGTTCCCCGCCCGAGCTCCCAATACCACCACCGCCGTTGGGGTCGAGCACCGAGACAGGGTTCCAACCCACCTTCACGCCCACGGATGAAGAGATCGAGCAAGTCCTTGACGTTCGTGAGTTCCAGACTCGCCATGGAACATATCAGAAGTATTTAGTCACGTGGCGAGGACGGGACATCTTGGACAGTTCTTGGATCAGCACCAAAGAGCTACAGCGACGTCGCCCGGATCTCTCCATTGCCATCATGAACGCCATCTCGCCGGAGTCGAGCCCTTCAACCCCGGGGGAATTGGTGTAACCCGCTTTTAGCCGATCTAGCGGCCCGCATGTTTCCTTATTGTTGTTGTCGTGTTATTTGTATCTTCTATGTTATTTCGCGTCATGCTATGTAACTTTTATTTTGGTACCGTAGTTCGGCATGTGAACCCGACCAACTCACATGACCATAAATAAATGGTCCGGTGCGACGAGTGTGTGGCGAGAGCGATACTACCCCCTATTTATTTTAACGTTGGGCTGCATGTATCCAATTGGGCTGCATATAACTAATTATCTCTCAAATTGAACCCTAGGGTTTGGGATTGGCTATAAAAGGGATGGAAAGGGGGGCTGGTCCTTCACGTTGGCTGAGAGAAAGAAACTTCTTTTCTCTCGGCCGCTACTTCTCGCGAGTCCTGCTGCCGTGCGCCTGTTCCCCTCCTCCGCTCGATCATCGGCCGCTGTTTCCCCTCTCGATCCGGCGTCGACTTCGGAACTCTCTTCCGCCGGCGTCGATAGCAGCCGTGATCCCTTCGAGCCCGTCCATCCTCTGTCTTACCGCTCCGCTCCGGACGTCGACTGCGACGTTATTTCCGTCCGGCCCGGCCTTTCTCCCCTGTTTTCTTTTTCCAACCTGCTACGCTACTCTCCTCCGTTCAGCTCCAGACGTCGACCGCGGCTTCCCTTCCGTCTGGAGCCCGGCTGCCGCTACTTCCTGCCAAACTAGAAGCGGCAACCTCCTCCCGATCCTTCCTCCAGTCCACCCGCTGTTGGCCCTTTTGGACCCAAGGTGAAACCCTCTCCCCCTCTCAATCTCCATTCCAGCGCTTGTGTTTGGTTTATGCAGCCCAAATTTAACTTGCAAAAATTAACGGGGTAGCATCGTTCTTGTTGTGCACCGTCTCGCCGTTTTTTCCGTCAAACGTGTCCTAAATCTTCGTGGAAGAAATTTAAAAATAACATTGCGGACGGGTATTATCCACCACCACGGAGCGAAGGGTCTTAAACCCGCTGATTTTCGGAGACCGTGAGGGTTGTTACCACCTTAACGTAATTGAGCATACCAATTTTATTTCGCGCCAAAATTATTTGCACCGTTATTTAGTAGTTCTGAAACGAGATTACATCAAAGCTTATACCTTCTATTAGGGCAACTCAATAGAATCATTTTTGTGTTCTCTACTCCGTATCAGAGCCTGACGTGTGCCGATCCTGATCATGCCTCTCTCTAGCGCTCATCAATCCCAGTCGCGCTCGTCAATCACGCGCTCGTCAATCATGCACTCATCAAACGTGCCCTCGCCGCTTCCCTAACTTTGTCGCCGACCCTCTTCCAGCTCCACAAGCAACACCTCTGCCAGCTCCGCAGCCCCTTCTTTGGGCTTTTTTTAGCCAACTTTCAGCGTCGGGACCTCAATCAGCCCTCTTCCAGTGTCGACACAACTCTGCAGTTCCTTCTCCAAGCTTCGTTCAGCAACCAGCGCCTTTCTCCGAGATTCCTCCAGTTTCGTAGCAACCCAGGGTCTTTCTCCGCCCGTTCTATGAGCGACTGTGTATCTCCAGTCATTTTGTCTTCCACAATTTCCGCCAGAGATATCATGGTCACATCATATGGTGTCCTTTCCGGTGGCGCAATCTAAGGGAGGCTCGTAGGGTGTGGGTCATATCATACTTTCTTGACTGATTCGTCTTGTTTGGTCTCTTCATTGCTCGCTCAAAGGGAAGACCGTGATGGGTGATTCTTCCGACATTTCATCCACCAATCGGAACGTTCGCTCTGGTGAACCTCCTCGAAGCCACGGGCAATTTGACTCGTTGAAGATCATTATTATTGCTTTGGATGGCACAAATTAGCTTGAGTGGTTTAGGGCAGCAAAACATGTTATACGGAATCAAAAGCTATATGGGCATATTGATGGAACCATTGTTGAACCACCAAGAACCGATCCTTCATAGAGAAAATGGGATGCATATAATTCTTTGGTTCTCTCATGATTTCTCCACTCCATTTTTCCAACAGGTCCACATTTGTATGCCTATGGATTCTGCTCATGAAATTTGGACTCGTCCCTGTGAAACCTATTCTCAGGATGGAAGCTCGACACAGATTTATGAGCTCACTCAAAAATTTGAGTGTTTTCACTAGGAACTGGATTACTTCAACACCTTTACTCCTGCGTGCATTGCAGATGTTGTGAATCTTTAGAAGAACATGGACTGTTTATGTGTTCATGTCTTTCTTATGGGGCACAATATGGAGTTTGATGTTGTTCTCTTGCATGTCCTCTACCGTGAGCCACTTCCGTCTCATAGGGAGGCCTTCAGTATGATCCTCAGTAATAAGAATCGTCGTCGCTTTATTAGTCCTTCTGTCATTATACTCTTGTTAGGATGGGTCGTAGCCCTCTTACTCATACTCCTCGTGTGAAATACTCATTTAGAATCAATGGGTCTACAATCTTTGGGTAACTCAGCTAATTCTCAAAATAGACTCAATTTCATCTCGCATCGCATCACATCACAAATCAGTATGAGGTCTAGAAACAACTTCAGTAAATGTCATTGGATCAACCATGTGTTCATTATCAAAATCACTCACTAAAATAAACTTCATAGTCTGAAGAAATTGCAGACCTCGCCTTATTGGATCTTCTAGAATGTGTTGGAACAACAATATTCTGCTAAGGAACCTCAATGGAGGCGTCTATAGCTGGAACCACTTCATCTGTAGGTACCATAATGGGTTCAAGTACCTCTAATCTTTCAATCATAGGTAGATTATAATTAATAGGTCTAACTTCCTCGGCATCTTCAATGGTGTGAGAGCAACTAAGTTGCACAGCAATATTAAACTCTAAAAACATGGTTATTTTTTACTACATAAATCAAAAGGTGTTTTGGGCACAGATTTAGATAGAAGTCTATTAAGTATGTAAATTGTCGTTTTAAGAGTTTCACCACAAAGAAATTTTGGTAGATTCGTCCTACTCGTCATCATATCATTAAGGGTGTGATTACGCCTTTCGGCCACATCATATTGTTCAGGACTACTCGACATGGAGTATTGAGCAACAGTGTTACAACACACCAAATATTTGGCAGGGACCTTTATGTTGCCCGAATGCATCGTCTCTGCCAAAATACTCGCCTCATTTATCATACCTAACAATCATAAAAAAATTCTCTAATTGTCTCTCGACTTCAGACTTGAATATCTTAAACTTATCAAGAGATTCAGACTTTTAATTAATCAAGAACAAAATATCATAGTGAGAGAAATCATTAGTAAAAGTAATGAAGTAGGTGCTTTTGCAGAGTATAGAAGAATAAGGTTCATTAATGTCTGTATGAATAATCTCCAATAAGACTAGACTACGTGTAACGTCTTTCTTTTCAAACTTGATTATTTTACCCTTACAACAGTCAACATATGTCTCCAGGCCAGTAAAGACAAGTGGAAAATAATGTTTTCCTTATTCAATCACTTTACTCTATCTCTAGAGATTTGGTCAAGTCTTTTACGCCACAACATAGAAGATTTTTCCTCAATTAGAGGTCTTATAGAAGCAATGTTCAATATACTAAATGAAATTGCATAAATTTCATTAGAAATAAGACATGTTCTATATAATTCATTAGACAATGAGAAATGACCTACAACTTATTATTCATAAAATAACAGAATTAAACCACCAAAAATGTTGAAAACATGATTAAGTTTATCTAGTGCAGAAACAGAAATATTCTTTGATATGCAGGAATATATAAAGTATTTTTTAACAAAAGCTTAAAATTAGAATCTAAAATCAAGCAAACATCGCGTATGAATCCGACTTCAACTTCAGTGTTATTCTCCATTGTGAATCTACACTCATCCTTGTGTGGTCTTCTCCTATTGGTGAACCCCTATTATGTGTAAGCAATATGATTAGTTGTTCGGCTATCAAGCCACCGGGAACTAGATGGGGCATCAATCAAATTAGAGACATATAGGATGAGTGCAAGAGAAATACATTTAGGTGTGCACCCACGCTTCATCATCTAATCTTTAAACTTCAGGCATTCAAACTTCATGTGTTGATGCATACCAAATTTAGGGCTTGGGTTTTAAAAAGGAAATTTGTGCTCTCTTAAAAATAATGTGGCATGAGTGAGATTTCACGAACTAATATCGTGTGATAATTGATCAAAAGATTTTTCTTACGCACGCAACTAACATTCGAACGTCGAATAATTATGAAATAACGCTCCACAGGCAAGCAAACAGTGAAATGAAACCGCAAGAATATTAAAAATTAATGACAAATAGATAGGAAAAATAATTATAGGCAATCTCTGAATTTTATAAGATCAATCAAAATACCAAACATAAAAAAGACGTTAACTGGCGAGCATTAAGAGGAAGGGTTATACCCTAGGTATTAATCAAATCAAAGGGAAAGGGGCCCGAAGGTGGCTCGGACTCAACGAAAAGATTAATCCTTGTTAACTGGAAGCAAAGGAACTTCAGGTGTGATAGAGGAAGGACCAGGAGTATGCGGACGTGATATCTGGTTGGTTGGGAGTTGACCCCGACTGCTGGAGTAAATCCAGGCCGGCAAAGGATATTGGAAGGGACGCTAGAACCGTAGAGGACCCTCGACGGAGGCGGCGGAGCAAGGGAAAGAGGTTGCGGGTTGTACAGAGGAGGTACACTGAAAGGGGATCGTCCTCGGTAGAAATATCAGACGGTGGGGATGTCGTCCTCGCTGGAAATAGCCGAGGATGGCTCGTCGGATCTCGTGAGGACCTCCGGTGGCAGCGCCGGGCTGTGGTGATCGTCGTCGGGTGGCCAGAAGTGGAAGGCTTGCTGGAAGGAAACCGAACGAAGACAGTAGTCCGTTCAGTTTCATTTTCCAGTACTTTTTTCTCGTGGGTGGGGCTGGCATAGATATAGGTAGGTTTTAAAGTTATTAAATGATAATAAATGGGGATTTCAAGAGGTTCAAGGTGGTGGTTTTAAGAAGAAAGAAAGCTTCTTTTATTGCTGGGAGTTAATATATGATTTTTAATGAGAATAAAGAAGGGATTTTCAAGGGTGGCTTTTCAAAGTTGCTGGCAGTAGTTTCAAGATGGTGATAATTTGAAGGTCAATAAAAAATAAAGTAGGAGAATTTAATTAGAGGGGGAAATAAAGAGGACGATTTAAATGTGTCCTTTCTTTTCATTTTCTTCATTAAAAGAAATTTTAATTTTAATTTCAGAACTCAAAATATGAAATTATAAATTCTGAAATTTAAATATTTAATTTATAAATATTTTTCAAAGGCAGACTTAATTATTACCTAGCCTAATTTGACGGACCTTTTTACTTAGAGTCTTATTGGATGGTCACGCCAATAAGCTAAACGACGTGCGCTAATGGCGTGCGCGAAACAAAACATGCAAACATGCGCGAAGACACACGCTAGACAAATAAAAAAAATAAACAAGTGCGAAGACAAGTTCAACAAAAATAAAAGACATGAAATACAAAAATAAGATGCGGCTCAGGTGAGTCAGGTTGCATTAATTCCCCCGGGGTTGAAAGAGCTCGACTCCGGCGAGACTGTGATGTGACCTGCTACTAGAATCTCCAAACGTCGGTCTGGCAAAACTCTGATACCGTCTTGCTGCTGAATAACCAAGACCAAAACAAACTCATCCAACAAAAACTAAGACTAAAACAGGGCTTGAGAAACTCCAAACTGTGGAAGGAAGTGGGGCAAAGGAAGGATCCTTCGCTACAGCTCATGACCTGTAGGGAAAACCTCTCTCTTGAAATGTGCAGGAAATCAATCTCCTTTGGAAAAATATAATCCCCGGTGATACAATCAACCATGGAATTGTAGTTTTCCAAAGATGCTCGCAAATAGTTAGTCATAATTTTATGCAAAAATATTTAAATGACAAATAAAAATCAGAGCATCAAAGAGTAGAGAATAAAAATGTGGGAGAGTGGGGATCAAGGAAACAAGGCAGGGAGGCAGCGCGATCAACCCGTGGAATCAGTAAATCATATCACATCATATGTTCGATTGCTAAACGATTACACACGTTAACAAAACCCAGATTAATTATCCCAATAATATTACTCGCTAGAGTCTGACTAATGCTACAAATTTTAAAACCGATCACAAAAATACTATTTAAAATTGTTAGAGTTATTAATATTTGAGTATTATTAATGTTTATGTGTTTAGTCCCACACCGCCTATCGGTGATGTGTCCGTCGTAATTCCTATATATTGCCCCCATTGTGGAAGAATAAAGAGCACCAATTATTTTCTTTTTCTCTCTTTCTACATGGTATCTGTAGAATTAGGGCTTTTTATTCCTATTAATACATACAAACATGTATATATACCTCTACAACATCTCTAAACGCACACCACTCCTATATGCACACCACACCTCTAATACATGCCAACACTCCTCAAGGTGGGCGAAACATGTTAACTAAGCCCATCTTGTCACAATTCCTCATCATGTCGTTTGAGCTGAGCCCCTTTGTCAAACAATCCGCAGCTTGATCCTTGGTGGTGACATAGCTAAGCTCCAAGAGTCCACTATCCAGTTTCTCTTTTATAAAGAACCTATCAATCTCGATATGCTTGGTCCTGTCATGGTGAACAGGATTGTTAGCGATGATGATTGCTGCTTGACTGTCACGCCATAGCTTCATCCCATCTCCTCGATCCAACTTCAGCTCCATTAGCATTCCTTTCAACCAGAGGAGTTCAGCGACCCCCAGAGCCATAGCCCTATACTCAGCTTTAGCCATTAATCGGGCTACAACCGGCTGCTTCTTGCTTCTCCATGAGATCAGGTTGCCTCCCACAAAGACGCAATAACCTGAGGTTGATCTCCTATCATCAACAAAGCTTGCCCAATCTGAGTCGCAGTATCCTACGATCTTTAAATGTTCGTTCCGTCTAAAGAACAGCTTTTTTCCTGGAGCAGATTTCACGTATCGAAAAATTTGGTACACAATATCCATGTGACAATTCCTAGGATCGTGCATGTAACGACTCACCACGCTCACAGCGAAGGAGATGTCTGGACGCGTGTGGCTCAGATAGATCAATCGCCCGACAAGTCTTTGATATCTCTCCCGATCAATTGGTTCCCCTGCCTCAGCACTCACCTTCTCTTTAGTGTCGATAGGCGTTGCAGCTGGCTTCATCCAAGCATCCTTGTCTCGGTCAGGAGATCCAGGGCATACTTTTGTTGAGACAGAACAATTCCCTTCGCACCATATGCAATTTCTATCCCAAGAAAGTACTTAAGAGAACCCAAGTCCTTCACCTCGAACATCTTCCCCAAGTCACACTTAAGACGCGCAATTTCCTCCTCGTCATCTCCCGTAATGATCATGTCATCCACATACACAGCAAGTATGGTGATGTGATGTTTCTCATTATGTCTGAAAAACACAGTGTGGTCGGCATTGGTTTGCTGATATCCCATCTCGACCATGGTCCTTTTGAAGCGATCAAACCATGCACGAGGGGATTGCTTCAGTCCATACAGTGCCTTCTTCAACCTACACACTCTGCCTTCCGTCATGGCTGTACCAAATCCAGGTGGGACCTCCATATATACTTCCTCAGCCAGATCGCCATGCAGAAAAGCGTTTTTCACATCCAATTGGTGCATCTTCCATCCACCATTGGCCGCCAGGCTGATCAGGGTACGAACCGCTCATCTTTGCAACAGGTGAGAACGTCTCGTCATAATCGATGTTGTATGTCTAGTTGTACCCTTTCGCAACCAATCGAGCCTTGTAGCGCTCGATTTTGCAATCCGGGTTCTGCTTTACGGTAAAGACCCACTTGCACCCAACATCCCTCTTCCCCGTCGGGAGCTGTGCTAGTTCCCACGTTTTATTCTTCTCCAGAGCGCGCATCTCCTCCTTCAATGTTGCTTGCCAGTTGTGGTCGGCTTTAGCTACCTGCCAACTGTTAGGTACAGTAATACTATCCAAGGATGCAATGAATGTTCCGTGAGAAGAAGAGATAGCATCGTAGGAGATAAATGAAGCAAGATCCCAACCATATCGATCAGGAGGATTACCCGCATTGCTGCGAGTGATCCTTCTGACAGAAGTAGTCGGGGATGTGGGAGAGATAGACTCACCGGGATGTGACAGTGGTTCAACTGGAGGTGCTTCCGGGATTGAGACGGGCATAGACGAGGGACTAGGCACTGTCGTTGTGGGTGCAGGTACGAGGTCAGGAGTTCTCCTTTCTCTTCTCTGATATGTGACAAGCTCTAATGAAGTTGTGGGTATCACACCTCTCACCTCCTCCTGCTCCTCATTTGTCCCTTGCTCCTCAACGGGTTTTTCACTATCTTTACTTAAATTTGTCACCAGGCTCTCCCATTCTCGGCCTTCATTCCTAAGATTGGGCTTTTCAGGTACGAGTAGAATCTCTTCCTGTGGGTAGTACTGCTCTTGCTCTCGGAAGTGGACATTCATGCTCACGAAACACCTTTTCTCGACTGGACTTCAACATGCATATCCCTTCTGAGTACCAGAATACCCCACAAAGATACATTTAATTGTCCTGGCATCAAGTTTGCCAACGCTTGTTCTATTATCCTTCACAAAGCAGACGCACCCAAAAACCTTAAGTGGAAGCATACCTCCGTTATGCCCTTGCAGCTCCTGACACAGGGATCTCCACCCTAAGATCTTCGATGAGATTCTATTGATTAACTGTACTACCGCTAACACTGCATACCCCAACAAGTGTTGGGGAACATTCAAGTGCAGCATCATGCTTCTTGCCACTTCCATCAGATGTCTGTTCTTCCTCTCAGCAACGCCATTCTGTTCAGAAGTGTATGCGCAAGTGGTTTGGTGCAGTATCCCGTGAGATGATAAGTACTCTGCAAGGGTCTTATTGGTATATTCCGTCTCATTATCCAACCTCAGTACCTTGAGTACTGCACCGTATTGAGTTTGGACATGCTTGTGAAAATTCTGGAAACAAGTGGGGATCTCACTCTTAGCTTTCATTAAATATACCCACGTGACATGGGAAGCACGGTCAATAAAGGTCACAAAGTATCTATAGCTATTAGAAAAATTAACTGCACACGGCCCCCAAACATCTGAATGCATGACATTAAACAAAGAAGAGCTTCTATGACCAGAACTAGCATAAGAGTTTCTTGTGAGCTTGCCTAGGTCGCAAGCATCACACACAAGTTTACTTTTACATGTTTTTTTTTAAATAGAAGGAAACAATCGTTCTAAAACACCAAAAGAAGAATGGCCTAAATGTCGATGGTGGAGAAGAATTGCCTCCTCTATACTTGTCTCCAGGTTCCCTTCCTTTATCTTCTCCGTCGCAGATACAAGTGCAGTGTCCAATCCCTGCTGATCTAGGTACCACAGCCCATCACGCCAAGTCTCAGTCCCAAGTATACGCCTCGTCTCTTTCTCCTGGAAGGTCACCTTGGGAATATCAAAGGAGACAGTACATTTTAGTTGGAGTATAATAGAGCCGATAGACAAAAGGATAACAGGAAATGAGGGAGCATGCAAGACATTGAATAGTTTTACCGAACATGTGCAATCGACCGTACCCTTACCAGCCACTGGCTGAAAGGTCTCATCCGCTGTCTGGATGCCATCTGGAGATGCAAGGCGTAAGTAGGAAGTGAACTTCCCCGAGTCCCTGGTCACATGTCGGGATGCACCGGAGTCAACAATCCACTCCGTCGTTCCAGAAGGATGAGCATACATAGCATGAGATGGCCCCTCAATGGCGTCTCCAGCTTGCCTCCTCTTGAGGCCCTCCATCTTGTTCATTAGACTCAGAAGAGTCAGCTCCTCCTCAGTGTAGATAACATCAGCCTTCTCATCACATTCACTAATGCCTCGATTGGCACGATAGCCACCTCTGCCACCATGACCCTGGCTACGTCCACAACCACCAAAATCCCCCTCCATGGGTGGTCTAGGGCAAGCATACAACAGATGACCTGTCTCCCCGCAGTTGTAGCACTATCGTGTTTCCTCTCGGGGTCTTGGAATACCCGTGCCAGTAGCCGCTAGTGTGGACTTTACGGCAGCGAAATCTCTCGTCCCTGCCTGGAGTTTGAACCGGGTCTCCTCCTGAATCATGGTCGAGATAGCCTCAGCCAGAGTGGGGATCTTCGTACCTGACAGAAACAAAGCTCTCCTCTGATCGAACCGTTCATTTAATCCATTCAAGAACCTCATGGTCCTCTCTTCTACTATAATCTTGGAAGCCTTACACTGTGGGTCACTGCAACACATACCACCAGAAGCATGGTCATAGTTCACGCATAGTCGTTCTAACTCTGATGCGTACTCCTGTACAGTCTTCTCCCCTAGAACTGTGTCGTTGATTTCTCCCTTCACCTGGAACTCTGAGAGTGTTTCCCACTCCATCATATGTACTTTGCAGCCTGTCCCAAAACTCCATGACTGTCTCCAGACTATCAACTGTGCCAGCAATCGATGGGACAACCGAGCTGAGAAGCCACATGAACACCATCATGTGGGTTGATTCCCACTCATCTCCAGCAATTGGGTTATCTGGCTTCTTCAACTCCCCTGTCAAGAAACCCCCAACCTTCTGCGTTGTAAGAGTCTTCCTCACGCGGCGCGACCAACCCAAATAGGTGGTCGGTCCATCGAGCTTCAGGTCAACCGGTGGAAGGACCAACTTCACTGGTCGGGGTGATGACCCAACAGCTTCAACAAGGTAACCACCTCTATCAGGTCCAACTTCTTGAGGACGTCCTCCATCCTTTCGTCATCGTCACTTACTAGTGCCCACACCAATCAAGCAAACCCAGTCCCCCCCCCCCCCCACAGCTGGTTCGTCGGGAGCACCTTCAGAAATCGCCCCCCCCCCCCCCAACTGGTTCGTCGAGAGCACCTTCAGAAATCCCCCCCCCCAGCTGGTTCGTCGAGAGCACCTTCAGATATCACCTTGATTCGTCGAGTGTATTCGAGGGCTGCTGTAGATTCGTCGAGTGTCGTCGAGGGCTGCTGCTGATTCGTCGAGAGCTCCTGCTGCTTCGTCGAGAGTCGTCGAGAGCTCCAATTGCTGATTCGTCGAGTGTCGTCGCCTATTGCTGATTCGTCGAGTGTCGTCGCCTATTGCTGATTCGTCGAAAGCTCCAACTGCTTCGTCGGGAGTCGTTGAGAGTCATCGAGAGCTCCTCCCCGTCGTCGACGATACTCGCTCCCTTCCCCGTCGTCGACGATGCTCCACGATCGACGATGCCCCACGATCGACAATGCTCCACAGTCGAATCGTCAAGGACGACGCCCTTTTCGTCGACCAGTCTTCAGTGACGGGAAGCGATGCTCCCTTCAGCGACGGCGCCCTTGTCGTCGACCAGTCTTCAGCGATGGGAAGCGATGCTCCCTTCAGCGACGGGAAGCGATGCTCCAACGAGACACACGATCGGCGCACACGACGGCTCCCTTCCACGCGCTCTGATACCATGTAGAATTAGGGCTTCTTATTCCTATTAACACATACATACATGTATATATACCTCTACAACATCTCTAAACGCACACCACTCATATACGCACACCACGCCTCTAATACATGCAAACAGTATCAGAGCATGAACGATTATGGGAATTCTTTTCGTCGCCCTAATTTGTTGGTGACCTAAAGTTCTCGGCGCTCCTCTGATTTCCGCCTCTCTTCCTCCGCCTCTCTTCCTCATTCATTATAAAATTTTAAGAATACAAAAAAATTCTAAGAGTTCTTTCAAAAGATACACTCAAATACATTTAAAAAAATCATAAATAAAGGTTATAAAGTACAGACTGCCCCTACCAACAGATTTGGTGGGACTAGAACCCCAAATGTCTGAATGAACAAGTTCAAAAGGACAAATAGAACTTTTACATTATTTTGCAGGAAAGGAAGTACGGTGATGCTAGCCCTATTGGCAAGCCTCAAAGTTTAAAGTGGAGTCAACGCTGAAAGAAGGCAAGAGTTGATGGAGATGCAACTGCGAATGTCCAAGTCATTGATGTCACTAGAGTAGGGAAGTGGAGACGGTAGATGCGGAGAAAGTAGGAATGTCGTCGAGATAATAAAGACCATCGTGTTCAGTCCCAGTAGCAATCGTCCATTGTGAGTGAATGACCTAAAAATAACAATCAGTTAGAGAAAATTAGATAAAGCATTGTAACTGTCGTGAGAGAGCATTAACAGATAACAAATTGCAAGAAAAATTGGAGACGAATAGTGTCGTACAAGTGGAGAAGAGCAGTGATAGTCACAACTCCAGATCCACAAACTGGAGCAGGAGAGTCATCAACCACAAATACTAGAGGTAATAGATTATGTTTCTCGAGGTGCGATAAAACAAGAGGGTTTCCAATCATGTGATTAGTGGCACTGAGTCGATGAGACACTTACCCTGAGTAGAATATGCGCACTACCAGACGAATTTGCAATGGAGGATTGCTTTGAGGCATTGAGGATAGCTTCCATATCTGCAAAAGGGAACCATCGGCCAGACTCTGGCGGCGTAGTGGTCGAAAAGGCAGATGTCGTAGTCGCAGTGGTACTGACATGGGCCTGAGAACAAAGGTGAGGATTCTCTTGACAATACATCTTTCTACCAGATGGACAAGTCATCCACCATGTGAGCAAAGAGAACGAGATCCCCAACGACTATCAGTGCAACCTCTACGATCGCGTGGAGCCCCACAACTAGCCGCATGAGAAATTGTCCGAGGACGGAGGAGACACGATCAAAGATTACTGCAAAAGGGTATCAAGTTCTCTCAAGATCAGTTGGTGGATCATCTCATATGAACTCGGAAGCCGGAAAAGATAGCAAACCACTAGGCGTTCCTGAAAATGTTTCAGCTAAGTGATGAGGTTAGTAGAGAAGGGGAGATGTTGGAGAAGTTCTGCTACGAGAGATTGAACCTCCTGATATGTAGCATCAGGAGAGAGAGTTGGCCGAGTAAAGAGGTGAGAATACAGGGTGTAAATGTAAGATGTTTTGTCTAAGGAAGCAAGGAGAAAGGTTAGACTAAGGTAGCATGGATAAAAGATGTTGAAAATGACTTGCAGGTAATAGATTTAAATCTCAATATGCAATCAACAAGATCGGATGGAAAAAAAAGGCTTACAAAAGCCAACCTCAAGCAAATGGAGTAAGGTTAATAATGATGCTGGTAATAATAAGCAATTAATGTCATTATTATCCTCTTTTTATCCAGCAAAAGAAGGAGCATGTCAATCGATTAGCTAAAACAAACCCAAGGAATCGGACCAAACAACAAGAGAGCTAAATCTAGACCATTTTCTTTTGGGGGCTATTATATTTTTGGCCTAGTTTCATCAAAATTTGGTTTAGTTTGAATAAAATAAGGATAAGACTTGCATATCCAATTTAAGTTATGTAAATTTTATTTAGCTTGGATAAGATCTAATTCTGAAGTAATGATGTAATTATGTCTATAAATAAAGGAACTATGCTTGTGGTTGGACTGAATGATCATAAATAAAAAGGTATGAGTTTCTTTCTGGGAACATATAATGCTGGATCACTTAACATTGAGCATGTAAACCAAGTTTCTGACACATTAAAGCTCTGTTTGGCGCGGAGGTTGGAGGAACGGAGATTGGAGGAGCGGCGGTTGGAGGAGTTGATCCGCAACCGCGAGTGCGTAGCCGCGGTTCAACTCCCGCGTTTTTCCGCTGATTTCCAGCGGAGGCGCTGCAAACCGCGCCCGCGTAATCTGCGCCAAACTGGAAAAAGAACACGGCTGCGGATCAGGAATCTCTCTCTGATCCGCAGCCGCTCCGCCAAACAGAGCCTAAATAACACGAGCAAGCAAAAAATGGGGATCAAACAAAACAGAATACTTGCCTCAAGGAAAGGGAATATCTGATTTTTATTGTATGTTAGTTCATCAATAATGGTTTCTAAAATTGGAGCCCTGCACAATGAAAGTATTTAGTTAAGAAAACTAGACAACAACAAAAACAAAAGACCCTTCTCCACCAAAGAAAAGTTAAACCTGAAGCTGTCTGACCTTGAAGTGAAACCAGACTTCTCAGTTTCTTTCAGAATTAAGTCAAGCTCCATGACCTGGTGAAAGGATTAATAGAAGCAATTACTAATCAGTATAAGACTTAAACAACTGCTTGAAATCTCTATAAAAATCTTACCAGAATCAAAAATTTCTGTGCAGCAACACAAGTATTTTTTCTAAATTCAGGAAATGCGTAGAACGGACCAACATTGCAACTTTGAGAGAGATCAAAATAAGTGATTTCTGTGCCTTTCAAATCTTCAAGACTGATATTGGCCTCAGGAAAGACACCTTTAGATGCGATTAACATGCAATTATGAACTAAATTTCTATAGTTCATTTTCCTTGATGCCTGGAAATATTTTTTTTAAAATTAAATATAACCCAACTTACGAAAAATATAATCAAACAAATGCATCCGAAGAACTGTATACACCAATAAGATGAGGAAAAAATTCTAAAATGAGGAAAAAATTCTAAAATAATAATAAAAGCGAAATTAGACATTAAAATTTTTGATGTACTGTACTAAGCTCCAAATGGAAGAATTACCAGAAGCATGCTAACTACTGATTCCCTTAAAAATTTCCAGTTTAATGTTCCTGAAATGGACACAAATTAATATGATAGACATATATAGACAGAATAGAAATAAAATACCCTGCAAGAATAAATATATCTTACTTACGGTTGTATGAAGTCTTACAAAATAAGTAATCATCTTCAAGTACACGAACAAGATATTGAAACAACACCATTTTCTCCACTATCTATAATCAAAGAATAAAAATTTAAGAAAGCAACAAATTATTAGATCTCAAGAATGATAAAGCATAATTCATTAACAACTATAAATTACATTTTATGAAAATCTTCAGATCGAAGAGCCTGTACAATCATTGAAGTTGAAGGAATTCCCAAGCACCAAGATAACTAATTAACTGTAGTTTCAATTTCAACATAGCATAGTCTAGGTTCTAACGACTCGGTCTGGGAAGTTAATGAGAATGACTGCATAAACATGATGATTTTCCAACAACGGCCTTGCAATAAATGAGAATTATAACAAATCTAACACAATAATCACACTCAACTAGAGAGAAATGACTCGGTCCGGAAGTTAATGAGAATGACTGCATAAACCTGATGATTTTCCAACAACGGACTTGCAATAAATGAGAATTATAACAAATCTAACACAATAATTACACTCAACTAGAGAGACACAACTCTAAATGTGTACAAGTATGCGAAAAATCAAACACAAACGAATAAATCTTGCAGGTCAAAAGATGACTTGGCACAAAGATTATAAAATAATATTCACAAAAATAGTGAATTGCACAGGATTCAACACAAAAAAAAAATCACAACCAAGAAATAAACCCAGAATAATTACAAGAGTATTAAAAAATGCTAACCAGAATTTCAAAAATAACCATCAAAGTATAACAGCATTGCAAAGTGAGAAAACTAAAAAGAAAGAGTATGTCTATAATACTAAAACTGAACATATACAATAGTGTCCAAATAATGAATAAGGTCCTTAGGCAGTTACATACATTCATGGCATACAGCACATTACAAAGACAGGGCAAGCAGCCTAGATTCATCAATTGTAAAATACATAAAAGAATTCAATAAAAACACATTCCAATTTTTTCTTATTTGGCAGCAAAGCAGTTCCAAGCGTGCGCAAGATCCTGCAACCAAACACGACTATGCTGAAAATGATGGTAAGCCGGAGCTGACCAAAAACTGTGTAACAATCCCCCTCTCCCTGGGCATCCTATCGAATCCCGGGGAACACCAACCACTGGAGATTAACACTTTGTGATAACAATATTTAAACCAGCAAATATACAGCAGGGTGAGGTGCCCCATACACAAACATGTCTCAGGGTGAGGTGTCGCTCCACGTTTCTAAGTTTCTCGGATCATCAATCCCGGTTCAAGATTCTCGGTTATGGTGGCTCTTCTCCAAGAACCTAGGTCATCCTCGTTCTCCTACTGCAGAACACCCAGTTATACCAAATATGTCGTTTTGACACCAACTCTCAACTTAAAAGACAACATAAAATCAAATGATCTGGACCATTCGATCTAGAAGCACTCAATCCAAAGGTCAGAAATGAATCAAAAGGCTCAGCCACGGAAGCCGCTTAAAGTTAATGATGTATGTTGAAATCCTATGTTATGGAGAAATCGACATGCGTCGAAGTACAACTTCACGGGCCCCATATTCGACGTGCAACAAATTTCCAATTCATGCATCGAAATACTTCTTCACGGGCCCTTATTCGATGTGCGCAGAATTCCCAATTCGATGTGCGCAGAATTCCAAATTTGATGTGCGATGATTAGCCAATTTGATGTGTGCTGAATTCCCAATTTGATGTGCGTCAAAATACTTCATGGGCCCCATATTTGACATGCGGCGAGATCTACCCCTTATATTAAATGATCGGACGAATGGTGATTTCTACCCACCTCGACAGTCGGGAATTGGCGATTGTTGACACAATTCGACGATCGGGATCAGAAATTCGTTATCCACAGCTCACAACACGCATGGTCTCCAGAAAGACGCACGAAAGCACACGGGCAAAAAATGGAACTCTCAAAAATGGTATGGAACTTCGCTCCAACGCGCACTGTCGGGTTTTGAGGAGATTTTAGGGATTCCCCTCGAAATCGAAATGGTGAACTCCTCGCACACGGTGCCCACTCAGAAAGCAATGCGTAGGGTGAAAACGGGGCGTTAAAACTCTCCCCTCAAAAAAATTTGTCCCGAAATTTACGCCCAACCTTGACAATGAAGAAAGCACAACGCCAGTTTTCGATCACATGACCTGTGGGTTATGGATCCATTATACTTCTGTTGCGCTACTCTAATCTCATAACGATAGAGAAAACTACAATCAACCATACAAGTTGCAAAAGGGTATTAAGGAGTTACCGGCAGCATTCATAAGTCTTCATGCTTCCAAAGAACCACATAAATTAGGATGTACAAACATTGACGAATATAACCTAGCACATACACAGTCATCATATCTAAGCAAGTTTTACTCTCAAATAGAGCTCGTCGGGGCAACTAAAGTCCTAACAAATTAGATAGACAAGAAACCTGCTAGAAACTCACATTCATCCGAAGTTTATAGGTACATATGTGGCCTTTAACTAACAAAACTACTTGTGCATTATTTTTCCTTACCCATTAAGGGGGTAAGGGAGCATTATTTTTCCCCATTATTATTCGTCTAACTATCTCATAACATGGTATCAGAGCTCTAGGTTAAGAGATCGAGCTTTCCTCTTCCGTCCTCTCATCGCGATTGTTCCCCACATTTCTCGTTGAAGCAGATCCACTGGAGCCCGATTGACGATGGCATCGGCTTTGTTACATCTGCTTCGACAATCTTTGCAGTCGACGATAGTCAGATGTCGCCTTCGACACTTCGCTTTGATACTTCTATACTTCAACGATCTCTGCAGTCGATGACGACTTCGACCCTTCCTTTACGTGCTTGACACAACTCGACGATGAGGATCTTCCGCACTGAAGCCCGACGACAATCTCTTTGCCCTAACAGTCAAAGATTTCAGCGGTTTGAAGTGCGATCCTTGTTCCTGGTGTGGCTGTTAGGATCGTAGTTTCCGGTGTGGCTGTTGCTACTGTCAACTGATCCTGCACTTAGTGTGGTTGTTGGGATCACAGCTCCTGTTCAGGTTCACAGTCAATTACCCCTTCATTAAGTTGCATAAATTAGACAGTAGACCATACAAAACTAAATCACAGTCGACGATCCCATCCACAGTCGACGATCCCTACTGTCGTTACTGTTGTGACCCTTGCTACTTATTCATCCGGTTGTTCAAGAATCTTGAAGCATGTCTAAAGAATCTTTTCCAACACTTCCGCTACACCGACTGCCGATTATAGCAGTGTATTCCTGTCAAACACAAAGTTATCCACCACTATTTTATACCCTTCCATTTTCTAGTTATGGAAGAAAGGTGTCACTATTCTCCTCTTAGTATATGTCGTATGCATTATCTCACTCTTCCAGTTCATAAACTGGACAGTAACGCCTAGGAAGGTTAGTATATAGGCAATTGTCAAATCTTTGCTTTACTCCTCGGTCCATGGATTCATTTGTTCAACAAATGTGCAAAAAAATTGCAATAGCACAAAAGAGCTCTGGGACACTTTGCACATGATGTTCTTTTAAGGAAATAATATGACTCGCTTGGGTGAATTGTTCCCTAAACTGGCTGATCTACAACAGGGTAACCGTCCAATCACTGAGTAATTTATTGAGTGGAAGTTACTTGCGGATGAAATTCTTAATATATGAAAATTCCTTCCACCACAGAGGAACATCAGACCCGGAGGGAGCAGCTCGTTCTCGTAAGGTTATTGAATGTTCTTGCTCCACAATTCTCGGCAACCATAACTAAAATGCTGGCAATTCACCCACTCTTCATACACTATTGTTTATCATCACTTGACCAAGGCTGGGTCGGTCAGTGTGGAGCTCCCTCCCTCTACTCTGCAAATCTTCTCCAGTGCTTCTGAGCTCATTGTCCTTGTTTCGCGCGGAGGATGTAGAAGAAGTAGAGATGGTTGTGGCAGATGTCCAGGTCGCAGTCGTGACACTAATACCATACACTGCATCCACAGTGTACATCAAGGCTACAACAAAGACACGTGCTCGACTCTTCACGGGAAGCCTTAGTGGGACTCTGAGACATTGTTACGCGCACGCGCCTCCTATTTTATTATTGCTTTTCTTTAAATGTAGTAGTTGATGTGAGCCCCCCCCCCCCCCCCCCCTCTCCCTATAGCTGGAGGTGGTTTTGGGGAGTTAGGTCATCTTTGGATCTATGGTCTTTGGCTCTCATTTGAGAGAAGGCTTCTTTGAGGAACCAGCCTCCAAGAGTTGGTAGGAGCTCGCTCCGGATTGTATCTGTTTTTCATTATTTCAAGTATTCTCTTTCAAGTTCGTATTATTTGGTCCGCCCTGCCGCTCCGCCCGCTGCTACAACCGCCGGAGTCTTCCTCTCCGCTGTGCGAGAGATCATCCAGACCGCGTCCGCGATCAAACAGCCCGCCAGCATAGCGTCCATCCGCCAGCGTCCAGCGCCTGCTCCCACGACCGACCGCTTCCACGATCGACCAGCGTCCAGCGCCAGCGTCCATGACCGACCGCGTCCCGCGCCCGCTCCACGATCAGCCGCGTCTCGCGCCCGCTTCCACGATCGACCGCTTCCCACGCTCGCTTCCACGATCGTCCGTGTCCAACCGCTTCCAGCGCCCGCTTCCACGATCGGCTGCGGCCAGCGTCCAGCCGCCTCAGCACCGCCGCTCCGCCTCGCCCCATCGATCCGACGCACCGATCATCTGTTGCTCACTTCCAGTTCCTTAGGCAGCGCCTACGCTTCCGCCTACTCTTCTGCCAACCTCCAGCTCGGCGCAGTCGTCCTCTTATGCCAAAGAGCTGGATGGAATCCCACGTGGAAGCCCTCGAACACTCCCTCGCCACCATAAACACCCGTCTCGAGGCACAGACCGAGCAGTTCGCCTCGATTCTTACCATGCTCCAGAACTTACAACCCAGCCAACACTCCGGGCCTCCTGCCGACTCGGCTGTGGATCACCCAGCACTACGCTCCCCGATACACCCGCAGTGGTGGAACTACCTACTCCACCGTACTGTGGACCTGACATCCCTACATTCAACGGGACTGACCCCCTTGGGTGAATTGCCCGCGCCGAACAGTTCTTCGACATCCACCAGACCCCTCCGGCGCAACGGGTCTCCACCGCACTTATCGGCATGCAAGGATCTGCCCTCCATTGGGTCCGTTGGCTCCGCTAGACCTCTCCCACCCTCACCTGGACAGATCTTACTGAGGCCCTGATTCAGCGGTATGACGACCGCTATTCCGGCCACATGATCGAGCGACTTTGCGGGGTCCGTCACACCGGATCCATTGACTCGTACATTGATGTCTTCGTGGAATTGGTCACTCATGTTCCCGGACTCCTCCCAGACCATTACTTGGGGTTCTTCATGAACGGTTTGCAACCCCACTTCCACTCCCGTCTTCGCACCCTCAACCATTAACGGTCCACCAAGCCATCAACCTCTCTCCCCTTGTGGAGGTGGAATTCCTCGCGACGTCCGGCGACATTCCGTACCCCTCACCTTCCTCCAGGCATCCTTCCAAACCTTACTTCTCGTCCCATCCCAAACTTCCACCTCTGCCACCTCCCCTACCCCGGCCACCAATGATGGCTCCTCGCAACAACCGTCCTGTCCCTACCCACCGCCTGTCCAACCAGGAGTACAACGACTTATGCAGCAAGGGTTTGTGCTTCCGCTGCAAGCACCCTTACTCTCCTGGTCATGAGTGCTCGGTGAAGGAGTGTCGAGTCCTCATCGGCGACGACGTGGCCGCGCTCTCCGCCGCCGACTTTGATGCACTGCTGCTCTCGGACGGACTACCGGACGACTCCCCGGGCACCTCGACGGCATCCCAACCGCGAGCATATCACCACTAACCGGCGGGCGGCGCTCCGACCTTGGGGTCAAGGTTGCTTTTCTGACGAGATGTATTGTTACGCGCACGCGCCTCCTATTTTATTATTACTTTTCTTTAAATGTATTAGTTGATGTGAGGCCCCCCCCCTCCCCCTCCCTATATAAGGAGGTGGTTTTGGGGAGTTAGGTCATCTTTGGATCTATTGTCTCTGGCTCTCATTTGAGAGAAGGCTCCTTGGAGGAACCAGCCTCCAAGAGTTGGCCGGAGCTCGCTCCGGATTGTATTCGTTTTTCATTAATTCAAGTATTCTCTTTCAAGTTCGTATTAGACATCTTCCTATACGTCATGCTCCCCTCATGTTGTTGATACTGGGTGCAAAACGATAATAAAGATCAATATCATCAACTCCAAACACTTCAACTATAGCCATAACATAGTGATATCATTGCTCAGACCATACAACCAACAAGAAGCAATCAACGCCCTGTTCGTTGGTTGACAGACTCTGGTGCATCTGATCACTTTACAAATATAGCAAGTATCTTACATTCGTACTGCCCTCATTGTGGTACGTCCATCATTGTTGCTATGAAATCTGGTTGACAAACTCAGGTGCTTCCTATTGTGGGATTTGGTGACTGCGCAATCACTTCTAACATGACTTTATCTACAATCGCGCATGTTCCACGATTTGCTTAAAATATCTTGTATATAAGTTGACTTATGATTTACGTTGCAATGATATCTTAGCCTTTTTGTTGTGTTTTCAGGACCAGACAACGAACCATATTATTGATAGAGGCAAGATGAGTGGGGCATGTATTTTATGGATGAAGCTCTGTTTGTTGTATGTCCCAATGTTTCTGTCTAGGTTCTGTATCTCCACTATCGACATGGCCACACTCCTTCGGTTCTCCAGCGCTTGTGCCCTTAGTTAAAGTCTTCCTAGTTTCTATTGCAAGCTTGACATTTTACGAAACATAATTGGTGTAAACCAGACTCAAGGATTTAATTTTAAATTAATAAACTTGAGTTTTTTTATGTTATGCCCTCGGACGATCTACGGTTCAGAGGGTTCAAATACGCCAGAAGACCAAAAGGAGCGCCGAGAAAAGACCGGGCTGAACCATCCGGTTCAGCCCGCAACTAATAAATAAGAGGAAGGGGGCTGAACCACACGGGTTCAGCCCCAATGGGGGCCGGCCGGCCCCTAGGGTGTTTGGGTTAATATAAAATAGCCAAACCCCCCTCTTTTGGAGGCATGCAAAACTATTTACAGGTATTCCTTTTCTTTTCTAAAACCCTAGCCGTCTTCTTCTTCTTCTTTTCTTGCTCTTTCCTAGATCTTCGAGTAGATTCATAACATTTGGTATCAGAGCTTCCTTCCTGCGACCATGGTGACGCGTACGGAGGCGGAGATGGGGCGCTTGGCCGCCATCGAGGAGAACTACGTCGCCTTGACGGATTCGGTAGCGGCGTTTGAGGAAAGCGTGAAGAACTCCCAAAAAAAATTGGAAAACTCCCACAAAAATTTGGAAGATCGCTTTGAGGCAAGGATGGAGGAGTTAAAATCCCTTATGCAAAATCTGAAAGGGAAGGCGTCCACGGGCGATGGTTCCGACGTTGAGGCATCAAACACCCCTCACGGAGGGGGTCTCAGAGCGGGAAATGGCGTGGGAGAGGATCCGGAGGTAGCGAGAGGGTCGGGAACCCTAAACAGGGGAGGCGGCTTCACCGTCGGCATGCCTGAAGGCTGGGGGACCGCCGGCTGGTTCCCAGGACACCGGGAGGCGCCGGAGGTGTATCGTGCGGGAGCCAGCAGGGCGGCGGAGAGCGGATCGGGGTTCCAAGTGCCGCTCGGCACGCTGCAGCCCACAGGCGGGCCTGGCTTGGGGCCGGCTGTTTCCTGGGGGCCCGACCATCTTCTGCAGGGTCCGGGAGGGCTTCTGCGGCCTGGGTTGGGAGCCGGGCAAGGGGTGGCTGCTCAGTTCGGGTCCGGACAGCAATCGGGGCAACTGTGGAGACCGCAACACCAAGGATTTGGGTTGTTCCGCCCAACCGGAGCAAATGTTGTCCCACTCGAGGGCGCGGTGGGAGTTTTTCCTCCACCAAACGGGAACGCAGCGGGACTTTTTCCTCCTCCACCAGCGGTCGCTCCTAACTTGGGGCGTGGGAATGCAAATATGGGGCCAGTGAGGCCTCGGGGCTGGAATCATGGAGGGCAACAAGGAGGCCACGAGCAACTGTGGCCGATGGGCCAAGAGGGAGGCGGCGTTGGCGGGGCACATCAGCGTCCGTACATGCAGCCCAAGCTGACCCGAATGAATTTTCCGAAGTTCAGAGGAGGCGACGCGCTCGAGTGGATCCAAAAGGCTGAGTTGTTCTTCAAGTACCAGGAGATCCCCGAGGCTCAGTGGGTGCAGTTGGCGGCCTTCCATTTGGAGGAGGACGCGTAACAGTGGACGAAATGGTTTCTGAGGGGGCGCACCTATGCCCCTTGGACCGAGTTCATAGAGGCTTTTTCTGCTAGATTTGGGCCCTTGGAGTACGAGGACGTGGAGTCCACTCTTCAAAAATTGCGTCAAAGGGGCACAGTCACGGAGTATAGGACGGAGTTTGAAAGGCTGGCGAACAGTGTCTCGTGGGGAGAGCAGACTATGATGAGCTGTTTCATCTCAGGGCTGAAGGACCACCTGCGTGACGAGGTTCAGGCTTACTTACCGCGCAGTCTGAGCCATGCCATTAGCATCGCTCGGATACAGGAGGAGCGCTTCAACAGGCAGCGGAGTCGGACGACGACAAAGCCACACGCGGCTCCAACAGCGGGACGGAGAGATCCACCTCCCGCCATACATCCCACAGTGACCAAGCTGACATGGCCAGAGATGCAGGCCCGGAGGGTGAAGGGCTTGTGTTTTAATTGTGATGAGAAATACACACGTGGGCATACTTGCCAGAAAGTCCAGGTGTTTATGCTGAGGGAGGAGGACCCTCTGGAGAGTGTCGACGCAGAGGATCTCGATCTGGCGGAGTTTGGGGTCTCCTTGCAGGCCATGGAGGGGTGTACGGCCCCGGTGACACTGCGCTTCACAGGACTGGTGGGCAAGGACCGGATGACCATACTTATTGACAGTGGGAGTACCCAAACCTTTATCAATCCGGCAGTAGCTCTGAAGGTGGGACAGACGATCGATAGGGAGGCAGCGTTCCAGGTCATGGTAGCAGATGGGAGCAAGTTGAAGTGTGAAGGGGTTATGAAGGGGGTGGAAATCCGTATGCAGAGTTATGTGTGCCACACAGATATGTACTTACTTCTTATCAGAGGATCGGACATGGTGTTGGGGGTCCAGTGGTTGCAACAGTTACAGCGAGTTACCACCGACTGGGTACGACTGACTATGGAGTTCACCCAGCAGGGGAAGGACTACTGCCTACAGGGTATCCGGTCTTCTCCTATGAAGGAAATCTCTTTGCGGAGCTTGCAGCGGTTGGAGGAACAGGGCTCTCTGATGGCCATGGTGGTGGGGGTGGAGACATTGGTCCACGATCCTCCAATCATACCAGAGCAGATTCAGGCACTTCTGTCCCAGTACGATGATGTGTTCCAGGAACCCCGGGGCCTCCCTCCGCCCAGGTTCAGAGGTCATGGCATTCAGTTGAAAGAGGGGGGCCCACCCCCAAACGTCAGGCCCTATCGTTACCCGTACATCCAGAAGGCGGAGATTGAGAAGAGCGTGCGGGAAATGCTGGCGACTGGCATCATACGCCCGAGTACCAGTGCTTTCTCCTCATCTATTATCTTGGTAAAGAAGAAAGAAGGGTCGTGGCGTTTCTGCGTGGACTACCGCAACCTGAATGACTCGACGATCAAGGACAAGTTCCCGCTTCCTATGATCGAGGAGCTGTTGGACGAGCTCCACGGGGCGAGCTTATTCACCAAGCTCGGCTACCACCAGGTCCGGATGAAGACTGAAGACATCCACAAGACGGCGTTTCGCACGCATGATGGGCATTATGAGTTCTTGGTGATGCCCTTTGGGCTCTCCAATGCTCCCTCGACCTTACAGGCAGTGATGAATGAGACGTTTCGGCCTCTCCTGTGGCGATCGGTACTCATTTTCTTTGATGACATCCTGATATACAGCCGCAGTTGGGCGGAGCACATCGAGCACGGGGCACAGGTCCTCACCATCCTTCGTCACCATCATTTCTACGCTAAGTTGTCGAAATGTTTGTTTGGGCAGCCAGAGGTGGAGTACTTGGGCCATCTGGTATCGGCTCAGGGGGTCAGGGCGGATCCGAAGAAGATAGAGAGCATGGTTTCGTGGCCGCGACCGACTTCGGTGCGGGCACTGCGTGGCTTCCTGGGTCTTACTGGGTACTATCGCAGATTCGTCAAGGACTATGGTAAACTGGCACGACCGCTTACTCAACTACTCCACAAGGAGTCCTTCACTTGGCATGATGAAGCAGAGCAGGCCTTCTCAGCTCTCAAGGAGGCTATGACGACTACACCGGTGCTTGCCCTACCGGATTTCAGCAAGGAGTTCGTGTTAGAGACAGATGCCTCAGGAGTCGGCATTGGTGCGGTGTTGATGCAGGAGGGGTGGTCGTTGGCTTACTTCAGCAAGGCCTTGGCTCCTCGAACCTTGGGCCTCTCCACGTATGAGAAGGAGATGTTGGTGATCTTGCATGTGGTGACTCTTTGGCGACCGTACCTGTTCGGACATCACTTTAAGGTTCGCACTGATCACCAAAGCCTGAAGCACTTCTTGGATCAGCGGCTGGCATCCCCTCTCCAACAGAAGTGGCTGACCAAGCTGTTGGGGTACGATTACGAAATTGTGTACAAACAGGGCAAGGAGAATTTGGTTGCAGATGCCTTGTCCCGCCTTCCTGAGAGCACCATCCACCACATCTCTGGGCCGCTGATCGAGTCCCTAGATGATATTCAGAAGGACGTCGCCTCGGACCCGGAGCTCCAACACATTGTTAAGGCCTTGTTGGAAGGCCAACCTACTCTTCCGGGCTATCAGCTGATCGGGGGTCATCTGTACTACCAAGGGAGTGTGGTCATTCCCGCATCTTCCACTTGCTTGGAAGGACGTCATGTTACACGAGTTCCACCCGTCTCCGTCCGGAGGCCATGCCGGCGTGCTTCGTACTCTTCAACGGCTCCGGGCCAACGTCTTTTGGAAAGGATTGTGCAAGGACGTTCAGCGCTTCGTGCAACAGTGCGAGGTCTGCCAGCGTCAGAAGTATGAGACGACCTCACCAGCGGGGCTGCTCACGCCCTTAGAGATTCCTCAGCATGTTTGGGAGTCGGTTTCGATGGATTTCATTGACGGCCTGCTCCGGTCGCAAGGCAAGTCGGTGATCTTGGTCATCGTTGACAAGCTGTCCAAGTATGGCCATTTCCTAGCTCTCAGCCATCCCTACTCCGCGGAGACAGTTGCCAAGCTCTTTGCCCGTGAGGTGGTTCGCCTCCACGGCCTCCCTCGTTCGATTATCTCCGACCGTGATCCGGTTTTCATCAGCAACTTTTGGCAGGAACTTTTCCGGTTGCAAGGCACCCGGTTACGCATGAGCACCGCAAACCATCCGCAGACCGGTGGCCAGACGGAGGTCCTGAATAGGGGGTGGAGACGTACCTTCGCTGCTTTGTTATGGATGAGCCCCGTTCCTGGACATGGTGGCTACATTGGGCGGACCTCGTATCGCACAGCCAGTAAGCTCACACCTTTTGAAATTGTCTACGGACGGCCGCCACCATCTCTGCGTTCCTACGAGTCGGGTAGCACAGTTCTTCCTGCAGTGGATCGAGCATTACGGGACCGGGATCAGACCTTGGCTCTCCTTCGGGATAATCTCCGTACCGCCCAAGATCGAATGAAGATACAGGCCGACAAGCACAGGACAGAGCGGGAATTTCAGGTGGGGGATGAGGTCTTTCTCCGTCTCCAACCGTACAGGCATATTTCCGTTGCCCGCAGGGCCAATCAGAAATTAGCTCCCCGATATTATGGGCCGTTTCGCATCACTCACTGGGTGGGACCAGTCGCTTATACTCTTGCTCTTCCCGAGGGGTCCCGTATTCACCCAACTTTTCATGTCTCCTTGCTGAAGAAGAAGTTGGGGGCGGCAGTCACGGTTACTCATTTCCTTCCCGCGGCTACAACGACCGGCGAGCTACGCCCCAGTCCCGAGGTTATTTTGTTGTCCAGATGGAAGAAACGCAGCACGGAATATCGTCCAGAGGTTCTGGTCAAGTGGAAGGATCTCTTAGAGGCTCACAACACATGGGTGCACTTACTGGAGTTCCGGGAGCTCTTCCCCGACTTTCAGCTTGAGGACAAGCTGCCTCTTGATGGGGAGGGGAATGTTATGCCCCCGGACGATCTACGGTTCCGAGGGTTCAAATACGCCAGAAGACCAAAAGGAGCGCCGGGAAAAGACCGGGTTGAACCATCCGGTTAAGCCCGCAACTAATAAATAAGAGGAAGGGGGCTGAACCACACGGGTTCAGCCCCAATGGGGGCCGGCCGGCCCCTAGGGGGTTTGGGTTAATATAAATACCCAAACCCCCCTCTTTTGGAGGCATGCAAAACTATTTACATGTATTTCTTTTCTTTTCTAAAACCCTAGCCGTCTTCTTCTTCTTTTCTTGCACTTTCCTAGATCTTCGAGTAGATTCATAACATTTTATTTTCAAATAGTGCAAGAGAAATTTTCTCACATTAACGTAAGTGGTGATCAACCTTGGGCTCACATACTCGCATAAAGACCAACATTTGAGTGTAGAATAAAAATGAATTAACAATTTACATACATGCAAGTGAAGATGAACAATAAAGTTTTTTCAAATTGACGACAAAGAGGCACGATGATAATTTAAGACGAGCACACGTTGAATATTTAAAACCAATTAAAATAAGCATATTATTATACCATATCGCAAGCGAGACGATAAGATGTATACCTTTATGAAGTTTCAGAATCAATGGGGGACTGGCAACAGATGGCTAGACAGATGAGAAACAGAGGTTACATTTAGCCCCGTGCAGGAAAAACCGCAAACCGCAAAAACCGCCCGCACCGCACAAACCGCACTGTTTTTTAAACCGCACCGTTTTTTAAACCGCACCGCGTATTGTGGGTGCGGTGCGGTTTTGAAAATTTATAAACCGCGCGCGGTGCGGTGTTCGAATTTCAAAAACCGCAAACACCGCACCGCACCGATATTTTAGGTACTTTGAATTTTTTTATAAATATATAACGTATCACGAGCAAAAAGAGTAGCTGAGCATTTTATTTCGATATTAAAAGAGCAGCTGGCATTTTATTTGATTAAAAACTGACTGGGCATTTTATATTTTTATTAATCCCGGCTGGCGGGCTGGGTATTGCTATTTGCTATATTAGTTTTTTATTAAGGGAATAAGGGGTAGCTGCCAGTTGTGAGCTGTGTATTTCATTTTATTCAAAGCCCTAAAGCAGAGTAGCAGACGGACGGTTGGACGCTGGACGGGTCTCCCTCTTCGCAAAAATTCTTCGGCTCTTTCTGCGTCACTGACTCACTGCGTCTGTCGTCTAGGGCTTCCTGCATCTTCCTCTAGTGCTTCCTGCGGGACTGCGGGCTGCGGCTAGGGCTTCCAGCGTCAGTGCGTGTAGGGAGACGATCTCCGGCTTCCTGCGTCAGTGCGTCTAGGGCTTCCTGCATCTTCCTACACTGCTTCCTCTCGTACCTTCCTCTCATACGTCAGTGGGTATTTTTTTTGACAATCACATTCATTGCTAATTTTATTTCACTTAATCAGTGGAATTAGTTCTAAAGATGCCTGCTATCCTGGTTTTCTAATAACATCTTTAATCCTCTTTCAAGTGTTTTGTATATTTTCAAGTAGTTAATGCATTAGAACTGTCTTTCCTGTTAGTTCTTCTACCAAAACAAATCTTCTTTGCGCGCGATTATATAAAGGATGATAGTCGATATAGTTTCTAAACACTAATGATGTGTGGAGTTTTAAAGACATGCGGATTTTAAGTGGGTAATCATGGGAAATATACATTTGAAACATATATGTCAAGTAATATATTGATCTGATAACCATGTGGTTTCATGGTGGGTTGTTGTTGGAGCACCGGAATGAGATCCAGCATAATAGTAATGAATCCTCCCCTGTCAAGCTTAGACTGTTTTCTTTTTCATGTATAGTTATTGATAACATGATCAGATATTTTGTTCTTCGTTGTCCTTAGATGATTCTTCGTTTTAGAGACATTACAAATGATTCTTCGTTTATGTTATTTGATTAACATTATTCAGTTGTTTGATTTTTATTGCATAATAAGTAATTTGTTGATTACAAGTTTTTTTACTTTTGACTTTTTTTGTAGAGTTGGAAAATACAATACAACTTGATGATGATGATGGAAATGAAATTGAATGTGAAGTTGAAGCCTAATTATCGTAAAAGGTACTAAACAGAGTTTTGGTTTGTGGCACCTCTTAATTTTGTATTTTGATTATGCAGTCTTTATATTTTGGCACTTGATTTTAGAACATCAAGGTTGTAATCTGTGATAGAATAATAAAACTGCCTAGGTACAATTTGTACAATGAAAAAACATTAAGTATCATGGGGAAAACTGAAATGTAAAAAAACTTTTGTTAAATTAATCATGAGCGGATCTGCTGGTTTTGACAGGTCACAGGAGCAATGCCTTTTTGAATTAATCATGTTGCTTAGTGAAATTTTGTTAAATTTTTATGAGCTTGATGTCATTAGGAATCTAGACATCTACTGTGGGATGAGCCAGCAAGTCGGCCTCATCCCTTCCACCGCACCCGTCCAACAACATGTGCCCATCATCGTGACCATCTCGCTTCCCCGTTGCTTCAGACCCTTTTATAACCCGATAATCACTATTGCTCTCACTAAATGCAACCCAAAAAACCGCACTGAAACCGCAACCGCACCGCAAAAAACCGCACCGAAACCGCACCGCGTAATTTCGGTGCGGTGCGGTTTTGCTCGGGCCAAAACCGCGCCCTTGCGGTGCGGTTGCAGTTTGGGCCAAAACCGCACCGCGCACAGGCCTAGTTACATTCGGCTTTCGAGACTGGAGGGATAGCAGAGGCTCATCTTAGAACCACAAAGTGATTGGTGGAGGCAGCTATGAAATCGGGAGGGTAACTGATGTAGACTCTATTTTCTTTATCTAAGAAAATATTTTATGATAAATAAGGAAACGCAACTTAGAAATTTAGAAACGCACGCTACGATCCCGAGAGAGTGGACTCCTCATTAGAAGATCTTGAGCTTAACAATTTTCATAAATTTAGGAAGAGAACAGAGCGGATTCATTACCAATAAGCAAGCGTTTCGCAAATGTCTAGATGCAAATATGGCAACAAACGTGCGCAATAACATCAACAGATGGTGATGAATGCAAATAATTAAAATGAGATCACTTAAACTTAATTGCGTAAAAATATTTCTAATAGAGCGAGAGCCGAAGTTATACCTGTCGTGAGTTCTCGGGGCAGAATAGAAAAGGCTTGAGACACAGGTTTGGGTTAAGGGAAAAATAATGGATTTTTGGTTCAATAATGGGGGGTCAGCAAGACTGATTTTGGGCAGGATGCAGGGGTTCAAATAGGCAGTCAGGAGGGCTTGTGAAATAGTTTACAGTCTTAGGGAGAATAACAGATGAAGGAAATATATATAAGGGAATAATATGTGATTAGGATTGATGGTCGAGAGCAGAGTGGGGCAAGACGGGGTCGCGAGCTCCAAATGGAATGTTGACGTCGACAGAGCAGGGATAAAGTCACAGGAGAACGACCGGCCCTCATATGGTTTTGTCGGAGACGGGAAGAGTTACGGCAGTCGGCGGAGAAGGAAGAGGAGGGATCTTTGGGAAGTGAACTCGATGGAGTCGTCGATGTAGCCAGAGGAGGGCGAGATGGGGTCACCGGAGGTCAACTGGCCCTTAGGAGGACTCGTCGTGTGTGGATGAAGCTATGGGAGTACGCTAGAGGTGGAAGAAGGATGAAGGATGAGGCGACGGGAATTTCGTTGATAATACAGAGAAACAAAGAGTTCTCTGTCTCGGTTCTCCAGTCTGCTTTGGCGTGAGGGTAGGGATAAGCTTTAAATAGAATTATTTTATTGATAGGCGGTGGGTCATATTTGGCAGGGAAAAAGATGATGGACAACAAAATATTAATAGAAGGAATCGTTGGCTGGTCAACAAAACATTAATAAAGGAGTGGAAACGTGATATTGAAATTGGCATCACCCCCATCCATATGGAATTAATTTCAGAATAAGAATTATTTTGAAATTAATTTACTAATTAAATTTTATACAATTTAACATATTTTTTCTTGCATACCACCCTAGTCAGCGTTGACGGACCTATTTATTTAAAGTCTTATTAGTCGGTCGAGCCACTAACACTAAGCTGAAATTAAATTCATAAAATGAAAAGTAACGAATATGCGATGACATGCAACACGACGACAACGACAATCATGCAATATGGTATGTAACACAAACAATTTCAATAGTTGATGCGAAATCGAAAAATAAAAATAACCCGAGAATTTAAGCGGATGTGACATGGGATGCATCAATTCCCTCGGGGTTGAGAGAATTCGACCTCATCGAGGAAGTGATAAAACCTGCAATACTGAGGTCGGGACGAAGACGACGAAGCTCAGAGGCACTGATTCAGGAGATGTCCAGGAGATTCCCTCCTTTCCAAGATACGAGGTAGCATTATGTGTCTATGCGCGTCTAAAATTTACGAACATCCAATACCTGATCAATCTACTCAACCGTTGGTGTGTTCGTAGGTAAGGGGGAATGTAGGGCATCAGTGGGAGCGAAGGAAGGTGGACTAGAGGTAGCAGTGGGGGTTTTGCCAAAGAAAGGCACCCGATCAGCAGTATTGAAGATATGGGATGTACCAAATTCGACTGGAAGATCGAGGAGATATGCATCAGTGCCTAGTTTCTTCGTAACCTGAAAGGGGCCAAAACGTCGATGTCGTAGTTTATGTTAAGTGCCCACCGGAAATTTTTCTTTACTTAAAAAGGTAAGAACTCAAATCTCTTTCTGATAAATATAACTCTCGGCGATGTTCATCAATTATAGCTTTATATTTTTCTCAAAAGACGCTCTCAAATTGTTGCAATATGTTTATGCAATGTTTTTAAGTGATCAATATATGAGATGAAGTCAAAAGAGATTCTTTCAAAAGAGGAAAAAGAATGACGATTAAGTAAGAGGGGTATCGGATAGCCATAGAAGACTTCAAAGGGAGATTTGATGGAGTAATTTTTTGAGTTGTTAAATGCAAATTCCGCTTGTGTAATGACCAAATCTCATTGCTTTGGGTGTTCTCCTGCTAAACATTTAAGAAAATCGTCTAAGCTTTGATTCACTACCTCGGTTTGCCCATCTGTTTGAGGATGATAGGAATTACTAAATTCTAGTTGTCCCTAATTTACCCCCACAATGTTTTCCAAAAGTTGATCACAAATTGAGTGTCTCTATCAGAGGTAGCAAAATTTCATGTAAACGCACAATCTCATGAAAGAAAAGGTAAATGACGTGAGAAGCTACAGACATTTTTCGCATGGTATAAAATGTGTCATCTTGGAGAATCAATCTACTACAAATATAGAATCAACTCTTTTCTTCATACGAGGTAAACCGACAATGAAGTCCATGGATACTTCATCTCACCGTCTCTCGGGCATGAATAAGGGAGTATATAATCCTGCGTTCTGAGCGTGACCTTTAAATAATCGATAAATAGAACAGGTCTTAACTAAGCTCGCGGCATCCACTTTCATTTTGGGCTAAAACAAATGGGTGTCAGCGAGGTCTAAAAGTTTGGACTGATCAACATGACCAGTATTTTGTATTGGGATATGCTCCACTAAACTGACGTGCAGCCCAAATCTCACCAAAGTTGGAGTCAGAAGGATATAGCTCTTTCTGTGAATCTAAGTCGAGGATGTGAGGTTGTAGTGTAACTAAGACGTGCGCCCTATGATTAAGTGCATCCGCCACTCTAATGGAATCACCAGGTTTGTACTTCAGGTGTAAAGTAAATTCCTGAAGGAATGCAGCTCATTTGACATGTCTACGTACTTCCTTTTATGAGTTCAAATGCCTAAGTGCATCGTGATCATTATTTAATATGAACTCCCGATAAATCAAGTAATGTCGCTAATGACAAAGGGCTTGCACAATGGCATAAAATGCTAGGTCGTATGTGGAGAACCGAGTTTTGGCCTCATTCAATTTCTCACTAAAGAAGGCAGTGGGGCGACCTTCTTGACTCAATACGGCTCATATACTAATAAAAGAGGCATCACAATCCACCTCAAAATCTTTTCAAAATTAGGAAGTGTTAGTACATGAGCACTAGTCAATTTGTCTTTCATAAGAGTGAAAGCACGTTCCGCCTCGTTGGTTCAAATAAAATGATGATGCAACCTCCGTCGCATCATCTATCAAATGACGTCACTAGGCGTCGCGCATTTTTATTTAGTTATTGCATTTACTTTTCATGTATTTCTTTCGGGCACCTGCTAATTTTATTTTTAAATAATGGTTTGGCTCGTCGGGTTGACCGTCCGGTGAGACCTTTAATAAATAGGTCTGGTAATTCGGGTCGGTAGGACGTAACGGGCAAGCTTAAGATTATTTAAAACACATAAATTTAAATTTAAAATATTGGACACCTTAATATAAATTGGAAAGTTTTGGTCAGCTACCTATGTGGAAACAAATTCAATAGGAGAAATAAAATCATTCTCATTTTTGGTTAGCCACTTATTTGGAAAACAATGAAAAGGAGAAATAAAATCATTCTCATTTTTGGTTATTCTCCCTACTTGGAAGAAATTAATATGGAATGAAAATGAATTCCTTTGATTCATGAAGCCTATTAAAAGGGAGAATAGGTTTTGGAATGTCAGCCTGGATAAAGTAGAGAGAACGATTGAATCGTTTCTCTCTGCAGTGTCGGCCTTTAGCCTCGGCAAACCATAAGCCGGTGCCTCCAGCAGAAGCTCCCTCGCCACCACCGAACCTGCAGCGCCACAGTCAAAGCCGACGACGCCGTCCGCGATCACGCCTGATCGCGCCCAGCCCACACGGCGCCGTCGACCCCGACAATCACTTCCGGCACCGTTCAACCTCGCGGCGTGAAGAAGTCGTCGACTACAGCGATACATTCCGGCTCTCCTTCTGTTCGCCGATCCACAATAGCAGTCGATAGATTCCGTGCTCTCCTCTTTGCCCGACGGATCCAACCTTTCTCTTGGCTTCACGGTGCAGTCGTGATTTTTGGACTTGGACGCCTATGGATTTGGTTCGAGTGATGCTCGTGTGGTAACGACGTCTTTCCTTGCTCGAATTTCTTTAGGTTTAAATCTATGCACACTTTAAATGATTAAGAGCTTGCCCCGAACGTTCAAACGCCTAAATTATCGTTATTTCATAAATTGTGCTTGTGATCCATGCTTGTGTTCGTACAAATTATGCTACGATTCAATCCATTAAATGCTGAGGAATGTTTTTCTGAATAACGATTAACGACGTCACAATATTCAAAGTGACGGGAGTGATTCGCGCGCTTAATTCTGCTTTGGCCACTCAGCCCCAGTTTTCAAATAAAATATTTTCAAAACCCTCGTTATATTTATAACAAAATAAATCATTTTGTTAAAAATTATTATAAGTTTTGAAAACCCTGAATCCGGTTTACATCAAATGACCTCTTTTTAAGGCAATCAGTCACGGGGGATATGAGAGTGTTAAAGTTCCTAAAGAACCGAAGATTAAAAAAAGCTAAGCTGTGAAAACTACGAGCTTTGTTAAGACAAACGGTTGGACATTTTCAGGATCGACCTTAATTCCCTCTGATGATACAACATACCTTAAGAAGGTTAAGTCGCATGTCAAAAATATGCACTTCTTAAGGTTCATATAGAGCTTATTTTCTAGTAGAATCTGTAGGACCGGGTGTAAGTGCCGTAAATATTGGTTAGGGTCGGTACCATAAATTAGTATATCATCAAAATAGACTACACATACTCTGATCAAAGGTCGTAGAATATGGTGCATCAGTCGAATAAAAGTACTAGGGGCAGTGGAAAGCCCAAAAGGCATAACAAGCCACTCATATAACCCTTCTTTAGTATTGATTGTGGTTTTCCATTCATCTCGGGTCGGATCCAGATCTGATGATAACCACTCTTGAGATCTATTTTTGGAGAAGATCTTAGACCCACTGAGCATGTCGAGCATGTCATCTAATCGGAGGATCGAAAAACAATATTTAATCGTAATTTTATGAATGGCTCGACTGCCAACACGCATGCGTCATGTTCCATCTTTCTTTGGAACTAAAAGTGAGGGAACGACAAAGGGACTCATCTCTCTCTAATGTGTCCATCTTAAATAAGCTCAGTGACCTGTCGATGAAGCTATTCGTGTTCTTTAGGACTCATGCAATAGTGGGGAAGGTGTGGGAGGCCAATATAAGGAACGAGATCAAGATAATGTTGAATGCCTCACATGAGTGGTAGCTAATCGGGTAGCTCATCGGGCATAATTTCTAAAAACACTTCGATAAGAGGTCGGACAATATTAGGCATGTCAATAGTGTCTATGTGAGTGTCTAAACCTTGTAATACATAAACAACCCAGTATCCTTCATTTCTTCCTGGAACTGGGATCCAGAAAGAAGCATGGAGGCGGAGAGGAAAGATTTAGCGGAAATAAGAGGGGGAATACTACTCTGGGAGGAAATCGAGGATCTCTCAAGTAATTTGGGCACAAGGTCGTTCTTCTAAGGGAGAAGAACAACTTTGCGCTCATTCTCTTCATAGGTGTGAGAGCTCCTCCCACCATCGTGGATCACACGTTTGTCATACTGTCATGGTCGGCCGAACGGGATATGACAAACTATTATGGCGGAGACATGACACAAAACAAAATCTTGATAATTTCCTCCTATCGAGAATTCTAAAAGGCATTGTCGGGTGATAGGCATCGTCATGGTGCTAGTAACCCCGGATAGGCAATATGGTTTCTCTAGGTGTTGTGTTTTCAGCTTAAGCATGTCCACCATCCGTTGGAACATAGTTCTCAATACTACCGCTATCTACAATAATAGAGCTAAATTGCCCCTGAATGTGTGCGGTGGTGTGAAAGATGGTGTCATAGCCACTCGTTTCAGCGGGAATCTTAGGGGTAAGCAAACTATGTTGGAGAAAGCATATCAATTGATCGGCTTGTTCTCCCTCAACCTCTAATTCATTGTCGCTTACCTCTTCAGTCGGGGACTCATTGAGGAATATTCCATATTCAGGTATCTGGTCATCCTCAGACTAGAAGACCACAACAAACTGCCTACGGGGACACTCTAAGGATCTATGCCCTAGCTCCATACACTTGAAACAATGGAAGACCCCAGGGGTGGGTCGGGAGCCAATAAGCCCTTTGCCTTTAGATGAGGCAGGAGGGGATGTAGGTGCACTCGTGGACCCTAAGGAACGATTAAATATGGGGGGTTTAGGCGTAGTAACCTAAGACATTACATTAGGTGGCCTATCTGAAATCCTAGGGCCGGAGGTTTTCTTTTGTAGTGAAAATTCTACAAGTCGGGCCCTACTGGATATCTCCCATAAATCTCTAGTCATGAAGCTCTAATTGCTCTCGAATACCGTAACGAATGTCGTTTAGGTAGCGAAACACAGTGATATCGTTTTCTTCCCGTATGTCTAACTGAAGTTGAATAAGAAACTCGTTGGTGTAATCATCCACCAAGAGTCTATCTTGTCGAAGGTTATGAAACTTGCGATATAAATTTTGGAGATAATCTGGTTGAACATATAGCTTCCGTAGTTGGGATTTAAATTCTACCCATGAGGTGATAGGGGCTAAACCTAAGTTGAAATTAGTGCGCTCAAGTTGGACTCACCAAACTAATGTCGGGCATTTAAGCCTAAGGTTGGCATATTCTACTTGTCAATTCACAAGCATTTGCTTCATGCCATGAATCGCTCCATTCGTTTGCACCAGTCGAGGCAACCCTCTGATTCTACTCGTCCCTCAAAATCTCCTACGTCTAGATTGACACCATCATCTTACCGTGGTTGGTTTCGGGGTTCAGGATATTGAGGCATGTGTACCACTTCCATAGGGTATGAATGATTGTAAGGTGGGAAGGATTAGATTTATACCCAAATGGGTGGTAGCCTCAAGGTTGTTAACAGAAGTCTGAAGTCCATTCATGACTTGTCAGACATCCCTCATGGTGGTGGTGAGTGTCTCAACCATGCAAGAGATTTCCCACGCGTTGGTTGAAGTCATCGAGGCTTGCCTTTAGGCACTCTACTCGATTATTCATTTTATGTTAAATAAAAAATTTTGTTTTAGAATAAATTAGTGAGAATGAAACGCTCGTGTTTTTAATTTTTTTTTAATATAATACTGATGTATTTTTTTAATACAAAACATAAAACAAGTGAAAGGAAAAAAACTGTTATTTAAACCATTAAATTAAATAGTTTTTTTAAAAAGATCTTAAAAATTTCTCTTCTTTTGTAAACAAAGTATCGCTTGGTTCACCATAGAACTGAATCAAAACTGCTCTGATACCAAACTGATGTTGACTCGATTTTCTTTATCTTAGAATTTAGAAATTATTTTATGATAAATAAGGAAACGCAACTTAGAAATTTATAAACGCGAGCTATGATCCTGAGAGAGTATGCTCCTCATTAGAAGATCTCGAGCTTAACTATTTTCATGAATTTATCAAGAAAACGGGGTGCACTATTTACCAGAAGGTGTTTGCAAATGTCTAGCTGCAAATATGGCAACAAACGTAAGCAATAACATCAACGGACGGTGATGGGTGTAAGTAATTAAAATGAGATCACTTAAATTTAAATTGCATACAAATATTTCTAATAGAGAGGGAGCCGAAGTTATACCTGACGTGAGTTCTCTGGGCGGAACAGAAACGTTTTGTGACACGGATTTAGGTTAAGGGAAAAACAAGGGATTTTGTGGTTCAATAATGAGGGGTCAGAAGACTAATTTCGGGAAGGATGCAGAGACTCGAATAGGTAATCAGGAGGGCTTGTTGAATGGTTTACATACTTGGAGAGAATACAGATGAAGGAAATAGATATACGGGAATGATATGTGAAAGGGTTGATGGTCGAGAGCAAAGTAGGACAAGACGGGGTCGCGAGCTCCAAATGGAATGTCGATGTCGATGGAGGAGCGTCGGGATGGAGTCGTTGGAGGTCAGCCGCCCCTCAGATGGTTTCATCATAGATGGGAGGAGTGGTGGCAGTCGGAGGAGGGGGAAGAGGAGGGATCTTTGGGCACTTAACACGCTGGAATCGCCAATGTCGTCGGAGGAGGGCAAGGATGGGGTCGTCTGTTGGCCCTCATGAGGATTAATTGGGGGTGGATGAAGCTACGGCAGCCGGCTGGAAGTGGAAGGAGGATGAAGGATGAGGCGACGGGAGTTTTCGCTGGCAATACTAAAAAATAGACAGATTTAAATACGCTGGCAATACTAAAAAATATTCCTATTATGTACAAAGATACAAATAAATAAATGAGCGCGTAGACATATGCTGCAAAATAACTGTTGGATGGGAAAAAAGACTATCTTATTTAGAATAAGGGGCCTCTCCTTTATATATAGGAGAGAGCAAAATACAAGCTTGACCTAAATATTAAACCAACTTCTAACACTCCCCTCAAGTTGTGTTTGTGATATCTGTCAAGCCCAACTTGGACATAATGTTCCAAAACACCCAATGAGACAAAGCCTTTGTCAGCACATCTGACAGTTGTTGATCGGAGGGAACAAATAGAGTGCTAACAACTCCCCTTACAATGTTTTCCTTGATGAAATGTCCATCGACTTCAACATGTTTAGTGCGATCATGCTGGTCGGGATTGTGAGCGATGTTAATGGCCGCCTTGTTATCACAGTATAGGCGGATGGGTCATTTGCCGTGAATCCCAAGTTCAAGTAGAAGGGATCGGATCCACATTCCTTCACATATACATTGGGCCAGAGCGCTAAACTCCGCTTCGGTACTGGATCTAGCCACGACATGTTGTTTTTTGCTTCTCCACGTTACTGGATTGCCTCCAACTAAAGTGCAATACCCAGAAGTGGATCTCCGGACATCGACAGATCCTGCCTAATCTGCATCTGTGAAGACTTCAATGGTTAGATTTTTGTTTGGAGAGAATAGGATTCCACGTCCAGGGGAGGTCTTGAGATATCTGAGAATCCGATTGGCAGCATCCAAGTGATGAGTTTTAGGAGCGTGCATGAACTGGCTAATGACTCCAACGGCGTACGAGATATCTGGGCGAGTATGAGATAGGTATATAGGTCTCCCCACTAGCCGATGAAAAGCATTGATATCAGCCACCGGTTCTCCTCCGTCTCTTCCCAATCTATGGTTCGTTTCTATGGGTGTGTCAGCAGGGCGACACCCACTCATCCCCGTATTTTCCAGAAGGTCAAGAATGTACTTTCTCTGGGAGATGAAGATACCATGCCTGGATCTGGCAACTTCAATGTCAAGGAAGTACTTGAGGTTCCCCAGATCCTTAATCTCAAATTCACTAGCCAGTCTGACCTTCAAGTATTTTATTTCCTCAATGTCAACGCCAGTTATTACAATATCATCTTCCTCGTCGTCAGATCCTGAAAAACACAAGAGGAAGGGAAAAAAGTCACTGAGCAATGCATGGAGTTAGTCAACTGACTAATATAAAGAAGGTTTCGAGTAAATTTAGGAACATGAAGGACGGAGGAGAGCGTGAGGGACGAGCATGGTATGGTTCCTTTGCCAGCAATGGAGGAAAAAGAACCATCAGCAATACTCACTTTGTCACGTCCAGACAGAGGGGAGTAGGAGACAAAACCTGAAGCAGTGTCGGTCATATGATCGGCGGCGCCGCTGTCGATGATACACTGGGTAGAGGAGTGACTGATAGCTGAGTGAGCTCCTGGAGGCCCCTGATGGGCATATGAGGAGGAGGTAGGCACCTCTGAGGACTGTCCATGCATCAGACGGCGAAAAGCAAGAATCTCGTCGGGGGAGAGAGCCGAAGGGGCTGCAAGAGAAGACTAATCATCAGTAGCATCAGAGAGATTGTCCGATGGTCCATGAGAAGCACGCCCCTGAGAACGGCCATGGCCGCGACCACCACAGGTAGCTGGTCCACCCCTAGGTGGAGGGAAACCGTGAAGCTTGAAACAAGTGTCCCTGGTATGGCGAGCCTTTCCGCAATAGTCACAAATCAGATGATCCTTGTCGCCAGACTTAGGCGGGTAGTCCCGAGGAGGTCGCCCACCGGGACGAAAGTGAGCAGCAAGAGCGGAGCCATCGGAAGAAGGCTCGGAATGAAGAGTCTGACGACAATCAAATTCGTGTTGGACAAGACTGTAAACCTCTAGCAAGGACGGGAGAGGTGATCTCCCAAGAATTTGGACACTGATCTGGTCAAAGTCACAGTGCAACCCATGGAGAAACTCAAAGATCCGATTACGATCGTCAAGAGCCCGAACCTGAGCAACATCTTCAGAAGAGACAAAGGTGATCGCATCGAAGTGATCATATTCTTGATATAACTGGGTGAACTCCAAATAATAGGAGGAAGGGGAGCGATCGCCTTGGCGCAGCATAAAGATCCAACGACAAAGCTGAAAGATCTGGGCAGTATTGTTACAGCAGGAATAGGTGGGCGCAGCACGTTTCCAAATGTCGGTGGCAGTGTCAAGGAAGAGATAATTCCGGGCAATGGACTCCTGCATGGAGTTGAGCAGTCATGACATCAGGAGAGAGTTTTCAGATTCCCACTGAGGCCACTCGGGAGAGGTCGACACTGGAGCAACAGTAGTCCCGGCGACATAGCCATACATACGCCGACTCTTGAGGGCAAGAGTGATGGAACGAGCCCACGGCAAGTAATTGAGGTCGTCAAGTTTCATGGTGGTGATCTGAGGAGTCCCGTGATCATGAATAGGGTGGTTGGAGCCCATGTTGGAAGCTGGAGAGGAGTTGGAGGACAGCGGGGTGGAGTCAACACTTCCCGACATCAGAACCCGAGGATAGAAACCACGGGAGGAAGAAACAACACCCACAAAGAGAATCTTCAAGCCCCGCTCATAGAAAGAGACAAGGACGCGCCAGCCCGATGAAGCGCCGAGCCAAGAAAACCATCAGAGGAAGGGCTGGACGTCGGAATCGAGCTCACCGGGACATGCAGCCGGCGTCCAGGGCACGGAAGAGAGGCAGCATCACCCACGGTAGGCCCAGGCGACGGGAAAACAGTCGGATGCCGCCGCTGGAGAAGTTGCTGGGCTTATGCGACGGGAAAAAACGACGTAGGAACAGTTGCAGGTCTGATGCAGGTGGATGTCGTCGATGGAAGGGACGATCGGAGACGAGCGACAGCGAATCGATCGGAGCGAGCGACGGAAGGTTGGCGGAACGAACGAGCGAGCACGCAAGGTCACCCGTAGCTCTGATATCATGTTGGATGGGAAAAAAGACTGTCTTATTTAGAATAAGGGGCCTCTCTTTTATATATAGGAGAGAGCAAAATACAAGCTTGACCTAAATATTAAACCAATTTCTAACAATAACATATACAAATTGGTGAAACAAAATTAAGACACAGGTGCGACTCAGCCACTCAGGTTGCGATGTAAATTAGAAATCTAGGATTTAATTTTAAACTAATAAACTTGAGATTTTTTTTCAAATATGTAGCACAAGAGAAATTTTCTCGGCGATCGATCTAAAGCTCGCATACGCGCATAAGGACTAACATTTGAGGGTAGAATAAATATTAATTAGCAATCCATAGACATATAAGTGAAGACGACAATACAGTTTTTTTAAATTAACCACAAAGTGGCACGATGATAATTTAGAGCAAGCATGCTCTGACTATTTAAAGATCAATTAAAATAAGCATATTATTATTCTAACACATCGCAAGTGAGACAATGAGATGTATACCTTCAGATCCATCTTGAAGCGTCGGATTCAATGGGGGACTAGCAGCTGATGGCTAGACGGATGAGAAACAGAGGTAAAATTTGGCTTTGTGACTAGAAGGATAGATCTGATGGAGGCTCGTCGGAGGATCACGAAGTGATTGGTGGAGTCGGCTATGAAATCTGGAGGGCAGTCGAATGGCGTCCTCAAACTTTTGTGGCTAGGGCGTCGGATCTGACAAGAGATGGGTTGAAGCCGGAGGAGGATGGCAGAGGAGTGGTAGTCGACGCCCACTGGGGTTAGCGGAGGCGACGGCGAGGCAACGTCTGGTTGATGGAAGGTGGAGAACAGGCAAGGCGTGTAGAAGTCAGGATGGAATTTTCAGAAATAGATACTAATTTTCTCTGTTTTCATAATTTGTCCAAGCTGCCACCGTGAGAGAGGGCTGGTCCTTCTAATAGGATAAGATATTTATGTAATTAAATTTATTTAGGACAGATTTCAAATAAATTCCTTTTTTGGTAAGAGATTTTAAGGGACCAAACTAGGGATTTCAAAGTATTTTCTTCATGAATATTTCTCACCCTAGATAATTTCCGAAATTAGAACTTCATTTTCATTTCATTAGTAATTTTGAATGTGCTTCATTTTAATTAGTCTTTTTTATGTGTGCCTTAATTAACATAATACCTAATTTGAAGAATCATCTTATTCAAGGTCATATTGGGCGATCACTCCAATAAGACATAACAAGTGTGCGAAATAAAAAATGTGCACTAAAAAATATGCGAAGATACAAATAAATAAACGTGCGCGAAGACATGTGCTACAAAATAACATATACAAATGCGTGAAATAAAAATAAGACATGAGTGTGACTCATGTTGCATCAAGCATCGTGTTCGCTATGTACCTCGTCATAATAAATGGGCTTTTGCACCTTTTGATGTTGTTCACTCTAAAGTCTGGGGACCTTGTGTGGTCCCTACCTTGTTAAGTCATCGTTATTATGTTATGTTTATCGATGATTTTTCTCGTATGAGTTGAGTTTATCAAATGAAAAATCATTCTTAATTGTTTTCCATTTTTCAAAGTTTGTGATATAAAATTAGTTTGAAGTAATTAGTACATTAGAAGTGATTAGTATTATTAATTTAATGTTTTATGTTATTCTATTGTAATACCCTCTACTACAAGTAAAGAGTACCTTCTATTTTTTGTGCATTAATATTTCGTCAAGTTCCAACATGGTATCGAAGCCCTAGCCGCCCGGTTCCGCTCGCTCCCGCAGACGTTCCTTCCTCCTTCGCACAGTTCCGCTTTATCACATCTCTCTGATCTCATTTCTTCTCCTTTGCATCTCCGATTTCCATTTCCCTCGTTTGTGACACTCGTACCGAGCCGATCGGCGCATGGGCCGATCGACTCTATCGGATGATTGCTACTCCAACAACCGTCCGATCGAACATTTTTTTCTCAGAAAAGTTTCTTTTTCCCTCCTCTATCACATACTAAGAGGATTGATTGAGGGTTTCACTATATCTTCCTATATCGTCGATCTAGTGTTTTTCTCATACATTTGCTTTCGCGCATGAAAATGGTTACCTCCTTCTTCAAGTATTGTATAATTTCAACCCTCAAGGATTTAATGCTCTAGGATCTTGGGCAGTCCTATTGGCAGTGTCAAAAAAATTTACCGACACCGGCGATCTTTCGGTGGCTGTTTTTTGACCTAATCCAAAATTCTTCGACGTTCTTTCGCTCTCCGATTTCATCATGTCCGATGTGGTTAATTCTCGTGATGTCTCACAACAAGCTGGATCTACCCAGGTTGGGCATGATCATACGACCTCTCAAATTATCATGATCCATCATGATACTAATTATTTATCATGATCTCGATCTATCGTCTCAGCTCTTAAGAGTCGCCGGTTGTTTGTCTATGTTAACGGTGTCATTAAGGAGCCAGTGAAGACTACGTCCAGTTGGGGACAATGAGAATCAAAAAACTCCTTGGGTATGTCATGGTTGATTAATCACATGCAAGAGGCTATCGCACAGACTATTTATTCTTGGATACTGCTGCGGACATTTGGAGTCATGCTGAATACACATATTCCCAGAAAGGCAACACCACTCAGATATTTTAGCTAAGGAAAAAAAATCTCCTTCGACAGGTAAATCGACCTCCATCCGCATATTATTTGGAGTTCACTTAACTAGGAGTATGACCATTTTGTCTCCCTATACCTTGTCTGCTCTACTGATGTGATCATTATCCGTGCTCATGAAGATCAGAATATGGTTTTTGAGTTTCTACATGAGGGACTTTTATCAGATCAGTTTTCAGATCCTAGGCCGCACTTTGGTCCTTTCCTTGTCAGAGCCCTATAGCATTGTCCAGCATGAATATGATCGCCGCCAGCCTTGGAGTTCAGAGGTTATCTCTAGTAGTTCTGCACTTGCTGCTTCTCATTCTGGAGACACCAACACTCGGGAGTTTAAGCCCAGGCCCACTGACAAAGACCACCTGATGTGTGATTACTGTGGCCGGAGTCGGCATACTAGCGATACTTGCTTCAAATTGCAAGGGTTTCCTCAACCGAGAGATGGAATGGTACCTCGTTGAGGACATGAGGGGCGTGGTCGAGGACGATCCAGTTTTACCTCTTCTCACTCTACTCACCTGACTGAGTTCATAGATGATAGTACCTTGGGTGGCCAAATATCTGAGCCCTCTTCTCTACTTTGGGACTTTTCTACTGAAGAGATGATAACCCTTTGTTGCATGATACAGGGGTTATCCACTGAGCCCAGCCCTGGTCCATCCTTGTCATTTGCCCATTCAGGTACTCCAAGTCTGCTACTGTACTGCCTACCACTCATTGGTTCATTGACTTTAGGGCCACTAATCATATGACTGGATCTTGGTCAGGTTATGTTTCATATTCACCATTGTTGGGTAAAGACAAGGTAAGCACTGCTGATAGAACTCTTTCTTCTATTGCAGGAAAGGGATTCATCAATTGTTCTGCTCTTACTTTGGCTTCTGATTTACATGTCGTCTCTTTTACTCACAACCTCTTATTTGTTAGAAATATTACAAATTATATGAATTGTTGTCATTTTCTTTCCTTCTCACTATGTCTTTCATGACCTGAAGATGAAGAAGGTGATTGGTTATGGTATGATGCAAGATGGATTGTACGTGTTAGATACTGATGTTCCACAGGCTCTTCATGCTCACCAGCTTCCTCTGTTATCTACATGGCATCGTCATTTGGGTCATCCCTCTGCAACTACTATGCATTCTTTATTTTTTAGTTTTTCATCTTCTGTGCTTCAAACATTTATGTGTAATGTTTGTGAACTTGCTAAACAGAAGCGTGTTTCTTTCAATCATGTTTAAGTCGTATTGTGTACCTTTTATATCTCTGGTTATCACAGGTTTGTAATCTTCATTGATTGTTATTCTCGCACTATTTTGGTTTATTTGATGCGTAGTAAGAGTGAGTCATTTTCCCTTTTTCAAAAATTTCACAAGATGATTTCTACTCGATTTGGTGGAACCATTAGAAATATTCACACTGATAATGGTCTTGAGTATGTGGATTCCAAATTTGAAAGTTATTTGAGTGATGTTGCATTATTCATCAAACCATTTGTGTACATTCTCCCGCACAAAATAGCGTTGCTGAACTCAGTATATTCATCTTCTTGAAGTGACAAGATGCTTATTATTTATCACGACTCTTCCGAAATACTATTGGGGTGCTGCCCTTCTTACTGCGGCATATCTCATTAATCGTATGTCTTCCCGTCATCTAGGAAATCGCACTCCTCTACATATATTGGGTATCCATCCTACTACTTTTTCACCTCGAGTGTTTGGATGTTTATGTTTCGTCAACATTCACCTCGAGTGTTCTTCGATGTGTGTTCATTGGTTACTCATCTACATAAAAAGGGTACAAATGATATCATCCTCCCAGCAAGATAATTTATCTCTATGGATGTAACCTTTCATGAAACTACGTCTTATTATGAGTCCTCGCTTCAGGGGGAGTCCTCACACTTGGAAGTGAGTACTCCTACTACTCTTCTTCCTTTGCGGGTTCCACCTTCATACAACATCACTCAGAAGATGATGTGGATACTCCCAAAAAAATGTAGTTGCAGGTGTACACTAGGAAAAGCAAAGGATTAAACACTCGGTCTCACTCCATAATAGCACAGCCATTACCGAATTATTCTTCAGCACCCCTTGAGTTACTCATTGCCTTCCGAAAAGGTATTCGCTCATCCACTTAGCATCGTTTATCCAACTATATTTCATATGCATCTTTAACCTCCTCCCATAAAGTCTTTGGTTGTCGATGGATCTTTACAGAAAAGCAGAACTCTGAAGGTATTGTGGAGAGGTTCAAAGCGCGGTTGGTGCTAAGGGCTGCACTCAAACTCATGATATTGACCACCAAGAGACATTTGTTCTGGTGGAAAAAATGGATTCTGTAGGTAAAAAACAAAGCTTGTATTGTATTATCAAATCTATACATACAAAGAGAGAGTACATATATATAGGAGGGAGAAAAAGAGGAGAAAGCCTATACACGATGTGGGACTAAAGAAGAGAGGGAAAATTGGGCCTAAATACGGGTCCTTTACATGGGCTTTTCCAACACTCCCCCGCAAGCTGGAGCGTACAAGTCGTAGGAGCCAAGCTTGGACAGCATTGATAGAAGAGAGTACTGGATAGGGCCTTTGTGAGGACATCCGCCACTTGTTCGGTACCCGGAACATGCTTTAACTCTAACTTCTTCATTTGAACTTTCTCCCAGACGAAATGGCAATCTACTTCAATATGCTTTGTTCTTTCGTGGAAAATCGGGTTCTTGGCAATGTGTATAGCAGCTTGACTATCACACAAAAGGAGAGCTGGTGAAAGAAGTTTTACACCAAGGTCAGTCAGGAGGCTCTCAAGCCATGTGAGTTCAGAGACCACAGATGTCATTGCCCGGTATTCTGCTTCAGCTGAGGATCGCGCAACAACAGCATGTTTCTTACTCCGTCAGGTAATCAGGTGTCCTCCAAAGTATGTACAAAAACCACTGGTTGACCGTCGATCGTCCAAGGACCCAGCATAATCAGCATCAGAGTATGCCACCAATTTTGGAGTTGAAGATGATGTTTTATAAACCAGTCCCTGACCAGGAGCTATTTTGAGATATCTAAGAATCCTTTCGACGGCCTGAAGGAGAGATCTTCGAGGGGAGTGCATGTATCTGCTGATCATACCCACGGCAAAGGATATATCAGGTCTTGTTATTGTTAGGTAGATTAATTTTCCAACAAGACGACGATAGTATTCTTGGTTCTGTAGTTGCAGATCTGATTCGGAGGCTTGAGCACACAGTTTGTGATTAACATCCATTGGAGTATTAGTTGGTTTGCAGCCTGAGTATCCCGCATCATGAAGGAGATCGAGGCAGTACTTTCGCTGAGAGAGGACAAGGCCATCTGGTCTTCTGGCGACCTCCAGACCCAGGAAGTAGTGAAGGTGACCCAGATCTTTTGTCTGGAAGACAGAGCTAAGATGTTGTTTGACCGCCTGTATTCCATTTGTGTCGTCTCCAGTAATTATAATGTCATCAACATAAACCAAAAGAATAACTGTTCCAGTTGCCTGTTGGCGAGTGAACAAGGAGAAGTCTGTCGAGCTCCGAGTAAATCCAATCTCCCGAAGAGCCTTGCTGAACTTATCGAACCAGTTTCGAGGTGATTATTTGAGACCATAAAGAGACTTTAAGAGACGATAGACCAGAGACTCCCCCGTGGTCTCAAACTCGGGAGATTGCTCCATGTAAACGGTTTCCTGGAGATCGCCGTTAAGAAACGCATTCTTAATATCCAGCTGAAATAAGGGCCACCAACGATGTACAGCCACGGAGATTAGCACACGAACAGTGTTGAGTTTCGCCACCGGAGAGAAGGTTTCTTCATAGTCGATACCATGTTGTTGAGTGTAGCCACGAGCAACTAAGCGAGCTTTCAGGCGGTCAATTGTTCCATCAGGGGCATGTTTGATAACAAAAACCCATTAACACCCAACAGGTTTCTGTCCTGGAGGACGGGGTACCAGAGTCTATGTCTTGTTAGCCCAAAGAGCAGTCATTTCTTCCTCCATGGCTGCGCGCCAGCCAGGATGTTCCAGGGCCTCCTACACAGAGTTAGGAATAGCAATTGTGGACAAAGAGGTAGCAAGTGTCTGAAGTTGAGGAGAGAGGCGATGTGGGGAAACATAGTTCGCCATAGGATGAGCGGTGGATTCTATTACCGGATCAGGCGGACGCTGAGTACCCGATGTAACAACCCATGTTTTAGACATACACCAAAATAAGAATAATAAAACAATAATAAAAGTTATGGCAATTTTGTAAATAAAGGGAGGTTTCCCTCTAAACCTAACCGAGCCAGCCCCCCTCTTATTTTTTTCCCGCAAGCCGCACCCCCATGTTTCCCGCATCCTGCGCACCCGTCTCCCGCAAGTGCGCTGCCGATCCCATCTCCTACGCTCGACTCCATGCTCGCCGCCTCTTCTTCTCCCGTTCCTGCTTCCAGACGACGGCGTCTTGCCATGGCCGACGTCGGCTCCCCCCCCCCCCCCTGGCCGACGTCGGCTCCCCCCCTGGCCGACGTCGGCTCCCCCCCTGGCCGACGTCGGCTCCCCCCCTGGCCGACGTCGGCTCCCCCCCTGGCCGACGTCGGCTCCCCCCCTGGCCGACGTCGGCTCCCCCCCTGGCCGACTGTGGCCCCTCCAGCAGCCCTTCCTCCTCCTCAGCTAGGGCAGCATCTCCCCCCTATAGCAGCAAGGCTTCTCCTCCTTCTCGTGTGCAGCAACCCTCTAGCCGCCACCAGCATCCCTCCTCTAAAGGTCGGCAGCCCTCTTCCTCTCCATTTCCGCCTAGGGTTTTGCTCGAACCCTCCTCCTCTCAGATTTTGGACTCGGATTCGGCTCCTTGAGCCCGATATTGTCTTCCTTGGGTAAGAAACTTCCTCCTCCACCCTTGATTTCAGAATTTTCATAAACCCTAATGATTTATTCGTGCCCCATTTTGCATTTCAGATTTTTGGTGCACTTCCTAATCGCCAAATCCTTAGGTATTCGTGCTCCCGGTGTCGTTCGTCGCTCCAATTGACGAGAACACGTCAAGCCCTCTCCGATTTAGGGTTTCCCTTGCCCAAAGCGCCGCCGAGTTCCTGATCCTTCGTGGTAATTCCTTCTCCCCTCACTCTTGAGGGAGGTAATTCTGCTAAACCTTCTTGGTTTGTTTTCCGCGTCGTAGAATGCATGTGTTAGCATAGATAATTATGCTACATCGCTTTCGTTGTGTTTGATTAGGTTCTTGGAATTTTGCCCGCGGCATTTGGCCGCCTCCGCCAGCTTCAGCTTATTTAAGGCAAGTAGAGATCCTTCTCTCTTGCAAACATTGAGCTTCAATTCATGTGTTTGTTCTTATAGTTTTATATTTCACCTTTGAAACCATCTCTCATCAAATAAATTTAGATCTTAAATCCCTGATTTGACTTGTTAATAAATTGAGGTTTCACGTGTTTGAAATGACACGAATTTGTGAGCATGAATGATGTTATTTTAATTAGTCGCCTAGATGAATGAATTCCTTATTTGATGGATAATTCAAGGAATGGTAGATTATTGAGCATGTGTAATAAGCGTCATGATAATAATAGTAATAATTTCTGGTTGACAAATATATGATCGGTGTTTTTTCTATTATGTTCGGATCGCACACATGTTTACTCAGAAGATAATCGTGTTTTGAAATGGATCAACCTGAATGAATGTTTGGTATCCTAGAAAATGACATATAATAATCTTATTACTCGTGAATACTTGAATCTGCAAGTTTCAAAACTCTCTTTTGAGTTCTTTGAGTCATCAAATTCTGTTCCTTTTGCCTGTTTGGTTGAAAGACTTGGATAAAGTCTATCTCTTGATCTGATGTTTTTCTTCAGCGTGAGCCTGTTCCAGTTAGAATCTCCAATCTTTGAATCTTTTAAATTATCTAATGTTGTGCACCTATGTTTACGTGTATAAAATCTGTTTTTGTATATCTGAATCAGTATTTGGTTACCTGTCTTGATATGCTAGAATCCCTCAATCTTGGCTTATTTCATTAATAACTTAAGTAAACATTGAAAGGTAGGGTTTAACTGACGCAACTCCTCGACTTGGGTTCCCTCTTGAATCCCTAACGGGAACAAAGGACCGGTCACAGCAAGCATGAACTCCCTGGCTCAAGGGTGAGGGTTCGAAAGAGCCGCCCCTTAGAGATCACGGGTAGAAATTCTGAATCTCTGATAAGACTTGCATCTGAATCTGTCTGAATCATGAATCTTGTGCGCCAACCAAAAACACCTACACTTTCACTTGTTACAACTCACGTTATTACTTGATCATCTATGTATGTTATACTTCGGAGTAGCCTAATAATTCTAGTTATTCCTGCTTGTCTCACTTGTTTGCCTGTTTTGTTGGCTTTGCTTCATGAAAACCAGTACAGGAATATTCTGTTTGCCCTGCTCGCATTTTTATTTTCGTTTTGCTCATGTTTATTTCAATGTTCTGAGGCTTTTCCTTCTTGTTTTGGATTTGCCTTAGTGTTTGTGTGCGCCGCCTGCTCTCTGAGGCCGATTTGCGTCAAGTTTCAGGTTCTATGTTTCATTTCATTATCTGTTGGATATTTCTTTTATGTAATAATTACGATCAGCCATTTTCTCCTGTTTCATAGACAACTGCTAGGCTAAATATTATATGTACTAGAATTTGACATGTTTGCATGTTCATTCATCTGAGATGATCACTGCATAAAAAAATCTATTTCAAAACTTGTATCATAAGATTTTCTTTCAAAAATGCATGTGCACCTGTTTTAAACTAGCATATTTTAAAGCTTCCGCAATAAATCAATCTGTTTTACTCAAAAGTAACTATTTTTAAATTATTTATTAGTATCTCTGCTTGCGCCTTAGCAGACATGGTTTTTCCTTCCGCACATGCATGTGGCATCACGGCCCGCCTGAAGCACGCTCTGACTCTTGTCGAGACGGGTCGTGACACCCGAGGTCGAGGCCGTCTGCGTAGGAGCACCGGGAGTAGGAATGTGGCGAGAGTAGACATGGATAATAGATGGCTTGTAGGGTACAGGAGCAGACTGTGAGGAAGGAAGAACCGGTGTGTCAACGGGAATGATAGGTCGTAAGACAGGCTGTGGGATATGTATTGGTGCAAATGCGGGTACAGGAGTAGAGAAGAATAGTTGATCCTCTCGGAAGGTAACATCGGGCGACACAGAGACTTTGCGGGTTGTAGGGAAATAGCAAACGTAGCCTTTCTGTGTACGTGAATAGCCAACGAAGATTTGTTTTGCCGCCCTGGGATCCAGCTTGTCCATGGATGGCCCTAGGATATGAACGTAGCACGTACACCCGAAGATTCGAGGTGTGAGGGGAAAGGCCGGAGTAGAAGGAAAGAAGAGGCTAAAAGGAGTGGCATTGTTGAGAACGGAGGATGCAAGACGGTTAATAAGATAACAGGTCGTGGAGACCGCAAAGTTCCAATAATTTTTGGGGACGTTCATGTGAAGCATGAGAGAGCGGGCGACATCAAGTGTCGGTTCTTCCGTTCAGCCACACCGTTTTGGTGTGGGGTGTAAGCACACGAAGTCTGGTAAATAATCTCGAACTCAGAAAATAAACTTGCAAACTCGTTGCTTGTGTATTCACGAGCATTATCGGTGCGTAGAGTTTTGATGTTAGTGGAGAATTGCGTTTTGGTTTCAAGGATAAATGCCTGAAAGACAGGAGGAAGTTCCGAGCGATCGCGAAGTATAACCAAGTGACTCGCGAATAGTCATCAATAAACGTGAGAAAGTAACGAAACCCAGAAATACTAGTAATTTTATAAGGTCCCCATACATCAGAATGTAACAGATCAAAAGGAGCAGAGCTCCGAGTACAATGTGCGGGAAAGGAAGAACGGGGTTCTTTGCCCAAAATACATGAATCACACTTGAAAGCTGGAAAAGATACATCGGGAAGAGCCTTCTGGAGGACTGGGAGGGGAGCATGTCCAAGACGCTGATGCCACTCAGCCGAGGAGACAGATGCGAGGATAGTGGGAGAGTCGTCAAGAAGGTAGAGCCCGTTACGCAGTTGCCCCTTACCAATGGTAGTCCGCGTCCGCCGATCCTGTATCAGAAAAGAAGATGATGTAAATGTTAGGGAGCAATCCAGGTCAGTAGTAAGACGGCTAACAGAAAGCAAGTTGAACGGGGATCCCGGAACATGAAGAGTCGGGCGGAGAGAGATGGAGGGACTAAGAGAGAGGTCAGTCGAGCCGGAGACCGGAGCAGTCTCTCCATTCTCCACGGTGATACACTTCGGATGCGGAGCATTCAAATACTTTGGTGGCTGTAGTGAGGTGGTATGATGAGTAACACCAGAGTCCACTATCCAGTGTGGACTTGTTGAGAGACAGGTTATACCTAGATTGGAGACGGAGGCGACGGAGGCAGGTGGGGACATCATCCCTTGAAGCTGTTGGAACTGTAGGCGGAGTGCGTCGAGATCGGCGCGGGGGGCCAAGGGGCTGTCATTAGCAACAGCGGCAATCGGACGAGGAGGATTAGCAGGCTTCTGATAGCAGGGCCGGAGAGGAAGGAGTAGGAACCGCCAGAGGTGCTGAGGTTTTGAGGAGCATGGAAAACACATCTGAGAGGGAAGGAGTAATGGTCGAGGCAAGAACCTGATTTCGGATGCTTTGCAGGTGTGGTGGAACGCGAGCCATGATCATAACAATGATGACAGCTTCCTTCTGAGCTCGTTGAGCAGCATGATCATTGGTGGAAGGTTGATGCTGGATCCATGCTTCGGCTAGAGTCTTGGTGCGAGCAACGAAGGAGATCATGTTATCAGCCCCAGCCGTATCCAACGCCTGGAGATCTGTGATGATGTCGTAGAGATGTTGAAGGCTGTCCTTGCTCGAGTATAGAGAGTGAAGCTCGTCCCACATAGCTTTCGCAGTCTCGTGATACATCGTCATTTGGTATGACTCTCCATCCATAGAGTTGAGAAGCCAAGTCTGAACTCGGCCGTCATTTCTAAGTCAGTCCTACGTAGGAGGGACTGGAGGTACATGGGTGAGATGACCCAGAAGTCCCTTAGACTGAAGAACTCGCCGGACTGAGTGTACCCATTGTATGAAGTTGACTTTTCCGGAGAGGGAGATGGTGGTGATCCGCAACTCATCACGAAGTTCTGGAGGCTGACCCGGGCGGTCTGGTGGAGGAGGTGCATGCACCGTGGTGGAGTCCACAGATGATCCCATTGATTAAAAATGGGAAGGCGGGCTGAAGCGGTCTGAGATGACAGAAGGGTAGGCCGCTGGGATGAGGTCGCACGGTCTGCGAGCAGAGGGAGAGCTCGCTGGAAGGAGATCCCGCTGGAGGAGCAGTCTGCGACCAGGAGGGTGACTGCTCGGTCTGCGAAGGAGAATCTGCGAGCAGATGGAGCGGTCTGCGAGCAGTCGCAAGCAGGAGGGAGCAGTCCACGAGCAGGAGGAGGGAGAGCGTGCGGGAAGGAGAGAAGTCGCGAGCAGGAGGTAGACCGCTCGGTCTGCGAGGTCGCCGCTGAGGGAGAGACCGGCAGGGAGAGGCCGGCAGGGATACAGGAGGTCGCAGCTTAGAGGAGACCGGTCAGAGATGTCGGAGGTCGCAGCGGGTAGGAGGAGACCGGCGGGAGAGGCCAGCTGAGGGATCGCAGCTAGACCTGCAATTAGAGGAGAGCTCGGCAGAGGGAGAGCAGAGGGCGCGGCGGTCTGTGAGCACAGCGAGCGCTGCGAATAGCGGAGAGCTCGGCTGAGACACTTATAAAAGCGAGGAGGGTGTAGCGGAAGCGGGAGATGAGTTCTTGCAGGAGGGCGAGCTGCGGTCTGAGAAGGTGAGACCGCAGGAAGGGTGGGCAGGGCTGCGGTTAGGTAGAGGAGTCAGACCGCAGGAAGGGCGGGCAGGATTACGGTCAGGTAGAGGAGGGACCGTCCTTGCTCTGATACCGTGTAGGTAAAAAACAAAGCTTGTATTGTATTATCAAATCTATACATACAAAGAGAGAGTACATATATATAGGATGGAGAAAAAGAGGAGAAAGCCTATACACGATGTGGGACTAAAGAAGAGAGGGGAAAATTGGGCCTAAATACGGGCCCTTTACATGGGCTTTTCCAACAGATTCTATATGTGTCTGGTTATCTTGTACTACCTGTAAAGGGTGCGATCTTCAACAGCTGGATGTAAAGAATGATTTTCTTCACAAAGAGTTGGAAGAGAAAGTATATATGTCAATGCCCCCTGATCTTGTCCCTATTAGCTCAGAAGGGAAGGTATGCAAATTGAAGAAAGCTCTTTATGGGTTAAAACAATCTCCCAGAGCTTGGTTTGGGAGACTTCATAAAGTCATGACCTCGTTAGGATATACCCAAAGTCATGACCTCGTTAGGATCACACTTCATTTATCAAACAGAAAGAGATGAAGGTGACTCTCCTGATTGTGTATATTGATGATATGGTTATTACAGGTGATGAAATTGATGAGATTCGTTCTCTGAAACTAAATCTTGTTATTGAATTTAAAGTGAAAGATTTGGGGAAGTTGAGAAATTTTCTAGGGATTGAGGTAGAAAGATCAAAACATGGAATTTACATTTCACAGCAGAAGTATGTCCTTGACTTATTAGAAAAGACAAGAATGATGGGGAGTCAACCACATTGCAAGGCTGATGATACTCCTATTGAAATCAACCACAAACTTGAACAAGATGATGGGGAGTCGGTGGAAGATATTTCGAGTTATCAGAAGCTGGTAGGAAAATTGATCTAACATCTCATACTCGCTCTGATATTATTTATATAGTGGGAATGGTGAGTCAATACATGCATTCTCCTAAGGTCAGACATCTCAATGTCGTGCAAAGAATTATGAGGCATTTAAAGACCTCTCCTGGTAGAGGAATTTTATTTTCACTCAGTGATAACTTAAAGATTGAAGTATATATTGATGCAGACTGGGTTAGATCAATTGATGATAGGAAATCTACTATAGAATATTGTTCCTTTGTTGGGGCTAATTTGATCTACTATACAATAAGTAGTGGCTCACTCTAGTGTTGAAGCTGAGTTTAGATTTATGACTCATGGTATATATGAGGGGATGTGGCTACGTGCTTTCAAGAATGATCTTGGCTTAATGGAAACCGGTCCCTTCAACCTAAATTGTGAGAACAATGTTGCAATCAACATTGCCCATAACCCTGTCCAGTATAACTGCACCAAGAATGTTGAAGTTGACTGACACTTCATTAAGAAAAATATTATGAAAGGGATTGTATGCACCCATTGTGTACACTCAGAAGGACAGCTTGCAGATTTCCTAACTAAAGAATTGAGCGAACAAATATTTTTGACTTTTATTAGCAAAATTGGATATGAAGAACATTACATGCACAACTTGAGGGAGAGTATTATAAGTAATTCGTATTATTAATTGAATGTTTTAGATTATTCTATCGTAATACCCTCTACTGTAAGTAAACGGTTCCTTATATTTTTCGGACAATAATATTTTCGCCAAGTTCCAACAAAAATTTTATTCAATTCTCCATTAGTCTGAAATGTCTTCGAACTGAAAATAGTCGTGAATATTTGTCTCGGACAATGTCGTCCTTTTTACACGAAAAATAGATTATCCATCAAAACACATGTCCTGATACACCTCAACAGAATGGTGGTGTTGTCGAACACAAAAATCACCACCTCCTAGAAATTACCCATGCACTCTTACATCACATGTAAGTGCCTAAACATTTTTGGGGCAATGTCATTCATGCCCCCAATTATCTCATCAACCGTCTTTACGCTCATATTCATGGTAAGGCACCACAGAATACATTATTTCTTACCCAATCAACACTTTCTTTACCCCATTCGTGTGTTTGATTGTGTTATGATCACAATGCCAACCATCGCTATTTAAACTCGATGCTCGGTCCATTAAGTTTATCTTCTTGGGGTACTCTCGCACCACCAGGAGCAGCACTTAGACGATACATTATTTTTGAGGATGTTACATTTGTCGAATCTGTTCCAATCTCTCCTATAGAACCTACGTCACAAATTCCATTGTGTCTCTCGACTCCATCCTCATTTTCCCTTCTACTCTACCTCTACCCCCCATATGAGGTCTTGAGAGAACCTTCTGGGGTCACTCTTATTTTCATCGTCCTGCGGATTCTACATGTGCGCACACACCTACCTCTACCCAGAATATGGATACGAATATTCCTTTAGACACCTCCAAGGAGGGAAAGTCTGCAAGCATGTCAGCTCCTTATCCTGGGAGTACTGAACTCCCCATTGTTATTCGGAAAGGTACCCGTACTTGTAGAGATGCTCCATTATATGTTATATCTTATTAAGGGTTGTCTGCCTCTACACTTGCTTCGCTTTCTACATTGGATACTAATATTGTTCCAAGCTCAGTTGTGGAGGCTAAGTCTCATCCTTGTGTTGGACTACTGACATGCAGGCAGAATTAGATACATTAGAACAAAACCAAACTTGGATACTTGTTGTTCTCCCTGCACGCAAACATGACATTGGATGCAAATGGACTTATATTGTAAAAGTCAAGGTCGGGGGCTTTCTGGATCGCTTACAAGCTCAATTAGTTAGAAAGGGATATGCTCAGACGTATGACCTAGATTATAATGAAACATTTGCATTTGTGGCTAAAATTTCTTCTATTTGTTTATTCCTTTCTCTCGTAGCAACTCACCAGTAGCCTATGTACCAATTGGACATCAAAAATGCATTTCTGCATGGGGTTCTTAAAGAGTAGATTTATATGGAGCAACCTCCAAGGTTCACTATCAAGGAGGAGAGTTCAAAGGTATGTCGTCTCCAAAAGCCTTTGTATGGATTGAAGCAGTCCCCACGCGTTTGGTTTGGACGCTTACGTGCAATAGTGACTCAATTTGGCCTACAAATAAGCCAAAAGGATTCATCTCTCTTCTATCAGCACACCTTAGCAGGCAACATTCTATTAGTTGTTTATGTTGATGACATTTTCATCAATAGAAGTGACTCACAAGGGATTGCTCGTCTTAGACATGATCTTAGTCCACTGAGATACTTTATTAGTATTGAAGTTGCTGATTAAAAGAAAAGTACGTTCTTATGCCAAAGGAAGTATGTTCGGGATCTCCTCAAAGATTTAGTTATGTCTCAATGTGATACAACTGATTCCCCACTTGAACCATGCGAGAAGAGTCTCTATATGGAACATTAGATATTTAAATGTCCACAGAATAGTTGGCAAATTGAACTATCTCACTATGAAATGTCCAAGCATTTCATGTGGCATAAGCAAAATCAGCCAGTTTATGACATCTCCTACCAATACTCAGTGTGATGTTGTCCTCCGTATTATATGATATGCGAAGAGAAATTTAGGCCTTGGTCATTACAAAAAATTTCTAGCAAGGCTTCCCATAAGAGATTTTTCCTCAATACCAATTGTATTAGTGTTAAGTAGAATTTGAATGGGTTCCTGGTCCTGGTCAGAGACCATTGTTGATGAAGGAGTTAAACGGAATAATATTCCTTTATATAAAATCATCCTTTTTACATCAACATATAACTTAACCTTAAATGAGAAGGAAGAACATTGTGTAGGGAAGAAAAATAGGGATTATACAGATGTTCATAGAAGATTTGCGTATGGAGAAATAAATAAAGAAGGAAGAACCATTCTAGACTTTGCCATAACACATGAGCTAATTGTGATAAATACGTTATACATGAAGAAGGAAGAACACTTAATTACGTTCAAGAGCGAACAAAATAAGTCACAAATTGACTATTTTATGACTCACAAAATGGATAAAAAAAATTGTAAGAATTGTAAAGTCATACCCGGAGAAAGTTTGACAACGCAACATAGGCTAGTGGTGGTGCAAATTAAATATAGTAACTTTAAGAGAAAGACAAAAGTGTTGCCAAAAATTCGGTGGTGGAACTTGAAGAAGGAAAAACAGGGTGTTTTCAAGGCAGCGGTTTTAGAACAATTAGTTGATAATCCTTACGTTGATCCTAGTATCACATGGGAAGTTGTCTTCTCATTCAAGGTTAAATGGAAAGAACGTAATTGGAGAGTCAAAAGGTCGTGCGCCCCCACAAAAAGAATCTTGGTGGTGGAAAAAGGAAGTGCAAGACAAAATGAGGGCAAAGAGAGTCAGCAACAAAATATTATATGCTTCTAGGAATGATGAAAAGTTGACAAAGTATAAAGTTTCCAAAAAAGAAGCTAAAATGCAGTAAGTAAAGCAATAAGTCAAGCTTATGAAGAGTTTTACAAACGACTAGATACCAAAGAGGAGAGCGTGATATATATAAAATTGATCGAGCTAGAGAGAGGAAGACAAGAGATTTAAGTCAAGTTAAATGCATAAGAATCAGATACGGTTTTGACGGATGATGTGGCTATTAAGGAGCGATGGAAAAGATACTTTACAATGAAGGAAAAGACAATGAACTGAACTTGGAAGAGTTAAGTAAATCGGAGGAGTATAGAACATAACTTTTTATCGTAAAATTCAAGCATCAGAGATAAATGACGCTCTGAAGAAGATGAGAAATGGAAAGGTGGTTGGGCTAGACGATATACCCATTGAAGTATGGAAATGCTTAGGGAGGGAAGGAATTTTATGGCTTACAAGTTTCTTCAATAAGATACTGCAGACAAAGAGGATGTCAGACAAATGGAGAGAGAGTATTTTGGTACCTTTGTATAAGAACAAAGGAGATGCAAAATTGTGTCAATTACAGGGGAATTAAATTAATGAGTCATACTATGAAACTACGGGAACGAGTAATAGAGAGAAGAGTTAGACGAGAGACTAACATCTCAGAGAATCAATTTGGATTCATGCCAGGGAGGTCAACCATGGAAGCAGTAAATCTCTTGGGGAGACTCGTTGACAACTATCGGGAATGACAAAAAGATTTGCATATGTTGTTTATCAATCTGGAGAAGGCTTATGATAGTGTTCCAAGAGAGGTCTTGGGGAGTCTTAGAAAAGAAAGGTGTAAATGTATCATACATTAACGTAATCAAAGATATGTATACAAATTCAGTGACCATGGTGAGGACATCTGGAGGATTAACACAGGAAATCCCTATCGCAGTTGGCTTACATCAAGGGTCAGCTTTAAGCCCTTATCTCTTTACCCTTATCTTAGATGAGCTTACCGGACATATCCAACAAGCACTACCTTGGTGTTTATTATTTGCAGATGATATTGTTTTGGTCGATAAGATGCGCGAGGGTGTAAACGCGAAACTTGAATCTTGGCGAGACACTTTAGAAAAGAAGGGTTTTAAGTTGAGCAAGACAAAGACGGAGTATATAGAGCTTAAATTTAGTAGTGCAAGAAGGTCGGAAAACTCCGTCATTAAAAAAAAGACTTGGAATGAAACTATAAGGAAAGATATTATGTACTTAGGTATTAGTGAGGCTATGATTAAAGATAGGGCGCAATGGCAACAAAGGATCCATATAGCCGACCCCATTATTGTGGGATAAAGGCTTGAGTGTTGTTGTTGTTGTATACAACTCCTTTTATAATGGAAAGGACGAAGAAGGAAAACTCCACAAGAGATGTGGGACTAAATATAAGGAGGATGGGTCATAAGTGAGCCTTTTATAGTGGGCTTTAAATACAATATTTCAATTCTCCCCCTCAAGATGGGCATATATATCGATCATTCCCATCTTGGAGATGTTATCGATGAAGATGTCACAACTTAGACCTTTAGTGAAAATATCTGCAAGCTGGTCTTGCGATTGAACGAATGGGGTGCAGATGTTGCCTTTATTCAGCTGGTCCTTGATGAAATGTCTATCAACTTCGACATGTTTCGTTCGGTCATGCTGAACCGGATTATGAGCGATGTTGATAGTCGTCTTGTTGTCGCAGTATAGATGTACGGGTTTTCCATCTTGTCGACCTAAGTCATTCATTAGAGACTTGAGCCAGAGTCCTTCGCATACTCCTTGAGACATCGCCCTGTATTCTGCCTCGGTACTTGATCTTGCTACGACATTTTGCTTCTTACTTCTCCAGGTCACGAGATTTCCTCCAACGAAGGAGCAATATCCAGTTGTTGACTTTCGATCGTCTTGACTCTCAGCCCAGTCAACGTCTGTATATATTTCAATATTCACATGCTCGTTTCGTGAGAACAGGAGCCCTCGTCCAGGAGAATTCTTCAGGTACCGCAATACTCTCATAGCGACTTCATGATGCCTTAGTCTGGGAAAGTGTATGTATCTGCTAAGGATCCCAACAGCGTGAGAGATGTCAGGACGAGTGTGAGTGAGATAGATTAGCCGTACTACCGGCCTTTGATAACTGGAGGGGTTCACCTTTTCACCGTCCTTGTCTTCGTCAACTTTACTATTTGCTTCAATAGGGGTATCTGTCGGAGCACAGCCAAGCATCCCCATTTCCTCCAGAAGATCGAGTACATATTTTTGTTGAGAGAAATATGCCTCGGTTGGATCGAGCCACTTCAATTCCTAAAAAATATTTTAATTTACCTAGGTCTTTTACTTCAAACTCCTTGCACAAGCGTGTTTTCAGCCACGTGATTTCTTCTGAGTCATCTCCAGTGATGATGATATCGTCGATGTAGACAATGAGAACCGTCACCTTCCCTGCCCTCCTTTTGACGAAGAGGGTATGATCAGAGTGACCTTGGTTGTATCCCAATAGAGTCATGGCTTTCTGGAATTTTCCAAACCAAGCTCTAGGGGATTACTTCAGCCTATAGAGGGATTTATGGAGTTGGCAGACTCGTTCTTCCGCTCCTGGCTTCGAGAATCCTGGCGGGAATTTCATGTATACCTCCTCTTCAAGATCGTCATGTAAGAATGCATTCTTAACATCCAATTGTTGTAGGTCCCACCCACGACATGCAGCACAAGATAGGATAACACGAATAGAGTCCATTTTCTCCACTGGTGTAAAAGTCTCATGATAATCCACGCCAGGGGTCTAAGTGTACCCCTGAGCGACAAGGCGTGCCTTGTATCGTTCAACAATGCCTTCTTGATTCTGCTTGACCGTAAAAACCCACTTTGACCCGACGGACTTCTTCCTAAGTGGGAGGTATGCTAGAGTCCGGGTCTGGTTTGTTTCTAAAGCAGACATCTCTTCTTCCATTGCCTGTCGCCATTCTGGTATGGTCATTGCTTCCTGCCAAGTATTAGGAATGCGAACATAAGCCAAAGAAGAAATGAAGGCTCGATGAACCTCTGTCAGATTGTGATATGATATGTAATTTGTAATTGGATATGCAGTGGAGGTGGACTTACGTTTCCAATGAATGAGAGGTTGATGGAGATCTTAATCAGAATCTGGTTCAGAGGAGTGTATTGGGGGTGAAGGAGTGATCGGGTCTTGTAATACCTTAGCACCAACATTACGCCTCTGATAGGTGTGACGAAAAGGAGACAGGAGGCCACATTCCTCATAAGAAGATATGGTTGTAGGTACCACCAAAGGAGAAGTTGATGCCGGATTGGACGGAAACACGGGATGAGGGGATCAACATCACCATTCGTGTAGTCATGACGAGGAGTGGGAGAAAGCACGGGAAGTGGGATAAGAGGATCAACGTCACCATCATTGTAGTCATGCTCCCCCTGACTTGAGCCATAGAAGGGTTCCTATTCCCGAAAGGTCACATCCATTGTACAAAAGAAACGGCGGGAGGGGCTGATAACACTGATAGCCCTTCGTAGTGGAGTAGACAATAAAGACACATCTAAGAGAGCGTGCATCCAGTATATTTCTGGCGTGGGAATGGATGTGGACAAAGCACACAACCAAACACACGAGGAGGTAAATGAGAAGTGTGGTAACGCAAGATGCGGATAGGCGAGATAACAGGGAAGCGTATTGTAGGGTACTGGAGGGAAGTCGATTAATGAGGTGTCGCAGGGAGGACAGCTTCTCCCCAGTAAGATTGGTGAAGATTCATGGTAATGAGAAGACACCGAGTGACTTCGAGCAGATGACTGTTTTTTCTTTCGGCAACACCATTTTGGGTAGAAGTGTGGACGCAGGTGGTTTGATGAATGATCCCATGATTAGTGAGATAAGCACCAAAAATACCACGATCATCGTATTCCCCACCATTGTCGTTGCGAAGCACACGGATTTTACCGCAAACTGACTGAGTATCCACCATTTTATGAAACGATTGAAAACACGAAAACACATCACTTTTCTTTTTTAACAAATACATCATGTAGTACGAGAAAAACAATCAATAAAGGTAAGTAATCAATGATGTCCAAAAAAAGAGGTTATAGGGGAAGGTCCCCAAACATCAGTGTGAATAACATCAAAAGGAATAGTGCTTGGAGAAGATAAGTTATTCGGAGAATGCCGAATATGTTTTGAGAAACTACAAGCATTACAAACAAACTTGACCAAAATTGTCGAAAACATGGGAAACATTTTAAGAAGATAACTGGGGGAAGGATGCCCGGGACGTTGATGCCAGCGACGAACATCAGCAGGAGTGGGAGCAGGAGTAATAGAGTGAGCTTGCGCGGGAAGATGATCCAAGACGTATAGGCCCCCGGAGATCCTACCACTGCCAATACACTGCTACGTTACCAGATCTGAAAAACACAACCATCAGGAAAAAAAGTTACAGAGCAGTTTAAAGAGGTAGTCAAACGACTAATGGAAAATAGATTGCGAGGGAATGTAGGGATATGCAACACAGAGTTAAGGGGCATGGCAGGGAACAGAAGACTGTTCCTTTCTGTGCATAGAGGAGAAAGAGTCATTAGCCGTAATGACTTTATCGCGTCCCGACAAGGGGGTGGAAGAGGTAAAACCTGACGACGAGCCAGTCATATGATCAGTGGCTCCAGAATCAATGATCCATGCAGAGGGAGCAACGGAAGCAGATTGCGCACTGGGTGATGCGGATGTGACAAGAGCGGCCGAGGAAGAGCTAGATGAGCGAAGGAGTTGGCGCAGAGCTACAAGATCATCAGCAAAAAGAGCATCAGGGGTTGACTCAGCTTCAACAGTGTGAGCAGTAGGGCGAGGATGATGCTGACGAGAAGGACCACCACGGCCACGACCACCAACACTCTTGCGAACAGGAGCGAGATTAGGGTGTAGGCGGTAGCATGAGGTATGGGCATGCCTAGGCTTTCCGCAATAGTCACAGATCTGAGGGGAAAAGACTGCAGACGGCAGGCTCTGGCTACTGCTAATGAGAGCGGACCGATCCAAGGTCTTTGCAGATTGGAGAGAGTGTCGACGACCTTCACACCCAAGACCATACTGAAAGCTTCGCGCAGAGAGGGAAGGGGATGCCTATTCAGGACATGCGTGCGAACCATGCCAAAGTCCAAGTTAAGGCTCATAAGGAAGACGTGGAGGCGATAACGGTCCTCCTTTGTTTTCAGAGCCCTCGCATCAGCAATGAATGCAGGAGTGAATGTGTCAAAGTAGTCAAGTTCCTGATATAAACGTTCGAATTCTGAGTAATACGCCGCAACATCAGAAGATCCCTGCTGTAGGCTGAGAAGACGACGAGTGAGCCCATATACCTGTGTGGAGCTCCCGATTTGAGAATACGTCTCTCGTGCCCGAGTCCAAATCTCAAGGGCAGAGTCCATTAGCATGTAACTGCGTTAAACCGGAGGGGACATAGAATGGAGAAGCCACGAGACAACCAGAGAGTTATCTGCATCACACTTCCTCCTGGTGGGATCAATGACAGGAGGATCGACCACAGTCCCATGATCCCATCGATGTACCCATACAGTTGGTGGTTACGAATAGCATGTTGAGCGGCACGCGACCATTCAAGATAGTTGGACCCGTGGAACCGTAGTAATCTTAAAGGAGTTGGATGATTCAAAGCTCCGAGGAGGATCACCCAGAGTTGTAGTCCCCATTGGCGGGGACTGGATATAAGTCGTGGAGTCCCCCATAAGGAGAGGCCGCAAAAACGAAGAAGAGAGTACTCGGCCGGTAGGAGAGCAGTAGAACTCGGCCGGAGAGGGAGTACTCGGCAGGAGAATCCGACAGGAGTACTCGGCCGGCAGGAGAGCACGGCAGGAGAGGGAGAACCCGGCAGGAGTACTCGGCCGGCAGGAGAGTACGCGAGAGCTCGCAGCGGGAGACCTCGTCAGGTGGGAGAACTCGTCAGGCGGGCTCTTAAAAGCGCCAAATGCTCAAAGGCAGAGCTTGCACGAGAGCTCGATAGCGGGAAAGCTCGCAGCGGGAGAGCTCGCACGAAGGCGGGCTCGGCAGCAGGAGTGCTCGCACGATGGTTCGCAGCGGCAAGAAACGACATAGCATGCACGCACGAATGTGGCACAGCACGCATGAATGCGGCAGGAAAACGGCACAGCGCGCACGAATGCGGCAGAGCTCGCACAGGGTGAAAGGTGCATAGGCAGAGCTCGCACGAAGGGGGGGGGAACAAAATCCCAGCCTCTGATACAAAGTTAAACGGAATAATATTCCTTTATATAAAATCATTTTTTTTGCATTAACATACAACTCCTTTTACAATGGAAAATAGGAAAAAGGAAAACTCCATAAGAGATGTGGGACTAAATATAAGGAGGATGGGCTTTTATAGTGGGCTTTAAATACAATATTTCAACTGAAGGGGCGTCAAAGAAGTCTTTATTCACCCACCCCCACCTACCAAACCCCTACCCCACCCCGCGTGTGCTGAATACAAATTATTGAAATGAAACAAACTGATACTCATTCTGTTGTGCTCAGTGAAGGAACTGCCTAAGCATACTTTTGCAGATCCATACTTCTTTGTTTTTTCATTCTAACCACACAAGGACCAATACCCCAATTGTGATTCCTAAGACAAGTGTGAAAATGGGCACAAAACTCCATGAGGAAAAGAATAGGAGTTTCTGTGTACTTTGTATGAAATTGAATCTGGCATATCAAGCCAAACCGAGCCATACAGAATTGTAGATCGGCAGAGCAAACAACTCCAGAATCGAGAGGTAACATTTGTTAAAGTCTGGTAGAAAGGTCATAGTGTGCGAGAAGCAACGTAAAAAAAGAAGTAATGAGAGACATTCCCACATTTGTTTGATGCATATAAAGATTGAAAATTTCCTCGGATAAAGAATGAAGATTTTCGCTGACAAAAATCCTATGAGGGGTGAATTGTGACGCATCGACAAGTGTAAAAAAGTAACCATTGTTCTTAATCATGTTATGGAATTTTTTATTTTAAAGGATGGCGAAAATTAAAAGACAAAAATGCATATCGAAATTTTGAAGAATTAAAATTCGTATGCTTTCCCCATTTTTAAATTTCGTAAAGCATATAAATATAAATATATATATAATATATGCACATAAAATGTATAGCCGAAAATAAATAAAAATCATAACAATGAGTAAAGAGGAGTGTTTGGCATGGCTACAATAGAAAATAACTATTAAAAGTCTAAAAAAGAGTAAGGAACCGGCTGGACCATTTCAGCCCTGAAATGTATTGGTAAGAGACAATATACAAGAAGGTATTTTAGGAAATGGAAGATTCTTATGTCCGTGATATCCCAACCTGAAGCGTTTGTAAACCTCCCAGTCACGCAAGTCCCCTCTTTGTTGTTGTCGACGAGTGTCGACCCTCACCTATTGTCGATCGACGCCCAAAACTGCCAGCTTCCAAGTGATTTCCTGCTCACCCTTCAGGTAATCTCTTCCTCTCAACTCCTCTTCACTTGTGGATTTGTAACTTTGATTTTGAGTTTTGAAAATCCTAGAGGGATTCAAAAGTTCCTACTTTCTAATTTTTCATCTTCCTCTTAAAAAAATAGAAGTTGGGATGTAATTCACCAAAAAAAATTTCATGTCAAAACCATAAAGACAACAAACCCTAGATGGATTAAAAGCTTTTAATTATTGATTTCTTTTCTTCCACTCTAATTTCTATTCTTACTTTATTATTTTAAATTTCTTTTTATATGAATTGTATATATGTGCCAAATTAGGAATCGTTATAATGTACTAGAATAGAAATCACTATAAAAGGGTTAATCTGTTGGATAAGATAAAGCGTCCGTAAGAAATTAGTGAAATAACAAAAGGAATTATATAAGATGAAGTCTCTAAGATGAATCAACTCTTTAATTAGTGAGATGGATAAGAAATAAGAATACAATGGCATGAATAATGCATTGATGTTGTAACCCCCAGGCCCGACATTCCTCCCTTCGGCGGGTTGTTGAGGTTGGGGATCGAACCGCAGACCTCCTAGAATAGGGGACTTTAAACAACCCCTCGTTACCAATTGAGTTGCTTCTCATCTTTTTTGTTGTAACGGAAAGTAGTTGTTGTGAAAAAGAAATTGAAACTCTTAATTTAGCTTTCTTTTATGAAAAAGAACTTATTTTACTGGATCTCTCTTTTAAGAAAAGAAAGAAGAAAACTGAAAAATAAACACTGCCTTCGTCGCGTAGCTTTCTTCGAAATAGGATCCACTAGAATCTTAGTCCAGAAAGAGAGTTTTGATCGCACACTGATACGAACAAGCCCTCGACCCATGCTTATGAAGTCATTGTAGGGGACTTCAGATAGACTCTTCATTGACGTTGTTTGTCAGACGTGTTAACACAAAAGATTGCATGATGAGGTAGTCACCATTGTTGATGCAACCTGAGACGCACCTTTGTTTTCACTTTATTCCATGTTATTTTTATTGGTGTCGCTCACGTCTTCGTGTATGTTGTTTTATTTTTCGTGCATGTTATTTGTGTATGTGTTTGTGTCTTTGTATCGCGCATGTTACGCGCACTTGTTTGTGCGACTTATTGGAGTGACCAACCAATAAGATCATGAATCAAAGGGCCCGTGAGATTAGGCTAAGTAGTAATTAAGGCAAGTTAATTTAACAAACATATTAAAATTAAGTATTTATCATCTTATTAAATAATTCTGAAATAAAATATATTAATTTAATATTTAATTTAATTTCAGAAATATCTAATATTATGGAGAATTCCTAGAGTTTCAAATTCAAAACTTTAATTGTGTGCTTCAAATCTAAGAACCACATTTAAATAATACTTCCATCCTTCGTTGAAACAAAATATAACTCTTAAATTATTTTTATTGGTGTCGCCCACGTCTTTGTGCATGTTGTTTTATTTTTCGAGCATGTTATTTGCATATGTGTTTGTGTCTTTGTATCGCGCATGTTACGCGCACTTGTTTGTACGACTTATTGGAGTGACCGACCAATAAGATAATGAATCAAGGGGCCCGTGAGATTAGGCTAAGTAGTAATTAAGGCAAGTTAATTTAACAAACATATTAAAATTAAGTATTATCATCTTAGTAAATAATTCTGAAATTTAATATTTAATTCCAGAAATATTTAATATTATGGAGAATTCCTAGAGTTTCAAATTCAAAACTTTAATTGTGTGCTTCAAATCTAAAAACCACATTTAAATAATACTTTCATCCTTCATTAAAACAAAATATAAGTCTTAAATTATTGTAGAACTGCAGCCGGCTCACCACCACCACCACCACCACCCCTCTTTGAAACCCCCATTATTAATACTCCAACCTATTGAATATCCAATTAAGCCAGCTGCCCCCCCCCCCAACTCTAATTCTTAAATCACATTTAAGGTCAAAACATAAACTTCCTCTATTTTATTCCATGCCCCCTTCCACGACAGAGCAGGCTGGAAAATAGAACCAATCATCATTCCATACCCCCTTCCACGACAGAGCAGGCTGGAAAATAGAACCAATCGACGAGACTGTTTGCCTTTGTCGGTTCCCTCATTCCAACGTGCTCACCGCCTATGAACAGTAGAATTGGAGAATTGTATGTATTATTAGGGCCTATAGCCGGGCAATATATAGGAATACAAGGGGAAATAAAAACGTCAAAGACAATGTGGGACTAAAACCAAGAGAGCTGACTGGTTGTCACAAACCAGTGTCGAAGAACTAGAAGGAGAAAAACCAAGCTCGGTCAAGAAAGTACGCATCCAGAGGAGCTCGGTGGCGCCATGGGCCATAGCCCTGTACTCAGCCTCAGCAGAGGAGCGAGACACAACACTCTGCTTCTTGCTTTTCCAGGAAACAAGATTGCCACCATAGAAGGTGCACATCCCCGAAGTAGATCGCCGATCGGTGAGGGAGCCAGCATAATCCGAATCCGTGTAGCAGGTAAGGTCGGAAAGTGACGATGAACGGTAGAACAGACCTAGGCCAGGAGATCCCTTCAGGTAGTGAAGGATCCGAAAGACAGCATCAAGGTGGGAAGTCCGAGGAGCATGCATGAACTGATTGACCATACTCACGGCAAAGCTAATGTCAGGGCGAGTATTGGTCAGGTAGATAAGTCTCCCAACAAGCCGCTGGTACCTTCCAGGATCAGGGAGAGGTTCGCCAGATTCGGCATGTAAGCCGTGTTTTGGATCCATAGGAGTGGACGCTGGAGAGCACCCAAGAAGGCCAGTGTCACTCAGAAGGTCAAGAGTATACTTCCGCTGAGACAAAGAGATCCCCTGGTGAGATCTGGGAACCTCAATCCCAAGGAAGTACTTCAAAGGCCCCAAATCTTTGACCTCAAATGCCCTTTGAAGAACCTCCTTGATCTGAACAATCCCGGAGCGGTCGTCACCGGTAAGAATGATGTCATCCACATAGACGAGAATAATCACCCTATGGCCATCGGCAGTGGTCCGAACAAAGCACGTGTGGTCGGCATGACACCTGGTGAAACCACTCAGAAGCACAACAGAACCAAACCGCTCAAACCAGGCACGAGGGGACTGCTTCAATCCATACAATGACTTCTGCAAGTGGCAAACACGGCCCAAATACTCCCCCTGAAGCTTGTACCCTGGTGGCGGATCCATATAAATTTCTTCGTCCTGGTCGCCATTGAGGAAGGCGTTCTTGACGTCCAGCTGATGAAGGGGCCACTGGTGGCAGGCAGCAAGAGAAATAAGAAGACGAACAGAGGAGAGCTTGGCCACAGGAGCAAATGTCGCCCCGTAATCCTCGGGGGTCTGGGTGAAACCTTTAGCAACGAGGCGAGCCTTGTGGCGATCTAAAGATCCGTCGGCATGATATTTGACAGTATAGACCCAACGGCAGCCAACAGTCTTCTTGCCCGCGGGAAGAGGAACTAACCGCCAGGTCCCATTCTTCTGCAAAGCAGACATCTCAGCCTCCATGGCGGCCACCCATTCAGGGTGTTGTAATGCCTCAGCCGTAGAGCCCGGAATCCGGATCTGGTCAGTGGCGGTAAGGAAAGCTCGGTAACCCTGTGAAAGACGCTGTTAGGACACAAAATTTGCCAGCGGATGGTCAGTAACACAGGAGCGTTTACCCTTGTGAAGTGCAATGGCCAAGACAGAAGAGGAAGGAACATCACCTGCCTGAGGAAGTGGCACTGGGTCCGGTGAGCTGGGCTCGATCAGCAGATCTCGAAGGACGGGGTGGACATGGGAAGGCCCACGGGGGCCACGAGTGTACGTCTGTAGCGGAGCGGGGCTGGGTAAGGAGTGAAGGGGAAACGGAACAGGGAGGGGTGGCGGTAACGTGGAGGCAGGAGTAGGGGGGTCACGATAGAAAGGGACATCCTCAAAGAACGTAACATCCATGGTATGGAAGGTCCGTCGAGAAGAAGGATCAAAACACCGATATCCCTTGGAGGATGAGGAATAACCCAGAAATAGGCATCGGACAGCTTTGTCGTCAAGTTTAGTCCGAGTCGGACTACGATCCTGAACAAAGCACACACATCCAAAGACACGGAGAGGAACAGGGAATAATGGGTGGCTAGGAGATAAGAGACTCAGAAGAACACGACCCGCTAGAGGTTGGCAGGGCAGCCGATTGACCAAGAAGGTCCTCGTAAGGAGAGCATGTAACATCCCCCAAACTGCTAGACCCCTAAGTTGGTTTTGTCATGACTAGGTCATGACAAAACCATAGGAAGAGCCCAAAACCTTGTGAGCTTAGGAAAGAAGGAGAAAACCACCTTGGACTGCAAATAGCAATTTCCAGTTAACAAGCTTAGGGTTGGACTTTAGGGCCTCAACTTGACCATTTGACCCCACCATAGTATCTCTAACCCTTTAGGGGTCCCCTTAGGGCACCAAGGGCCCATTGGGGTCAACCAAAGAGACCAAATTGACCAAAGTCAACCAAAACCCCAAATTGGTCAAAGTAACCTAATTAGAGTCAATTAACCTCCACCATGCCAAATTGACCACTCATCTAGGTCTAAAATACCATAAGAGACCTAGTAGACCTAAAAGCCCCATCATGGGACCCCCAGGGGTGCAAATTGACCAAAATGCCCTTTTTAGGTCAAAATGGCAATCCTTCACTAAGTGCCCTAACTTGACCACCACCATATTAAATTGACCCTACCCATAGTGTTACCATATCATAGGGGACCCAGTGGAACAAAAAGCCCCATGACTGGGTCAACCCTATGGCTCAATTTGACCAAAGTCAACTTAGCCTGTTTTGGTCAAATCAACTTATATTGAGTCAACTAAGGCTCTTGTGACCAAATTGACCCCACCATTAGTTTCTAAACCTAATTTGGAATCTAATGGACCCAAAAGCCCCATCCTAGGGTCACCCAATTGGTCAATTTGACCAAAAGTCAAACTTGCCCAAATTAGGTCAAATCTCTTAAACCTAGCCCAATCCCTTTGGGCTAACTCAATTGGGTGGTCAACCAGCCTAGTAGGCTAGCATTAAACACAGGAGGGAGTGGAAAATCGGCCATGGTGAATAGGAGAGAGAAAATGGGGGTTTTCCCCAATTTTGAGGTGAGAGAAAGAGGCCATTCATGGCCATTAAGGTGATACACCCCTTGGCATCCCTCATTTACACCCTCATTCATCTCCTCTGGCGATTTTGAGAAGTTTCCAGCCGTTTCTAGGAGCAATTAAGGCAGGGGGGATGCATAGGGCCGGCCATGGGGAGGGAGGTGAAGAGGTCATTAATGGCACAAGGGGTTAAAGCCACCACCGCCCCCAATTGAACCCCCTATCACCTTCAGAGGTCGGAGAGGAGAGAAACCCCCAAGAATCCAGAGGAAATCGTGCTCTCTAGGCTCGGATCGGCATGGCTCCACAACCTCCCCGAGCTCCCATGGTGTACACGAGAACCACAAGGCGGCAAGCCCCACAGCAGGTCCGGTTCTCTTCCCTAACCCTAGAGGATAGATCTAACCTCTTCTTATTTCAAAATTAATGAAGATTGGAGGTTTTCCAATCGATTTTTCCTCTTGTTCAAGCCGAAAAACGCAACATTCGGGGGGCCAATCCCGGCCACCTCCGGCCACCCCGTCACCGGCAAACGACAGCCCCGACTCCCACGATGGTGGTGGCTTGGGAGTTTGGCCGGAGATAGCCTCCGGTGGCCGGAATCGGGCCCGCAAAGTCGGCCCAGGCGCGAGACATCTCCACCGTCTGTTCATCGGGGAAGACGATGGGATAGCCGTTGGATCAGCGTGTTTTGGATTTAATTAATATATTATTTATATATATATTCATAATAATAGTGATATTCGTTGGCTGATTCTAGTTTTAATTATAGAAAATACTTAGAGGCTTCTATGGAAAATTTGTCCAACATCAAAGTTGGAGCCTCTGATGTCTAGTTTATTACAAAATTGGGTTCACCCAATTTGGAGTCCTGGTTTGACCTCAGCACCCATTTTAGTGCAAGGTTTGACTGAAATTTGAGTGGATGCCCCCATCAATCCAGAACTCCAAATGACTTGAAATTTGGGGTGTAGGCTAGTCTTATATATATAGGACATATCCAAAAATCGGAATTTTTGGAGAATATTTTTCTATAGTTTTTGGAAAAATTTAATAATCCATGTGTGACTTAATTAGGTGCCTTAAACACCTCAAAATCCTCCCAAATTTGGATGTGTGGTCTTAGAGAGCATGCTAGATCTCTGGTTAAAATCTCAACCCATTTGGAGTTGATTTGATAGGGCAAATCACAAAGTCAACCCTAGGCTCCCTAGGTTAAGGAAAAACTTTGGGTGAGTGCCCCCACTCTCCCACAAAGCCAATTGGCTTCAAATTTGGGGTGCACATCACCCTCACCCATGCCAACCCTTGGTCCAAATTTGGTGGGCATTGGAGGTGGTTTACCCTAGTAATTTGCAAAGGGGCTAATTGCTAATTGCACCCCAATTAGGCACCCTAAAGAACCCTAATCCTCACCAAATGTTGGTGGGACCTTGGGTGACCATTCACTGACCTCTGGCCAAAGTTTTGAGTAGATAGGACTTGGACAAGGTAGGGAATTTTCCTTGGACATATGTTTGCTTAAGGGTTAAACTAGGGTAAAGATGGACTTAGGCTAATTATGGAGTGTGGAGGGGCTTCCTCCCACTGATTTAAGGAGTGACTTTGGTCACTGACTTGGGGTGTATGGGACACCCCCAAGGAGCCAATCTTGGAAGAGTTGGGCTTGGTGTGCCCTTAAACCCTAGTGGTTAACCATAGGGTGCCCTTTAGGGCTTGTGAAGGACATAGGGGTGTTTGTCCTTGGAGAGGAGTGCATTGGCCTCCTCTGAGTTCTATGAGTGTTATAACACCCTCACCAGAAGTTTGGGTGGATTTGGGGAAGTATTGACCATAATCCTAGGTTAAACCCTAAGGGGTGCATTTAGAGGTCAATGAAGGAAGAGGGGTCAAACCTTTATGGTTTGACCTAAAATTTTGGGTAGGTGGTCATGGTGACCAGAGAGTCCTACTATGAGAAATTGGTGGGGTTTGGAGTTGCCAACCATAGGGAATAAATCTTTGGGTATATTTGTAAATATTTAGGTTTTGGGGATTTAGGAAAGATTATTGCTTAGTGATTAACCATCTTCTGTCACCAACTTAGTTTTGATGTTATTAATCCCTGGAGATTTTACTAGAACCATTGGAAAACTTTTGGAGGTCCAAATTGTAATTATTCATATTGTTGGCAATTTTTGGGATGAACAATTTTAGGGTGTTAGTTTTCTATAATTTCATGAAACTTTGTTGGATGTCATTTCATACCATTAGGAACCCACAATATTTTTCTAATAATTTTTTGGATTGATATTTTTGGTACTTCTAGTTCACATTGGAATTAATTGCAAATATATCCTTGTGGAAAATTACAAATGTAACCTCTATGGAATATGGTCAAATTTTGTAGGGCTGAATATTTTAATATGAATCAACTCTGTATAAATTTGCATAAGGTTTGGAGTTCATATGTGGGTACCTCCTTTGGAAATAATTGAAAATTAATGGGTTTTGGAATTTTTAATAATAGTAAACCTTGCTGGAATTTCCTAAAATTTCATATCTACTGATTACTAGGTACCCTTGATTTATGTAAAAATTGTGGTAGGCATTGGAAGTCAGAAAAGTACATTTGTAGTTCAAACCTTAGGAAGTTGTATTTTGGAAAAAAAATTTAAATATTAATAATGTTGGGAAAATTATGAAACTCTGGAAATGTTCTTAGATGAGTTGCATGGACCCCCAATAAAAATATTGGGTCATAGAGTTGATTATTTAATGTACTTCCCTTCATGAGCATCAAAACATTAAGGATGGTCTGCGTTTAGCGATTTAGCAATTTCAGGGTTATGGGTCAAATTGGTGTGTATTGATTGGAGATGTGAGGGCTTAGTCGTGATCATATGACTTAGGAGGATCCCTGGAGTTAATTAGGGTTTGATGAGTCCTAGGGTGGTGGGGTGCCACCCTCAGGGTAGGTCGTCCTGAGATTGACGAAAGATCGTCTTTTCCCTTTAGTGTCTTAAAGCACTTAGGTTTAATTCGGGTAAAGTATTAAGAGGGTTTTCCTATGGGTAGATAACAATAATACTAAGTGTCTTGGGAAGGGAGTCTTGCAGTGTCATCCCAGTATAACTCATAACATCATAGTGAGCTCCTCACAGGGTAACCCTCGGGAAGTCCAAGACTAACCCTAAAGTGTAGGAGTAAAACGTTGCACAAGGTTAGTTATTAACACACTCACCCACACCCCGTGGTTGTGGGAGTCTAGTCGGTTTGGTCCGGTGAGCTTGTTATTCTGAGATGTTGGTTGGTGATGGGCGGGTTAGCCCGGGGAGCTTGTGGCTCGGAGTTAGTTGGTAGACATGTTGCATGTGCATAAGGTGGTGGGTCCTTTGTGTTGGCGATCGTTGCACCGACGTTGACCCTTGTGCTCGGCAAGTGTGGTATTTACACTTAGCCATAAAAGTCTGGTGGTCCAGCCAGTAAGAGTACGCAGATGCTCCGCGGGTTTGCGTTGAGGCGTACGATAGGTCTAGGTTGGGTAGTGCATATACCAACCTAGAGGTGGGCGAGGCCCAACCCACCGCTTCCGTTTGCCACTACGGGAGTATCCTGGGAGTCTTGCTAGCTCCAAAAAGGGGGAACTAAAGGTCTATGCGCATAGAGTCGTAGTGAGTGAGTTGCACTTGTATGAACATAGCATAACAGCATTTCTTGCATGTCATGGCATAAACATTGCATTTCAACCCCTACCCCTATCGTATAAATTGGTATGAGACTTTTTATACGATAGGTCCTGCTAAACGACCCCTTGGTCTATAGGTTTGTATGGGCATTCCTATAAATCAATGGTTACTATTATAATACTATACTTGCAATTATACTTACTGTTTACTGCTCTTAATATACTTTTTACCATGTTTTTATTTACTGCTTCATTTGCTTAATATACACATGTGTAGTTGTAGAGTTTACCCTGCCATCTGCTGTTGTTTTTACCCCTTGAATGTCCTCCGCTTCCTCCTCCCCATACGGTGCCTAGGAGCCTTTGGGGGAGGGGTGGGGAATTGGTTGAGTCTAGTTTGACTGACGATCGGTGGACCTTATCATTTTAGGAGACCGCGGCGACGGGGCAGCACCAGAGGCCGGTGCAGTTGGAGGCGGGGCAGTCTAGCACAGGAGCACAGATGACAGGATCCGTGAGTGTTAATTATAGTTGATTTGCTTCCGCGAGTGATCTTGTAGTGAGGCTTTTATGTATCGGGCAGGAGCCTTTGTTATCTCTTTTGTTTCAGTTATGCATGTGGACATCCCTTTGATGGTTTATTTATATGTGATGTGGACTCGACTTATTTAGTCGTTTAAGCTTTACTTTTCTTTGTGATCGAATTGGCCGGCAGGATCGGCGTTTTGTAGTGGCGACCTTCCCGAGCGAGGGTGTCACCGCAAAACGGCGGTTCTGGGCCTAAGACCCGGTGGTTTTTGCAAAAAAAAAGGGGTCTTACAGAGCAGCACTCCAAAAGGATTTGGGAACATGAGACTCACTAAGAAGGCAACGAGTCACATTTAGGAGATGGCGGTTCTTGCGTTCCGCCACTCCATTCTGTTCCGGGGTATAGGGACAAGAGAACTGATGAAGGGTTCCTTGGCTAGCAAGGAAGGCAGCAAACGAGGAAGAAGTGTATTCTCCGCCATTATCTGATCGTAGTATACGAATACGGAAAGAATATTGAGTACGCACCATATGAGAAAACTGAGTATATAGATCGAACACTTCAGATTTAGTACGCATAAGGTAAACCCAACAGCAACAAGTAAAATCATTGATAAAGGAAACAAAGTAACGAAATCAATCATAGGAAACAACCGGGGCCGGGCCCCAAACATCCGAGGAATAAGATGAAAAGGTGCAGAAGCACAAGAAGAAGATACAGGATAAGAAGTGCGTGTGTGTTTACAAAGTTGACACACATCACACTGAAAAGAGTGCTCAAATAAAACATGAGGAAAAAGAGAATATACAACTTTAGGGCTAGCATGGCCAAGCCGGGCATGCCAGACAGCAGGGGTGGTAGTCGCAGCAGCAGTACTGGACGGAGGCGAGGATGAAGAAGTGGAGAGATCCAGTTGATAAAGCCCGTCGCGCTCACGGCCGTAGCCAAAAATCTTCCTCGTGGTCAGGTCCTGAAAAACACAGCCAGAAGCAAAGAAAGTCACCGAACAGTTCAAAGATTTAGTAATTTTACTAGCAGAGAGAAGATTTAAAGCCAGTTTGGGAACATAAAGAACTGAATCCAAGGGAAAAGAGGGGGAAAGAGATACTGGGCCATGGTTCAGAACGGGAGTTAAGGAACCATCAGCCAGGCGAACCTGTCGTTGGTCACCCGGAGGGAGAGGAGAAGAGAGCAAGTCCTCGTCACCCGTCATATGATCAGTGGACCCCGAATCAATAGTCCAGTCAGAGGGAGACCCCCCGAGAGTGGCGTGAAAAGCCGATGAGATACCTGACGCAGATGCCGAAGTAGACGAGAATGCTGAGGAAGCAGGGGCAGAAGAGACCGGTGGCGGAGGCAGGAGCGGGGCATGCTGCTGAAGCTGAGACTGAAGCTCCTGAACCTGAGCCATAAGCTGACTCCAATCTGCAGAAGGGGCCCCAGAAGGGGCACTGTAACTGGGCGGGCCCCCAAAGTCGGACGAGGCAATGGCAGCGGTGCGGGTAGCAGGCGGTTGTTGGCAAAGATGAGGATAGAGCTGCCAGCAACGGGACTTCTCATGACCAGTCTGGAGGCAGTGCTGACACTGAACAGAAGCAAACGGGCTACCGCGGCCACCGCCACGACCCCGAGGAGCAGAAGAACGCCCCCGTGGCATAGAAGAAGTACGACCGGAAGCAAGTGCCATCGTGTCGGGGGGAGGGGCGAGCGTCGGAACAGTAGGAGCAGTCAGGCGGGCGCGACGCTCTTGCACCTCAACCAGGGAGTAAGCATCCAAAATGTCCGGAAGAGGGTTCATGCTGAGAATCTGAACCCGAATCTGCTCAAACTCAGGTCGTAACCCCATCAGAAATTGGTAGGTCTCACGCTTCTCCTGACGCTGCTTAGCAATCAACAGATCCTCAGCATGCGGAAAAGCACTAAGTGGCTCAAGATCAGAGAGCTCCTGGAAACGCCCAGAGAGGAAAGTGAAGTAGTCATGCACAGAACGATCCCCCTGACGAGCCGTCGAAATCTCCTGGAAGACGGAATAAATCCGCGTATCCACACGTGTGTGCCCGTAAGTACGGGTCAGAGCAGCCCAAAGTGAGGGCACAGAATCAAACCGCATAAATTGTTCGTAAAGACGAGGCTCCATCGAGCATTGTAGCCACCCAAGAATCTTGAAGTTCTCCGTTTTCCACTGACGGAAAGCTTTTTCCTCGGTAGGCTTGGGAACCCCATTAGGTTCAAGCCAATCGAGTTTGTCATGGCCGGCGAGATGGACACGCACGGAGTTCGACCAAGCAATAAAGTTCTTCTCACTAAGGAGGGAGGTAGTGATGCGGCGGGCAAAGCCCTCATGCGAGGAATCCATAGAAGGAAAAATAGAAGCCCAAAAAATAATGGGAAGTAGGTAAAGTCTCCAAAGGAGAGAAGAAAAAGGGAAAACCCCTCAAAAAGAAGGAAAAATCCTATCCGGAGAAAGCGAATGGCCATAGATCAAGGATCTAGGTCAGAAAAGGAGGGAGAGAAGAAGTAGAGGAAAGGAGGAGAAGAAACGATCCAGCCGGAGGAAGAAGGGGCCTTACATTTTCGGCCCTAATAGAGGAACGGGGCCTCCAGCGGGATTGGAAGCGGAAGGAGGGGCCGCGGCCTGATCGGCGAGACCGGAAGACGGGCGAGGCGGGTGCGGATCGCGACAGGCGACGGAATCGGGAAGGAACCAGCGGGCGCGGCGCGGAACCGAAGGGCGAGGCGAGGTCGGAACGGGAACAGCGGGCGGGATCGATCGGGTCCCTCTGATACCAAGTAGAATTGGAGAATTGTATGTATTATTAGGGCCTATAGCCGGGCAATATATAGGAATACAAGGGGAAATAAAAACGTCAAAGACAATGTGTGACTAAAACCCCATTACAGATAAATATAAATAACAATAAATCCAATATGAACTCCTCCCCCTTGCTCGCCACCTCCTCCCACAGCTCTAGTGGCTTCCGACGAGCAACCTTCAGCCTTCCTTCGTCCACGACAGGGGTCCGTCCTCGTTCATGAACCTCTTGTTGTCGTTCTCCCAAGACGACAACCAACCAGCCGCCGCATACACCTTCGTCCAGGTGCAGAAGCTTCGACCACATCTCTTGTTTCTCCGATGAGTCTCAGTCCCTTGTCGAGCAACCACCTCAGCCCTCCTTACAGGGATCGAGCCTTTTTTGTGTCATCTGTTTGTGCCGGTTCAGCCCATCTACCCTTGCTATCCTGTTCTACACCTAAGGAATTTCTCTCTCCATTGCTCACAAAGGGTTATAATAATATTTATGCTTATATTAATTTGTTCATCAAAAATCAAAGCTTGTCTAATTATTATTTCTACCTGTTTGTCGATAATTTTAATTCTTGCTTGATCTCGTAATCTCCTTTTATTCATCTTATGTCTGTGGACGAATTTGTGTATCATTGAACGCGAGAGAATGTTAATATTTATGCGCGTTTACAATCGCTAGGTTAAACTTAACATGTTTTTTCTCGTGAAATTCTCGTTTGCACCACAAAATTTAAAAGATCACTTTTTTAATATTTAAAATATAATTTCGTGAATTTGGTATACATCAATTGTGGAGCCCCTCTCGATTTTCACTTCGACGAATTTCTCAAAGTGTGTCGAGAATCTCCGCCCTGGTTCGAAGGCGACTTTCTTGTCTTCGAGTGAGAGGCGACGTAAGTCGATGAGCTGCTAGACGAAGATGTGAATTGCTCGCGCTCGAGTGATAGCGAGAGGAGAGGTGCAGCTCAATTGGTGATGAGGAGTGATTAAAGGTCCCCTTATCTAGGAGATCTGCGGTTTGATCCCTAGCCACAACAACCCGCCATTGGGCTTGCGGGCTACGGCCTGACGTCTTGTCCATGGAGGGGTTAGGGAATGGTCTGCAGACCTATAACGTACCCAAGGATGGAATGTCAGGACGGGCGTCACAGATGCAATGGGCTATGTTAAGGGTGTACCCAACCAATAGAGGTGAGGTGTGATTGTCCTCTCATCATGGAAACAAAATGAAAAGTGGGCGTGCTAAAAGAACGGGCATGCTACAAATAAAAGTAAGTGCGACATATAAGAATAAAAGTTAATATATTCATAACATTGCCCAACACAGATACTAAAAGATAAGATGAATCACTCCACTACATGTATATGATAAGAAGAAGGAAAATAAATAAAAGTTAAGGTGGGAACAGTAATCCATTCATAAGAGAATATACAAGGAATGAAATGAAACAGCACTTATAGTTTAAAGTTAATAAGAATGTATGAATATAATTTACTACGAATCCATCATAATAACTAAACAATAAAATGTAAGAATTCTTTTAATCTTTTTAAATAATTAGACAATGAAACCAACTACATGTTGCGGGTGCGACAGGTCAGCATATATATCAATAGACCCTTAAGCCTTTGCTCGTTCTCAATCTCAATCGTCGGCATTCTTAACGAAGCAAACATGTCACACCACCAAGGGGTCCTTTTCATGGCCGAATTACACGTTGCGGGTGCATCGGGTTATGACTATGCCCTTCAATTTGTGCTCATTTTCAATACAGGAATTATTTCCCTAGACCAATCAGCATCCATACATCAATATCAGTACTCCCATGGCACCCAAATGGTAGAGTATGCAAACCCCCCAAAACACATGTGTATTTGCCTGCTGGACAATCTGTTTAGTCTCAAGGCCTCTCCCATGAAAACGGCATGCCAAAAGGGTCCCTGCTCATGTCGAACTATATGGTGCGAGTGCAGTTCAGCCTGTGCCTATTGATTAGTCATCATGAAAATGGCAGTCATACCAAGAGGTCCTTTGCATGTCAAACTACATTATACGGTTGTGACTAAACCAATGGTTGTTCTCTTTTGCCAGTAGCATGGCTTGTAGTATCATGGCATCTCCCATACAAACAGTGTGTCATATCGAACTACATGTTCCGGGAGCGGTTAGTATTGTTCTCGTTTCTCAATCACTATGTAAACGGAAGTCATACCAAGAAGACCTTTTCCAGGACGAATTACATGATGCGGGTGTTACTCCGCATGTTCCCGTTCCCAAGCAATCACAAACATATTCTTAAGCAGGCATGTTAAACAACAATCAAGTTTACTACACACCCGAGGTGACAATGTGAATAATCACATAAGGTTCTACAAGATCATCAAGGCATCTAGCCATCAATCACAAGAAAAATGCTCACGCCCATCCCGTCGTATCAAGGGCAGCACCACATAGCATAGGGGTAACCCTAATTAACTCAAAGCAATATGGCTCTAAAGGCCTCAATTTAATTCCTCAACTGATCAAAGACATCACAAGGCTTAGTACTACAATTAAGATTGTATACTCAATCACCACGACTCATCGTCCAATCTGGTATTAATCAAGAGATCACATCCACGAGGGCTCAGTAAAGTTCATCCAAGCATGAGGTAATCACAAAACAAGCTACAGTAACATTTCGAAACGCATGCATAAATAGCATAGCCATCGTCTTCCAAATTAGGAATTCATCGAGGCTATCTAACGTCAGAGTCATTACCATGACTAAGGGGAATTTATCGCTTCTTAGGATTATTACCCATGCTTACTAAATATATGTGTTAACATCATGGCATCATATTCCTCCACTAGTTATCTTTCTCATGTTGAAACCATTACTCATAATTATATTTTTTTCATATCCACTATTGCTACAGTATTCGCATTCCTCTATGAGAATGCTTTCTCAAATCGGGGTCATTCATCGAGAGCCCAAAATCCTACGGCAGATTCCCGCCCACGCTACAAACATATACCTGGTCCTTAGCCTGCAAGCAAACATGTTCATCAATCAATGGATAATTATCTGATAGCGCATCTAGTGTAAGTTTCCTACATGAATTGTCAAACATCACAGGTCCGATCTTTCAAATAACCCAATTTCACACGGAATGCACTAATGCTTGGAATCGAACATCAAGCTCATACAAATACTCATTACAAGGACGCAATCTCATGCCTCGTTGCTCGAAGTGCTATGTCCCTTTTCATTCCACTAATTAGTGAGAATTATTGGGTTTAATATATTTATTATTTCATGTGTTTATCCCACATCGTCTGTTAGTGATGGGGGACTCCTATAATTCATTTATATACTCCTTATGGAGCATAATAGAATACAATAAATGAATCCCTAATCTCATATTCTATTTGGTATCAGAGTCGATCACTGTTTCCGCCTCCCGATCCCTGTTTCCGCCCGATCCCGTATACGGGTTGCCGATCTCGCTCGCTGCCCGCCGATCTCCGCTTCCGCCTCCCCCGTTCTGCTCGCCCGAGGTCGCCAACCCCTCCAGCCCCTCTTCCCGTGCTCGCCGACCTCCAGCAACCTCTCCTTCGCCGCCTTTCCCGATGTCTTAGGCAGATGTGAGGGCTGGAGCTTTGATGCCCTCCTTCCTTCCTTCTTTCTTTCTTTGACCTAGATCTTTGATCTACGGTCCGTTGTGTTCTTCAGATGGTAACTCCTCCTTTTTAGGATTTCTGTTTCTTCTTTCTTTTTCTGTTGGAGCCACTTTTCTTCCCTCTTCCGTTGGAGCCACCTTTCTTTCTTTTTCTTCCGTTGGAGCCATTTTTTCTTCTTTCTTCTATGAATTCTTCGGGTGATGGCTTTGCTAGGCGGATTACTACCACTATCCTTAATGAGAAGAATTTCATTGTCTGGTCCACCTCCGTGCGTGTGCACCTCGCCGGTCATGACAAGCTCGATTGGGTTGAACCCGATGGGGTTCCCAAGCCTACCGATGAAAAAGGTCTCCGTACCTGGAAAACGGAAAACTACAAGATCCTTGGGTGGCTCCAATGCTCCATGGAGCCTCGTATCTACGAGCAGTTCATGTGTTTCGATACTGTTCAGACCCTTTGGGCTGTCCTTACCCGCACCTATGGGCACACTCGTGTTGATACACGGATTTACTCCATCTTCCAGGAGATCTCGACTGCTCGACAGGGGGATCGTTCGGTCCATGACTATTTTACCTTTCTCTCTGGGCGTTTCCTGGAGCTTTCTGATCTCGAGCCACTGACTGCCTTTAAGCATTCGGAGGATATGCTTGTTGCCAAGAAAAGACAGGAGCGGCGTGAGACCTACCAATTTCTGATGGGATTACGCCCTGAGTTTGAGCAGGTTAGGGTTCAGATTGTTAGCCTGAACCCGCTTCCAGATATTCTCGACGCTTACTCTATGGTGGAGGAGCATGAGCGTCGTGCCCGCCTGACTGCACCTCTTGCTCCTCTTCCAGATCAGATGGCCCTTGCTTCTGGCCGTACTTCTTCTGGGCGTGGGGGGCGTTCTTCCAGGGGTCGCAGAGGTGGCCGCGGGAGCCCGTTTGCCTCTGTTCAGTGTCAGCACTGCCTTCGGGTTGGTCATGAGAAGTCCCGATGCTGGCAGCTTTTTCCCCACCTTCGCCAGCAGTCGTCTGCTCCTCGTGTTGCTGCTGTTGCTACTTCTGACTTTGGGGGCCAGCCTAGTTACAGTACCCCTCTGGAGACCCTTAAGCTGACTGGAGCCAGCTTATGGCTCAGGTTCAGGAGCTTCAGTCACAGATTCAGCATTATGCTCTGCCACCTCAGCCGCAGACGGATTCTGCACCTAGACCCTCGTCGTCGACTTCAGCCGCTGCGTCAGGTACTCCGACGGCCTTTCACGTCACTCGTGAGGGATCTTCCTCTCCCTGGGTGATAGACACTGGGGCCACTGATCATATGACGGGTGAGCCACACTTGTTCTCCTCCCTTGTCTCTCCGACTGTCCATCAGCAGGTCCGCCTTGCCAATGGTTCTGTGACCCCCATTTTTCATCAGGGCACAGTCTCTCTTTCTCACTCTTTTCCCTTGAAATCGGTTCTGCATGTTCCCAAACTAGCTTTAAATCTTCTTTCTGTGAGTCGATTGACTCGGGATTTACATTGCTCAGTAACTTTTGATCCTTCTGGTTGTGTTTTTCAGGACCTGACCACGAGGAAGATTTTTGGCTACGGCCGTGAGCGTGACGGGCTTTATCTGCTGGATCTTCCACCTCCTTTACTATCACCGCCATCCAGTATTATTGCTGCTACCACCACCACACCTGCTATTTGGCATGCCCGGCTGGGACATGCTAGTCCTAAGATTGTGTCCTCTATTTTTCCGAGTGTCTCATTTGAGCACTCTTTTCAGTGTGATGTGTGTCAGCTGAGTAAACACACACGCATTTCATATCCTGATTCTTTTTCTCGTACTTCTGCACCTTTTGATATTATTCATTCTGATGTTTGGGGTCCTGCCCCGGTTGTATCTTATGATGGTTTTAGTTATTTTGTTTCCTTTATCGATGACTTTACTCGTTGTTGTTGGGTTTATCTGATGCGTGCTAAGTCTGAAGTATTTGACATCTATATTCAGTTCTCTAGTATGGTTCGCACCCAGTTTTCGTCTCCTATTCGGATCCTACGCTCTGATAATGGAGGGGAATACACCTCTTCCTCGTTTACTGCTTTCCTTGTTAGCCAAGGGACTCTCCACCAGTTCTCCTGTCCCTATACTCCGGAGCAGAATGGAGTGGCGGAAAGCAAGAACCGTCATCTCCTAAATGTGACCCGTTGCCTTCTTCGTGGGGCTAATGTTCCCAAGCCTTTTTGGAGCGCTGCCCTTCTTACGGGGACCTTCCTGGTCAACCGTCTCCCATGCCAACCTCTGGCAGGTCGTGTTCCCTTGAGCCTTCTTTCTCCCAGCCACCCGTTGTTTCCAGTTCCTCTCCGAGTCTTCGGGTGTGTGTGTTTTGTCCAAGATCGTCGTCTGACTCGGACTAAACTGGATGACAAAGCCATCCGTTGCTTATTTTTTGGATACTCCTCCTCTTCCAAGGGGTATAGATGTTATGACCCCTCTTCTCGTCGGACCTCCATACTATGGATGTCACATTCTTTGAGGATGTCCCCTTCTCTTGTGACTCTCCTACCTCTGCTCCTTCCTCTCCACCACCCATTCCATCACCAGTGCCTCTGTTCTCTGAGCCAGACTCTGCTCCCCTCCAGGTCTATACCCGTGGCCCCCGTGGGCCTTCCCGTGTCCACCCTATTCTTCGTGATCCACTGATCGAGCCCAGCTCACCGGACCCGGTGCCACTTCCTCAGGCAGGTGATGTTTCTTGCTCTTCCGACTTACCTATTGTCATTCGCAAGGGTAAGCGTTCTTGTGTTACTGATCACCTGGTGGCTAGTGTTGTGTCCTACCAGCGCCTTTCACCGGAGTACCGAGTTTTCCTCACCGCCACTGACCAGATCCGGCTTCCGAGGTCGACGACGGAGGCTTTTCAGCACCCCGAGTGGGTGGCAGCCATGGAGGCTGAGATGTCCGCTTTACAGAAGGCTAATACCTGGCGGTTAGTTCCTCTTCCCGCTGGCAAGAAGACTGTTGGTTGTCGGTGGGTCTACACCGTCAAGTATAATGTCGACAGGTCTTTGGATCGCTACAAAGCCCGGCTTGTTGCCAAAGGGTTCACCCAGACTCCAGCAGATTACGGGATGACATTTGCTCCTGTCGCCAAGCTCTCCATCGTTCGTCTCCTTTCCCTAGCTGCCTGCCACAGGTGGCCCCTTCATCAGCTGGACGTGAAGAACGCCTTCCTCAATGGCGACCTTGCTGAAGAGATTTATATGGATCCGCCTCCCGGGTACACGCTTCAATGGGAGTATTTGGGTCGTGTCTGCCTCTTGCAGAAATCATTGTATGGGCTGAAGCAGTCCCCTCGGGCGTGGTTTGAGCGGTTCGGCGTTGTTGTTCTTCAGAGTGGTTTCACCAGATGTCATGTTGACCATACATGCTTTATTCGGACTGTTGTGGATGGTCGTAAGGTGATTATCCTTGTCTATGTGGACGACATCATCCTTACTGGAGACGACAGTTCAGGTATAATTCAGATTAAGGAAGTACTTAAAAAGGCCTTTGAGGTTAAAGATTTAGGGCCTCTGAAGTACTTTCTCGGGATTGAGGTTGCCAGATCTCATCAGGGGATCTCTTTGTCTCAGCGGAAGTACACCCTTGACCTTTTGAGTGATACTGGTCTTCTTGGGTGCTCTCCAGTTTCTACTCCCATGGATCCCAAACACCGCTTACACGTTGAGTCTGGTGAACCTCTCCCTGATCCTGGCACATACCAACGACTGGTTGGAAGACTTATCTACTTGACCAATACTCGTCCTGATATTAGCTTTGCTGTGAGTATGGTCAGTCAGTTCATGCATGCTCCCCGAACTTCTCACCTTGATGCTGCTCTTCGGATCCTTTATTACTTAATAGGCTCCCCGTGTCTCGGGCTCTTCTACCGTTCATCACCATCTGCCGATCTTACCTACTACACTGATTCTGATTATGCTGGCTCTCTCACAGACCGGCGTTCGACTTCAGGGATGTGCACCTTTTATGGTGGTAATCTTGTTTCCTGGAAGAGCAAGAAGCAAAGTGTTGTGTCCCGCTCCTCCGCCGAGGCTGAGTACCGGGCTATGGCCCATGGCGCCACCGAGCTCCTCTGGATGCGGACTCTCTTGACCGAGCTTGGTTTTCCTCCGACTAGTTCCTCGACATTGGTTTGTGACAACCAGTCAGCTCTCCTGCTTGCTTCTGACTCTGTCCTACACGAGAGAACCAAACATATTGAGGTGGATATCCACTTTCTCAGGGAGCACATTCGCTCTGGGACTCTTGCAGCATCCTACGTCCCTTCCGCCGACCAGATTGTTGATGCCTTTACCAAGGTTGTTGGGCCTTCCCGTCTTCTTTCTACTTATGGCAAGCTGGGCTTGCTTGACATCTTCGCCCCAGCTTGAGGGGGAGTATTGGGTTTAATATATTTATTATTTCATGTATTTATCCCACATCGTCTGTTAGTGATGGGGGACTCCAGTAATTCATTTATATACTCCTTATGGAACATAATAGAATACAAGAAATGAATCCCTAATCTCATATTCTATTAGAATAAGATACTAAAAAGCACAACAAACTCAGAGGCTTGCGCCTATGGCTCCGGGATCACCAGGCTCAGAGGTTTGCGCCTTTGGAGAATAAAAGACGCGTCAGAGTGAGATTTTTGTTGCAAACTTTTTTCCAAAACAAAGAAAGAAATAATGTAAGAACTCAATAATTTTTGCATGATTTAGCGTTTAAGACTTAAATATGATCCTAGTGACCTCATTGATTCTATTTTTAAGAGATATAAATGATAGTAATTAATGCTTAATAAGTATAATAAATGAAGAATTTGATCAAGAAGATTAATTGATGTTTGATATTGATTATTTAAAATGGATGTGGTTGCATCTTGCCATCGTCAAGCGTGTGCCAGCATCTTGAGTCTTATGCCTAGGCTCCCCGTGTCTCGGGCTCTTACACGTGATGCTTCTCGTCATGAAAGGTTATGCATTACATTGGGTTTCGTGCCTCCTCAACTCATCACAGCTCCTCTCTTGGGACAATCTCAAGTTAGCGTAAGTCAAGCACAAAGACCACCGTTACTCGAGCATGTCGAGGAGAGCCTGTGCACACTCCGCCACACGTTCTCGGTGAATCAATACATCAATGACTTCATCAAGTTGGCCAGCCATGTTCCCGGCCTGCCCCACGATCATTGCATAGGCTTCTTCCTACAAGGACTTCAACAGCAAATCCGCTCCCATCTTCGAACTCATCATCAACAGGACATCTCTGATTCTATGGGGATCACCCGATTGTTCGAGGCGGACTTTTGGGTTAGGCCCGTCGACCGGTTCCATGGCTCAGACGGCCACTGGCTCATCTACCCACGTCTCATTCCTTCCACCAACCCCTCAACGACCACTTTGTAAGAGACACTGTCATGACTACTCATCAACCTCCTAAACCGCCCCTCCCCATCGCCTGCCTCGGCCATCGGCGCCTAACCGCCTCTCCCATCAAGAGTATAATGATATGCGCAGTAAGGGGTTGCAATACGATCCCGGAGAGGAATCCGGTAAGGGGAAGGGCCGACGGTGGTGAGGGAGAGGAAGGAGGAGGGAACGAGAAGAAAAATTAGGGAGCAACCCTAAACTCATACATCCAAGCATAATGAAAAAGAGTACAGCACAACCCCTTATAGATGCGGGATGCGGATAACGAAAAGGCGGTGCGGATAACGAAAAGGCGGTGTGAATAGTAAAGCATACACATAACAGAATATAACATAATAGAATGCAAATAAGATACTCATGTCGGCGGCGCGTCTTCAGTCTCTCCTCCTCCAGACGGACCTGTCATCGTTGTTGAAACCAGAACTTGGTCTCTTGTGGAACTCGGGCCCCCAAAGGTGGGGGGCAGCTAGCACTTACTGATTCATCGGGAGGAACAGACCGAAGTCTCAAAACTAGACACAGACCCTTGGTCGCAGCGAGGAGGTCCCACCACACACCCGGAAGATCGAAGAGAGCTTCCCCTCCGAAGCCATAGCTGAGACCGGGCACCTTGGAGAGCCTGAAAGCTGAACCAAGATGACCTAGGGAGGAAGAAGCTCAGAGTATTGAGATTCAAGTCATCTCCAAAGGTGCACTTCAAGGTCTATATATAGATTTGTACTTTTGGTCTGCTAATAGCGGGATTCCGCCTTTTGGTTTTGCTATACGCACCCCAAAATGGTCTGCTAACAGCCGAACTCCGCTGTTCTGGAGGGCTATTGGCAGCCCATCAAGGGCGTTAGGGTAAATTCACCTGTCAACTCCTGTTGGGCGAGTGGCTTGCGAAGGCACCACTCGCCGGTCTCTCCGCGAGCCAGGTTCGCGGGAGTTCTTCTCGCGAGTGGGGGTAAACATCCACTCGCCTCGCCAGGGTGGTGCTGCGAGATAGCACTTGACTCGCCCTGGCTAAATGCACCTCAAAGTACCCTTCGATACACGCGAGACCCTCCGCCGCCCGCTCTTCGCGGGTGGGATCTCTGTGGCGATTCGCTATTCATGACGGAGTTCTCGCCGCGAATTGGCGAGTATTCACCTGAGTCACCAGCGAGCATTTTCTCCGTGAGTCGGTGAACACTGGGTTGTACAATCGTCTTACTCCGCTTGTGGACTCGCCAAGGCGTCTCGTCGGCGTGTGCGTGTCTCATCGGCATGCGCAGCCGTAACAATGTCGTCGTCTGGAAAATATGCCTTGTCCCCAAGCAGTAGTCGGAGGACTGGCGGCAGAAGTGATCCTAGGGGACGTAGCTTCGGACTCCAGACAAAAGACCCAGTAACAGGGAGCTCCTGCGAGCCAGTCCCCCTGAAGGTGGTAGCGGCGATCAAGTAGCTTGGTCGGGTAGTACAGCGCCAACTACCGTCTTTCTTCCGGACCAGAAGAACCGGGCTAGAAAATAGGCTTGCACCAGAACGGGTAAGGTCCCCCCATCAGCATCCCATGCACCAGAGGCTCGAGCTCATCCTCTCGCCTATGGTCAGAACGGAACGGCTGCGCCAAAGCTACTGTGGTCCTAGGCTGGAGGGATTGGCGCGGTCAGTCAGCCGGGCTGGTGGCAATCTTGCCGGAGGCTGGATGACGTCGGCGAGCGCACTAGAAAGCTCCTAGTGGTCTGTCGGGGAAGGGAAATGCACATTAGACGGGCCCGAGAGGGCCCACAGCCCCGCGGAGAGGCCGACGTTTGTGGTCCGCTTGATCGTGCAGAGGGAGAGCGGAGAGCGAAGTCACCATCGAGGCGACATGGCTGGCCCCGGTGAAGGAACTGCATGGTCATAGTCGCCCAATTGAAGTGCACATCGCCGAGTGTGCGGAGCCAAGCCACCCCCAAAATGGCGTCGATATCGCCTAGGCCGAATGCGTAGAAGTCCACGGTCACGGAACAGGACCCCACGAAGAGAGACAAGGCAATGCAACGACCCTGAGCCGGTCGACGGCGCCCATCGCCCGGCAACATCCGGAGAGGGAACCGAGGGAAGATGGAGGTGCTGCACCAGGCGCTCGGAGACGAGGTTATGGCTTGCGCGGCTGTCCACCATGATGATGATCGGGCGATCCTGCAGCGTGCCCGAGATCTGCATTGGTCTGCTGGTCGGAGATCCCACCCGCCGAGGCACAGGATAACTCTAGGCGGCGAAACGTAACCGCGATGGGATCGAGAGGTGTATCCCCCGCTGAGAGCTTCAGGGCCTCAAAGTCGGCCAGGGTAACCTCAGGGTCGACGTCGTCAATGGCGTGGAACTCCTTCACGGAGTACTCATGGTTGGGGGAGTAGGATTGGCGGCACCGAAAACAGAGACTCTTACTGTGAAGCTCATTGTAATCATTGTTCGAGAGGCGTTGAGGGGACGGTGGGTGGCCCGGTCAGCTTCCCCAAGGCGGCGGCCGCAGTGGAGGAGTCGTGGCTGGTGGTGCCAAGGCGGCCGAGGTCCCGAGGATGGTGGTGATTGGTCATAGGAGCAGGTGGCCGGGGGGAGAGGTCGGCTTCCACCAGATGCACCAAGTCCATAGCGTCGGAGACTGTGGGTGGGTGGTGCGTGCGGAGACGAGAGCGGATATGCGGCAGAAGGCCCTGCATGAAGAAGCCTAGGTAATGATCGGGCGGTAGTCCGAGGACGTGGGAAACCAGGGCGATGAACTCATCAACATAGTCCTCCAGGCTGACTATCTGGCAGACGCCGCAAAGACGCTCGATAACGGAGGAGCCGGAGTAGTGGGTGTCATACCGCCGGATCATCTCCTGCTTGAGTTCAGGCCAGGAAAGGCACGGGTTGGATTGGCGGAGCCACCAAGCCCGGTGGAGGGCTGAGCCGTCCAGGCCAACCACAGTCGTAGACACCTTGTCGTGCTCCGGTGTGTAGTTGAGGTCAAAATATTGCTCCGCTTTGCGATCCAACCCATCGGGCCGACGCCGACAAAGGTGGGAATGTCGAGGACAGACAGGCCCGGAATGAGCGGAGGAGTGGTCCAGGAGGGAATGGGCGGAGGAGTGGTCCAGGAGGGAATGGGCGGAGGAGTGGTCCAGGAGGGAATGGGCAGCGGCTCGGCGCCGAGAAGAGAGTCGTCGTCTGCGGGTGAACCGGAGCCGGATGCGGCGGAAACGGCGGCGGCGGACGCCTGAAGGGAGTCAATCTTGGAGTGGAGGGCGAGGAGGGAGGCATGCATAGAGGCGACAAGTTGCTCTTGAGCCTAAACACGGCGGCTAAGGGCTTCTGAGATGGTATCTGGACCAAGGTCACCGGAGGAGCGAGTGTTGGGAGCCATGGGGCTGGAAACATCGAATTTCGTCCGAGTGGGCGGATTTTACTGAGGACGACCAAAGTAGAGGCCCGGCGGCCTTCCTACTGCAGATCTTGGCGTGAATCTACGAATCGGCGGCGGCACAGTCGTTGGAAGCAGAAACGGCGACAGGCGGACCACGCGGCAGAACACACGAAATCTGTGCGGAACAACGGCGGAATACGCAGAATCTGTGCGGAAGCGGCTGGATTGGCACCTGTGTGATCGGCACCCGTTCGATCGGAAGAGACGGGATTGGCACCTATTCGAGCGGTAGAGACGGGATCGGCAACCGTTCGAGTGGAAGAGACGGAATTTGTACCCGCGCGGAACAAAGGCTGAAACGAGCACGATAACGAGCACCGGGGGCTGGTTGGCAGGCGGAGAGGCAGGTCGGACCAAATTGATACAATCCCGAAGAGGAATCCGGAAAGGGGAAGGGCTGGCGGTCGTGAGGGAGAGGAAGGAGGAGAAAACGAGAAGAAAAGTTGGGGAGCAACCATAAATCTCATACATCCAAGCATAATGAAAAAAAGTATAGCGCAACTCCTTATAGGTGCGGGCTGCGGATAACGAAAAGGCAGTGCGAATAGTAAAGCATACACATAACAGAATGCAAATAAGATAATCATGTCGGCGGCGCGTCTTCGGTCTCTCCTCTCCAGACGGACCCGCCATTGAATTCCTCCGCGTGTGGACTCGCCGCGGCGTTTCGTTGGCGTGTGCATGTCTCGTCGGCATGCGCAACAGTAACAATTTGTGTTTTCGTTGCAAACAACCTTACTCGCTGAAACATGACTGTCTGCTCAAGGAGTTGTGGGTGCTTATGTACGAGGAGTTCACAACCGCGTATTTCGATGCTCTGGTCTTGGAGGATCAACCACCGACGGAATTGGCACTGAGGGGGCCTCTGCGGTGGGATCGCTCGCATTTCTCTCTTAGGAGCATCTCTGGTGCACACACCATGAAGCTCAAGGGGTTTCTCCAGGGAACCCCGGTGGTACTCATGATTGACAGTGGTGTGAGCCACAACTTTATCTTCATGGACTTTGTGGCACACCTACAGCCGCTTGCCGACCTAAAAGATGCTTTCCTAATCTACTTTGGGGACGACTGACGGTCCTGCACAGGAGGCCTCTATCATGGCCTTCAGCTCCATATGGGAGAGTACAGCTCCACCGCGGACTTTTTCGTCTTTCCACTGCAAGGGGTGGATATCATTCTCGGCATGGCATGGTTGCAAACTTTGGGAGACATTCAACATAACTACGCCTCCATGGAGAAGACATTTCATTGGGGCCATCGTCCATGTGCCCTCGTGGGGGAAGCCACCCTCGAGTGTGTTGTCGTTTTTCCGCGTGTAGCTCAGCGCACTCACTTAGTTGATTTTCAGGCCCTGTTGTGCCACATCACACTAACGGCCGGCAACATCCACAGGCCAGACCTGTCGCCACTCGATCTATCTCATTTCTTGGCACGATTTGCCTCCGTCTTTTCTCAAATCATGGACCTTCCGCATCGCGTCCCACGATGGCAGCTGGCGTTTTTGTGTTGACTATCGGGCGCTCAACAAAGCCACCATCGCCGACAAGTATCCCATCCACGTAATACAGGAGCTCATGGACGAGTTGTGTGGCGTCGCCTACTTCTCCAAGATCAATCTCCGATCCTGGTACCATCAGATCCTAGTGTGTGAACAGGATATTCAGAAGGCCGCTTTATGACAGACACTATGAGTTCTTGGTTATACCTTTTGGCCTAAACAACGGCTCAGCTACCATTCAAGCGAACACGAACAATATTTTTCGGTCGTTCTTCTGTAAGTATGTTCTAATGTTTTTTTTATTACATCTTTGTGTACAGTCTATCATGGCAGGACCACTTACGCCACTTGGAGCTCACATTGGCGACGCTTCGCAGTCATGCCTTAGTGTCCAACATGAAGAAGTACGTGTTCGGACAATGTGTGATCTCTTACTTATGACATACGGTGTCGGCCAAGGGGGTTGCCATGGACCCCAACAAGTTCGCGGCGGTCTTGCAGTGGCCACTGCCACAGGCCGTCCGGGATGTTTGGGCCTTCCAGGAGGTCCAACAGACCTTAATCTCGGTGTCACTCCTGCACCATCCTGATTTCTCTCGGGAGTCTCAGGTGGAGTGTGATGCATGAGAGCAAGAATGACATCCCAAAAATTTGTTACACTAACAAAGTCTTTTGACCCCTCAAGCTCTAATTCACTAGTTATTGGCCCATTACTAATGAAAAAATTATTTTTTATCATGACAAATTTATTTATATTTTACTTAAAAAATTCAAGCATTTTTAAAATTTTATCTAAGAGAAAATATTATTTTAATCAATTATTGTATATATTATTAAAAATATAATAAATGAAATTTTCCATATAATGATAAAATCGTGGGATGATGCTTCACTCGTCATTTTATTATTTGGTCGACTGACGCACTTGCCATAATTATATGTTGTGTTTGCATATGTGTTAGTCTCCAAAACAAAAAAAAAGATACTAAATTAAAGGAAAGTAAACTAAATAGATAAAGATTATTAGAAACCATTCAAATTACCTCGAATGAGGAGGGTGCTCCATGCACAATATCCTCGACAAGAATGGAAAAGGACTGTTGCAAAATAACACATTAAATTATTCAGTTATTACTCACATAAACATCAATCATAGAATCAATCTATGGGAATACGAAACACTGAAAAACATTAAGAAAGTCTAATTAAGAAAAGAAAAATACTACATGATAAAATGATGGTACAAACTTCAAAGGATTCAAACAAGTAGGCAGAATTAGAGAGTACTAGGATAAAGATTCATGGAACTAAAAATTATGTGCTTCAAAAATCTAAAATACATAATCTTATTGTCGACGACTAAGCGGCATGGAACTGTTATATGTTGGATCGTGGAAGAAATGCAACTAAATAAAATAAGTTAAGGGGCGAAAGTTTTTGCATGTCCCCTATCACAATAAACTTTTATTGATGGTTTCAATGAAGAAAAAAATTAAATTAGATATACTTGCATGTCACTTGAATTTCATTCTCCCTCGTACCACCTTTCAAGATGTTGGTGGAGGAGGCAAGTAGTTGGAGAGAGCAAAACGAGAAAAATAATGGAAACAAAACAAAGTCATATCAAACTAACTTCGTCGGTTAGCTCACAAGTTGGCAATACGGATATGGTACAAAATTACAATGAAGTATAACAAATTTGTAATTTCAAAAGGATGATACTTTTATTTGCAAAACACAAATTGAGTTTTGATGATTACATTAAAATCGAAGTAAAGACATTGGCCCAGACTGTGAATGAGCATTGTGCCCTTAACATTGTTATAAAACAACCGAACTGCTCTAATGAATTTGATAGTGTCATCTCTCGATATGATAATTTCTTTAATACATAGTATAAATGTATGAAAAAAATTACAGAATGAGCGGAAATTAAGCTCACCACAGAATCAATCAGCAATTTTCGATCCGAAAAAGGTGTGGTAGACTCATCATGGAAGTTCTCTGATTCAACTATAAATGGGGACCACATCTGCATGCACGGGCCGAGCAGATGTGTGATCTTTAGCCACAAAGAGTTTCGATAACACTAAAATATCATATTACCTTTTTATTCACCATAAGTTCTTCACCTCCACTAGAATCGGTTGCTAAACTGTCTGAATTATTTAAATATAATCTAGGATAGCACTGAAAAAGAAAATGGTCATATACAATTCAAATTTTGATTTCCCGAGAATCAGCATTGGAAAAAAATTACAGGATAAATGGTCTAAAACCTTGTCTAACTCAATCAGAAGATTGAAACTGTCCAAGCGCAATTCAAGAGGACTTGCATGTCTAAGAATCGCGAAAACTCTATAATAAGTTTCCCTTGGTAAAAGAGAGCAAGGTTTCCAGGTTAGAAATAAATCAATGGGGATTTTCAATTAGCAGAAGAAAAATACTTGAAGGAGATGTACCAGGCAGGAGGTAAGGGGGAAACTGAACCAAGAGCAGAAGTACGAACGGCTACCAGATAAGAGTATACTGCGCTAGAGTGGGTGTTCTATGTAAATATTTAAGGAAAAAGAAAATCGAAAAATGGAGATGAGAGGGACGATCGAGAGTACTGACACTCCTGTGTTGGAGAATATGGGCCGTAGAAGTCGATGCTGGCCAAGATACTCTTCGGCGATTCGAAATTAATTCTAGGGTTGTCCATCGAGCGAAGAAAAGTAGGAACAGAATTTTTTTGGCAATCCCTCCGGTCGAAACAAAATTTTAGGAGGACGACGGCGGATGAAAAATTTCAGGCAGATGACGGCGGGTGAAATTTTTCAGGCAGATGACGGCGGGTGAAATTTGTTGTTGGGGCGGACGAAGGCAGATGCTATCGGTTGGTGGAGCAAGGTAAAACCGACCATTGCAGACTACGGCAGATTTATTTAGGGCCCGTTCGTTTCGCTGGATTCCGCTGTTGCTATCTTATATTTTGGACCCGACATTGGCATTGGCTTAAAACCAATGGGTTTTAGGTTTAGAAAAAAACGCCTTCCCTCAAAACCGAGCCCACGACCTCGGTTTTCAGTGAGTATCCCGATAGAAGTTGTTCCCGTCTCCGCGCTGCTCCCCCTTCGCTCCCGTGCGCAAAGCTTCCCGTCGGCAGGCGCTGCTCCCCCTTCGCTCCCGTGCGCGATAGAAGCTTCCCGTCGGTAGGCTTTGCTCCCCCTTCGCTCCCGTGCGCGATAGAAGGTCTCGTACCCGTCGGCAGGCGCTACTCCCCCTTCCCTCCCATGCGCGATAGAAGCTCCCGTCGTCGGCGCTGCTCCCCCCTCGCTCCCGTGCGCTAGTGGCTCCGGCAAGCTTCCTCTACCTCTCCGGTATGTCTTCTCTCCCGGCTGCAGGGCTTCTCCTCTTCTTTACTTTCAGTCGGCTAAAGGGCTTCTCCCGTAGGTTTTCCGGGGCAAGCGGCTATTTCTTCCTCCTCTCCGGCAATCGCAGCTTGGAGAAGCTTCATTCAACATCTACAAGTCATTCTTCCTCCATTTTGGCCCGATTTCTTTCTCCGGTTAGGTATAACCTTTTTTGGTTCATACAAATTTTTTATTTAGATTTTTGTTTGGAGTTTCTATATGTAGATGTGTGTATGATTGTGTAGATTGGGGATTTTTTTGTGTAGATGTGTGTGTTTTGTGTATTTGTATGTGTTCTTATGGTTGTGTATTTTGTGTGTGTATTGTATGTGGTTGTGTGGGTATGTGGTTGTGTATGTGTGTATGTTGTGTTTGTATGTTGTTTGCATGTGTGGTTGTATGTGTGTATATGTATGTGTTTGTGTGTGTGTGTGTGTGTGTGTGTGTGTGTGTGTGTGGTTGTGTATGTGTGTGGTTATGTATGTGTGTGTGGTTGTTTGTTGTGTATGTGTGTGGTTGTTTGTTGTGTATGTGTGTGGTTGTTTGTTGTGTGTGGGTGTGTGGTTGTTTGTTGTATGTGTGTGGTTGTTGGTTGTGTATGTTGTATGTGGTTGTATGTTTGTATGGTTGTATGATTGTGTATATGTATTGGTTGTGTATGTTGTGGTTGTGCGCGTGTGATTGTGTATGTGTTGGTTGTGTATATGTGTGATTGTGTATGTGTTGGTTGTGTATATGTAGATTGTGTATTTATTTTTTATGTTTCATAGATGGATACTCTTATCGAGTTTCATAAGAAGAGAAGAATGGACACCATGAGAAAGAGAGCTGTGGTAGACGCTTTATCTGCTGTTGTCGTTGCTATTTTGATGAAAAATTGCAGAAATAGTTGTCCAAGCAGTAGGACACAACACGATACTCTACGCTTGACTCTTTTAAATAGGTTATATAACAGGACAGATATCAACTATTATAACCAATTGCGTATGAACAAGAGCGCTTTCTGTAGCTTGTGCACGGTATTAGTGGATGGGGGTTATTTGAGTGAGACTCAAAATGTATCAGTGAAGGAATCAGTAGGGTTGTTCTTACATGTCCTAGCACATAACATCAAATTTCGGATTGTAGGTGGTACGTACCTACGTTCCACCGATACTATAAGCTGTCATTTCAACCTTGTGTTGAGGGCAATCTTGAAGATGAGTTCGGTGTATATCAAACGTCCTGAAACATCACAAGCACATAGGTGGGGGTACTTTAAAGATTGTGTTGGTGCTATTGATGGCACACACATTGACATCACTGTACCAGTAAGTGACCAAGGAAGATATCGCAACAGAAAACAAGCTATTACCACCAATGTCCTTGGTGTATGCGACGCGGACATGAAATTCATAAATACTTTTCCTGGTTGGGAGGGTTCTTCATCAGATTCAAGGGTGCTTCGTAATGCATTAGAGAGGGAGGATTGTTTTGAAGTACCCGTAGGTAAAATTATTCCTAATCGTCCACTAGCTTGACAACAAAATTATTTCCGTATAAATAACATATAATTTAAAATTGTAGGTAATTACTATCTTGTTGATGTGGGTTATACAAATGGCCCAGGATATCTAGCTCCTTATCGGTCGACACGTTATCATCTTCAGGAATGGGCAACTCAAGGAAACAATCCTACTACCTATAAGGAGTTATTTAATCTTCGACATTCAAAAAAAAAAAAAAACGTCATCGAAAGAACCTTCGGATTACTAAAAAAAGATGAGCAATCTTACGCCAACCATCTTTCTGTAATATCAAGCAACAAGTATGTTATTCAAAGAAGAGACTCATCGTTTTCTTGATGTGCATTAGCAAAATTTTTAATTGTATTTTATTATTACACAGGTTCAAATTAAAAATGCTTGTTGCATTCTGCATAATTTCTTGGTAGACAAGCGGCTACTAAATGATGTCAGATTGTTGGCGGAAGTTGATGCAGAAATATTAACACAAAATAGTAGCGGGGATAGTTTTGAGTATGCAGATACGGTTGAACCCATTCAAGCGACAAATGAATGGACAACATTCAGAGATAACTTAGCTCTAACAATGTTTAGTGAGTATCAAGATCGAATGACAAATATGCTTCTCACATAGTATTAGCTATCTTTTTTGTAGCTGCATTTTCTATAGCTACCTTTTTGTGCATTTTCTATAGCTAGCATTTTGTGCATTTTCTATAGCTAGCCTTTTGTGCATTTTCTATAGCTAGCATTTTGTGCATTTTCTATCGTTAGCATTTTGTATCACCACTTTGTGGGATGTTAAATTTGATATCTTTCTTTATATATAAAAGTTTCATGATATTAAATTCTACAGTGTTGCTATGGAGAAGAATAAAACTCTAGCTTCAAAAGAGAAGGAGAAGTCATACATTCATTGGACCAATGAAATAGATTATGCTCTATCTGCTTCTCTTTTAGAGCAACTACATCTTGGTAACAAAGGTTCGAACGGGTGGAAAGGAGTAGCATTCACTGCTGCTATTACAAGTCTGTGGGATGAGTGTCGAGTCCGTGTTAGTAAAGAAAAAATATCAGCGAGACTGAAAACGTGGAATAAATACTACCAGGAAATTTCGGCAATGCTAGATACAAGTGGATTTGGGTGGGATTGGGAACGACATGTGGTACAAGTTGACAGTGACCAAGTCTGGACCGATTATATAAAGGTACTGAATTTATCACAGCTTTGTGTATTTATCACCACTTTGTGGGATGTTATAAAAATTTGATATCAATCAATTAATTTTATTAATGCAGGCACATCCTTCCCTGAAACACTACAAAGATAAAGTAATTGTCAATTGGGGTGATTTGGACACCCTTTGTGGGACTGACAGGGCAAACGGTGTTAATGCATCAACGAGAGTGGAATCTACCTATGATTTTGACGTGGAAGGGATTCCCGAAGAGGATGTTGCGGCAGAGCCAAGTGGTCCAAGTAAGAAGAAACCCAGAAAACCTTCAGCTATTGATATGATTGCAGATGCTGTCACTCATATTGCGAATAACATGGATAATCCAATTGAAATTTCACCGGTCGGAGCACCTTCGAGGTCCAGGCTTGAAGCAGCGTATCAAGCATTATCTGTTATGACAGATCTCTCAGAGGATGATCTTATAAAAGCCATAGATTTACTCAGCGTTGACACGACAAAGTGCGAGGTCTTCTTGATCTTGCTAGAGATTGCTAGGAGGAGATGGTTGTGCACTCATATAGGCGATTAGTTTGGAGCTTACATGTTTTATTTTGAATGTATCGGATTATTATGACATGACACATTTTGAAGTCGTAGAAGTTTGTATGTTCAAGCTAATTAAGTTTGATATGGTCGGCTACTAGCTATTTCATTTTTGTGATATCTGTTTGTATCAAACATTATCTATCAAGTTTGTATGTCTTAGCTAAGTTTGATATGGTCGAAGAAGTTTGTATATCTTAGCTAAGTTTGATATGATCGTAGTAATTTGTATGACTTGCAATGAGTTTTTAATGAAGCGGGTATTGTATGTTGTTTACATATATTATTGTGATATTTTTGTCAATTCCAGTCTCTGAATTCCATCCTGCAACCGAACAGAAATATTGAAATATTCAATTCATGTGACTGAAAACCTTCCTGCAAACAAACACAGGAATTGGTTTTGCCCAATTCTAAAACCTCTGCGCCATAGGTTTTCGGCCAAAACCAATTCCTGTCAATCAAAACCTACGAAACGAACGGGCCCTTAGGGAATTGCTAACGGCAAATCCAACATCGCTATTGGCAAACCCAAATTATTGGAGAATTTTTTGCTCCGGGTACCGTGCCCTCCGGAAGGAACGGGTTTAAAATAGCTATTTCAAAAATTAGCCGGGCCCACTCTCGCGGAACCTCCTCCTCCCGACGTAAATTTTCCTCTCGACGGGACCAGGGAGCTTTAACCTAGGCGACGACCATTTCCGCCTCCTCCCTCCTCGCCGGCGAAGTCACATCTCTTCTCTCGACGGTGAAGGACATTGTTGCTGGCTTCCTCGGTCTTCCTCCTCGCCGGCGAAGTCACACCTCTCGACGGAGAAAGGCATTGTTCTCTCGCGACTTCAGAGCAGTAACCGGAGGTTTGTTTTCTGACACTGCAACTATGGAAAAATGTATATGCCATGTATGTGTAGTTTGTGATTGGGCAAGTGTTTTTCAAGATCAAGCATTTACGGAGCATTCTCGCCTGCAACATGTCCTTCGAAAAAGGTTCCATTGAGAAGGGGAATACTGAAATGGGGTTCAGCGGTGGCGAAATGGATAAAGGCAGTGATGTAAGTCTGCAACAACTGTTATTTAATTTTTCATGTCTGTACAACTGTATTTGTTCAAAATGCAGGTTGGACGTCAACTGTATTATTAAAGTACAACTGTATTTATTCAAATCATTACAACTGTATATGGATCTAATGTGTTCTATAATTTGCTACAGTTCAAAAATGAAAATATTATTTTCCCTGTTGTCCATTCAGAAGAAGAGGCATTTGCTTTGTATTGTGATTATGCTCACAAAACCGGATTTAGTGTTCGTAAAGAACACCTTGTTTATTGGACTCACACTAGAATTATCAAAATGCGTGAATATAGTTGCTCCAAGGACGGAAAGAAGCACACAAAACCGTCGCCAATTAAATATCGCAAATTAGACACTCGAACCGGCTGTCTAGCTTGCCGTCATTTTAGAACTAATAAAAATGGTCAGAACTGGACGGTTGCTAAGTTTGTGGAGGAGCATAATCACCCACTTGCAGTGGAGAAAGAGAAGCATTTGCTAAGGTCAAATCGGAAGGTATCAGAACTACAGGGCAATCTTATAAAAAATATGACAGGGGCTGGTATAAAAACCGTTCAAGCATACAATTTTCTGTCTAAAGAAGCTGGGGGTTTTGAAAATGTCGGTTTCAGCAAGGTTGATGCTTATAACTATGTCCAACGAGCTAAAAAAACTTTAATTGAAAATGGTGACTCAACTAGTTTGCTAAAGATGCTACAAACCAGACAACTTGAGGATAATATGTTCTCATACGAAGCCCAAACAGATGAACTAAATAGGCTGACTAGTTTTTTTTGGATGGATGGGCGCGGTAAGATTGATTATGATTGTTACAGTGATGTTATTATTTTTGACACTACTTATAGATTAAATTAATACAATTTGGCGTGCGCTCCATTCATTGTTGTTAACAATCATTAGCATAGTGTTTGCGTCAATTGCACTTTCATTGTAGAGGAGACCATTGATTCTTTTTGTTTAGTTTTTGAGACATTTCTTAAGTTCGTTGGTGGGAAACAACTCATAACTATTTTCACTGACCAAGATCAGACTATGGCGGTTGCTATTGAGCGTGTTTTCACAACCATCCGGCATCGATTGTGTCAATGGCACATCTCCAAGAAAGCTTCTTCTAAAGTTCATTGTTTTAACCATGACAAAGGTGTTCGAGGTTTATTCTACCAATGCATGAGCAAGTGTGACTGTGAGTTCGAGTTTGATCGCTATTGGAATGAGATGATGTTGAAAGGAAACTTACAGGACAACAGATGGCTGGGGGACCTATATGCAGTTCGGAGGAAGTGGTCAACTGCCTACAATAAGGATGTGCTGGATCTCGGCATTTTTTCGACTCAAAGGAGCGAATCTGCAAACCATGGATTGCATGGTTGTTCCAAGGCAACCAGCTCTATTGTAGAGTGTTTCATCTGTTTGGAGAAACTATTTTCGACGTGGCGGAGAGCTGAGTTCGATGAAGATTTTAAGTGCACACAAGGTAGCGTTTGTTTAAAATATAAAGGTTCCAGCATACTGAAGCAGGCTTCAAAGGTTTACACCAGAAAAATGTTTTCTATCTTCGAAAAATCATTCATGGAGGGGGTTGTTGGGGTTAGCATAGTCGATGAGATGAGATACGAGGATGATAGTATTTCATACGTGACCTCACTTGGTGACGAAGATCAAGACGGTAAAAGATGGTTTGTAAACTTCAATGGTAGTACATGCGAAGTAGAATGTTCTTGCCGAGGATTTGAAACCAAAGGTATTCTATGTAAACACGTTTTGCGGATATTCATTCATAGAAATGTAAGGCAGATTCCCGCCCAATATTTACTCAAACGATTAAGTTTGAATGCTAAGAAAGGTATTTATCTTCCATGCACACCTTCAATGGCCCAATGCGAATCAAATGTGATTTTCAGGAACCATTTAATGAGGTTTACATATGACTTAGCCCTCCAAATTGAGAGCTGCCAACCGGCAAGGGAACATTTTATGACTTCCATGAATGATTTGGCTCGGAAGGTTGAAGGTATGGTCATTGGGGATGATCATGTGAACGTAAAAAATGACACAAAATTAAGGGACACGCCGACAAAGCAGCCAAAAGGCGTTTCGAACGCATGGCCTAAAGCACATTGGGAGAAAAACAACAAAATTCTAAGTATTGTATTTCCTATCTCAAATTTATCCAAAAAACTTGATTTTTAGTTTATCATAGCAAGTTAATAAAACTTATGTTTTCAATTGTAGGAAAGAAAGTTGCAGCGAAGAAAAGAACAGTTCCGGAGCACAATTTCCTCGATTCTATTCTTGCGCATCAAACAACTCCATCGGCCAATCCTACAGATTTTGTTCCTCAAGAAGACTTTGAGTTGGATTTGTCGTTTAATTTTCCGAGCATCCCAGATATCTTCAAACCATGAAGCGAAGCATGTTTTGTAATATTCTTTTTTGGGGGATGTTCAAAGTAGAACTAATCTTAATGATCAGTATATATTCAAGTCCCGACCTGTATATATGTAGTAGTTCTAATGATCAGTTCCGTATTAATGATTATTACGCCATACAAGAACAGCTAACTGTTTCTTGCATATCAATGCATGGCCGTTCCATTTATTTCTACAACCTAAATTTTATCTGAAATGCAACAAGGATATATTGTGACATGTTCAAATGCATGCGCCTCTTTCATCCCTTTTTGATCAACAATAGCAATGGCGGTCGTGAACGTGGTGGCGGCATGGTTACGAATTGTTGTGAACGCCCCACCCCACCTAAGGAAACTACATTAATTTTCTGTTCAAAATTAGCATAGATCTGAAACTAGAATAACACAATGAGTAGAGAACTAGATTAGTTTGATTGCTGCAAAGGGTAAGGAGGACATATCACAATGAAATTCTGAAACTAATATTTAAGTGCAGTAATGTATCTTTAATGCTGATACAAGAACATGGCACAATGGAAGTGCAGTAATTAATCAGAAAATGATTTCTCAGCATTAGAATTAATTAAGTTAGCAAATGTCTGAAAGATGTCGCTTGCTATTTCCGCGCGAAATCGTGGCATCTCCTTGTACCACTCCTTATTTTCTTTCCAAGAAAATGACTTGGTCGACAACGCCGCCTCCATGAATTTCATCACAAAAACGCTGCAATCGTCCCCGTTATCTTGCTTTGGCAAATCAGGAACTTCGTTAATAGGCCAATTGATAATATTTGCAGGCAATGCTTCCCTAGCCTCCTCATATAAAGTCCTTACCTGCATGATACCTAAAAAATCAGAAAGCACATAAACTAAACCTTCATATGGGAGTTGTATAATGTTGAGTAGTGGCAGAATACACACCTCGGGTTACTGCTCTGAAGCCGCGGGAGAGAGGAGTAGCAGGTAAGAAGATGGTCAAAGTTAGGAAGAGCGTTGCGGGTGCCAGCAACAATGCCTTTCTCCGTCGAGAGGCGTGACTTCGCCGGCGAGGAGGAAGGCCGAGGAAGCCGACAACAATGTCTTTCATCGTCGAGAGAAGAGGTGTGACTTCGCAGGCGAGGAGGGAGGAGGCGGAAATGGCCGTCGCCTAGGTTAAAACTCCATGGTCCCGTCGAGAGAAAAATTTACGTTGGGAGGAGGAGGTTCCGCGAGAGTGGGCCCGGCTAATTTTTGAAATAGCTATTTTAACCCGTTCCTACCGGAGGGCACGCTACCCGGAGCAAAAAAAAATTCCCAAATTATTATGCTTACTAAAGGGAAATCAAAAATTAAAAAATTGGGCACATCATTAAAAAAGGACATTGTTAAAGTCAAATCAAAAATGAATATCCGCACACCATTAATAACAGTAAATCATACTTTTTTTTAAATTAATCGGTGCAAACAAATCCGTTAACGATAAACTGATATTGTTAACAACAAATCAATTCTAAAATTAAAAAAGTTGTCATTTTTTCCGACAATTAAGAGAGTTTTGAGGATAGTTGCTAATTAGAGTGATCCAAAATAAAAGTAAATGGTGAGTTCTTGATTCTATAAAGACATAGAAGGTAGTTCACCTAGTTTAGTTTTTTGAATAACCAAGTCCTGATCCAAGAAGAAATGAAAATTCTGATTTCAATATTCATGTTTTAACCACAGATGTTAGCTGTCAATCTCAATTTATGCATGAGTAAAGCATAATCACTAAAATTTCAGCACATTTTTTATTTTTGTTTTCTTACACTGTAGCCTCAAGAGTCTTTTGTTATGTTATATTACCCTTTAAAAATTTCTGAAAGATAAGAAGATGATTATATACATCTAATTGCATTTTTTTATTGATTAACATTTATTATGCATGCACATACTGAATAAATAAATCATTATAGAATCCAAGAAGGTTTCAGCTGAGCGCAAGAAGGAATCATAGTGAGTTTTCGGCACTAACGTGCGGCTTATGGTTTGCCCGTAGAAAATTTCTACACTAATTTTAGATGAGAATTTTAAGTTATTTTGGTGTGCGGATAACCGTTTTTGGTTTGCCTGTACAAAATTCGAAACTAATTTTAAATGGGGATTTTGAGTTATGTTGGTGTACAGATAGCCGTTTTTGGTTTGACTTTAACAATGCCCTTAAAAAAAGGGTAATGATAATCATACCCATACTATGACTATTTGTACCCATTTTTAGAAAAAAAAGAGGCAATAATAAAGCCTCAAAAAACCCTAAGGGTCCGTTCGTTATGTCGGAATTGGAGCGTTGGAATTGGAATTCAACTGACAATTCCAATTCCAGCGTTCGGCGGCCATAAAAATACATCGGAATTTGAATTAATTTCAATTCCCAAAGGAATTGATTATAAAAAAACATGCATCACTCAATTCCAACCTCGTGAGGTCTTCATTCGCAATTCCCACCCCTACCAGTGCCCCCTGACTATCTCAAAAAGTCTTCGACGCCAACTCTGTTGTTCTCCTAAGGGCGCATTTTTCGCCGAAGAGCGAATTTTTGCCGGGGCGCGCATTTTTCTGCTCGTGCACGCATTTTCGCTCAGACGTGAATATTTCGCTCGCGCGCGCATTTTTCTGCCCGAGCGCGCATTTTTCCGCCCGGGCGTGCATTTTTCTGCCCGAGCGTGCATTTTTCCGCCCGAGTGCCATTTTTCGACCGTGCGCACATTTTTCGCCCGAGCGCGCATTTTTCGCCGGGGGGCGCATTTTCCCGCCCACGCTCTCATTTTTTGCCCGGGCGTGCATTTTTCGCCAGGGCGCGAATTTTTCTCCCGTCCGTACATTTTCCACCCAGGAGCGCATTTTTTTCACTCGGGAACGCTTTTTTCCGCCCGGGCGCGCTTTTTCTTCTCGGGCGCGTTTTTTTTTCCTCCTGGGCATGTTTTTTTCGCACGAGCGCGCTTTTTTCGCACAAGGGCGCTTTTTTTCGCCGGCGCACGTTTTTTTCGCCCGGGCGCTAATTTTTCGCCTGGACGCGCATTTTTCGGCCGGGTGCGCATTTTTCGCTAGAGCACACATTTTTCGCCCGGGGGCGCTTTTTCCCGCTCGGGCGCACTTTTCCGCCCGGACGCGCTTTATTCTCCCGGGCGCGCATTTTTCGCCCGGGCGCGCATTTTTCGCCTGAGCAAGCATTTTTCGCCCGGGAGCGCATTTTTCGCCCCGACGCGCATTTTACCGCCCACGCACTCATTTTTCGCCCGGGTGTGCATTTTTCGCCCTAGCACAAATTTTTTGTCGAGGCGCGCATTTTTCGCCGAGGCGCACATTTTTCGCCCGGGGCGCTTTTTTCCACGGTGCGTGCTTTTTCCCGCCCTACCGCACTTTTTTCGCTCGGACGCGCTTTATTCTCCTGGGGGCGCAATTTTCGCCAGGGCGCGCATTTTCCTCTATTCAGCGAACAATGCGCCACGGTGCTCAAACAACCGTTCGCTCGCCTGGAAAATTTCACCCGCCGTCCGCCTGAAAATTTTCTTTCGCCCGGAGGGATTACCCAAAAATTCTGTTCCTGTTTTTCTTCGCACGATGGACAACCCTAGAATTAATTCCGAATCGCCGAAGAGTAACTTGGCCAGCATCGACCTTTCCGACTTATATCCCCTGTTTGATAAGTGTCAGTACTCTCGATTGTCCCTCTCATCTCCATTTTTCGATCTTCTTTTTCCTTACATATTTACATAGAACACTCACTCTAGCGCAGCATACGATTTTCTGGTAGACGTTCGTACTTCTGCTCTTGGTTCAGTTTCTCCCTTACCTCCTTCCTGGTACATCTCCTTCAAGTAATTTTCTTCTGCTAATTGAAAATCCCCATTGATTTATTTCTAACCTGTAAACCTCGCTCGATTTTACCAAGGGGAACGTATTGCAAAGTTTTCTCGATTCTCAGATATGCACTTCCTATTCAATTGTGCTTGGACAGTTTAAATCTTCTGATTGAGTTAGACAAGGTTTTAGATAATTTCTCCTGTAATTTTTTTCCAACGCTGATCTCGTGAAATCAAAATTTGAATTTTATATGACCATTTTCTTTTTTAGCGCTATCCTAGAGCCCATTTAAATAATTCAGACAGTATAGCAACCGATTCTAGTGGAGGTGAAGAACTTATGGTGAAAAAAAAGGTAATATGATATTTTAGTGTTATCAACTCTGAGGCTAAATATCACACATCTCCTTGGCCCGTGCATGCAGATGTGGTTCCCATTTATAGTTGAATCAGAGAACTTCCATGATGAGGCTAACACACCTTTGCATCGAAAAATTCTGATTGATTTTGCGGTGAGCTTAATTTCCGCCCGTTCTGTAATTTTTTCATATATTTATACTATGTATTAAAGAAATTATCATATTTAGAGATGGCACTATCAAATTCATCACAACAGTCCGATTGTTTCTTCTCTTAATTAAAATTTTTCTTAATGTTTTTTAGTGTTTGGTATTACCATAGATTGATTCTATGATTGAAGTTTATGTGAGTAATAACTGAATAATTTATTGTGTTATTTTGCACCAGTACTTTTCCATTCTCATCGAGGATATTGTACGTGGAGCACCCTCCTCATCCAAGGTAATTTTGAATGGTTTTTAATAATCTTTATCTACTTATTTTGCTTTCCTTTAATTTAGTATCTTTTATTTGTTTTAAAGACTAACACATATGCAAATACAACATATAATTATGGCAAGTGCATCAGTCGATCAAATAATAAAGTGACGAGTGAAGTATCATCTCAAGATTTTCTCTTAGATAAAATATTAAAAATGCTTGAATTTTTTAAATAAAATTATGATAAATTTGTCATGATAAAAAATAAAATTTTCTTTAGTAATTGGGCCACTAACTAGTGAATTAGAGCTTGAGGGGTGAAAAAACTTTGTTGGTGTAACAAACTTTGGGGATGCAACACTTGCTCTCATGCATCACACTCCACCTGGAACTCCTTGGAGAAATCCGGATGGTGCATGACTGACACTGAGATTAAGGCCTGTTGGACTTCCTGGAAGACCTTAGTCGCAGTGCCCCCCCCCACATGAAGGCGTTATTCCATAGTAGAGCCACCAATGGATCGACAATATTGCGGTAGCCACGAATGAAGCGGCGGTAGTAATCTTTAAGGTCGAAAAATCCTCATAGCACACACGGTGAGAGGGAATGAGCTAGGCGGTCACGTCGTGGATCTTCTCTGTCTCTATTTGACCCCCTGGCTATGCACCGCATGTCCTATTTAGGTCATATTGTCAGTGGCGAGCAAACATGTTTTTGTAGCTTTCAAGGATATAGATTGTTGGCGGATCTGCTAGAAGACTGCGCGAAGATGCTCGAGGCGTCTGGGACTGTGCTGTGCTGGGTTGGTGAGCCATCGTCAATGGCGGTGTTGTTTGGCTTTGATGCCAGGTAGTTATGTGCTTCCGATTGATTTCTCGTGTGAGGGAGAACGAGGGAGAAATCCCAAAGAGGATTGCAGTTTCCCTTCTTTGAACCCGGAGGCATTATGATGGCAACAATGAAGGGGAGTGTCATTCACGAGGTGTGTGTCCTGCGATCGTCGGGCTTGGCTAGGTTACCGAATAGGAAAGGGGATTGGAGGGTGGGGGGAGAGAGATGGAAATATAATTTCATTTCATACTTGCCTAAATGATCCCATCTCCTCTAAGTGATAGATGAGTACCGATACGATAAAAATAAAGACACGAGAAACATAAAGAAACAAATGCAAACATTTATTGGTTGGTTGTGCAACACCATAGGTCTGGCCCCAATGTGGATCCATAACACAATCTAGTTGGAATTAACTCAATATTATCATTTCTAATTACAACCATACCTCCCTTTTTTGTTACGACCTGCACTATGCTCATTCAAGCGTTGTCAGATATTGAATCTATCATCCATGCATCCAGTAATTTGATCACCTCATCCCTCACTCCCACTTGTATCTTTGGATTCAATAGGTTGGAGCAACGACATACTATTTTCCTCCATTCAAAATCCTTCTTGAGATCTCTGAACACTCCCGCTAGTTTCTCTTCTATTACACCTGTCAAACATACAATAATATTTAGAGGTAAGCATGAAGAGTCTCTTGAATAAAGTCACTTAAAATACAAGGATAGACTTTTAGTTCATTAAGGGGTGATTTTTAAATTGATGTTAGTGGTCTCTCCACAGTTGCTCTCTCAAGTGATAGATACTTTGAGTACTTTGGTCTTTGGTATTGTGGATTTGCATCCAACATTTGGGTTATCTCCGCAATGTCTCATTGCAACTTTCATCTCTTGACATTTCCACCACACATTCTTCAAATTATGCATGCACACAAATACTGAAAACCGCTCAAACAACTGGAATTGCCAAAACTGAACCAAAATCCTTACCGAACCGCCAAGTTTGGTGAAGAGGTGATTTTTTTCTTTAGGATAACTTTCATTTATTCGGTTCGGTGTGGTTTTCGATTCTTAAAAACCGATACTGAACCGTGTCACCTCTAGAGCTATTAAATATGCTAGTCAATCGATCATCATTTACTCATTATTTCAGTGGCACGATGACATCATTATATTTTTTTGTATTTTGTATTTGTGACTTTGAAAATTTATGAAATTAATATGATCACTAGAGTCTTGAATGCTTGAGAAGAGTTGGAGTATTTTATTTTATAATTGATAGTTCGCCCTCTATGTATTTCTAATACTGGATTATATATTTTTGCCATTTATATTTGAGTATTTAATACTTGTCTAATTAGAGAAGCAACTAAACTTAATTGTTATCCATCCATTTTGTATTAAAAACAAGCTAGATATAACTGCTAAATATAGTTCGACAGACAAAGAAAAGAAACAAAAATTTATGTCTGATTGGTTTGCTTTACAAGGCAAAAAATGAAACATAAAGTTACATTTGATGGCGAAGTAGTATTTGAAAGACAGACACTAATGTGAGCATATAAAAATCTTAGTGAGTCTTTTGGGGGTGCAAAGTAGGACAAGTTGGAGTTTAACATTATATTACTAATATTATTTATTCATTTTTTATCACCTCAGTTCTCAATTGCAATTTTGTGCCTTAAAAAATATATTAAACTGAAAACCGCCTTGTAGTAACCCCCCAGATCATCCCGATTATCAAACCGAATCGATCGATTTAGGTTTGGTTCAGTTTGGAAAATAAAATAACCAACCATTTTCGGTTTGGTTTCAGTTTTGCCCTAAACCAAACATAACTGTACCTCTTGCACCTGGGTTTTCAAACCTGTACATCTTGAAAATTCTCTTAACTAAAAAGTCATCAATCATAAAACATGTAGGATCTTCAGGAGGATGTTTCATTGCATTAAATACATTGAAAGCGACTTTCTCATCCCCTATTCTAAGCATTAGGACATCTTGGTTCTGTAGCCAATGAAGGGTTTCCTAAGATTAGTAACACTTTAAAATTTTCTTCTATATCTCTAATAATGAAATCAACAAGAAAAATGAACTCATCTACTTCAACGAGCACATCTTCCACTGTCCCCCTTGGATTCTTGATTGATCAATCTATCATTTGGAGAGACAATTGTGGGTTTGGATTCCTCCAGTTCTAGTTTCTTGAGAAATGTAAGAGGAATTCGATTTATTGAAGCACCTAAATTATTAAGAGCTTTATTAAAGGCATGCCTATTAATGGTGCATAGAATAGTAAAATCCACTTAATGCTTTAATGAAAGCAGCTGCAAGCTGGTTTTTACTGGAACAAACAAGATGTAAATTTTCCCTTTTTAAAATTTTTCTTCTTTTATAAGTCTCTCAACTTCGATATCTTGGTACGATTATGTTGAACTGGCATGTGATGATACCCCTAGGGTTATCGGGGGAAGGGGGAGGCGGAAAATTGAAAAAACCCTTGAAGAGAGACTTCTCTTAGCCAACCCTAGGTTGTTTCTCATTCAAAATACAAGACCAATCACTTTGTGGTCCTCTGACGAATCTCCGTCAGATCTATACCTCTAGTCACGAAAGCCGAATGTCACCTCTGTTTCTCATCCGTCCAACCATTTGTTGCTAATTCCCCATTGACTTTGATGCTTCAAGCTGGATCTGAAGGTATACATCTCGTTGTCTTGCTTGCGATTTGTTAGAATAATAATATGCTTATTTTTATTGATCTTTAAATAGTCAGAGCGTGCTTCCCCTAAATTATCATCGTGCCTTTTTGTCATCAACAACAACAACACTTAAGCCTTTATCCCACCATAGTGGGGTCGGCTATATGGATCCTTTGTCGCCATTGCGCCCTATCTTTAATCATTGCCTCACAAATGCCTAAGTACATCATATCTTTCCTTATAGTTTCATTCTAAGTCTTTTTTGGTCTACCCCTCCCCCATTTAACATGTCTAGTGACTAAACTCTCACAACGCCTAACGGGTGCTTCTAATGTTCTCCTATGTACATGTCCGAACCATCTTAAACGAGCTTCTCGCATCTTCTCTATAATTGGCGTCACTCCTGTCTTATCCCTGATACATTCATTCCTAATTTTATCCAGTCTCGTGTGACCACACATCCACCTAAGCATTCTCATCTCCGCAACTCCCATTTTTGCTCATGTACACCATGCCTCTTTGTCATCAATTTGAAAAAAAATTTATTGTTGTCTTCATTTATGTCTGTGGATTGTTAATTCATATTTATTCTACGCTCAAATGTTGGTCCTTATGCGCGTATGCGAGCCCGAGGTCGATCGCCGCCTACGGTTATGCTAGAAAATTTCTCTTGTGCTACATACAACAACAACAATACTCAAGCCTTATCCCACCATAGTGGGGTATGCTATATGGATATTTATTTATTTATATTTTACATATCAAAATATAAATAAATAAATATATGTATATAAATATAAGACAAGCATCTTATTGTGTCGGTGTCCGGCTGTAATATTGCTTGGTTTCATTTGGCTTATATGGCTGGTTATAAGTATCACATAAATGTTACCTTGGGTTAATTGGATGAGGCAGGCTGTATATATAAGATGATATATGCATCTTATATGCCCTTTTTGTGTATTTTATGAGGGCAATATCTATGTAAACTCATTCTTAATGTAATGAAATGAAATGACATATTTTGTCCTATACTTTTCTTTTAGAACTTTGTTATGAAATGAATAATTATATTGCACGTTGAATGTTCTTACCTTGAGCCTATGATGAGAAGTGAAAATGTTTAATTGTGGCGGTTACCGTAAAGGGGGTTGTTACATCTTGGTTATCTTGTGGCTGCGTAGCGGAGGGCTATCGAGGTCTCACATGTAATCGAGGTATCTCCTTACTCGAGTTGCATAGTATCAGTGTTAGGGTCTTCACATCGTCAGTTATCTATTAGCGGTTCTTTTATGCATCATTATGTATCGAGTTTGAGTTGTATGAGTCAAGTCAAGTCGAGTCGGGTCTTTAGAATCTAAATATTTTTAGTGTTCTCTTCTATTTAATGTTTTAGGGTTAATGCCTTGAGACTTTAAATAGACCCCCTGGGTCAATGTATCTACGAAGCACGAATACTTAAAAATGCTTCGCGTATCGGCTCGAACACGCATCAGATACGGGAAACGCGCGGAAACGCGTTTTCGAAACGTAGGAAACGCAATATTTAAATTAAATAAAGAAATTAATTGGGAAACGCGTATCCCGTTATTTTATTCAAGGCGTCAGGCGCGCGGTCACGCCTCATATTAATTTGATTGTTTAGGTTCACACTCACGCGCGTTTCACGACCCCGATCCCCACAACTTTGCATGTTCTCTCCCGACCCCCGCAGCCGAAGCTGCTGCCGCTCCACTGTCGCTCCAGATCACGCTCCTGCTCTCGATCCCTCCCTGCTAGTAAGCTCCTCCTCCTCCTCCTCCTCTTTTTCTTCTTCCTCTTCTTCCTCCTCCGCCTCCTCCTCTTCTTCCTCGTTGTAATTAATACTTATATTAAAATAATTTAAAAAAAAAAATTAAAAACGTTTCCCGTATCCGTATTTTAAAAAAAATCACGTTTCCCGTATCCGTTTCGTATCGTATCCCGTTTCCGTCCCCGTGCTACATAGCAATGTATGAGGCATCATTGAATGTATGAAAGTTTTATTCCTTTCTTGAGTTCTTTTCTCCTCCCACAATTTCTAGCATTAGGGTGAGCACTGCTCCCCTTCTTTCTCTCTCCTCGCATTCTCGGGTTGAGCTCAACTCCCTTTATATCTCCGCCTCCACCGCCACCTCTGACGACGTTATGGCTAGGCATGTAACATCATGATGTCATAGACTTTCGATCCTCTCCGGCAAACGGAACTCTCTGCTTCCGATCCTCCTTTTCCCTGTTGTAATCAACAGACCGACGAAGCTCTAGCCATTCCAACAGAAGTCGATATTCGTCCAACAGCCGCGCGGTCCAATAGCAGTTAGCTCGCGCGAGCCCACATGCGCCAGTCTTTCTGGTGAGCCCAGCACGCGCGCACCATCTGTTCGGATCGCGGGGAGCATCTCCTTCCTCGGCTTCGATCGTTGCTTATGCTCTTGTGCTACATATTTGAAAAAAAATCAAGTTTATTAATTTAAAATTAAATTCGAGATTCCGGTTTACATCGCAATCAGAGCCACACCCGTGTCTTAATTTTGTTTCACCAATTTGTATATGTTATTTTGTAGCACATGTCTTCACGCTCATTTATTTATTTGTATATCCGTGCATATTATTAGATCACATTTATTTTATTTCGCGCAATTGTCCTGACTTATTGGAGTGATTACCCAATAAGACTCTGAATAAAATGATCCTTCAAATTAAGTAATAAGTTAATTAAGGCAAGCACATAAAAAGACTAACTCAAATGAAGCATATTGAAAAATAATAATGAAGTGAAAATTAAGTTATAATTTCGGAAATTATTTATGGTGAGTAATATTCAGGAAGAAAATAATTTGAAATTCATATTTTGGTCCCTTAATATCTCATACCAGAAAACAAAAGAAATTTATTTGAAATCTCTCCTAAATAAATTTAATTAAATAAATATCTTATCCTATTAGAAGGACCAAGCCTTCTCTCCCAGAGATAGCTTTGACAAATTTCGAAAAACGGAGAAAATTGATCTCTGTTTATTCCCAGAGGTTGCATCTGCTTAAATTCTTGGATAAGATTGTTCGTGTCAGATATCATATTACATGATTGTCGTCATCGTGTTGCATGTCATCGCATGTTCGTTATTTTTCATTGTATGAATTTAATTTCAGCTTATTGGCTCGACCGACCAATAAGACTCTAAATAAATAGGCCTGTCAATGCTGACTAGGGTGGTATGCAAGAAGAAAAATATATTTTTGTTAAATTGCATAAAATTATAAAGTTAAATTAGTAAATTAATTTCAAAATAATTCTTATTCTGAAATTAATTTCATATGGATGGGGGGTGATGCCAATTTCAATATCACATTTCCAGTCCTTTATTAATGTTTTGTTGACCAGCCCACCATTCCTTTTATTAAAATTTTGTTGACCAACATCTTTCTCCGAGCCAAATATTGCTTGCCACCTACAAAAAAATAATCCTATTTAAAGTTTATTCTTGCCCTCACGCCATGCAGACTGGACAACCTAGACAGAGAACTTTCGGTTTCTTGGTATTGCCAGCGAAAATTCCCGTAGCCTCATCCTTCATCCTCCTTCCACCTCTAGTCGACTGCTGTACCTTCATACACCCCCGACGAATCCTCTTGAGGGCGGCCGATCAACCTTCGACAACGCCTTCCTGGCCCTCCTCCGACGATATCGGCCGTTACAGTGAGTTCACTGCCCAAAGATCCCTCCTCTTCCACCTCTACCGCCTGCCGCCATTCCTCACGTCTCCGACAAAACAATCTGAGGGACGACCGACCTCCAACGTCTCCATCCCGGCCCTCCTTTGTCAACGTTTCATTTGGAGCTCGTGACCCCGTCTTGTCCTACTTTGCACTTGACCATCAACCCTTTTCACATATCATTCCCGTATATATATTTCCTTCGTCTGTTATTCTCCCCAAGCTTGTAAACCATTCCACAAGTCCGCCTGATTGCCTATTCGAGTCCCTGCATTCGTCTCGAAATTAGTCTTGCTGACATTATTGAACCGCAAAATCCATTATTTTTCCCTTAACCTAAATTCGTGTCACAAGCCTTTTCTATTTCGTCCAGAGAACTGGCATCGGGTATTATCTTTGGCTCCCCCTCGATTAGAAATATTTGTATGCAATTTCAATTTAAGTGATCTCATTTTAATTACTTACACCCATCACCGTTCGTTGATGTTATTGCTATCGTTTGTTGCCATGTTTGCAGTTAGACATTTGCGAAACGTTTGCTGGTAAATAATGCACCCCGTTTTCTTGCTAAATTCATGAAAATAGTTAAGCTCGAGGTCTTCTAACAAGGAGCCTACTCTCTCGGGATCATAACTCGCTTTTATAAATTTCTAAGTTGCGTTTCCTTATTTATCACAATATATTTTCTAAGATTAAGAAAATCGAGTCTACATCAGTTTGATATTAGATCACTTTTAATTCACTTCTATCGTGAATCAGGCGATCCTTTGTTTTAAAAAGAACAGAATTTTTTAAGATCTTTTATCATTTGTTCTTTTGAGTTAAACAAAAAACAAAAGGGCCTTCTAAAGTTTAAAATAATTAAGATCTTTATTAAAACTATTTGATTAAAGATTAAAAAACAAATTTTTTTCCTTTCACTTATTTATTGTTTTTTATAAAAAAATACATCACTCTTATATTAAAAAAAACACTTAAAAACATGAGTGTTTCTCTCTCACTAATTTATTTTAAAACAAAAAATTCTATTTAACAAAAAATGGATAATGAAGTAGAGTGCCTAGAGGCAATCGTGGATGACTTGAACCAACCCTTTGGGAAATCTCATGCAAATGGTTGAGACATTCACCACCACCATTGGGGATGTCTGACAAGTCATGAATGGACTACATACTTATATTAACAACCTTGAGTTTTCCATTTGGGTATAAATCAAATCCCTCCACCTTACAATCATCCAAACCCTATGGAAGAGGTACACATGCTCCAATATCCTGAACCCCGAAACCAACCACGATAGGATGATGATGTCAAGCTAGACATAGGAGATTTTAAGGGATGAGTAGAATCCGAGGTTTGCCTAGATTGGTGCGAACGAATGAAGCGATTCATGGCATGGAAGCAAATGCCTGTGAATTGACAAGTAGAATATGCCACCCTTAGGCTTAAGTTTAGCGCATATCGTTTTGGCTTAGGTCTAGTTCCCATCACCTCATAGTTAAAATTTAATGCCCAACTACGGAAGCGATATGCTCAACTAGATTATATCCAAATTTATATCGCAAGTTTCAAAACCTTCGACAAGATAAACTCTCAGTGGATGATTACACCAACGAGTTTCTTATTCTTCAGCCTCGGTTAGACATACGGGAAGAACATGATATGACCGTGTCTCGCTACCTAAACGGACTTCAATATGCTATTCGAGAGCAGTTGGAGAGCTTCACGACTTAAGAGATTTATGGAAGATATTCAGTAGGGCCCGACATGTAGAATCTTCACTACAAAAGAAAGCTTCTGGACTTATGATTTCAGATAGGCCACCTAATGTAATCTCTCATGTTACTACACTTAAGCCCCCCATGTTTAATCGTCCTTAGGGTCCACTAGTGCACTTACATCCCCGTCTGCCTCATCTAAAGGTAATGGGCTTATTGGCTCCCGTCCAAACCCTGGGGTCTTCCTTTGTTTCAAGTGTATGGAGATGAGGCATAAATCCTCCGAGTGTCCCCATAGGTAGTTTGTAGCAGTCTTCGAGTCTGAGGATGGCCAGGGACCTGAATATGGAATATTCTCGATGAGTCCCCGACTGATGATGTAAGTGAGAGCGAAGTAGAGCTTGAGGGAGAACAAGTCGATCAATTGGTATGTGCTCTCCAACATAGTTTGCTTACCCCTATGATTTCTGCCGAGGACGGGTGGCTAAGACACAACATCTTTTGCACAGCCGCACACATTCTGGGGCAATTTTGCTCTATTATTGTAGATAGCAGTAGTATGAAGAATTGTGTTCCAACGGATGGTGGACAAGCTTAAGCTAAAAACACAACCCCTAGAGAAACCGTATAGCCTATCCTGGGTCACTAGCACCGTGACGATGCCTATCACCCAACAATGCCTTGTAGAATTTTCGATAGGAGGAAACTATCAAGATTCTGTTTGGTGTTATGTCTCCGCCATAGAAGTTTGTCATGTCATGTTAGGCCGACCATGACAACATGGCAGACGTGTGATCCACCATGGTGGGAGGAACTCTCACACCTTTGAAAAGAATGGGCACAAAGTAGTTCTTCTCCCTTAGAACAGTCTTATGCCCATATCATCCGAGAGATCCTCGATTTCCTCCCAGAGTAGCATTCCCCCTCTTATTTACTCCACATCTTTCTCCATGCCTCCATGGTTCTTTCTGGATCCCAGTTCCAGTAAGAAATAAAGGATACTGGGTTGTTTATGTATTAACAGGTTTAGACACTCGCCTAGACACTATTGACATGCCTAGTATAGTCCCACCTCTTATCAAAGTGTTTTCAGAAATTATGCCCCTGAGCTTCCCGATCAACTACCACCCATGCGAGGCATTCAACATTATATTGATCTCGTGTGTGGTATTAGCCTCCCGCACCTTCTCCACTATTACATCAGTCCCGAAGAACACGAAGAGCTTCATCGACAGGTCATTGAGCTTATTCAAAAGGGACACATTAGAGAGAGTATGAGTTCCTGTGCCATTCCCGCACTTTTAGTTCCAAAGGAAGATGGAACATGACGCATGCGTGTTGGCAGTCGAGCCATTAATAAAATTACGATTAAATATTATTTTCAATCCTCCGATTAGATGACATGCTTGAATGCTCAGTGGGTCTAAGATCTTCTCCAAAATAGATCTCAAGTGTGGTTATCATCAGATCCGGATCCGACCTGAATATGAATGAAAAACCGCATTAAGACTAAAGAAGGGTTATATGAGTGACTTGTTATGTCTTTTGGGCTTTTCAATGCCCCTTGTACTTGTTTGCGACTAATGTACCAGATTCTACGACCTTTGATCGAAGTATGTGTAATCATTTATTTCGATGTATACTAATTTATAGTACCGACCCCAACCAACATTTAGGGCACTTACGCCCGGTCCTATAGATTCTACTAGAAAATAACCTTCATATGAACCTTAATAAGTGTGTATTTTTGACAGACGGCTTAACCTTCTTAGGGTATGTTATATCATCAGAGGGAATTAAGGTCGATTCTGAAATGGTCCAAGCCATTTGGTCATTACCTGGCCCAATGACTATCAACAAAGCTCGCAGTTTTGACAACTTAGCTTCTTTTTATCTTTGGTTCATTAGGAACTTTAACACTCATATGCCCCGTGACCTATTATCTTAAAATGGTCATTTTATTTGAACCAACGAGACGGAATGTGCTTTCACTCTTATGAAAGACAAATTGACTAGTGCTCCCATACTAGCGCTTCGTGATTTTCAAAAGATATTGAGGTGGACTGTGATGCCTCTATTATTGGTATAAAAGCAGTATTGAGTCAAGAAGGTCTCCCCATCTCCTTCTTTAGTGAGAAATTGAATGAGGCAAAAGGAAGTACGTAGACATGTCAAATGAGCTGCATTCCTTCAAGAATTTACTTTTCACCTGAAGTACAAACCCGGTGATTCCATCAGAGTGGCAGATGCACTTAGTTGTAGTGCACACGTCTTAGTTACACTACAACCTCACATCCTCGACTTAGATTCCCAGAAAGAGCTATATCCCTCTTACCGCTACTTTGGTGAGATTTGAGCTGCGTGTCAGCTTAGTGGAGCAGATCCCACTACAATTTTTTTTTAAAGTAAAATATTTTTATTTAGGGGAACCCGCCTTTGTATTTGCGAATGACCTCTCAGGGAAACCTTACCAGTGAGCTTCACTCCTTAGGTTTAGGAGGTCATTGTTGGTCAGTCTAAACTTTTAGAGCTCGCTGACACTCATTTCTTTTAGCCCAAAATGAAAGAGGATGTCGCTAACTTAGTTATGATCTGTTCCATTTGTCAATTATCTAAAGGTTACGCTCAGAACACAGGATTATATACTCTCTTAGTCATTCCTGAGAGACCGTGGGATGAAGTATCCTTGGACTTCTATGTCGGTTTACCTCGTACGAAGAGAAGAGTTGATTCTATATTTGTAGTAGTCGATTGATTCTCAGAGATGACACATTTTATACCATTTGAAAAAAAGTCTGTAGCTCTCTCACGCCACTGACCTCTTCTTTCATGAGATTGTCCGTTTACACAAAATTTCTCGCACTTTTACCTCTGATAGAGACACTCGATTTACAAGCTACTTTTAGAAAACATTGTGGGGGTAAATTAAGGACAAAACTAGAGTTTAGTAGTGCATATCATCCTCAAACAGATGTGTAAACCGAGGAAGTGAATCAATGGTTAGAAGATTTTCTTAGATGTTAAGCCGGAGAACACCCGAAGCAATGAGATTTGGTCATTTTGCAAGCAAAATTTGCATATAATTGCTCAAAAATAGCTCCACCATCAAATCTCCCTTTGAAGTCTTCTATGGCTATCAGATACCCCTATTACTTGATCAACATTATCTTCCCTCTTTTGAAAGAACCTCTTTTGACGTCTTCTCATATGTTGAGCACTTAAAAACATTACATAAACATATTACTAACAGTTTGAAAGCGTCTTTTGAGAAATATAAAACTATGACTGATGAACATCGCCGATAGTTATATTTCTCAGAAGAAGATTGAGTTCTTACCTTTTTATGGAAAGAAAGATTTCCCATGGGTACTTATCAAAAATTACGACAACGACATTTTGGCCCCTTTCAGGTTAAGAAGTAACTTGGCAGTAATGCATATCTCCTCGATCTTCCAGTCGAATTTGGCACATCCCCTATCTTCGATATTGCTATCCGGTGTCTTTCTTTGGCAAAACCCCCACTGCTACCCCTAGTCTACCTTCTTTCACTCTCACTGATGCCCGACATTCCCCATTACCTACGCCCACACCAACGGTTGAGGTTTTTGATCAGATATTTGATGCTCGTGAGTTTTAGACGCGCACGAGCGCATTTTAGCGTTTCATCGTACCTTGGAAAGGAAGGAATCTCTTGGATATCTCCTGGATCAGTGCCTCTGATCTTCGTCGTCTTCGGCCCGACCTCAGTATTGCAGGTTTTATCCCTTCCTCTATGGGGTTGAATTCTCTCACCCCAAGGGAATTGATGTATCTCACGTAGCATCCGCTTAAATTCTTGGGTTATTTTTATTTTTCGATTTTCCATCAGCTATTGAGATTGTTCGTGTTACATACCATATTGCATGATTGTCGTAGTCGCGTTGCATGTTATCACATTCGTTATTTTTGTTTTATGAATTAATTTCAGCTTATTGGCTCGACCGACCAATACAATTTTAAATAAATAGGTCCGTCAACGCTGGTCAGGGTGGTATGTAAGAAAAAAATATTGATGTTAAATTGCATAAAATTAAATTAGTAAATGAATTTCAAAATAATTCTTATTCTGAATGAATTTCGTAAGGATGAGCGGTGATGCCAATTTCAATATCACATTTTCCACTCTTTTATTAATGTTTTGTTGACCAGCCAACCATTTCTTTTATTAATATTTTGTTGACCAACATCTTTCTCTCGGCCAAATATGACCCGCTACCTATCAATAAAATAATTCTATTTAAAGCTTATCCCTACCCTCACGCCAAGCAGACAGGACAACCGAGATAGAGAACTCTCTGTTTCTCAGTATTGCCAACGAAAACTCTCGTCGCCTCATCCTTCATCTTCCTTCCACCTCCAACCTGCTCCCTTAGCTTCATCGACACACGACGAGTCCTCCTGAGGGCCGGTTGACCTCCGACGACCCCATCTCGGCCCTCCTCTGCCGACTTTACGGCTCTAGCTAGTTCACTGCTCAGAGATCCCTCTTCTTCCACGTCCACCGACCGCCGCAACTCTTCCCGTCTCTGACAAAACCTTTTGAGGGCCGGTCGATCTTCGGCGACTCCATCCCGGCCCTGCTCCTTCGGCGTCAACATTCCATTTGGAGATCGTGACCCCGTCTTGCCCCACTCTGCTCTCGACCATCAACCCTTCTCACATTTTAATCCCGTATATCTATTTCCTTCATCTGTTATTGTCACGACCCATCTCAACAAAAGTCAGAGAGCGCTTCAGGCGGGCCTTGGTGCCATAAGCATGAGCGAAAAGAAAACCATGTCTGCTAAGGCGGAAGCAGAGAAGCTGATAATAAGTTTTAAAGTAATTAATTTGAAGAAAATTAGTTTGTTTTATTGCGGAAGCTTTAAAAAATGATAGTTTGAAACAGGTGCACATGCATTTTGCAAAACAAAACTTATGATACAAGTTTTGGAATAGATTTTTATGCAGTGATCATCGCAGATGAATGAGCATGCAAATATGTCAATTCTAGTACATATAATATTTAGCCTAGCAGTTGTCTATGCAAACATGGAAAATGACTGATTATAATTATTACATAAAAGAAATATCCGACAGTAAAAGAAATGAAACATAAACACAAAATTTGAAGTTTGACGCAGATCGGCTCAGGAAGCAGGCGGCGCAGGCACGAACACTAAGACAAATTCCAAAACATGAAGGAAAAGTCTCAGAACATTGAAAGAAACATGAGCAAAGCAAATTAAAATACGAGCAGGGGAAACAGAATATTTGTGTACCGTTTTTCATGAAGCAAAACTAACAAGACAGCCAAACAAGTGAGTCAAGCAGAAATATCTAGAATTATTAGACTACTCCGGGGTAAAGCATATAAAGATGATCATGTAATAACATAAGTTGTAACAAGTGAAAGTGTATATGTTTTTGCTTGACGCGCATGATTCATGATTCAGACAGATTTAAGTACGGATTCAGGAGATTCAGAAATTTAAGCTTGCTATGGTCAGTCCTTTGTTCCAATTAGGGATTCAAGAGGGAACCCAAGTCAAGGAGTTGCGTCAATTAAAACCCTACTGTTCAATTGTTTACTTGTGTTATTAATGAAATAATTTATGATTGAGTGATTCTAGCATATTAAGACATGTAACCAAATACTGATTCAGATATACAAGAGTAGATTATTCCAATGCGAAACAGGAGGAATCAAGTTATAGAATATTATTTAACCAAGTCTTGCATTCAATCATACCTACGAAGCAAAAAGGAGCTGATGACTCCCAAACTTGATAGAGAGCTTTGAACCTTGCGAGTTCGAGAAGCTAATGATTTTATTAACAAGAAGATTATTCAAGTAAAAATGCAGGGGTAAGCTTGACATGCAACGATTCTGGGATTATTGGTACTCATTACCATAAACCATTCTTTTGACACAAATGTCTTCCAAGTGACATATGTGGTCGACACGAGCCTGACATCAAACACCAATCATCTAATCGCTAGCAAGGAATCTTAACAGTTATCTTTCAAGTTAATTAATGATCGTGCTCGAAAACCTACTAGTCTTCTAATTATCCATCAAATGAGACTAAATTCATCTACGTGAATATCCAAATAACCATCATTCACATTCACAACTCGTATTATTTCAAACGCATGATACCTCAATCTATTAACAAGTCAAGTTTAGACATTCAAGATCTACATTTATTTGACGAAACAAACATTTAAAAGTAAATCATAAAATTATAAGAACAGACACATGAATTGAAACTCAATGTTTGCAAGAGAGAGGGATCTCTACTTGCCTTAAAAGAGGCTGAATCTGACGGCGGCGGCTAAACGGCGCAAGCAAAAGAAGAAATCATATTTTGAACCTTTTCAAGCACAATCATAATTGATATATGACATAAAGGGAACTCATACACTAGCACGGACAACTTAATCAACACGTAACTTTGATCAAGAACGGGTTTCGAGATTTACCTCCCTTTAGAGTGAGGGGAGAAGAAATTATCACGCGGAAACGGAGACTTGACGGCGCTTAGGTTGCGGAAACCCTAAATCGGAGAGGGCTTTGGAGAGATCGCGCCAATTAGGGCGACGAATGGCGTCGGGGAGCATGAAAACCTAGAAATTGGACGGTTATAATGGTGTAACATCATGAATCACAACATATACACCACTAGGGGCACAAATATCTGCAAAGAAATTCAATTAAAACTGATTGAAAGAGGAAGGAGGAGATGCATACCCAAGAGAGTCGAATTCGGCCTCAAGGAGGCGAGGGAAGGAAAACCCTAGATGTCCCTCTCGCAAAACCCGGTCCAGACGAGGAAGAAGAGGAGAACTAGGGCTTCCGACCCTTGGAGGAAGGCTGCCACAGCCGGCTAGGGGAGGAGGAGGGGTCTGCCGACTGCTGGAGATCGGCCAGAGTAAGAGCTCCCGTCGGCCACGAGTAGGAAGCAGGGCGGCGCCGGTAGGAGGAGCAGGAGGCGGCGGCTTGCGCACTTGCGGGAGATAGGGCTGGAGCGAGATCGAGAGGCAGGGGGTGCGGCTTGCGGGAAAAAGCAGGGAGCGGGATCCCTAGCCGAGCGGCTTGCGGGATCTAAATAGGGGGGAGACGGGCTCGCTTTAGGTATTAAAGGGGGGCAAATAAATGGGAGAGCTGCGGATGTAGAAATCAATTATATATATATATATATATATATATGGATATAGAATAAATGAGGGTTGTTACAGTTATTCTCCCAAAGCCTGTTAACCATTCCACAAGCCCTCCTGAATGCCTATTTGAGTCCCTGCATTCAGACCAAAATTAGTCTTGCTGACCCCGAATTATTGAACCACAAAATCTATTATTTTTCCCTTAACCCAAACCTGTGTCACAGCCCCTTTCTGTTCTTCCCCGGGAACTCACGACAGGTATAACTTTGGCTCTCCCTCTATTAGAAATATTTTTATGCAATTAAAGTTTAAGTGATCTCATTTTAATAACTTGCATCCATCACTGTTCGTTGATGTTATTGCTGATGTTTATTGCCATATTTGTAGCTAGACTTTTGCGAAACACTCGCCGGTAATGAATCCACCCTGTTCTCTTGCTAAATTCTGAAAATAGTTAAGCTCGATATCTTCTAACGAGGAGCCCACTTTCTCAGGATCGTAGCGTGCGTTTTTAAATTTCTAAGTTGCGTTTCCTTATTTATCACAGAAATATTTTCTATGATAAAGAAAATAGAGTCTACATCGGTTACCATCCAGATTTCTTAGCTGCCTCCGCCAATCACTTTGTGGTCCTAAGATGACCTCCGTCTGATCTATCCCTCCAATCATGAAAGCCGAATGTGACCTATATTTCTCATCAGTCTAGCCATCTGTTGCCAGTCCCCCATTGATTCTGACTCTTCTTAAAGGTATACATCTTGTCGTCTCGCTTGCGATGTGGTATAATATATTCTTATTTTAATTGATCTTTAAGTATTCATCGTTCGCTTTTCCTAAATTATCATCGTGCCTCTTTGTCGTCAATTTAAAAAAACTTTATTGTTCATCTTCACTTACAAGTCTGTGGATTGTTAATTCATATTTATTCTACGCTTAAATGCTTGTGAGTATGTGAGCCCGAGGTTGATCGCCACTTACGTTAATGCGAGATTTTTTTTTCTTGCGCTACATATTTGAAAAAAACTCAAGTTTATTAATTTAAATTAAATCCTAGAGGCTGGTTTACATCAATGATGTTTCGTAAAATGTCAAGCTCGCATAAAAACTAGGAAGACTTTAACTAAGGGCACAAGCGCTGGAGAACCGAAGCAGGAGGGTGTCCATGCCGATAATGGAGATCCATAACCTAGACAGAGGCAATGGGACGTACGACAAGCGGAGCTTCATCCAGAAAATACACTCCCCCACTCAACTTTCCTCTATCAATAATATGGTTCGTTGCCTTCCCTGAAAAACACAATTCAAAATGGTGAAGATATCATTGCAATGTAAATCACGAATCAACTTATATACAAGATATTGTAAGCAAATCGTGGAACATGCGCTATTGTCGTCAAAGTCATGCTAAAAGTGATTGCACAGTCACCAAATCCCACAATAGGATTTGGAGTAGATGATATTGATCTTTATTGGACGTACCACTATGAGGGCAATACAAATGTAAGATCCCTGCTATATTAGTAAGATGACCAGAAGCACCAGAGTCTATCAACCAACGAACATGGCGTTGATTGCTGCATGCTGATTGTATGGTCTGAGCAATGACAACACTATGTTATGTCTCTAGTTGAAGTGTTTGGAGTAGATGATATTGATCTTTATTGTCTTTCTGCTCCCAGTATCAGCAAAATTGGGTGAGCATGATGTCTTGGAAGATGTCTTAAAGGCTTACTAAGGCTTCCCATGAAGAGTCAAGCACGTGTCTTTGTTGTAGCCTTGATGTAGACAATGGATGCAATGTATGGTATCAGTGCCACAACTGTCTCTACTTCCTCCACATCCTCTAGACGAAGCAAGGACAATGAGCTCAGAAATACTGGAGAAGATCTGCAGAGTAGAGGGAGGGATCTCCACACTGACCGACCCAGCCTTGGTCAAGCGATGATAAACAATAGTCTATGAAGAGTGGATGGACTTGTCAACATTTTAGTTGTGGTTGTCGAGAAATGTGGAGCAAGAACATTCAATAACCTTAGGAGGACGAGTTGCTCTCTCCGGGTCTGATTTTCCTTAGTGGTTGAAGGAATTTCCATATATCAAGTATTTCATCCGCAAGTAACTTCCACTCAACAAATTACTTAGTGATTGGACGGTTACCCTGTTGTAGATTAGCCAGTTTAGAGAACAATTCACCCAAGCGAGTCATATTATTTCCTTGAAAGAACATCATGTGCAAAGTGTCCTAGAGCTCATTTGTGCTATTGCAATTTTTTGCACATTTGTTTAACAAATGGATCCATGGAGCAAAGCAAAGATTTGACAATTGCCTATATACTAATCTTTCTAGGCGTTCCTGTTCAGTTTATGAACTGAAAGAGGAGTGAAATGATGCATACGACTTATACCGGCAAGAGACATAATGACACCTTTCTACCATAACTTGAAATTGGAAGGGGATAATATGGTGGTGGCTAGCTTTGTGTTTGACAAGAATACTTTATTATAGTTGACAGTCAGTGTAGCAGACGTGATGGAAGAAGATTCTTTAGACATGCTTCAAGATTCTTGAATAATCGGAAGAATAGGTAGTGTAGAGAAACGCAAAAGCGTATGTGTATTTCTTATTCTGTATACAAAGGGAGAGTACATATTTATAGGAGAGAGATGAGAGAGAGAAATCCTATACACAATGTGGGACTAAAGAGAAAAAGAAGAGGAGTAAATGGGCCACCAAATGGGCCAAATACATGGGCTATTTCAACACTCCCCCGCAAGCTGGAGCGTACAAATCGTATGCGCCAAGCTTGGATAAGCATTGATAGAAGAGGGTACTGGACAGTGCCTTTGTGAGGACATCCGCAACTTGTTCAGTACCAGGGACATGTTTTAGCTCGATTTTCTTCATTTGTACTTTCTCCCGGATAAAGTGGCAGTCGACCTCGATATGCTTGGTTCTTTCGTGGAAGATCGGGTTCTTGGCAATATGTATAGCAGCCTGACTGTCGCAAAGTAGAAGAGCAGGAGCAGGAAGTTTTACCCCAAGATCCGTGAGAAGACTTTCAAGCCATGTAAGTTCAGAGACCACAGATGCCATTGCCCTGTATTCTGCTTCTGCTGAGGAGCGTGCAACCACTGCTTGTTTCTTGCTACGCCAGGTAATCAAATGTTCTCCGAAGTACGTACAGAAGCCACTGGTTGACCGACGATCATCCAGAGAGCCAACATAGTCAGCATCAGAGTATGCCACCAGTGTTGGAGTTGAGGATGAAGTCTTGTATACCAAGCCTTGACCAGGAGCCGCTTTTAGATATCGGAGAATCCGTTCCACAGCCTGAAGATGAGAGGAACGAGGGGCGTGCATGTAGCGGCTGACAATACCGACAGCGAAGGAGATATCTGGTCTTGTAACAGTCAGATAGATCAATTTTCCAACCAGACGGCGATAGTATTCCGGGTTCTGAAGCAAGAGATCAGAGTCAGAGGACTGAGCACAAATCTTGTGATTTGCGTCCATTGGAGTATTGATGGGTTTGCAGCCGGAGTAGCCTGCATCATGAAGAAGGTCGAGGCAATACTTTCTCTGAGATAGAACAAGGCCATCTGGTCGCCTGGCTACCTCCAGTCCCAGGAAGTAATGAAGGTTCCCCAGATCTTTTGTTTGAAATACAGAGCTGAGTTGTTGTTTGATCGCCTGAATTCCTTTTGAGTCGTTGCCTGTGATAATGATATCATCCACATAGACAAGAAGGAGAACGGTGCCTGTTGCCTGGTGGCGAGTAAACAGGGAGAAGTCAGCCGAGCTCCGAGTAAACCCTGCTTCACGAAGGACCTTGCTGAGCTTGTCGAACCATGCTCGAGGAGACTGTTTGAGACCATAGAGAGACCGCAAAAGATGACAGACTTTCGGGGTCCTAGACTCCCCCGTGGTCTCAAACCCGGGCGGCTGCTGCATGTACACCGTTTCAGTGAGTTCACCATTTAAGAAGGCGTTCTTAATATCCAGTTGATGTAAGGTCCATTGACGGTGCACATCAACGGAGAGAAGAACCCGTACTGTATTCAGCTTGGCGACGGGAGAGAAGGTTTCGTCGTAGTCCAAACCGTGTTGCTGGGTGTAGCCGCGAGCCACCAATCGAGCTTTTAAACGGTCAATGGTCCCATTCGCAGCATGCTTGATGACAAATACCCATTTGCAACCAACATTTTTCTGGCCAGGGGGAAGATCCACCAGTTGCCAGGTCTGGTTTGCCCACAACGCGGCCATTTCTTCTTCCATGGCGGCACGCCAGCCAGGATGTTGAAGAGCCTCCTGCACAGAGTTAAGAACTGCAACCGACGATAAAGAAGTGACCAGAGTATGAAGGTGGGGTGAGAGGCGATGTAAGGACATATAATTCGCCAAAGGATGGGCAGTCGATTCTGTTACCTGATCAGCAGAACACGGAGCACCGGAGGTCGAGTCGGACTGCGGAGTCAGATCGGAACGAGTATGTTGACGAGTGTAGACTCAGATAATCGATGGTTTAGAGATAGTGGAGGTTGGAGTGGGAGCAAGATCAGGAGCCGGAGATGGAGGAACGGGAACGAAAGTGTCGTTGACCGGGATGACAGGTCGCGGAGCGGGTGGTGGTGCAAGGGTGGAGCCAGGATCAGAAAAGAACGGTTGATCCTCCCAGAAGGTAACATCAGCAGAGATCGTTATTTTACGGGTTGTAGGGACGTAGCAGACGTAACCTTTCTGAGTGCGAGAGTAGCCGACGAAGATGGACTTGGTAGCACGAGGATCCAGCTTATCCGTGGAGGGTCCCAAGATGTGGACATAGCAGGTGCACCCAAAGGTGCGGGGTGTGAGAGAGAAGGCTGGAGTAGAATGGAAAAGAAGGCTGAACGGAGTATTATTATGGAGAACGGAGGAAGGGAGACGGTTGATAAGGAAGCATGCAGTGGAGACCGCGAAGTTCCAATATGTTTTGGGAACGTTCATGTGAAGCATAAGTGAGCGGGCAACCTCGAGAAGGTGACGGTTCTTGCGCTCGGCCACACCGTTTTGTTGAGGGGTGTAAGCGCAGGATGTTTGATGGATGATTCCGAAGTCTGAGCATAGAGTGGCGATATCGTGGCTTGTGTATTCGCGAGCATTGTCGGAGCGTAAGGTTTTGATGGTAGTGGAGAATTGCGTACGGGTCTCGAGGACAAACGCTCTAAAGACCCGAGGGAGCTCAGAGCGATCATGAAGCAGGTATAGCCACGTTAACCGAGAGTAATCATCAACAAAAGTGAGAAAATACCGATATCCCGAAATACTAGTAGTTTTATAGGGCCCCCAAATATCGGAGTGCACTAAATCAAAAGGAGCCGGGCTCCGAGTACAATGTGCGGGAAATGAAGAACGCAGCTGTTTGCCGAAAATACAAGTTTCACACTTAAACTGAGATAGAGGTACATCAGGGAGAGCCTTCTGGAGGACGGGTAGAGGAGGGTGCCCGAGGCGTCGGTGCCAGTCTATGGAGGAGACAGAGGAGAGGATGGTGGGAGAGTCGTCAAGGAGGTAGAGGCCGTTCCGCAATCGTCCTTTACCAATGGTAGTCCGTGTCCGTCGATCCTGTATCAAAAAAGACGAGGGGTTAAATGTGACAGAACAATCCAAGTCATTAGTAAGACGACCAATGGAAAGTAAATTGAAGGAGGAGCCCGGAACATGAAGAACCGAGCGAAGAGAAAGAGAGGAGGTAAGCGAGATGTCAGCAGAACCGGAGACGGGAACAGTATCCCCATTGGCCACAGTGATGCACTTTGGATGAGGAGTATCCAAATATTGAGTTGGTTGCCGCGAGGTAATATGATGAGTCGCCCCGGAGTCCATTATCCAACCTGGGCTAGTGGAGAGACAAGCCATACCTTCATTGGAGACGGAGGCGACATATGCAGAAGTAGGGCTGAGAAGGCCATGAAGTTGCTGGAGTTGGAGGCGGACTGCGTCAAGGTCCACCGGATTGCTGGAGGTGGATGGACTCTCCGTGGCAAGGGATGCTGTAGGACGAGGAGGATGTCCGTTTTTTACGAAAGCATGTGGCCTCATAATGACCATCATGACCGCAGAACGAGCATTTAGGTCTCCCCCGGCCCCCCCGACCTCTTCCCCGAGCGCCAGACCGGCCTCCCCGGGTAGGTGGAGGAGGAAGAGAAGGAGAAGCAGGAGCGTGCTGGAGGAGGGCCGGTGAGGTAGGTGCCGTGATATCAAGAGGTGGTGTGACTCGGAGGAGCATGGAGCACACACTTGATAGAGACGGAGTGGTAGCTGAGGCCAAGATCTGAGCCCGAAGGCCCAGAAGATGAGGTGGGAACCGGGCCATAAGCATAGCAATGCAGACTGCCTCCTTCTGAGCCTGCTGAGTTGTAGGATCATTCGTTGATGGCTGATGTTGGATCCATGCTTCAACCAGAGATTTGACACGGGCAACGACAGAGGTCATGTTAGGCCCGGTGGTGTCCAGCGCCTGTAGGTCGGTGATGATATCGAACAGACGTTGGAGGCTATCTTTTTCGGAATAAAAGGACTGGAGCTCGTCCCACATGGCTTTGGCCGTCTCAAGGTACATGGCCATTTCATAAGGTTCTCCATCCAGCGAGTTCAGGATCCATGTCTGCACGCGGCCATCGTCCCGCATCCATTCCTCTGTGACTGGAGTTGGGGGATCCTGGGTTAGATGAGAAGCAAGGCCCTTGGCTTGAAGGACGCGGCGGACAGAGTGCATCCAAGACATGAAGTTCTTCTTCCCAGAGAGGGAGATGGTAGTAATCCGCAGCTCATCACGGAGCTCACTATGACGGGCGGTTTCAGGAGGCAAAGTCGAGGAGTTCTCAGACGAGCCCATTAGCGCAGAGGCAGCGGACTGGCGGACAGAGGAGCAGGCAGTGCGAGAAACAGACCCTGGCTGGCGGTTTGAGGAGAGCAGGCCGCACGGTTTGCTGAGACCGCGGCGGCTTGAGAAGAGCTTGGCGCTGGCGAGATGAGCTCGCAGAAGGAGCGCTGGCGCTGGCGGTCTGCGAGAAGGAGATCGCGGGAGATGAGGTCGGCAGATCGCGTGAGAAGAGCTCGCAGAAGAGCGCTGGCGGGCTGCTGAAGAGGAGATCGCGTGAGCTGCGAGGCTGGAGTAGCGGTCTGGAGAAGCAGGAGAATAGCGGGCTGAGAGATTGCTGTTGGCGGGCTCGGACGGTCTGCGAGATCTCCAGAGGAAAGCTCGGGCAGCTGCTGGCAGATGGAAGGAGGTCGCAAGAGGAAGCAACGATCAGAAGAAGCCGCGGAAAGGGCAGCGACTAGGAGAGGAAGCCGCGGAAATGGAAGTCGCGGACTGGGCCGCGCGAGATCGAGACCGCAGCGGGAAAGGAGAGGCCGCGCGAGATCGCAGTGAGGACTGAGGAAGGAGAGGCCGCGCGAGAACAAGACCGCAGCGGGTAGTAGAGAAGCCGTGCGAGAGCGAAATCGCAGCGGGTAGTCGACCAATCGGAGAAGGAGCCGGGGCGACAAGTCTTACGGCAGCAGGTCTCGCGAGTAGACCGAGACCGCAACAGATAGGACGAGCGGAGGGGCCCACGGGAAAGGTTATAAAAAGGTGCGGGGGAGCAGCGGAGCAGCGAGAGGAGCAGCCAGAGGAGCAGCGGAGGGAGATAGGAGGACCCAGCGGTTAGAATCTAGGAGACCGCTCGGGTCGGTGAGCTGCAGTCCGCGGGAGAATGTTTGGCTCAGAAAATTTTGATAGGTTTAATACCATGTAGAGAAACGCAAAAGCGTATGTGTATTTCTTATTCTGTATACAAAGGGAGAGTACATATTTATAGGAGAGAGATGAGAGAGAGAAATCATATACACAATGTGTGACTAAAGAGAAAAAGAAGAGGAGTAAATGGGAAACCAAATGGGCCAAATACATGGGCTATTTCAACAGGTAGCAAAGGTCACAACAATCACGACAGTAGGGATCATTGACTGTGGATGGGATCGTCGACTGTGATTCAGTTCTGTATGCTCTACTCTCTAATTTGTGCAACTTAATGAAGGGGGTAATTGACTGTGAGCTTGAGTAGGAGCAGTTATCCCAATAGCCACACCAGGGGCAAGATCAGACGATAGTAGTGATCCCAACATCCACATCGGGAACTACGATCCTAACAGCCACACCAAGAACATGGATCACACGACAGACTGCAGAGATCGTGGACTGTTAGGGCAAACTATAGAGATCTTCGATTGCAGACACAATAAAGATTGTCGTCAGGATTCAGTGTGGAAGATCCTCGTCGTCGAGCTGCGTCGAGCTGCGTCGAGCTGCGTCGAGCACGTAAAGGAAGTGTCGAAGTCCGTCGACTGCAAATATCGCCGAAGCAGAGGTAACGAAGCCAATGTGATCGTCAATCAGGCTCCAGTGGATCGACTTCGACGAGAAATGTTGGGAACAATTACGATAAGAGGACGGAAAAGGAAAGCTCCTGTAACATGTTACAATAATGGGGAAATAATAATGCTCCTTTACCCCCTCAATGGGTAAGGACACACACACACATCTAATTTGTGCAACTTAATGAAGGGGGTAATTGACTGTGAGCTTGAGTAGGAGCAATTATTCCAACAGCCACACTAGGGGCAACATCAGATTACAGTAGTGATCCCAACATCCACATCGGGAACTACGATCCTAACAGCCACACCAAGAACATGGATCACACGACAGACTGCAGAGATCGTGGACTGTTAGGGCAAACTATAGAGATCTTCGATTGCATACACAATAGAGATTGTCTTCAGGCTTCAGTGTGGAAGATCCTCATCGTCGAGCTGCGTCAAGCACGTAAAGGAAGTGTCGAAGTCCGTCGAATGCAAATATCGCCGAAGCAGAGGTAACGAAGCCGATGTCATCGTCAATCAGGCTCCAGTGGATCGACTTCGACGAGAAATGTTAGGAACAATTACGATAAGGGGACTGAAAAGGAAAGCTCCTGTAACATGTTACAATAAGGACACACACACAGACAAGTTACAATATACAAAATATAAAGAGAATATTTAACAGTTTGGGATCACGAGGAGATTTGCAATTGTTTGGACCCAAGTGAAAGTGCTTCGACGCAGTCATGATTTCCTTCTATAGGAAAAATCTTGATGATCTATGTGTTGCACAAGTAGTTTTGTTAGTTAATGGCCACATATGTACCCATAAACTTCAGATGAACGTGAGTATCTAGCAGGTTTCTTGCCTATATAATATGTTAGGACTTTTACTGCCCTGACGAGCTCGATTTGAGAGTAAACTTGCTTGGATGTGATGACTGAGTACGTGTAGGTTAGATTCGTCGATGCTTGTACATCCTAATTTATGTGCTTCTTTGGAAGCATGGAGACTTATGAATGCTGCCTCTAACTCCTGAATACCCTTTTTCAACTCGTATGGTTGATTTGAGTTTTCTCTATCGTTATGGGCTCGGAGTAGCACAACAGAAGTGTACTTGATCCTTAACCCACAAGTCATAGGATCGAAACCTGGCGTTGTGCTTGCTTCAGTGTCAAGGTTGGGCGTAAATTTCGGGAAAAATTTCTTTGAGGGGAGAGTTGCAGCGTCTTGTTTTCACCCTACGTATCTCTTTCCTAGTGGGCACCGTGTGTGGGGAGTTCACTATTTCGATTTCCAGGAGAATTCCCGAAATCTCCTCCAGGCACGACATTGCGCGTTGGAGTGAAGTTCCATACCATTTTGAGAGTTCCATCTTTTCCCCATGCGTCCCTTCGTGCATGATCGTGCGTCTTTCTGGAGGGCGTGCGTGTTGTGAGCTGTGGATAACAAAATTCTGATCCCGATCGTCGAATTGTATCGGCAATCGCCAATTCCCGACCGTCGAGTTGGGCAGAAATCACCATTCGTCTGGCCGTTTAATATATGGGGTAGATTTTGCCGCATGTCGAATATGGGGCCCATGAAGTATTTCGACGCACATCAAATTGGGAATTCAGCGCACATCAAATTGGGAATTCGGTGCACATCGAATTGGGAATTCGGCGCACATCAAATTGGAAATTTTCTGCACATCGAATAGGGGCCCGTGAAGTAGTATTTCGATGCATGTCGAGTTGGAAATTTGATGTATGTCGAATATGGAGCCCGTAAAGTAGTACTTCAACACACGCCAACTTATCTGTAACATGGGATTTCAACATACGTCGATTAACCTTAAGCAGCTTCGGTGGATGAGCCTTCTGATTCATTTCTGACCTTCGGATTGAGGGCTTCTAGATCGAAGGTCCAGTTCGTTTCATTTTATGTTGTCTTTTAAGTTGAGAGTTGGTGTCCAAACGACATATTTGGTTCAACTGGGTGTTCTGGAGTAGGAGAAAGAGGAGGATGACCTAGGTTCTTGGAGAAGAACCACCATAACCGAGAATCTGGAACCCGGATTGAAGCTCCGAAACCTTAGAAACGTTGAACGACACCTCACCCTGAGACTTTTTTGTGTGTGGGACACCTCACCCTATTGTATATTTGCTGGTTTAAATATTGTTATTGCAAAGTTCTAATCTATAGTGGTTAGTGTTCCCCGGGATCCGCTAGGATGCCCAGGGAGAGGGGGATTGCTACACAGTTTTTGGTCAGCTCCGACTCACCCTCGTTTTCAGCTTAATCTTGTTTGGTTGCAGGGTCTTGCGCACACTTGGAATTGCTTTGCTACCAAATAAGAAAAAATTGGAAGTGTTTTTATTGAATTATTTTATGTATTTTACAATTGATGAATCTAGGCTGCTTGCCCTGACTTTGTAATGTGTTGTATGCCATGAATGTAACTTCAGTAAGACCTTATTTATTATTTGGACACCATTGTATATGTTCAGTTTTAGTACTATAGACATTCTCTCCCTTTTTAGTTTTCTCGCTTTGCAATACTATTTTACTTCGATGGTTAGGTTTGAAATTCTGGTTATCATTTTTTAATACTCTTCTTGTAATCATTCTAAGTTTATTTCTTGGTTTTGTTTTCTTTGTGTTGAATCCCGTGCAATTCACTATTTTTGTGAATATTATTTTGTAATCTTTGTGCCAAGTCATCTTTTGACTTGCAAGATTTATTTGTTTGTGTTTGTTTTCTCGCATACTTGTACACATTTAGAGTTGTTTCTCACTAGTTGAGTGTGATTATTGTGTTAGATTTGTTATAATTCGCATTTATTGCATGTCCGTTATCGGAAAATCATCAGGTTTATGCAGTCATTCTCATTAACTTCCCGGACCGAGTTTTTAGAACCTAGACTACGCCATGTTTAAATTGAAACTACAATTAATTAGTTATCTTGGTTGCTTGGGAATGCCTTCAACTTCAATGATTGTACATGCTTTTCGATCTAAAGTTTTTCATAAAATGTAATTTATTGTTGTTAATGAATTATGCTTCATCATTCTTGAGATCTAATAATTTGTTTCTTTCTTAAATTTTTATTCTTTGGTTATAGATAGTGGAGAAAATGCTGTTGTTTCAATATCTTGTTCGTGTACTTGAAGATGATTACTTATTTCGTCAGACTTCATACAACCGTAAGTAAGATTTATTTATCCGTGCATGGTTTTTTTCTTTCTTTCTATTTTGTCTATATGTCTATCATATTAATTTGTGTCCATTTCAGGAACATTAAACTGGGAATTTTTAAGGGAATCAGTGGTTAGCATGCTTCTGGTAATTCTTCCATTTGGAGCTTAGTACTCTACATCAAAAAATTTAATGTCTAATTTAGCTTTTATTATTATTTTAGAACTATTTCCTCATCTTATTGGTGTATACAGTTCTTCGGATGCACTTGTTTGATTATATTATTTATAAGTTGGATTATATTTAATATTTAAAAAAATATTTCCAGGCATCAAGAAAAATGAACTATAGAAATTTAGTTCATAATTGCATGTTAATCGCATCTAAAGGTGTCTTCCATGAGGCCAATATCAGTCTTGAAGATTTGAAGGGCACAGAAATCAGTTATTTTGATCTCTCTCAAAGTTGCAATGTTGGTCCGTTCTACGCATTTCCTGAATTTAGAAAAAATACTTGTGTTGCTGCACAGAAATTTTTGATTATGGTAAGATTTTTATGGAGATTTCAAGCAGTTGTTTAAGTCTTATACTGATTAGTAATTGCTTCTATTAATCCTTTCACCAGATCATGGAGCTTGACTTAATTCTGAAAGAAACTGAGAAGTCTGGTTTCACTTCAAGGTCAGACAGCTTCAGGTTTAACTTTTCTTTGGTGGAGAAGGGGTCTTTTGTTTTTCTTGTTGTCTAGTTTTCTTAACTAAATATTTTCATTGTGCAGGGCTCCAATTTTAGAAACCATTATTGGTGAACTAATATACAATAAAAATCAGATACTCCCTTTCCTTGAGGCAAGTACTCTGTTTTGCTTGATCCCCATTTTTTTGCTTGCTCGTGTTATTTAATGCGTCAGAAACTCGGTTTACATGCTCAATGTCAAGTGATTCAACATTATATGTTCCCTGAAAGAAACTCATCCTTTTTTATTTATGATCATTCAGTCCAACCACAAGCATAGTTCCTTTATTTATAGACATATAATTACATCATTACTTCAAAATTAGATCTTATCCAAGCTAAATAAAATTTACATAGCTTAAATAGGATATGCAAGTCTTATCTTTATTTTATTTAAACTAAACCAAATTTAGATGAAACTAGGCCAAAAATATAATAGCACTAGATTTAGCTTTCTTGTTGTTTGGTCCGAGTCCTTTTGTTTGTTTTAGCTAATTGATTGACATACTCCTTCATTTGGTGGATAAAAAGAGGATAATAATGACATTAATTGTTTATTATGATCACATTCATCATTAGCCTTACTCCATTTGTTTGAGGTTGGCTTTTGTAAGCCTTTTTTTCCATTCGTTCTTGTTGATTGCATATTGAGATATAAATCTATTATCTGCAAGTCATTTTCAACAACTTTTATCCATGCTACCTTAGTCTAACCTTTATCCTTGCTACCTTAGCCAAAACATCTTGCATTTACAACCTGTATTCTGACCTCTTTACTCGGTCAACTCTCTCTCCTGATGCTACATATCAGGAGGTTCAGTCTTTCGTAGCAGAACTTCTCCAGCATCGCTTCTTCTTTACTGACCTCGTCACTTAGCTGAAACATTTTCAGGAACGCATGGTGATTTGCTATCTTCTCTAGTTTCCGATTTCATATGAGATGATCCGCCAACTAATTTTGGGAGAACTTGACACCCCTACATTGGATGCTACTGCCGCTCGCATCTCTGCGATTACTACCCTTTTGCAGCAACCTTTGATCGTGTCCCCTCCGTCCTCAGACAATTTTACTCATGCAATAATTTATTAAAGTATTATGTCAAAAAAAATAATTCTTGAATATAAAAAGTAGGCACAATAAGTAAATTGGTCCTTAACCTTTACTTATTTTATTAAATAAATCTCAAAATTTTTTTTGGTTCATGCATATCTTTAAAAACTCAAATTTCACTCTTTATTGAAAAAAACATAACAATGGTCAAAGGATTACTAGGAACTATGTATGACATGATTGATTTTTTAAGTATGATTTCACTATAAGTGTAAGTTGTATTCAATTCATTTATCAAAATCTCATTACATAATTAGAGAGAAATGAATTGATGAATGATTATTTGATGACCTATATTAAAAAATTATACTAATAACAATAAGATTATCAAGAAATGTTCCTGGAAGATGAAACATCATATAAGAGCATGGTAAATATATTATTTTCCCCAAATTGATCAACAAGTGTAAGAATTGTGTGATATTAATGCAATATAAATATATTTTTGATATATTTGTTGATTTATTTTTTTTTGAATAATTTTGTACTCCGCCCACAAAGAACAAAATTCTTACATCTGCCACTGTTCCTAGTCCCACCTAATCTGTTGGTAGGGGTAGTCTGTACTTTGTAATCTTTATTGATGATTTTTCTAGATGTATTTGAGTGTATCTTTTGAAAGAACTTTTAGAATTTTTTTCTGTATTCTCAAGATTTTATAATGAAAATTGTTGGAAAAGCCCATGTAAAGGGCCCGTATTTGGGCCCATTTATTCTTCTCTTCTTTAGTCCCACATCTTGTATAGGATTTCTTCTCTTTCTGTAACAACCCGTATTTTCCCTTCCGCTTTTGTCTAGCCGCAACCCATGTCTCATTTAAAAAGAAAAGAAAAGAAAGAGGATTTTCTGCTAACCGCAGACCACCCCCTCTTTATTACCTAACGAGACAGCCCCCCCCCCCTTTTTAATTTCCCTACCCGCACCCCAACTCCCCTATCTTAAATCCCGCAAACCATCGGTCTAGGTCTCCCGTTTCCGCCTTCCGCCTGTCTCCCGATCTCGCTCCCGCGCGCTGGATCGCAAGCCGCAGCGCAAACCGCCGTCGACTCCTCCCCCTCCTGATCCCGATTCCGCCTCCTGCTCCTGCCGCCGCCCCCAGGTCCTCCTCCTCCTGCCATGGCCGCCTCCTCCTGGCCGACTCCTTCTCCAGCAGCCCTTCAACAGCCTTGTCTTCTCCTCCAAGGCTCAGCAGCAGGCAGCCCTAATCCTTCAAGGGGCTGGCCAGGTGCCTCTTCTTCCTCGTCGGCAGCCCTCCCCTCCCTCCGGCAGTGTCTCCTTCTCCTCCAAGGAGGTCAACAGTCGCTTTTCTTCCTCCGGCAGCCCTCTTCCGCTCTGATACCAACTGTCACGACCCGTCTCGACAAGAGTCAGAGCGCGCTTCGGGCGGGCCGTGATGCCACAGGCATGGGCGGAAGAAAAACCATGCCTGCTAAGGCGCAAGCAGAGATACAAATAAATAGATTAAAAATAGTTAATTTGAAGGAAAACAGTTTGTTTTGTTTGCGGAAGCTTTAAATTATGCTAGTTTAAAACAGGTGCACATGCATTTTAGCAGAAAAACTTATGATACAAGTTTTGAAACAGATTTTTATGTAGTAATCATCTCAGTTGAATGAACAACCCGTAAGGAGGAAGAAAAGCGACTGTTGACCTCCTTGGAGGAGAAGGAGACACTGCCGGAGGGAGGGGAGGGCTGCCGACGAGGAAGAAGAGGCACCTGGCCAGCCCCTTGAAGGATTAGGGCTGCCTGCTGCCGAGCCTTGGAGGAGAAGACAAGGCTGCTGAAGGGCTGCTGGAGAAGGAGTCGGCCAGGAGGAGGCGGCCATGGCAGGAGGAGGAGGACCTGGGGGCGGCGGCAGGAGCAGGAGGCGGAATCGGGATCAGGAGGGGGAGGAGTCGACGACGGTTTGCGCTGCGGCTTGCGATCCAGCGCGCGGGAGCGAGATCGGGAGACAGGCGGAAGGCGGAAACGGGAGACCTAGACCGATGGTTTGCGGGATTTAAGATAGGGGAGTTGGGGTGCGGGTAGGGAAATTAAAAAGGGGGGGGGGCTGTCTCGTTAGGTAATAAAGAGGGGGTGGTCTGCGGTTAGCAGAAAATCCTCTTTCTTTTCTTTTCTTTTTAAATGAGACATGGGTTGCGGCTAGACAAAAGCGGAAGGGAAAATACGGGTTGTTACATTCTCCCCTACTTAGGAAGTTTCGTCCCGAAACTTTCTGAGGATTCCCTGAAAGAGACCTCTTATGACGAAGATTCAGATGTCATTCAATCCAAACAAGATTTGCAGATCAAGACATGAAAGCTAACTATGAATATGCTGGAACAGAAAAGAAAACAAGCGCTGAGACTTAACAAGATCAAGAGAAAATTTGCGGATTCTTGTTTCGCATATCAAATTCAAGTTCTCAAGGGAACTCTTCAAACATTAGCGGGTTCGGAGGAACACGTAGAATTGATTTCAGGGATCACAGAGTTTTCTTCAAATAGCTCAAAATTGAGAGGCAAGACTCGAGAATTCGGGAGCGAAAAACCTTTGCACGAAGAGGATAACTTGCTATGTTGACGCTTAAGAGCTAGCTAGAAGGAGATACTGGAGAATCAGATGAGATCGATAAACAAGCAGAACAAGAAGCACTGATTACGAATATCAGATATTTGAAACTAGAGATTCTAACACATTTCCTACTGTCAGGTATATAAATTATGTAATAATTACAGCATTTTCATTGGACAACTCTAAGTAATGATCATGCAAGTGCAAAATTGAAATCATGTGCCATGTCAAGCAAATAGAAAAATCATGCGTGTGCAATCATTATTGTTTTTCTTGGCTTCACACTTGTGCAATGATTTATGATATGAATGCAAATGAATGGATACACATGCCATGTTAAGCGCCCATATCACTTAACATGTCATGCATATTAAGACTCTAATGCCAACGCACTTGAAAATATTAAACTGCCCATAACCATTTAATATTCGCAAGCGGTGTATATCCTAGTGGAATTCATATGCACAAAAATGTTAAGTTTGCCCATAACCCCTTAACATTGGTGTGCATACTACTCATGCTTATGAGTGAGTGTGTGCGTGTTTCAGCTGCGAACAACAGATAATGACAAGGTGGGTGAAGTAATGATGCATGCAGAAATATTTCTAAAATAAGATTCAAAATATTTGATAATTGCAAAATACTTTATCTATAGAGCATAACCTGGCTCTGATACCAACTGTCACGACCCGTCTCGACAAGAGTCAGAGCGCGCTTCGGGCGGGCCGTGATGCCACAGGCATGGGCGGAAGAAAAACCATGCCTGCTAAGGCGCAAGCAGAGATACAAATAAATAGATTAAAAATAGTTAATTTGAAGGAAAACAGTTTGTTTTGTTTGCGGAAGCTTTAAATTATGCTAGTTTAAAACAGGTGCACATGCATTTTAGCAGAAAAACTTATGATACAAGTTTTGAAACAGATTTTTATGTAGTAATCATCTCAGTTGAATGAACATGCAAACATGTCAGGATCTAGTACATATAATATTTAGCCTAGCAGTTGTCCATGAAACAAGAGAAAATGGCTGATCGTAATTTACTACATAACAAAAATGTCTGACAGTAAAAGAAATGAAATATAAATATAGAACCTGAAACTTGACGCAGAACGGCCTCAGAGAGCAGGCAGCGCAGACACGAACACTAAGGCAAATCCAAAACAAGAAGGAAAAACCTCAGAACATTGAAATACACAAGAATAAGCAAAATAAGATACGAGCAGGAGAAACAGAATGTTTGTGTACCGCTTTTCATGAAGCTGAGCTAACAAAACAGGCAAGCAAGTGAGACAAACAGAAATATCTAGAGTTATTAGACTACTCTGAAGTATAGCATACATAGATGATCAAGTAATAACTTAAGTTGTAACTAGTGAAAGTGTGGGTATTTTTGGTTGACGCACAGGATTCATGATTCAGACAGATTCAGATTCAGATGCAAGGCTTATCGGAAATTCAGGATTTCTACCCGTAGCCTCAAAGGACCGGTCATAGCAAGCATGAACTCCCTGGCTCAAGGGTGAGGGTTCGAAAGAGCCGCCCCTTAGAGGCTACGGGTAGAAATCCTGAATTTCCGATAAGCCTTGCATCTGAATCTGAATCTGTCTGAATCATGAATCCTGTGCGTCAACCAAAAATACCCACACTTTCACTAGTTACAACTTAAGTTATTACTTGATCATCTATGTATGCTATACTTCAGAGTAGTCTAATAACTCTAGATATTTCTGTTTGTCTCACTTGCTTGCCTGTTTTGTTAGCTCAGCTTCATGAAAAGCGGTACACAAACATTCTGTTTCTCCTGCTCGTATCTTATTTTGCTTATTCTTGTGTATTTCAATGTTCTGAGGCTTTTCCTTCTTGTTTTGGATTTGCCTTAGTGTTCGTGCCTGCGCTGCCTGCTCTCTGAGGCCGTTCTGCGTCAAGTTTCAGGTTCTATATTTATATTTCATTTCTTTTACTGTCAGACATTTTTGTTATGTAGTAAATTACGATCAACCATTTTCTCTTGTTTCATGGACAACTGCTAGGCTAAATATTATATGTACTAGATCCTGACATGTTTGCATGTTCATTCAACTGAGATGATTACTACATAAAAATCTGTTTCAAAACTTGTATCATAAGTTTTTCTGCTAAAATGCATGTGCACCTGTTTTAAACTAGCATAATTTAAAGCTTCCGCAAACAAAACAAACTGTTTTCCTTCAAATTAACTATTTTTAATCTATTTATTTGTATCTCTGCTTGCGCCTTAGCAGACATGGTTTTTCTTCCGCCCATGCCTGTGGAATCACGGCCCGCCCGAAGCGCGCTCTGACTCTTGTCGAGACGGGTCGTGACACTTTCTTTCTCCTATATATATGTACTCTCTCTTTGTATTTAGACAATAAAGTAATACATACAAGTTTTTTGCTCTTATCTACATGGTATCAGAGAAAGGCTACTACTAAATTTTTTTTTTTCACGCCCGACCTTGTCCCTCGAGTCCTCAGCTCTGCAACGTTCTCGAAAACCGCGCTCCCCTCTTCCCGCTCCCTGTCCCAGCGGTCTCCTGCTCGAGACCACTCGAGCTCTGTCCCAGCGGTCTCCCGACCTGCACTCAAGTCCGCCAAACAGCCCGCTCGTCCTTTAACCTGCAATCGCCCGACCTCGAAACCGCTCAACCGTGTATGCCCGTGCTCGAGATCGGTCGCTCTGCAACCCGTCAAGGACCGCTCCTCATCGAGCCGCTCGTTCTGCTCGCCGTCCGCTCGATCTGTTCTCTAGCTCGCTCGACCTGCGACCTGTGACCCGCTCGATCTGTTCTCCAGTCTGCTCCATCAGCGCCTGTGAGCTCCGACGGTCTCCCTGTGAGCTCTCCCTCCAGCGAGCTCTCCTGCTCGCAGACCGTGCTCGCAGATTTCTCCTTCGCAGACCGAGCGGTCTACCTCCTGCTCGCGACTGCTCTCCTTCCCGCACGCTCTCCCTCCTGCTCGCAGACTGCTCCCTCCTGCTCGCGACTGCTCGCAGACCGCTCCATCTTCTCGCAGATTCTCCTTCGTAGACCGAGCGGTCACCTTCCTGGTCGCAGACTGCTCCTCCAGCGAGATCTCCTTCCAGCAAGCTCTCCCTCTGCTCGCAGACCGTGCGGCCTCATCCCAGCGGCCTGCCCCTTCTGCCGTCTCAGACCGCTTCAGCCCGCCTTCCCGTTTTTTAATCAATGGGATCATCTGTGGACTCCACCACGGTGCATGCCCCTCCTCCGCCAGACCGTCCGAGTCAGCCTCCAAAACTTCGTGATGAGTTGCGGATCACCACAATCTCCCTCTCAGGAAAAGTCAACTTCATGCAATGGGCACACTCGGTCCGACGAGTTCTTCAGTCTAAGGGACTTCTGGGTCATCTCACCCAAGTACCTCCAGTCCCTCCTACGGAGGACTGACTCAGAAATGACGGCCGAGTTCAGACTTGGCTTCTCAACTCTATGGATGGAGAGTCATACCAAATGGTGATGTATCACGAGACTGCGAAAGCTATGTGGGACGAGCTTCACTCTCTATACTCGGGCAAGGACAGCCTTCAACATCTCTACGACATCATCACAGATCTCCAGGCGTTAGATACGGCCGGGGCTGATAACATGATCTCCTTCGTTGCTCGCACCAAGACTCTGGCCGAAGTATGGATCCAACATCAACCTTCCACCAATGATCATGCTGCTCAACGAGCTTAGAAGGAAGCTGTCATCATTGCTATGATCATGGCTCGTGTTCCACCACACCTGCAAAGCATCCGAAATCAGGTTCTGGCCTCGGCCATTACTCCTTCCCTCTCAGATGTGTGTTCCATGCTCCTCAAAACCTCAGCACCTCTGGCGGCTCCTGCTCCTTCCTCACTGGCCCTGCTTCAGAACACTCCTGCTCCCTTACTTCCTTTTCCTCCACCGGCTCGTGGTGGACGTTCGACCTCTCGTGGAAGGGGGCGTGGTGGTCGTTCTCGACCAAAATGTTCATTCTGCGGGCGAGATGGCCACTTTGAGGCGACCTGCTATCGGAAGCATGGTAATCCTCCTCGTCCGACTGTCGCTGTTGCTGATGACAACCCCTTGGCCTCCCGCGCCGATCTCGACGCACTCCGCCTACAGTTCCAACAACTTCAAGGGATGATGTCCCCACCTGCCTCCGTCGCCTCCGTCTCCAATTCAGGTATAACCTGTCTCTCAACAAGTCCACGCTGGATAGTGGACTCTGGTGCTACTCATCATATCACCTCACTACAGCCACCAAAGTATTTGAATGCTCCTTATCCGAAGTGTATCACCGTGGCGAATGGAGAGACTGTTCCGGTCTCCGGTTCGGCTGACCTCTCTCTTAGCCCCTCCATCTCTCTCCGCTCGGCTCTTCATGTTCCGGGATCCCCGTTCAACTTGCTTTCTGTTAGCCGTTTTACTACTGACCTGGATTGCTCCCTAACATTTACATCCTCTTCTTTTCTGATACAGGATCGGCGGACGCGGACTACCATTGGTAAGGGGCAACTGCGTAACGGGCTCTACCTTCTCGACGACTCTCCCACTATCCTCGCATCTGTCTCCACTGCTGAGTGGCATCAGCGTCTTGGACATGCTCCCCTCCCAGTCCTCTAGAAGGCACTTCCCGATGTATCTTTTCCAGCTTTCAAATGTGATTCTTGTATTTTGGGCAAACAGCCGCGCTCTTCTTTTCCCGCACATTGTACTCGGAGCTCTGCTCCTTTTGATCTATTACATTCTGATATATGGGGGCCTTATAAAATTACTAGTATTTCTGGATTTCGATATTTTATTACGTTTATTGATGACTATTCTCGAGTCACTTGGTTATACTTACTTCGTGATCGCTCTGAGCTCCCTCGTGTCTTTCGGGCATTTATCCTTGAAACACGCACACAATTTTCCACTGCCATCAAAACTCTACGTACCGATAATGCTCGCGAATACACCAACACCGAGTTTGCAAATTTATGTTCTGAGTTCGGTATTATTCACCAGACTTCATGTCCATACACCCCACAACAAAACGGTGTGGCTGAACGGAAGAACCGACACTTGCTTGATGTCGCCCGCTCTCTCATGCTTCACATGAACGTCCCCAAAGTTTATTGGAACTTTGTGTTATCCACGGCCTGCTTTCTTATTAACCGCCTTCCATCCTCCGTGCTCAACAATGCCACTCCTTTCAGCCTCCTCTTTCCTTCTACTCCGTCCTTTCCTCTCACACCTCGAATCTTTGGGTGTACTTGCTATGTTCATATTCTGGGACCGTCTAAGGACAAGCTGGATCCCAGGGCGGCCAAACAAATTTTTGTTGGCTATTCACGAACACAGAAGGGCTACGTTTGCTATTCTCCTACGACCCGCAAGGTATCTGTGTCGTCTGATGTTACCTTCCGGGAGGATCAACCATTCTTCTCTGCTCAGGTACCCACACTCCCACCAAAACCTCTACCACCGCCTGTCCTACGCCCTATCATTCCCGTGCACACACCGGTTCTCCCTTCCACCACTACCGCTCCTGCCCCCTCCAAGCCACTGATTATCCATGTCTACTCTCGCCGCACTCCTACTCCCGTTGCCCCTACGCAGTCGGCCTCGACCTCGGGTACTCAACATCTGGCTGATTCGGTAACAGACTCAACCGCTCACCCTCTGGCGAACTATGTTTCCCTACCTCGCCTCTCTCCCCACCTTCAGACACTTGCTACCTCTTTGTCCACAATTGCTATTCCTAACTCTGTACAGGAGGCTCTGCAACATCCTGGCTGGCCCGCCGCCATGGAGGAAGAAATGACTGCTCTTTGGGCTAACAGGACATGGACTCTGGTACCCCGTCCTGCAGGACAGAAATCAGTTGAGTGTAAATGAGTTTTTGTTATCAAGCATGCTCCTAATGGAACAGTTGACCGGTTGAAAGCTCGGTTGGTTACTCGTGGCTACACTCAACAACAGGGTATCGACTATGAAGAGACCTTCTCTCTGGTGGCTATACTCAACACTGTTCGTGTGCTTATCTCCGTAGCTGTACATCGACGGTGGCCCTTATTTCAGCTGAATATTAAGAATGCGTTTCTCAACGGCGATCTCCATGAAACTGTTTACATGGAGCAACCTCCCAGGTTTGAGACCACGGGGGAGTCTCTGGTCTGTCATCTATTGCAGTCTCTTTATGTCTCAAACAATCCTCGAAACTGGTTTAACAAGTTCAGCAAGGCTCTTCGGGAGATTGGCTTTACTCGGAGCTCGGCAGACTTCTCCTTGTTCACTCGCCAACATGCAACATGAATAGTTATTCTACTGGTTTATGTGGATGACATCATAATTACTGGAGACGACGAAAAAGGAATACAGGCGGTCAAACAACATCTTAGCTCTGTCTCAAACAAAAGCGCCAGAAGACCAGATGGCCTTGTCCTCTCTCAGCGAAAGTACTGTCTCGATCTCCTTCATGAGGCGGGATACTCAGGCTGCAAACCAACTAACACTCCAATGGATGTCAATCACAAACTGAGTGCTCAGGCCTCCGACTCAGATCTGCAACTACAGAACCCAGAGTACTATCGTCGTCTTGTTGGAAAATTAATCTACCTAACGGTAACAAGACCTGATATATGCTTCGTCGTGGGTATGGTCAGCAGATACATGCACTCCCCTCGAAGATCTCACCTTCAGGTTGTTGAAAGGATTCTTAGATATCTCAAATCAGCTCCTGGTCAGGGACTGGTTTATAAAACATCATCTTCAACTCCAAAATTGGTGGCATCTGATGCTGATTATGCTGGGTCCCTGGCTTGGTGTAAAACTTCCTTCACCAGCTCTCCTTTTGTGTGATAGTCAAGCTCCGCACTAGCACTCTGTTCAGAGCATCGTCTTTATTTTGCATTTCACGCATCAGAGTATTGAACCTGTAGTTCCTGCACACTATAAACACACGGCAAACATGATCAAATATACAATGAGATTTGTTATTCTCAAACCAAGAGATGCAGAACGCATGTTCCAACAATCTCCCCCTTTTGATAATAACAAATCCTCTAGGAAGAAATCAATTATAACTAGAGTGGTGTTTATAGTAAGTGATAAGCGTGATAAACATGCATATTCCTCCTATATGGATGCTCCCCCTACATAGATGCTTTCTATGCGTTTTTGTTGTACTCCCCCTAAATAGTAGATTTCTTTAAATTTATTCTCACCCTTTTGGTATTATCAAAAGAGGGTGGGGTTGAGATTTTAGCAATAAGTTTTGTGTGTGTACTATGTAGAGATGAAAAAGTTTATAAGCTTTTGAATACCACTTGCTGAGTAAGTAAATAGTCATGATGGAGCAAAGAGTAAAATATGCACCTTTTATGAATACTCCCCCTACATAGATGCTTCCTATGAAATTGTTAATGTACTCCCTCTAAATTATTAGATTTATGCAAGTTATTCTTCCCCTTTTTGGTTGTATCAAAAGAGGGTAAATGTGTGTGTATGCAATAAGAATCAATAAGATCTATGTAGAGAAGAAAACATGATGCAATCTGAAACTTTATAGATACTACTTGTTAAAGAAATATAGGCATGATTGAGCATAAAGTAGTAAACAATGCATCGGAAACTATTTAGTAAACATTCTTATTTCAAGATATCACTTATTGAGAAAATAAATAATCATGATTACGCATAAGTAGTAAGCATACAAAATATGATAAGTACTCTTAAAATAAACATCTTTTTAGTAAATAAGAGCATATAAAAGATAATAAGTTGTAAGACTAACAAGAAGATGTTTTGAATTAAAGTCCAAGAGATGCTATTTCATTGAAATTTTAGAAGTAAAATTGAAAGCATGATTTCAAAATATTAAAAAGAGATAAGAACTACAATGTAAACTAATTTGCATTTTAATTAAAAATAAATATTGTAGCGGTCATGCTTTGCTATCTAGTGCATTTACTAAAGTTTGTAGAGAATAATGTAGATGCGCATTAGGATCCAATTCTCATGAGTAAAAGTTTTATATGAGATAATGATTTGTACAAAATAATGCTTTGATAAAGTATAAAAATGTATTAATCAAAACACATAACATATATAATGGAATAACACAACTTTAAAATATAGAAATAAAATTACTTCCACAATATTTCAATGCACATAAAGAGTACAACTACCAAGGTACTTCGCACACACAATGCTTATTAAAATTTATCAAGGTGTGAAGTAGTGTTTGAGGGATCACATTTATTCTTTTTAACTTTATTTTCATTTTTGTGATACGGTGTTCTAAGAGAATTGATGTATAATTTATTTGTTACAAGACACTTTACAATTCTTCTCCAAGATGCTCAACCTCATAATGCTTATTAAGACTTATCAGGAGGGTGCGTAGTGCTTGGTGAAATTTTTCTTGTCAATTTTTATTTTAGTTATTAATGACCCCAAATTCACTTATTTTGCAAACATAGCATTTTAATTTTAAACCATATTTCTCTAAAGAATAAGTGCATGAAAGACATTGAATTGTAATAAACAATTCAATGATGTGTAGGTAATCTATTTACGTATTTTAATTATTTACATTATTACACTACACCATCATGCAAGACTAAGATTAACAACACATGTAGGTTATCAAAATAAGTGAGTGAATGAATCATTATCAAACATAAAATATTACTTATACTTAGAGGCATGCTAAACATTCCTACACATATTTCTACAATCAATTTCTTTGCACATAACAAGATAGTTCAAAGCATGACAAAACAAAACAATGTTCGAAGAAACTTGAAAATTAAATTAAACATTGTAATTAATCTTTAAATGATATACCTAATTATCCTTGACGTCGGCAATAAAAATTAAGCAGTTTTTATAAATTTTTGGTTGTTAATATTGTCACGACCCGTCTCGACAAGAGTCAGAGCGCGCTTTGGGCGGGCCGTGATGCCACAGGCATGGGCGGAAGGAAAACCATGCCTGCTAAGGCGCAAGCAGAGATGCTACTAAATAATTTTAAAAATAATTACTTTTGAGTAAAAACAGGTTATTCTTATGCGGAAGCTTTAAAAACATGTTAGTTTGAAACAGGTGCACATGCATTTTTGCAGAAAAAACTTAAGATACAGGTTTTTGAAACAGAATTTTATGCAGTGATCATCTCAGATGAATGAACATGCAAAACATGTCAAATTCAGTACATATAATATTTAGCCTAGCAGTTGTCCATGAAACAGGAGAAAATGGTTGATTATAATTACTACATAATAAAAATGTCCGACAGTAAAAGAAATGAAACATAAACATAGAACCTGAAACTTGACGCAGAACGACCTCAGAGAGCAGGCGGCGCAGGCACGAACACTAAGGCAAATCCAAAACAAGAAGGAAAAGCCTCAGAACATTGAAATAAACATGAGCAAACAAAATAAAATACGAGCAGGAGAAACAGAATATTTGTGCACCGCTTTTCATGAAGCTGAGCTAACAAAACAGACAAGCAAGTGAGACAAGCAGAAATATCTAGAGTTATTAGACTACTCTGAAGTGTAGCATACATATATGATCAAGTAATAACTTAAGTTGTAACAAGTGAAAGTGTGGGTGTTTTTGTTGACGCACAGGATTCGTGATTCAGACAGATTCAGATTCAGATGCAAGTCTAATCGGAAATTCAGGATTTCTACCCGTAACCTCTAAGGGGCGGCTCTTTCGAACCCTCACCCTAGAGCCAGGGAGTTCATGCTTGCTATGACCGGTCCGTTGTTCCCGTTAGGGAATCAAGAGGGAACCCAAGTCGAGGAGTTGCATCGATTAAACACCACCTTTCATTGTTTACTTAAGTTATTAACGAAGTAATTCATGATTGAGTGATTCAAACATATCAAGACATGTAACCGGATATTGATTCAGATATACGATAGTATATTTTACAAACGTGAAACGAGAGGAATCAAGTTATAGAACGTTATTTAACCAAGTCTTGGAACCAGACAGAAATAAGAAACAAGATTCGATGACTCAGAGAACTCGATAGAGAGTTTAGAAACTTGCGGATTCAAGAGGCTGAAGGTTTTATTAACAAGAAGATTATTCAAGTAAAATGCACGGGAGCAAGTTTGACAAGCATCGATTCTGGGATAAGTACGCATTTACATTAAGACATTTTATGACACAATTAATTCCCAAGTAAGATGTGTGCGATACGAGCGTGATAGAAAAACACCGATCATATATTTGCTAACCAGAAATCATTACAATTATTATCATGACGCTTATTACTCATGCGCAACGACCTTTCATTCCTCGAATTATTCATCAAATAATAAATTCATTCATCTAGGTGACTATCCAAATAAAATCATTCGAGTTCATAAATTCGTGTCATTTCAAGCGCGTGAAACCTCAAACTACTAACAATCAATTCAGACATTCAAGAACTGAGCTTATTTGATGAAACCAGCATTCACGGGTGAATTAATATAAACATAAGACCAGACAAGACAATTAAGTTCAATGTTTGCAAGAGAGGATGATCTCTACTTGCCTTAAATGAGGTTGAATCTGATGGTGGGCGGCCAAATAGCGCGAGCAAAAATCAGAAATCATATTTTCGAACCTGATCGAGCACAACGAAAGCGATGAAGCATAAATTATTACGCTAACACATGCATTTTACGACGCGGAAAATAAACAAAGAGGGTTTAGCAGATTTACCTCCCTCAAAGGTGAGGGGAGAAGAAATCCCACGCGGAGACGGAGACTTGGCGACGCTTAGGTTGCGGAAACCCTAAATCGGAAGGGTCATCAAGAGATCCCGCCAATTAGGGCGACGAACGGCGCCGGGGAGCACGAAAACCTAGAAATTAGACGGTTAGGACGAGCACAAAATCTGAAACGCAAATTGCACAAGATTTGGAAACAAAACCTAATGAGAAAATCATAGAAAAATCTGAATACGAGGGTTTGGGTGGAGAATCTTACCCATAGGAACCAAATCCGAGTCCAAAATTCGAGAAGGAGGAGGGTTCGAGCAAAACCCTAGGGCGAAATCGGAGTCCAAGGAGGAGAGGGAGGCTGTCGGCCTTAGAAGAGGAGGGCTGCTGCCGGCCCTTGAAGAGGGCTGCTGGAGGAAGAAGAGGCGGCTGTCGGCCTTGAGGAGGAGGAAAGAGCTGCTGCAGCCGGCTAGGGAAGGAGAAGCTGCTGCCCTAGTTGAGGAAGAGGAGAAGAAGGAATCGGCCATGGCAGGAGGGGAAGCAACAGGAGGCGTCGGCAGAAGGATAAACAGGCGGCAGCGCCGGCAGGAGGAGGAGCACCAGGCGGTGGCGCCGGCAGGAGGAGGAGCACCAGGCGGCGGCGCCGGCAGGAGGAGGATCAGCAGTCGGCGGCTGCGCTGCGCACAAGAGACGGGAGCGGGAGACGGGAGCGGGATAACTAGCGGGAGACGGGAGCGGGATTGCGAACCCTAGCCTAATGGTTTGCGGGATTTTAATAGAGGGGGCTGCTCGGGATTAATCAGGAGGGGGGCTGCGGATAGCAATTGGGTCTTATTTTATTAATCTTATTATAAACCTTTAAATTAGGGTTGTTACAATCTCCCCTACTTAAGAAGTTTCGTCCCGAAACTTTCTGAGGATTTCCTGAATGGGACCTCTCATGGCAAAGATTCAGATGTCATTTAATCCAAACAAGATTCGCAGGCCAAGACAAGGAAGCTAACTATGAGCATGCTGAACAGAAAAGAAAACAAGCGCGGAGACTTATCAAGGTCAAGAGAAAGTTTGCGGATATTTGCTTCGCATATCAGATTCAAGTTCTCAAGAGAATTATTCAGACTTTTCATGCATTCAGGACACAGTTATCATAAGCATGATTTTTCTTTTGAAACTTGCGTACTTGATACTCTACGATCTTAGCGGGTATGGCCCGATACAAAGGATTGGATTCAGGGAACACAGGAATTGCTTCACTTAGCTTGAGCGAAGAATCTTTGCACGAAAGGGTAACTTACTATATTGAGGCTAAAGAGCTAACTAGAAGGGGATACTGGAGAATCAGATGAGATCGATAGACAAGCAGGACAGAAAGCACCGATTACAAATACCGGGATTTGAAACTAGAGATTCTAACGCATTTCCTACTGTCAGGTACATAAATTATGTAATAATTACAACATTTCCATTGGACAACTCTAGGTATGATCATGCAAGTGCAAAATTGAAATCATGTGCGATGTCAAGCAAGTAGAAAAATCATGCGTGTACAATCATTATCGTTGTTCTTGGCTTCACACTTGTGCAATGATTTATGATATGAATGCAATGAATGGATACGCATGCCATGTTAAGCGCCCATATCACTTAACATGTCATGCATATTGAGACTCTAATGCCAACGCACTTGAAAATATTAAACTGCCCATAACCATTTAATATTCGCAAGCGGTGTATATCCTAGTGGAAATTCATATGCACAAAAATGTTAAGTTTGCCCATACTCCCTTAACATTCGTGTGCATACTACTCATGCTTATGGGTGAGTGTGTGCGTGTTTCAGCCGCGAACAACAGATAATGACAAGGTGCGTGAAGAAATGATGCATGCATAAATATTAATAAAATGATATTCAAAATATTTGATAATTGCAAAATACTTTATCTTTAGAAACAAACCTAGCTCTGATACCAACTGTCACGACCCGTCTCGACAAGAGTCAGAGCGCGCTTCGGGCGGGCCGTGATGCCACAGGCATGGGCGGAAGGAAAACCATGCCTGCTAAGGCGCAAGCAGAGATGCTACTAAATAGTTTTAAAAATAATTACTTTTGAGTAAAAACAAGTTATTCTTATGCGGAAGCTTTAAAAACATGTTAGTTTGAAACAGGTGCACATGCATTTTTGCAGAAAAAACTTAAGATACAGGTTTTTGAAACAGAATTTTATGCAGTGATCATCTCAGATGAATGAACATGCAAAACATGTCAAATTCAGTACATATAATATTTAGCCTAGCAGTTGTCCATGAAACAGGAGAAAATGGCTGATTATAATTACTACATAATAAAAATGTCCGACAGTAAAAGAAATGAAACATAAACATAGAACCTGAAACTTGACGCAGAACGACCTCAGAGAGCAGGCGGCGCAGGCACGAACACTAAGGCAAATCCAAAACAAGAAGGAAAAGCCTCAGAACATTGAAATAAACATGAGCAAACAAAATAAAATACGAGCAGGAGAAACAGAATATTTGTGCACCGCTTTTCATGAAGCCGAGCTAACAAAACAGGCAAGCAAGTGAGACAAGCAGAAATATCTAGAGTTATTAGACTACTCTGAAGTGTAGCATACATAGATGATCAAGTAATAACTTAAGTTGTAACAAGTGAAAGTGTGGGTGTTTTTATTGACGCACATGATTCGTGATTCAGACAGATTCAGATTCAGATGCAAGTCTAATCGGAAATTAAGGATTTCTACCCGTAACCTCTAAGGGGCGGCTCTTTCGAACCCTCACCCTAGAGCCAGAGAGTTCATGCTTGCTATGACCGGTCCTTTGTTCCCGTTAGGGATTCAAGAGGGAACCCAAGTCGAGGAGTTGCATCGATTAAACACCACCTTTCATTGTTTACTTAAGTTATTAACGAAGTAATTCATGATTGAGTGATTCAAACATATCAAGACATGTAACCGGATATTGATTCAGATATACGATAGTATGTTTTACAAACGTGAAACGAGAGGAATCAAGTTATAGAACGTTATTTAACCAAGTCTTGGAACCAGACAGAAATAAGAAACAAGATTCGATGACTCAGAGAACTCGATAGAGAGTTTAGAAACTTGCGGATTCAAGAGGCTGAAGGTTTTATTAACAAGAAGATTATTCAAGTAAAATGCACGGGAGCAAGTTTGACAAGCATCGATTCTGGGATAAGTACGCATTTACATTAAGACATTTTATGGCACAATTAATTCCCAAGTAAGATGTGTGCGATACGAGCGTGATAGAAAAACACCGATCATATATTTGCTAACCAGAAATCATTACAATTATTATCATGACGCTTATTACTCATGCGCAACGACCTTTCATTCCTCGAATTATTCATCAAATAATAAATTCATTCATCTAGGTGACTATCCAAATAAAATCATTCGAGTTCATAAATTCGTGTCATTTCAAGCGCGTGAAACCTCAAACTACTAACAATCAATTCAGACATTCAAGAACTGAGCTTATTTGATGAAACCAGCATTCACGGGTGAATTAATATAAACATAAGACCAGACAAGACAATTAAGTTCAATGTTTGCAAGAGAGGATGATCTCTACTTGCCTTAAATGAGGTTGAATCTGATGGGGGGCGGCCAAATAGCGCGAGCAAAAATCAGAAATCATATTTTCGAACCTGATCGAGCACAACGAAAGCGATGAAGCATAAATTATTACGCTAACACATGCATTTTACGACGCGGAAAATAAACAAAGAGGGTTTAGCAGATTTACCTCCCTCAAAGGTGAGGGGAGAAGAAATCCCACGCGGAGACGGAGACTTGGCGACGCTTAGGTTCCGGAAACCCTAAATCGGATGGGTCATCAAGAGATCCCGCCAATTAGGGCGACGAACGGCGCCGGGGAGCACGAAAACCTAGAAATTAGACGGTTAGGACGAGCACAAAATCTGAAACGCAAATTGCACAAGATTTGGAAACAAAACCTAATGAGAAAATCATAGAAAAATCTGAATACGAGGGTTTGGGTGGAGAATCTTACCCATAGGAACCAAATCCGAGTCCAAAATTCGAGAAGGAGGAGGGTTCGAGCAAAACCCTAGGGCGAAATCGGAGTCCAAGGAGGAGAGGGAGGCTGTCGGCCCTAGAAGAGGAGGGCTGCTGCCGGCCCTTGAAGAGGGCTGCTGGAGGAAGAAGAGGCGGCTGTCGGCCTTGAGGAGGAGGAAAGAGCTGCTGCAGCCGGCTAGGGGAGGAGAAGCTGCTGCCCTAGTTGAGGAAGAGGAGAAAAAGGAATCGGCCATGGCAGGAGGGGAAGCAACAGGAGGCGTCCGCAGAAGGATAAACAGGCGGCAGCGCCGGCAGGAGGAGGAGCACCAGGCGGCGGCGCCGGCAGGAGGAGGAGCACCAGGCGGCGGCGCCGGCAGGAGGAGGATCAGCAGTCGGCGGCTGCGCTGCGCACAAGAGACGGGAGCGGGAGAGCTAGCGGGAGACGGGAGCGGGATAACTAGCGGGAGACGGGAGCGGGATTGCGAACCCTAGCCTAATGGTTTGCGGGATTTTAATAGAGGGGGCTGCTCGGGATTAATCAGGAGGGGGGCTGCGGATAGCAATTGGGTCTTATTTTATTAATCTTATTATAAACCTTTAAATTAGGGTTGTTACAAATATGATGCGTCCTTCGTCGCATCTTAATTTACAGCATTTATTTGTTTCATTTTTATTTTATGTCATGTACTTTTGTTTTTTTTTGCATCCGTCGTTATTTTTGGCGCGCCGGTTTGACCACCCGACGCTACCTTAAATAAAATGGTCCGGTATTCAAAATAGCTAAGATAGAAGGGGCAAGCCCATTTTCATTTAGATTCGCATAAAATAATCATAATTATTAAGTTATACACACATTTAAAATATGAATATATTTGTATAATTTAATAATTACTATAACTAATTTAAAGGGGCTCAATTTGGAAAGTTACTCATCAATAAAAGAAACAAAAATGGAAAAACGTGTAATGCTTGGTAAGCCAGACTGGCCTTCCCCTTTCCCCCTCTAAAATAATTCCTATTTAATATTACACAGCAGGTGGGACGGGACAGAGAACAGGAAATCGAAAATTAAAACTTCGATTCCTGTTCCGCCTCTCCCGCAAGCCACCGTCTTCCCATTCGGCTCGACACCCCCATCCCTGCTCACGGAGGAGAACCAACAACACCTCTCCATCGCCGGCGACCGCCAACGCCCTCGTCATCCTCATCCTCGACCTGGAGCACCGTCGACTTCGACCGACTTCATTCCGGTGTTCCACCGGCGCCTGCGACGGGACGCCGTCGACTCCAGCAAACCCTTCCTCCGGCGTCTTCCCTCACATCAACGAACGCGGATTCCATCGGCTGTGGTTCGGTCTCCGCTCGGATCGTGTGCCGACAAGCATTCCTCGCCTCGCGCCAAGGCTGGATCGGTCCAAATCCCTTCAGCGTAAATCGTATCCTTGCCCCTTCATTCTAGTTAATTTTATGCGCCTTCTAAATGATTTTTGAGCTTGCCATAGCGTTCTAACTATTTTGCTTATCGTTATTTCATAAGTTTTGAGTGTGAATCTTGCTTGTGATAATTTAGATCTCGTGGAGGTTTCGAACCCACTAATATCATAGGGGTTTACTCGGACGCTAATAACGAATTTCTAAGGTACAACTTGATGATGTTGATCACGCGCGCAAAACCTCATTTTTGGTCGCTCGACCGTTTCTCTATTTTGAAATAAAATAACAAATGTTTTTTCAAATCTCGATTTTGCCTACATCATAATAAAAAGTACAAAAAAATTAACAGGAAAATAATATTTGTGTTTTAAAATTGTTTTGTAATTTTATATTTTATTTTTGAATATTTTTGAAAATAAATAGAAAATTTTCTGAAACACACAGGAGTCTTTAACGAGCTTATCCGTAATATGATCTTCTATGCCAGAAAGAATACAAAAAAAAAAAAATAAAGAATCATTTTTAATGCTACTGCCGACGCTAGCTCGTATCAATTATCGCAAAGTGTTTTGAGGAGTACAGAAAAAATTGCGGATAAAAGATATTTGGCATAAGGTTTTAAAAAGGTTATACCTCAATTATTCTTCTGTTTTACAAAATTGTTGAAATAGCCCATAGGTTTGGCCCATTTAGTGGCCCATTTACTTCTTTTGTATTTAGTCCCACATTGTGTATAGGATTTCTCTCTCTCTTCTCTCTCCTATAAATATGTACTCTCCTTTTGTATACATACGTAAAAAATATACAAGCTTTTGCTATTTCCTACATGGTATCAGAGCCAGGTTCCCATTTTTTCCGGTCTCCCATTTTTTGACCGCCCACCCTCCCGGAAACACCTTCTGGCGGTCTCATTTCCTGAGACCGCTCTCTCGGCAGCTGCTTCCCGCTGCTTCCCCGCCTCCCACGCTTCCCCTCTGTCAGGCTTTTATAGCCTCTCCTTATGCCGCGTGGGTCCCGCATCCTCCTCAGCGCGTTTCCTCTACGCGCTCATCTCAAGCCCCATCTCAATATCGCAGCGGTCTCGTACAGGCTCCTCCGCCGCTCTCATCTCCGATCACGCCTCTGCGGTTTCATCTCTCAGCAGCCCTACCGATCACGCCCTGCCGATCTCGTCTCATCCGCGGTTTCATCTCTCCGCAACCCTGCCGATCACGCCTCTGCGATCTCGTCACGCCCTGCCGATCACGACTCTGCCGATCTCTAGCCGCAGCTTTGTCAACAACGACCTCCACGCAGCAGTTCTCAGGCCGCCGGTCTCATCCCGCAGGCCGCCAGATCGCTGCTCTCAGCTCGCCGCTCGCGCGATCTCCTCCTCAGCAGCAGACCACCGCATCCTCGGCCTGTTTTGCGATCTGCCGACCTCTTCTCGCGCGATCTCCTACCAGCAGACCGACAACAACTTCTTCTGCGAGCTCATCTCGCCAGCGGCAGCGATCTCCCGCACCGGTCTCTCAGCAGCGAGCAGCAACGATCCCTTGGAATCCTCCACAGCGATCTCCAGCGTTCTCTCTTCCACGATCTCCTCTGCGGTCTCCAGCAGCACGCTCTCTCCTGCGGTCTAGCTCTCCTTCCTGCCGGCTTGCTCTCTTCTCTTCAGACCGCCGCTCTCTCCAATGGGCTCATCTGCGAACTCCTCGACGTTGCCTCCTGAGACCGCCCAACAGCACACTCCTAGTGAGCTCCGTGATGAGCTGCGAATTACTACTATCTCCCTCTCCGGGAAGAAAAACTTCATCCCTTGGGGTCACTCAATCCGTCGGGTCCTCCAGGCCAAGGGTCTTCTCGCTCATCTTACCGATGATCCCCCGGCGACTACACCTCCTGAGTGGCTCAAGACGGATGGTCGGGTCCAGACCTGGATCCTTAACTCTTTGGAGGGCGAACCATATGAAATGGTCATGTACCTGCCCACGGCCAAAGGGATGTGGGACGAGCTCCACTCGTTATACTCCGGCAAGGACAGTCTTCAAAGCCTCTTCGACATTATCTCTGATCTTCAGGCTCTGGACACCAGTGGACCAAACATTACCTCTGTTGTCGCTCGGGTCAAGTCACTCTCCGAAGCTTGGCTTCAACACCAGCCGCCCACCTCTGATCTTGCCACTCAGCGCGCGCAAATGGAGGCCGTCTGCATTGCTCTGCTAATGGCCCGTGTTCCTCCACATCTTCTGAGTATTCGGGCACAAGTCCTGGCCTCGACTCCCACTCCATCCTTATCGGCTGTCTGCTCCATGTTACTCAAAGTATCACAACCTCCGGAGGCTCTTGCTCCTCCCTCACCGGCTCTTCTCCAAAATGTCTCTGCTCCTTCGTTTCCTCCTCCTTCTGGCCGAGGAGGTCGGTCTGCCTACCGTGGAAGGGGCCGTGGTGGACGAGGACGACCGAAGTGCTCCTTCTGTGGTCGTGATGGCCATTATGAGTCCACCTGCTTTCGGAAGACGTGCAATCCTCCTCCTCCACGACCGACTGCAGCAGTCGTTGAAGATAGCTCCTCGGTCTCTCGCGCCGATCTTGAGGCACTCCGCCTACAGTTCCAGCAACTCCAAGGGATGATGACTCCACCTGCCTCAGTCGCCTCCGTATCCATCCCAGGTATCGTTTGTCTCTCCACTAGTCCTCGCTGTATCGTGGATTCGGGTGTCACTCATCATATCACCTCTCTTCCGCCTCCAACATATTTGGGTGCTCCCCATCCAAAGTATATCACTGTGGCCAATGGAGCGGCTGTCTCTGTGTCCGGCTCAGCTGACCTATCTGTCAGCCCATCCATCTCTCTCCGCTCGGCACTCCATGTTCCGGGCTCCCCGTTTAACTTACTCTCTGTTAGCCGTCTAACTACTGATTTGGATTGCTCTGTCACTTTTTCACGTTCCTCTTTTCTGATACAGGATCGACGGACGGGGACTACCATTGGTAAAGGGCAGCTGCGCAACGGGCTCTACCTTCTCGACGATTCTCCCACCATCCTCGCCTCTGTCTCTTCTGCTGACTGGCATCAGCGTCTCGGCCATGCTCCCCTCCCCATCCTCAAGAAGGCACTACCCGATGTATCTTTTCCTGCATTTCAATGTGAATCATGTATTTTCGGCAAACAGCCGCGTTCATCTTTTCCTGCAAATTGTACTCGGAGCTCTGCTCCCTTTGATCTTATTCATTCAGATATCTGGGGACCCTATAAAATTTGTAGTATCTCTGGATTCCGTTATTTCATTACCTTTATTGATGATTACTCCCGCACAACATGGCTATACTTACTTCGCGAACGCTCAGAATTACCTCGTGTGTTTAAGGCGTTTATCCTTGAAACACGCACTCACTTCTCCACCACCGTCAAAACGCTACGCACCGATAATGCTCGCGAATACACCGGAAATGAGTTTTCGAGCTTATGCTCTGAATTCGGGATTCTTCATCAAACCTCATGTGCCTACACCCCTCAACAAAACGGTGTGGCCGAACGAAAGAACCGACATCTCCTTGATATGGCCCGCTCGATCATGATTCACATGAACGTTCCGAAGATCTATTGGAACTTTGCGATCTCTACCGCCTGCTTCATTATCAACCGCCTTCCCTCCTCCGTACTCAACAATGCCAGTTCGTTCAGTCTTCTCTTTCCCTCTACTCCTGCCTTCCCTCTCACCCCTCGAATCTTCGGGTGTACGTGTTACGTTCACTCCATGGGACCATCTACGGACAAACTCGATCCCAGAGCGACTAAGCAAATGTTTGTTGGCTACTCCCATACTCAGAAAGGCTACGTCTGCTATTCCCCTCTCACTCGGAAAATTTCGGTATCCGCTGACGTAGCCTTCCGGGAAGACCTGCCATTCTTTCCCTCTCCAGCAACACATTCTACATCACCTACTCTCCCACCGCCTGTCATGCGACCCATCCTCCCGGTTAACACACCTCCTCCAACACGTCTCCCTGAACCAATCCCTACTCCGCCTCCCGGCCGGCCACCCCTTATCCAGGTCTATTCCCGTCGCAACTCCCGCCCCGTTGACCCTGCGCAGTCGTCCTCGTCCTCTGGTGCTTCAAGTCCTGCTGATCCGGTAACAGAGTCCACCGCTCATCCAATGGCGAGCTACGTATCACTGCATCGTCTCTCCCCTCCACTTCATACTCTGGCCACTTCTTTATCTTCGGTTGCAGTTCCTAACTCTGTGCAGGAGGCTCTCGAACATCCTGGCTGGCGTGCCGCCATGGAAGAGGAAATGGCCGCGCTGTGGGCAAACCAGACCTGGCAACTGGTGGATCTTCCCCCTGGCCAGAAGACTGTTGGTTGCAAATGGGTCTTTGTCATCAAGCACGCTGCGGATGGGACCATTGACCGTTTAAAAGCTCGCCTGGTGGCTCGCGGCTACACCCAGCAACAAGGTTTGGACTACGACGAAACCTTCTCTCCCGTCGCCAAACTGAACACCGTCCGGGTTCTTCTCTCCGTCGCTGTGCACCGCCAATGGCCCTTACATCAACTGGATATTAAGAACGCCTTCTTAAACGGCGATCTTACTGAAACGGTGTACATGCAGCAGCCGCCCGGGTTTGAAACCACGGGGGAGTCTCGGACCCCGAAAGTCTGTCATCTTTTGCGGTCTCTCTATGGTCTCAAACAGTCTCCTCGAGCATGGTTCGACAAGCTCAGCAAGGTCCTTCGTGAAGCAGGATTTACTCGGAGCTCGGCTGACTTCTCCCTGTTTACTCGCCACCAGGCGAAAAGCACTGTTCTCCTTCTAGTCTATGTTGATGATATCATTATCACAGGCAACGACTCAAAAGGAATTCAGGCAATCAAGCAACAACTCAGCTCCGTATTCCAAACAAAAGATCTGGGGAATCTTCATTACTTCCTGGGCCTGGAGGTAGCCAGACGACCAGATGGCCTTGTTCTATCTCAGAGAAAGTATTGCCTCGATCTTCTTCATGATGCAGGCTACTCCGGCTGCAAACCCATCAACACTCCAATGGACGCAAATTACAAGATTTGTGCTCAGTCCTCGGACTCTGATCTCCTGCTCCAGAACCCGGAGTACTATCGCCGTCTGGTAGGAAAATTGATCTATCTGACTGTTACAAGACCAGATATCTCCTTCGCTGTCGGTATTGTCAGTCGTTACATGCACGCCCCTCGTTCTTCTTATCTTCAGGCTGTGGAACGGATTCTCCGATATCTGAAAGCTGCTCCTGGTCAAGGCTTGGTATACAAGACCTCATCCTCAACTCCAACACTTGTGGCATACTCTGATGCTGACTATGCCGGATCTCTGGATGATCGTCGGTCAACCAGTGGCTTCTGTACGTACTTCGGAGGACATTTGATCACCTGGCGTAGCAAGAAACAAGCAGTGGTTGCGCGTTCCTCAGCAGAAGCAGAATACAGGGCAATGACATCTGTGGTCTCTGAACTTACCTGGCTTGAAAGTCTTCTCACGGATCTTGGGGTAAAACTTCCTGCTCCTGCTCTTCTACTCTGCGACAGTCAGGCTGCTATACATATTGCCAAGAACCCGGTCTTCCACGAAAGAACCAAGCATATCGAGGTCGATTGCCACTTTATCCGGGAGAAAGTTCAAATGAAGAAGATCAAGCTAAAACATGTTCCTGGTACTGAACAAGTTGCGGATGTCCTCACAAAGGCACTGTCCAGTACTCTCTTCTATCAATGCTTATCCAAGCTTGGTGCATACGATTTGTACGCTCCAGCTTGCGGGGGAGTGTTGAAATAGCCCATAGGTTTGGCCCATTTAGTGGCCAATTTACTTCTCTTGTATTTAGTCCCACATTGTGTATAGGATTTCTCTCTCTCTTCTCTCTCCTATAAATATGTACTCTCCTTTTGTATACATACGTAAAAAATATACAAGCTTTTGCTATTTCCTACAAAAATCATGAATGCTCAAAAAGTGGTAGTATGCAAAACACAAGATAAGCATGTTCGAACAAATATGCATGACATATATTGTCACGACCCGTCCCGACAAGAGTCAGAGTGCGTTTCGGGGCGGATCGTGATGCCACAGGCATGGGCGAAAAGAAATCCATGTCTGCTAAGGCAGAAGCAGAAGTACTACAAATAGTTACTTTTTAAGTAAAACGGATTAATTTATAGCGGAAGCTTTAAAACACACAAAAGTAAAGGAACATGCAAGCATAATGTGAAAAAAACTCCATTTGAAATTTCTAGTACAGATACAAGTAATATAGACCTCCGGGAGGGTGAACATGCATTGATACAAAATGATAGTACATATAATAGCCTAACAGTTGTCCTTGATACAGGAGAAAATGGCTAACCATAATCATTACATAATATGAAATAACTGGCAGTAAAGGAAATACAACATGGAACCTGACACAGCAACTAACAAAAGAAACCTCCAGGGAAGCAGGAACAGGGTGCAGAGCAGGCTCAGGTACCACGGGGCGCAGTCACGGACGCTAAGGCAAATTCCAAAGAAAACAAGGGAAAAAGCCTCAGAACTATGATACATGTAATTAAAGCAAGGTAATTAACAAGCTAGCAAGACAGGTAAATACAGGAAATGCAGAAACATAGCTGAAACAGAACTGAAACATTAATCTACTCCGGAGTATAACAATTTAAGTAATAATAATAACATAAGTTGAGACAATTGAAAGTGCAGGTGTTTTGTTTGATGCACATGATTCAGACAGATTCAGACAGATTCAAGTACGGATTCAGAAGATTCAGAAATTTAAGCTCGCTATGACCGGTCCTTTGTTCCCATTAGGGATTCAAGAGGGAACCCAAGTCAAGGAGTTGCATCAATTAAACCTTACCCTTCAATGTTAACTTAACGTTATTAATGACTTAGACGCAAAATTACATGGATTCTAGCACTCTGAGACAAGTAATCAAATCGAGGATTCAGGTATCTGACAGTGAAGACATAAGTAAAAATCATGAGTTTGCAAGTGAGAAGTTTCTCTACTTGCCTTAAGTAAGGCTGAAGTTGACGGTGGCGGCTAAGGGCCAACCAAATTAACAATTTTAGTTCGACCTGATTAAGCACAAACATGAATGATAATTGCATTAAACAGGTGACACCACATGAGCATGCGCGTTTTAAATTGCAAATTAGACAGATGCGAGATAGCGAAGAAAACCATACCTCCCTCAAAGACGAGGGGAGAGAGGATTACACGGAGGAACCGGAGATTTGGCGGCGCTTTAGTCTAGGGAAACCCTAAATCGGAAGGGTGTTCAAGAGATTCCGCCAATTGAATCGAGGAGCGGCACCGGAAATCGAGGACAAGACACAGTTAGACGATTACAGGAGGGCAAAAATCTGAAATCACAACTTGAATGTAAATCGGAGCACGAATAAATCGTTAGGGTTTATGAAAATTCTGAAATCAAGGGTTTGGGGGGGAGAATCTTACCAATAGGAACCAAATCCGAGTCCAAAATCCAAGGAGGAGGGGATTCGAGCAAAGGCCTAGGGCGAAATCGGAGCCCAACGAGGAGAGGGAGGCTGTCGGCCCTAGCAGAGGAGGGAGAAGCGAAAGTGCTGCTGGAGGGAGGAGGGAAGGCTGGAGACGGGCTGTCGTCGGTCCCGAGCGCAGAGGAGGGGCAGAAGGCGTCAACAGCGACGGGAGGAGGCGCAGGAGGCGGAATCGGGAGGGGGAGGAGTCGACGGCTGGAAATGGAGGAGGCGCTGGAGGTGGCGATCGAGAGACGGGAGAGCGGCAGGGAGCGGGAGCGAGCTTCGCGCGGCCTTGCAGGAGACGGGAGCAGCGGCGCGTGCGGGAGACGGGAACAACGACAAAAGGGGAGCCCTAGATCGGGGTTTAAACAGGGCTGGGCTGCGGCTAAGGAATAAAAAGGAGGGGGCTGCGGATATCAAATCAAGTTTATACATAAATAATAATAAAAAAAAGGGTTGTTACATTCTCCCCCACTTAGGAAGTTTCGTCCCGAAACTTTCGAGGATTCTCTGGATGGTGGTCCCTTATGGCGACGACTCCGAGGTCATTAATTCCAACAGGGATTGCAATTCAAGTCAAGAGAACTAAATGAAAAGGTACTTAACTAGAGAGAGGAACAAGAGCGGAGGCATACCAAGATCAAGAGAAAAGGTGCGGATACTTGTTACGCATGTCAGCTTCGAGCTCCCAAGTGAACTCCTCAGACTTGCCATGCATCCAAAGTACTTTCACCATAGGAATGATCCTTTTTCGAAGTTTGCGTTCTTGATACTCCACGATCTTAGCAGGTTCAATCGGGTACGAGAGGTTTGCTTCAGGAATTACAGAAATCTCTTCAACAATGCGGTTGGGATCATGAATGTACTTCCGAAGCTGGCTAACATGGAAGACGTTATGAACTCCGGCAAAAGAAGCAGGTAACTCAAGACGGTAAGCAGATTCCCCAACACGCTCTGAGATAGAAAAAGGTCCTGTGAACCTCGGGCTAAGCTTGTGATGACGACCAAACCGTTTCACCCCAGGAGAAGGGGAAACCTTCAGAAAAACTTGATCACCCACAACAAAAATTAGCGGACGGCGACGCAAATTAGCATACTTTCTCTGTCTCTCAATTGCACGACTGAGCTGGAGTCGAATCTTCTTTGTGGCTTCTTCCATTTCCTGGAGCAACTCAGGTCCCAACACAACCTTTTCACCAACTTCTGACCAAAAGAGAGGGGTCCTACAACGACGCCCATACAGTGCTTCGAAGGGGGCCATCTGGAGGCTCTCCTGATAGCTATTATTGTAGGCAAACTCGACCAAAGATAAGTGCTCATCCCAAGCTCCCTTGTAGTCCAAAATGTAACACCGAAGCATGTCTTCAAGAATCTGATTAACTCTTTCGGTCTGACCATCGGTTGTCGGATGATAAGCGGTGCTCAGGTTGAGATCTGTGCCCAAAGCTTGCTGAAAGCCTTTCCAAAAATGAGAGACAAACCTCGAGTCACGATCCGACACAATACGTAAAGGAATCCCGTGAAGTCTAACAATCTCCGACACATAGATTCGAGCCATCTTCTCAGTAGAGTGACCTTCCTTATAAGGGATGAAGTGGGCTACCTTGGTCAACCGATCCACTATCACCCAAATCGCATCGTGCCCTCTCGGAGTGCGAGGCAAACCTGTGATAAAATCCATAGAAATGTCCTCCCACTTCCATTCAGGGATGGACAGAGGCTGCAAAAGACCACCAGGACGCTGACGCTGAGCTTTCACCTTTTGGCACGTCAGACATCGAGAGATGATGCTAGCTATATGATTCTTCATACCAGGCCACCAAACGATCTGCTTTAAGTCATGATACATCTTATTATTGCCTGGATGACCAGTTGTGCGCGACTCATGAGCTTCACGGCATATATCATCAAGTAATTCAGGAACAGCGGGGATGCAAAGACGGCCTCGAAAACGCAGAACATCATCAGAGATTGAGAAATCCGGAAGAGACTCGAGTTCGACCCTTCGGCGAATGCGCTGGAGGATGGGGTCGGAAGGCTGCAAATCTTTCACCTGCTCCACCCACGACGGACCAAAGACCTGGTCTTGACCTTTTGGTAAGATGGATATGTCCATCCGCTCGAGGTCACTAATCAAAGCTGCAAGAGTAGCTGACATGGGGGCACCAGAGGAAACAGAAACTTGACGACTCAACGCATCAGCTACCGCATTGGCCTTGCCGGGGACATAGGTAAGCTCCAAATCATAATCTGCTACAAATTCGACCCACCGCCTCTGACGAAGATTGAGATCCTTCTGATCAAAGATATACCTCAAGCTCTGATGGTCAGTGAAGAAGTGACACTTCACGCCATAGAGATAATGACGCCAAAGCTTCAACGCAAATACCACAGCGGCGAACTCCAGATCATGAGTGGGGTAATTACGCTCGTGAGTCTTCAACTGCCTCGACCCATAAGCAATGACACGATCACCCTGCATCAAGACACATCCCAAGCCGACTCCGGAAGCATCAGTATAAACTGAAAAATCTGCCCCCTCTGAAGGAAGGGCAAGAACTGGCGCCGAACACAGACGTTGCTTCAGCTCCAAGAAGGCCTGCTCACACTGATCTGACCAATCGAATCTAACATGTTTTTGCGTTAGCTTTGTCAACGGAGCAGCAAGAGAGGAGAAATCCTTGACAAAACGGCGGTAATAACCAGCAAGCCCAAGGAAACTGCGAATCTCAGAAGGGGTAGAAGGTCGCTTCCAGTCCATAACGGCTGAAATCTTGGCAGGATCAACAGAGAGTCCATCACCAGAAACAACATGACCCAGAAAAGCAACACGATCCAGCCAGAACTCACATTTTGACAGCTTGGCATAGAGCTGATGCTGACGAAGAGTGGAGAGTGTGAGCCTAAGATGTGCTGCATGATCCTCATGAGTCTTGGAATAAACCAGAATGTCGTCGATGAACACGATGATGAACTTATCCAGATATTCACGAAAAACACGGTTCATCATATCCATAAAAGCAGAAGGAGCGTTAGTCAGACCAAAAGACATCACTAAGAATTCAAAATGACCATACCGAGTTCGGAAGGCGGTCCTGGGAACATCGGATTCTTTGATCTTCAGCTGATGGTAACCTGATCTAAGATCTATCTTGGAGAAGACTGAACTACCTTTGAGCTGATCGAAAAGGTCGTCCACGCGCGGAAGGGGATACTTATTCTTCACGGTCACTTTGTTTAAGTCCCGATAGTCGATGCAGAGCCTCATAGAACCGTCCTTCTTTTTCACGAAGAGAACGGGGGCTCCCCAGGGTGACGAGCTGGGACGAATGTATCCACGCTCAAGCAATTCATCCAACTGCGATCTAAGCTCCTCTAGCTCGCGCGGGGCCATACGGTACGGAGCTTTAGATATGGGGCGAGTTCCCGACTCTAAGTCAATAGAAAACTCCACATCTCGATCAGGAGGCATCCCAGGCAGTTTGGCAGGAAAGACATCAGGAAATTCAGAAGCAACATGTATGGATTCGAGAGAAGGAGAGACAGATCTGAATGTGCAGCATACACAAAACACGCAGAACACCCTTGACTAAGAAGGCGAGTGGCGCGTACAGCGGAAATTACCTTCACGTGACTGCGGGTCTGAACATGAACGCTGAAATCCTTGCCATCAATGCTGAGGTTGACCCTCTTTGCCACGCAGTCCAATTTAGCCTTATACGCAACCAGCCAATTCATTCCCAAGATTACCTCGAACTCTGACATCTCCAGGACTATAAGATCGGCTGAGACTTGCAATTCACCAAGCATGATCGGACAATTGGGAATGCCACTACGCGAAAGATGCAGATGACCGGGCACGGAGATCTCATAAGGGACCTCAAGAGGCGAAGTAGGCCAACGATAACGATCCACAACATGACGAGCAATGAACGAATGGGATGCGCCAGAATCAAAAAGAATCTGCATCCATTTATTGTTGACCCTAAATCTCCCTAAGAAAGAAGAACATGCACGCAAAACATGATTGTCCGGATCGAAGGAAAATAAGCTAAAACAAAATTTGCAGGAAATGACAAATGCGCATTACATACCAGAGATGACGTCAGTGGATGCAAGTGCCTCGCCCTGGGTAATGACGTTCAGCACGGCTCTACCCTGTTCCTGAGTTCCCAGAACAGACTGCGGAGGCTGAGCGGGAACCGGGCAGTCCCGGATATGGTGCCCAACCTGACCGCATCGGTAGCACGCATTCTGCTTGCGGCGGCAGTCCTTCAGCAGATGACCTGGCCTCTTGCAGTAAGAGCAGTCAGAGGTAACAATGGCAAGCGTCAACTGGGGTTGCTGTGCAGGAACAACCATCTTCTGCTTCTTCAAGAGAGTGCGGCAGACTTGGGCGACATGGCCCACCTTGTGGCAGAACGCACACACCTCCTTGGTCTTGGGGTCTTGTTCCTGGAATGGTGCACCTTTGCGCTTGAGGTCAGACGATGCAGCATTGCTAGATCCATGTTGGACCTTCCTAGAAGAACGCTCCAACTCGATAGCTTCCACCTGCAACGCGGCTTCCACGGTCTCGGCATAGGTAGTGGCGCCATGAGCTACCACATGCTGACGGAAATCATGTCGAAGCCCTTTCACGAAGCGGCTGATCTTCTTGGACTCGCTTGGCACCAACTCCACAGCAAGGAGTGACAGGCGGGAGAACTCTCTTTCGTACTCGGTCACTGATCTGCCTGGCTGCTGAAGAGACAAGAACTTCTCGGCTAGTCGGTCACGCTCCACGGAAGAAAGGAACTTCTCCATAAGAGCTCCTTTAAACTGAACCCAAGTCATGGTGGCAAGGTCGGGAAGAGTGCGGCGCTGAAGCCACCAAGTGTACGCATCCTCGGTCAGTTGATAGGCCGCAAGAAGAACCTTCTGGACATCTGGAATTCCAGCGTACTCGAAGTGCTTTTCCATTTGAGAGAGCCACTCGGAAATGACGAAGTAGTCACGATTGCCATCGTAAGATGGCGGCTTTAGCCTCTTGAACGCCAAGGTGTCTGCCATCGCCACAGGAGGAGCAGTCGGAATCGATGCAAGCGGGGTCACCAGATTGACGGCGAGCGGGCTGATTACAGGTTCAGATGCAAGAGGGGCGGCTTCAGGAGTGGTAGTCACTCCTGCTGTCCCTGAGGGGCCGGAACCAGAGGCTGGGTCAGGAGTCTGGCGATCCCCCTCAAGACGAGTGAGGCGATCCAGGATCTGCTTCAGAATTTGGGCGGTAGCACCACCAGAAGTTTCCACTGCGGGAGGGGTTGGCTTCTTGCGCTGAGAACGCTTGGGAGCCATCTAGAAGGAGATACGAGAGCATCAGGTTAGATCGAGAGTCAAGCAAGAATAAGATAACTGGAAACTAGAGGTTCAACACATCTTATACTGTCAGGTATGTAAATCATGTAATAATTACAGCATTTTCTTTGGACAACTGCTAGTAATGATCATGCAAATGCAACAAAAATCAGGTGCAGTATGTAACAATTAGCAAATCCATGTGTGTACAATCATTATCTGTCGTTCCTAGCTTGACACTTGTGCAAATGATTTATGTTATGCATGCAATGCAATTCTGCCTAAATGCATTTCTAATAATGTTTATGAATGGATATGCATAGCATGTTAAGTGCCCATATCACTTAACATGTCATGCATACTATGCAACTAATGTCATCGCACTTGAAAATATTAAAATTGCCCATAACCATTTAATATTTGGAAGCGGTGTATATCCTAGTGGAAATTCATATGCACATAAATGTTAAGTTTGCCCATAACCCCTTAACATTCGTGTGCATACTACGCATGATTATGTGTGTAGTGTGTGCGTGTTTCAGCCAAGAACAACAGTAATGATAAGGTGAGTGAAGAAATGATGCATGCATAAATATTTATAAAATAAGATTTAAAATATGTGATAATTGTAAAATACTTCATCCTGAGATGATAAACCTGGCTCTGATACCAACTGTCACGACCCGTCCCGACAAGAGTCAGAGTGCGTTTCGGGGCGGATCGTGATGCCACAGGCATGGGCGAAAAGAAATCCATGTCTGCTAAGGCAGAAGCAGAAGTACTACAAATAGTTACTTTTTAAGTAAAACGGATTAATTTATAGCGGAAGCTTTAAAACACACAAAAGTAAAGGAACATGCAAGCATAATGTGAAAAAAACTCCATTTGAAATTTCTAGTACAGATACAAGTAATATAGACCTCCGGGAGGGTGAACATGCATTGATACAAAATGATAGTACATATAATAGCCTAACAGTTGTCCTTGATACAGGAGAAAATGGCTAACCATAATCATTACATAATATGAAATAACTGGCAGTAAAGGAAATACAACATGGAACCTGACACAGCAACTAACAAAAGAAACCTCCAGGGAAGCAGGAACAGGGTGCAGAGCAGGCTCAGGTACCACGGGGCGCAGTCACGGACGCTAAGGCAAATTCCAAAGAAAACAAGGGAAAAAGCGTCAGAACTATGATACATGTAATTAAAGCAAGGTAATTAACAAGCTAGCAAGACAGATAAATACAGGAAATGCAGAAACATAGCTGAAACAGAACTGAAACATTAATCTACTCCGGAGTATAACAATTTAAGTAATAATATAAGTTGAGACAATTGAAAGTGCAGGTGTTTTGTTTGATGCACATGATTCAGACAGATTCAGACAGATTCAAGTACGGATTCAGAAGATTCAGAAATTTAAGCTCGCTATGACCGGTCCTTTATTCCCATTAGGGATTCAAGAGGGAACCCAAGTCAAGGAGTTGCATCAATTAAACCTTACCCTTCAATGTTAACTTACGTTATTAATGACTTAGACGCAAAATTACATGGATTCTAGCACTCTGAGACAAGTAATCAAATCGAGGATTCAGGTATCTGACAGTGAAGACATAAGTAAAAATCATGAGTTTGCAAGTGAGAAGTTTCTCTACTTGCCTTAAGTAAGGCTGAAGTTGACGGTGGCGGCTAAGGGCCAACCAAATTAACAATTTTAGTTCGACCTGATTAAGCACAAACATGAATGATAATTGCATTAAACAGGTGACACCACATGAGCATGCGCGTTTTAAATTGCAAATTAGACAGATGCGAGATAGCGAAGAAAACCATACCTCCCTCAAAGACGAGGGGAGAGAGGATTACACGGAGGAACCGGAGATTTGGCGGCGCTTTAGTCTAGGGAAACCCTAAATCGGAAGGGTCTTCAAGAGATTCCGCCAATTGAATCGAGGAGCGGCACCGGAAATCGAGGACAAGACACAGTTAGACGATTACAGGAGGGCAAAAATCTGAAATCACAACTTGAATGTAAATCGGAGCACGAATAAATCGTTAGGGTTTATGAAAATTCTGAAATCAAGGGTTTGGGGGGGAGAATCTTACCAATAGGAACCAAATCCGAGTCCAAAATCCAAGGAGGAGGGGATTCGAGCAAAGGCCTAGGGCGAAATCGGAGCCCAACGAGGAGAGGGAGGCTGTCGGCCCTAACAGAGGAGGGAGAAGCGAAAGTGCTGCTGGAGGGAGGAGGGAAGGCTGGAGACGGGCTGTCGTCGGTCCCGAGCGCAGAGGAGGGTGCAGAAGGCGTCAACAGCGACGGGAGGAGGCGCAGGAGGCGGAATCGGGAGGGGGAGGAGTCGACGGCTGGAAATGGAGGAGGCGCTGGAGGTGGCGATCGAGAGACGGGAGAGCGGCAGGGAGCGGGAGCGAGCTTCGCGCGGCCTTGCAGGAGACGGGAGCAGCGGCGCGTGCGGGAGACGGGAACAACGACAAAAGGGGAGCCCTAGATCGGGGTTTAAACTGGGCTGGGCTGCGGCTAAAGAATAAAAAGGAGGGGGCTGCGGATATCAAATCAAGTTTATACATAAAAAAAAAAAAGGGTTGTTACATATATAATCATAAAGTGTAAAATAATGTTCATGCAATGAATATGATATGAGTATTCCCTAAATTTAACTACCCCAACTATATGTCAACACATACCGTGGGTTGGAATGTGAGTCCCATATGCACACAACATAAGTCACTCAACCTAGCACTCTTTCCCCAAGTGCCTCACATGGCTGTATTGGAACCCCCCCTGTTAAGGACAAGACATGTCTTAGAGATTAGGTCTTCTAATGCATACAAACCTACGCCCCTGCTATTGTGAGACACGTAATCATGGGTGAATAATTATGAACATACTATAAGCATTTGATCCTAAGGACCGATTCATAAACTATGGATTTGTTTGTTTTTTAGAATTATAGTAGATTTAAAGTCACATTGTTATCAAGAATTTTAACTTTAAGTCTCTCTACCTTTTAATTTAGCTTGACATTATAAATGATATACCTAGCATATACACTAAATTGAACATGTACTAAAGGGTGATACTAGGATGATGAGTTTGGATGCAACGTTATGCTAAATATGATTGTGTTCAATATATATAATTGGTTTGCATGTATTCAACATAGTGTTTTGGTTTTTCATAAACCTAGAATTATATCATTAAACTTTTTGATTTATTTTTGATATGATTGATTCCAAGGTCTACAGTGTGGTCATGCAATCACAATATATAATGCATTAAAAATAATTTTTGAAATCAATAGAATTTTTCTAATTATGTTTATTGTTTGAATTAATTAATCTTTTGATTTTGTATGATTAACTTATATGATCTTTTAATTCTTCCCAAGATAAATTAGAATTTAGGTATCATAATAATGAGAATAATTTTCAAGATAATATAAAGTACAATGCGAGTATTTATATTCATCATCTTTAAATAATTAAAGTGATAACTTGTATGGTGAATATGACATACATATATTTTAAATGGGAACATATTTTTGATTATTTTGAAAAGTTATAAATTTTCTATTTGATTTTATATTTTCCTAACATAATCTAAAAACATAACAAAATTTTTCTCAAAGCAGGCAGGAAAAATAATTTTCAAAATTTATGATTTAGTGAAAATCAGTAATTTTCAGAAAATACAGCTAACGCCGGCGGTAAGACCAATCGCCAGGCGCTAGCAACAGAGACTGATTCTTTCATGTAAAAAACATATTTTTCGTGAAATTTTTTTTGCTTTCAATTTTTCTTTATGATTTTTCAATATAGGAGCTATACAATACAACAAATAAATCAGGAAATACACAAAAGGTTGCAAATTTTAAAATTTTAGCCTAAGGCCTCTTATATACCATTGAAATCAATTTTGAGTGAAATCAATTTTGCACGTATCAGGTAATCCACGTACCTTTTTAAAACTGAGAGTATCTTTTGAATAATCTTCTTAGATGTTGTGGATGTTGGCTTTTAGTTCAAAAGATTATTTATGTGCAATAGTTGTAATATTACGAGATATTCAATATACAAGATTTTGGCTTAATAAAATAAAGACACAAACACAAAAAATGCATAAAGCAAAAAAGAAAGTTGTTTTATTTTTATAATTTTAAGCATATCGTGAAGTAGAGTTTTGTATATTTCTTTTCGACTTGTTTTTACTTCACGCATTTTAGTGGTACCTAATAAATAAGAGCTTTACGTATCCAAAGGGGATCAAGTGTGACGGTTCCCTCGGGTGTCCAAATATAGCATGATGATTTATGGGGAGATAGTAATGAATGGGCCATTTCGATTGTAGTATGTCATTTTCAATTATGGGCCTCCATTCATACCTTGGTTGAGTATCATGTTTATATTTCAAATTTCCATTAAATTGAGACATATAATTATAATGATTTTTAGAAGTTTTATAGATAGGAAATTTGTGTTTATCCAAGGATTTATATTTGAAATTGCTTTTCAAAATAAGTTGATCATAATGAGTTTTAGAAAAGTCATTCTTTGGAACTTTATAAGAGTGATGGTCTTTCTTAAGAATTGAATGTTCATAGAGTGGGTAGCAATAATCATTAGATGTTTGACTCTTAATTATAAGTTGTTCAATTCCACTTTTTTTTTAGATATACTCTTACAATGTGAAGTAAAATATTTGAAATTTTGATTTTTTGATAAACTAGGAATAAGAATTTTGTCATTTGAAATTTTTTGAATGAACAATTTTAAAGTTATGTGCACATAAATCAAAATGGATTCTTTGGTCTGCCCTCTCTGATGTCTTTGGCTTTGATTTGAGGGCAAACGTGACAGTATAGGGGGCCACTATTTCAGTGGTAATCTGTGAGCAGCCACTTTGTGCATTTATTGTCAAAGGTTCGGTCTTTCTCCTCTGAGAGAAGCCACTTTGTGCATAGGGGTTAGGTCTGTTTCCAATCTTCCCCCGCCCATACCCCCAATGATTGGATTGGGGACTATATGGGTTCTGTTGTTTTTGTTGTTGTTGAACAATTTTAAAGTTTCTAGTTTATCTTTTAGAGCATTATTTTCATTTATTAACGTTTTACTACGCTCTTTTGAAATTAAAAGCTCTTTTTCAAAATCCTTGAAATTTTCTTTAAGAACATTACAATCAAAACAAGGTGTATCATTTTTAAGTGAAGAGCATGATCAAGAACTAGACATATCAAATTAGATTGTACATTTGCATTTGTTTTTAAAATTTTATTTTCTAAACGTAATCTGGAATTAGTAATTTTCAATTTTATAATTTTACGTTTAACAATTGCTAACATATGCATTGCAGAAATAGAAAATGAAATAAGAAGGGAATTTGATTTTCTTACAAGGCTCTTGGACGAGGCATGATTTGAAGATAAAGATCCTTTGACATCTTCCTCCTCTTACATTAATGAGTTTTCATCTACCCTTCCACTTGATGTGTTGTCCATTTCTTTTCCACTTGATGCGCACTCTACGGATCCGTCAATGGATGAGCTTTCTTGAATACTTACGCAAGCATACAAATTCTCCATGTCTCGTACTTGTTACATTCCTGTAGATAGAGAATCTTAAGGTTTTTTAAGAAATTTCCAAATTTCATTACCAGTAGAAAACGTATAAATATGTTTAAAAATATTTTGATCTAATGCACAAAATAAACTATTTATTGACTTAGCATTTAAAACCATTTCATTTCTATTTAGATCACTTTGGGGCTTTCTAATTGTAATATTTCAAATTTCTATGTCTAAATATTTAAGAAATTTCTGTATTATGATTTTTCACCAATTATAATTTTCACCTGTAAATAAAGGTGGTGCTAAAGATTTTTCATTAAATAAAATTTCATCATTTCTGTTACGAATAGAATCCTTCATAATTAATCGAGTGAATAGATCCTCTTATATAAGAGGTTACAAAATAAAGCATTCAAATAATAAAGCTAACACTCCCCCTCAAGTTGGACATGTTATATTCGTCATGCCCAACTTGTCGATGAAACCATAGAAAACATTCAATCCCAGACTCTTAGTAAGAATATCAGCTAATTGTCCCTCTGAAGGAACGAAAGAAATATAGATAATCTTTTTCTCAATGTTCTTCTTGAAGAAGTGTCTGTCCACTTCAATATGTTTGGTGCGGTCATGCTGAACAGGGTTGTTGGCGATACTGATTGCTGCATTGTTGTCGCAGTACAGACGGATAGGACTGCCCTCATAAAGTCCTAAATCACGCAATAGAGAATGTAACCACAATCCCTCACATATGCCATGTGCCATCGCTCTAAATTCGGCCTCTGCACTAGATCTTGAGACGACTGACTGTTTTTTACTTCTCCAAGTCATAAAATTACCACCAACGAAAGAACAATACCCAGATGTAGAGCGTCTGTCTTCTATAGAACCTTCCCAATCTGCGTCAGTATACACCTCGATTTTCAATTCAGTATTAAGGTGAAAATGATTCCTCTGCCTGGCGATGTTTTCAAGTACCTCAAGATCCTATGAGCCGCATCGAGATGTCTCGCCTTTGGGGAATGCATATATTGGCTAACAACCCCCACAACATAAGCTATGTCAGGACGAGTATGAGATAAATATATTAACCGTCCGACAAGACATTGGTAACCAGTGACATCTTCAATGGGGTCACCATTATCCCTTCTAAGATTGTGGTTGACCTCCATAGGAGTACCAACAGGTCTGCACCCACTCATACCTGATTGCTCCAGCAGATCGAGGACATATTTTCTTTGAGAGTTGAAAATACCCCGTTTGGATCTAGCAACTTCAATTGCCAAGAAATACTTCAGTTTGCCTAGATCTTTTACTTCAAACTCTTTAGCCAAATTCTTCTTCAAGGCTTTCACTTCTTCAACATCATCTCCTGTTATGACAATGTCATCAACATAGACAATGAGGGCGGTTAACATATTATCCCTCTATTTTATAAACAATGTATGATCAGCGTGACTTTGTCCGTGTCCCAGAGAGATCATGGCTTTGTGAAAGCGACCAAACCAAGCCCTCGGTGATTGCTTCAAGCCGTAGAGGGTCTTTTTTAATTTGCACACTTTCCCTTCAAAACCAGAAGGAGAGAAACCAGGGGGGAGAGACATATATACTTCTTCTAAATTTCCATGAATAAAAGCATTCTTTACATCCAATTGAGTGAGATCCCAACCCTTGCACACAACACACGATAGAAGAACTCGTATAGAATTCATTTTTGTCACATGGGCAAAAGTTTCTTGATAGTCCATACCTAGGGTTTGAGTATATCCCCTTGCCACCTACCTTGCTTTGAAACGTTCAACCAAACCTTCTGAGTTCTGCTTCACTGTAAATACCCATTTACATCCAACGGTCTTCTTACCGCATGGGAGGTGTGTTAAATCTCATGTATAATTTTTTCCAAAGCTGTCATTTCTTCAATCATTGCCTCTTTTCACTTTGGATGCCCAAGAGCCTCTTGCCATGTGGATGGAATAGAACAGGACGCAAGAGAAGAAACAAAGACTTTATGTGAAGGAGTTAGAGAGTCGTAAGAAACATAATGGGATAAGGGGTGTTGTGCGCAAGATCTGGTACCTTTACAAAGAGCAATGAGGAGTTCAGAGGATTCTGTCGACGGAGTTGGCACTGAGACTGGTAGCGTGGGATTAGCCTGTATGTTGTGACCTTTACTTCGTCTGGTGTATACCTGTAATTCTTGCACTTTATGAGGAGACTCCCCCTGATTGGAAGTCTCGGTATGAGGTGACGGACTTGGAGGAATAAGATATGGAGGAGGAATCGGTAAGGAGATAGTAGGAGAGCTCACTTCTTCCGTAGGTGCAGGCTCGCCCTGAAGTGAGGTAACATAATAGGATTCAGATTCACGGAAGGTAAAATCCATCGTGACAAATATTCGCTGAGTCGGGGGATGATAACACTTATATCCCTTCTGGGTAGGCGAATATCCAAGGAATACACAGTGGAGAGCACGGGGGTCAAGCTTAGACCGACCCAGAGAATGGATGTGAGCAAAGCAAACACAACCAAAAGTTTTCGGTTGGAGAGAAGTCGGTTTAACCCCTAAGGTGAGAAGAGGGGTTTGATAAGCCAAAACCTGAGACGGTAAGCGGTTGATAAGGTATGCAGCTGTGAGGACAGCATCACCCCAATAAAATTTAGGGAGGTTCATAGAGAAAACTAAATACCGAGCAACCTCCAAGAGGTGGCGATTTTTTCGCTCAGCGACCTCATTTTGAGAAGGAGAGTGAACACAAGATGTTTGGTGGAGAATACCATGATCGACAAGGTAGTGAGCAAAGGGAGAGTTGACATACTCTCGGCCATCATCGCTGCGAAGAATTTTGATAGTAGCGGAGAATTGAGTAGATACCATTTTGTGAAAGTTTTGAAAAATGGAAAAACTTCATTTTTATTTTTCATCAAATAAACCCACGTCGTGCGAGAGAAGCAATCAATAAAAGTAATAAACCAATGACATCCAAAAATTGAAGCAACCGGGCAGGGCCCCCAAACATCAGTATGAACGATATGAAATGGGGTAGTACTTGGTAAAGAAACATGATTAACAGGATTACGGTGATGTTTAGCAACAACACATACATCACAAAAAAAGTTTTTAAAACACACAGAAGGAAAAACAGGAAATAAACGTTGCATTATAGCAATAGAGGGGTGACCAAGACGACGATGCCTGGTGAGCAGGTCAGCAGTCTGCGACACATGAAGAGCTTGCAGAGGAGGACACCCAGTGGAGGAGTCAAACACATACAGACCCTCCTGCATGCTACCAGAGCCAATCACCTGCCCCTTCTTCAGATCCTAAAAAACATAATGAGAAGGAAAGAAGGTAATTGAACATTGGTGAGAATTAGTCAAGTGACTAACAAAAAGTAAATTGCGGGAGAAATTTGGAACATGAAGCACAAAAGATAAAGTGAGAGAAGAACAGGGGATGAATCCTTTTCCAGCAATGGAGGAGAAAGAGCCATCAACAATGCTCACTTTATCTCGTCCAGAAAGAGGAGAATATGACACAAAACCTGAAGCTGATCCAGTCATGTGATCAGTGGCGTCGGAATCGATAATCCAATGAGTAGAAGGATGAGCAGTAGCAAAATGAGCACCTGGAGTACCAGTGTGGGCAAGAGCAGTGGAGGAAGTGGCAGGCTCTGTAGTAAGACCAATCATCATGCGTCGTAGGGCTAGCATCTCTTCAGTAGAGAAGGGGGATGACTGAGAAGTAGGAGTAGGGCAAAGAACTCCAGAAAAACTGCTCTCAGGAACCTCGGTCAGATGAGCAGAATCATGGGTTCTCCCTGGATTTCTACCACGGCCACGACCACCACGCGAAGACAAGCCTCCCCTGGGAGGAGCAAATCCATGTAGACTGAAGCAGGTATCACAGGTATGACGAGGTTTGCCGCAATAATCGCAAGTGAGATGATCTCGATCTGTAGGTTTAGGTTTGAAATCACGAGAACCACGGTCGCCAGAAAAAGGCTGATGAGCAACCAACGCTGATCCCTCGGTAATAGTGGTGGCGTTCCAGGATTGCCGACGGTCAAACTCCTGCTGAACAATGCTGTAAACCTCTGGAAGCGAAGGAATAGGAACACGTCCAAGGATCTGGATCCAGTAATCTGATCAAAATCTCGGTGTAACCCTTGCAAAAATTCGAATACCCGATTACGTTCCACGTGAGCCCGTAGTGAGAGTTCATCTGCATTACAAACCATGACGAGAGAATCAAAGTGGTCGTACTCCTGATAGAGTTGTAAACTCAAGGTAATAAGCCGAAGGGGGGCGATCGCCCTGGCGAAGAAGAAAGATCTTGCGACGCAGTTGGTAAATCTGGGCTGCATTCCCCTTCCTGGAATAGGTTGCCTCAGCGCGTTTCCAAATATCAGCAGCTGTGTCTAAAAACAGGTAGTTGCGGGCAATGGATTCCTGCATGGAATTTATGAGCCAAGACATAACAAGGGAGTTTTCTGATTCCCATTGGGACCAAATTGTAGAGTCCTTGGCCGGAGCACTGGTGGTGCCGCTGATATAACCAAAGATTAGACGACTCTTTAAGGCTAAAGTGATGGAGCGAGACCATGATAGGTAATTAGTATCGTCCAGTCTGATCGTAGTAATCAGAGAGAAATTGTGATCCAAGCCAGCCCAGGTAGATCCAGCGGGGGTCATGGAAACACCCGAATCCGTCACTTCCGACATAAGAGAGGAACGCCTCCAAGAACACGATGGAGGGGATAGGAGAACACTTCTTCAAAGACCGGAGTGGAAGGAGGGCTTCATTTAAGAGCTAGAAACATTTCTCCTCTTAGGTCAAAACACACGAGATCTGAGTCTGGCAAACATCCAACCGTTGGACTCTCTCAAGAAATCAGTAGATCGATAAGCAAGCGAAAGCGAAACGTTTTCTAAAGTTTCAGGTCAATCGGACCGACGGAGCTCCGGCGAAGGAAGCATCCCGTCGGCCGACGCAGGGACAGACCGCTGCGGAGAAGCGTCTGCTGCTGCGGAGAAGCGGCGGCTAGGAGGGAAGAAGAGGCGGCGGCGGGCTCCGGCGTCTGGGAGAGAAGAAGTGTTGGGAAAAACCCTTGATTTAACTTAACAAATTAACTAAAAGTGATTTTATCTTATAGGAGTATATTACACATTGTATAGTGAGGGTAATCTGGTCATTAGATGTCTTAGGATGCCACACTCAACTTAGGTTGTCAAGACCAGATCAAAAGAAGCAAAATTTTGACAAAGTTAATATTTGCGTCGAATAGAATTCGACGCAACATCGAGTCCATATCGACGCTACTCTGACTAGAAGTCCAAGTGTTTCAACCCTTCTGTCGAAGTAACTCAAGTCGACGTTACGTCGAATAGATATCGACGTAGAGGTCAGGGACTTGTCGAAGTAACTTGAGAAGTCGACGCACCTTCTACTTCAACTCGACGCAGAAGGGGATATCTGTCGAAGCCATCTAAAGTCAACGCAACGTCGACTTCATCTCGACGCAGATAATGAAGTTCAGAGCCATGCTGTTCAACTCAACGGGTGCGTCGATAAGATATCGATGCAACGTCGATTAACAGAGTTCAATCAGAGCACATATAAAATCGAAGCAACTCCTAGAAGAACTCAAAGTTGCGTCGATAAGAAGGGAAGTGAATTCGACGCTACGTCGAATACAGTCTGAAAAAGTATAACTTTTTCAGCTGTCATTCTGATCCTTGTCTCATGGCCCACATCTTTCAAGACCGTTCTCCAACGGCTTAATAATTGCCTGGAATAGAAGGAAGCATTAAAGGAGACAAAATGTTTCTTGGAAACATATACCTTTTTGATGGACGGGTCGAGAATTAAAGAAGGAAAGAAAGAGAGTGTCTGTGAAATATGCCTTTTCAGGTCCGAGAAGAAAGAGAAGATTAGAGCATTCATCACAATCAGCCGTCTCTCCTCAGCTTAGGGTTTCCTGTCTTCTTCTTCCTCTCTCAGGAACTCTAACACAACACAGAGAAAATAAAAGAAAGCTCTGCTGTTCTTCATCTGATAGAACAGAGGATCTGAAAGCTGCTCTCCATCACAATCTCATAGCAGCCAGATCTAAATCAAGAGAAGTAGAAAGAATCTGACATACAAAGCTCCTGCAATTCATCACCATCTAAAGCAGGGGCTAATCAAGAGCAGATTTTGTGGAACATCTAATAGGCTGTTCTTCATACAACCCTCTCAAGAATTCTGAGAACAGAATTCCTTCAACCTTCTTCTTTCTCCTTCTCATTCTATTTCTGTAAAAGAGTTTTATTAATCCCTCTTCAAAAGATTCAGTGGTTCAAGATCTTATTAAAATATTTGGTGGTTCAAGATCTCCTTATCAAAAGATCTGGTGGTTCATGATCTCCTTATCAAAAGATCAGTGGTTCTAAGAGTCTCCTTATCAAAAGACTCAGACACAGTGGTGCATTCCTACCAGGTGGTAGAAGAGAGGAGTACCCACATTTTGGGGAACCTCTATAAAATCTCTTGTGTTTGTGTTGTGATTTTCTGTGCTGTCCCTTTACCTTATTCTGCACTCTAATTATTCTGCCTGTGGATTGTTGAGCATAAATCCTTTATTTAGTTTATTGTTTACACAGTTAGGATAGAAATATTTTAAATCTCTATTCACCCCCCCTCTAGAGAAATTTCAGAGGCACACTGTGCATTTTCAATTGGTATCAGAGGGAGGTTGATCAATAAAAGGCCAACACCTTAATCAGAAAGACCTCCTACTCTTATTTCTTTTATTACAAATATTTTCTAAGAACATGAGTACTAAGGATTATTGCTTCAACAAGACCTCCAGTGTGTAACTTAAATAAGTTCACACTCTGGAAGACAAGAATAAGACTTTACATGAATTCCATTGATGAAGATATCTATGATGTTCTTCTCACAGGTCCTCCAGCTCTAGTCAGACAAAAAGCAGGAGAATCCTCAACAACAAGGCTGTTTCAAGAAAGGAATGGACAGAGGCTGAGAAGAAGGTGAAGGCATGTGATGCCAAGGCCATGAACATTCTGGTGTCAACAATGTCAGATGATATTTTCCAGAAGGTTGCTGAATGCCAATCAACAAAAGAAATTTGGGATTCACTCACCACAATGGTGGAAGGAAGTGCTGATGAAAGGAAGGACAGGAAGTCCCTCCTCATATCTCTATATGAGAATTTCAAGAAGAAGCCTGAGGAATCTGTGGCTGATATGTATGACAGATTCAATCTTATCATTAATGAGCTCAGAGGCTTAGACAAGGAAATATCCTTGACTGAAATTAATGATAAGATTCTCATGTGCTTCCCTAGCTCATGGGATCCAAGGATCTGGGCAATCAGAGAGTCCAGAGGCCACAGAGAGATCTCTATTGAAGCTTTCCTAGGAAAGTTTAAGTCATTTGAGATGTTACTGAAGAACAGAGCTGAATCAGAAGAGAGGGAAGCCACCCCAGTTCCTGCTCAAAGGAATTTAGCCCTAAAAGCCACAGAAGGGGAGCCCTCTACTCCTGAAATTGAGATGTTCAATCTCATAGCAAGAAGATTCAAGAAATGGGTCAAGACTGAAGACTCAAGGAGAAGAGAAAGAGATTCAAGGCCCAGGTATGATAAAACTCCAAAGAGGGAGATTATCTGCTTCACCTGCAACAAGCCAGGGCACATTGCTCCTGAGTGCCCACAAGAGCAAAGAGAAAGAAGCAACAACAAAGAAGAGAAGAAGAAGTTCTCCAGGGTAAAGGACAAGAAGAAAGCCAAGGGCTTTATTGCTGAAACATGGAGTGATTCTGAATCAGAATCAAGCTCCTCATCATCCGAGAGTGATGATGAAGCAGCAGCAGCCTGCATGATGGCACTGGGAATGTCATCAGATGATGAAGAAGAACAGGTATCTGTTTTTGACGAATTTAATTTTGATTCAGAAGATTTTAAAAACTGTTTTAGAGAATTCTGCATTGATCATCTTAGGGTAGAAAAAGAACTAGACACTGCTAGGACTGAATTAGAAAATCTCAAGAAAGATTAAATCTATCTAAGGAATCAAAACCTAACAAATGATATCAATAGTAAAGAGTTAGAATTAATTGAACTTAGGGAAGAAAACATAAAATTAAAAGAAGAGCTAGCAAATGCATAGGCCTTTGAGGACTCACTCAATGGGATGAGTCAGAAGCTCAAAGACATCACTGAAAATCTCTCTATGAGATTTAATCACCTAAGGTTAGGAGCAGAACCCTCCACCAGCACAGAACAACCTAGGAAGCCTGCCTGGAAAAATTCAGTGTCCTTTGTTAGACTCAGTGATCATCAACCTAGTGAGAGTGCTCCATTTAAGGGTAAGGATCACAATCATTCAGATAGGGTAGGTAAAACCAATAAAGTTAAATCCTCAGGTAAGAACAATATAGGAAAATTGAATAAGAACAACCATAAGAGTAAATCAAAACCTAGGATAATCAAACATTCTGCTGATTTGTTATATTCTGATACATTTTATGCACATTTCAAGTATCAAAATAATAGGTCTGGGAGACCCATTTCTTATCATCCCAAAGGGTATCATGAAAGATCTCTCTATTCTTTCATTGAACCCTATAATGGTAAAAGCAAAGGGCCCAAGGTAATCTGGGTTCTTTCTAATGTTTGAATTACCTGTGCAGGATTAGGTAGGGTCTCACTCAGGAGAAAATGGAGTGGGAAGGAAGATATAGGTCAAGAATGAGGAACAAACTTCATCAAAGGGAGTGATTTCTACCTTGAATCATAGGCAAAAATTAATATTAGAGTGATTGTGAGGGACAATTAATATTTCTCCCTACCACTTATAAAACTAATATTACAATCTATTCTCAATAAATAAAATTGCTGGGAAAAACGGCAAGAGTTTTCCAAAGAAGATAGATCTGTTCATTCAGAGGTGCATCGAATAGAAGTCAATGTACCATCGATTTCTACTCGACGCCAGCATCGAGAAGCACTCAGAGTAAATACTTCGAATAGATTTTGACGCAATGTCGGGTTCTTATCGACGTATGTGTCGTAATGATTGAACGATGATCAAAGTCATAGTTGCGTCGATTAAACATCGACGCAACGTCGACTTGACAACATTGACTTAAGGTTTGCTGAGCAATCTTCAGCAAAAGATTGCGTCGAATACCATTCGACGCAACGTCGAAATTATCGCGCGCTCAGAATGACCTCTAGAAGCATTCTCGACTTATTTTTGCGCGCCAAATATTAATACACATCGACGATGCGTCGACTTAAACCCTAAGTTGTGACGAATCGTCTTCTTTTAAGCGACATCAGCGCCGAAATCATTACGCTTTCGAATTTTCTTGTTCTCTTGCTTTCTTGTTCTCCAGGTTTCCCGTGCACCTCTCTCTTTCTTTGCAGGTATACTCAAACAAATGGCTCCTCCAAAGGTGAACTCCGGATTTGATGTCGACGTGGATTCGTTCAGTGCAGCGGCAGATAGTTTTAAAGCCATTCTTGGCTTGTTTCAGGAGGCTGGCCTATCCAAGCTCATTTCAACAAGGTGTAAGATTCTAGATATAGAACTTACAGAATTCAAGGACAGTGTCCATGCTGCAGATGATGGGTCCCTTCATGGGACAGTTTCTGGCCAAGATATCAACATAACTGATGAGCTTCTATCCAGAACATTTGATCTACCTACTGGAAGTGACTCAGAAGAATTGACAGGAGAGGAGGCGAAAAATGTCCTTGAAATAATGCAGTTTAAGAAAGACAGACCTTTCAATCTGAAGAAGGTTGACCTGGCAGAGGAATACAAATTCCTAGCTGACATTGTAGGAAAAGTGCTGCTCTGCAAGGTCTCTGCTCATGATGCAATACCAAAGCAGCAACTGCAAGTAATGAGAATTCTGGTACTTAAGAAGAAGATAAACTGGGGAAGACTGCTCCTAAAGATGATTGGGCATAAGTAGGCCTGTGCCTAAAAAACCGAAACCGCTCGAACCGAACCGAACCGATTCAACCGAACCGACTTTTGAACCGAACCGACCGGTTCGGTTCGGTTTCGGTTTGTGGTGGTTGAAAACCGACCCATATTCGGTTCGGTTCGGTTTTCACCATGGAAAAACCGGTTGAACCGAACCGAACCGACCAGCAACGTAACATATAAATCATCTTTATTATTTTAAAAATGAGAATAAAATATTGGCTAATTTTCTTTCCTCTGGCATAATTTTCGGGATCAGATTATCAGAATTCAGAAAGAGGCTCGAAATTCTCTCCAACAGTTATTATTTTAAAGTCTCTTTATTATTTTATATTTTAAAGGTATTGTCTTTATTATTTTAAAGTCTCCCAATCCATGTGTAAAAATACAGAGAGAGTGAAGTCTGTCAAAGAACATAACTGGAGGGAACTGCCACTGCCATGTCCAACTTAACTCTATAAGCATCCAACAGTTCTGGAACTGTGTCACTGTACTTGCACAAATACTTCTTCAAGAAATTACTATCACCCATAAGAAGTAGAGTTGAGAAGCTTATGTTCATGCCTAAGAGTGCACGCGTTGACAATATGTTAAAGACGACATACTTGGGTACGAAAATATAGAAACCCGAAGCAAATGTAGAAAACCGAACCGACGGGGAAAAAACCGAACCGAACCGATTGGATTCGGTTCGGTTTTGGGTGTGTAAAAATCGAGGCTATTCGGTTCGGTTTCGGTTTTACATAAAACCGAACCGCTTGCAGGCCTAGGCATAAGTATGCCCATAAAGAGAATGCCTACATGAGGATAATGAGCCAGGTGCTCTTCCAGCATTACCCAAGTGTCTGCTAATCAAAATGAGTGCCCATTCCTCCTGGAAAGAGGATCAATATAGGGATATTTTCAAAATGGACCAGACAGATTTTAAAGTCTGGTCAAGCTCCAGCCTCTCCTCCTCCATCTCCTCCTCAAGAGCCAGTCAGGCAAATACCAGATCCCCCAAGGGATGATATCCCTTCACTGGACATTGCTCCAGAATCTCATCAGGATGATACTTCAGCTCAACAACAACAAGAAGAAGAAGATCTTCCAGATCATCTTTTCCCATCCACTTCTGCCCCTGAGCCATCTTTCCATATACAACATCCACTACCATCCCTAGATCCTGAGCTTGTTCCACCTCCACCATCATCAACCCACTTCTCACCTGATGTCTACCATCCTCTATCCCCCATTCCAGAAAACTTCCCTCCATCACCTCCACCTCCAGCTCATCTTCCCATTGACCTTGAGCAGGTCATTTCCAAGGCCGTGACCCTTGCCTCCTCAACTTTTGCTGACCTGGTGGCCACCCAGGCAAGAAAGTTTGACAGGAAGTATTCCCAGATGGAGGCTGAGTTGCTGGACTCAAAGAGATCCCTCCAGGGCTTAAAGGAGTTTGTCTCTTCCTCAATGGTTACCAAAGAATTCTTAACCTCACTTGCTAGCAAGGTCAAGAAGGGGGAGAATATTTTGGAGGAAGAGAGACCTGTCTTGTAGTTGGGAGGACAGAATCAGGATGAAGCTAATAAGGAGCCTGCCCCTGACAAAGTGACTACCTTCCAAGGAGCACAGATCCAGGGGGAGCTCCCAGAAAAAGTAAATGATGAACAAATAGATGCAATAATTCAGGGGGAGCCTGCTCCAGATATTCAGAGGAATCTGGATATGGAATTGGAAGCTGTGAGCAAAGAAAGAGATCAGGGGGAGCCTCAAGATGAGAATCTACTATATGAGGTGGCCAAGATTGCCAAAGAAGCTGCTGTGGATGCTGAGCAGAATGCACATGCACAGGGGGAGCATGACAACCAATTTTGCTGAAAATCCAGCATCGTCCCCTGATGAAGACGAGCCTCTGAAGATAGCTCCAAGGAAAGTCATCCCAGTGGTATTCTCAAGAAAAAGGAAGACTCCTGAGAAGGATTCTTGAAATCTTATGAAGGTATTCTGTGGAAATTCATTCTGAGAACAAATTTATTCTGGGAAAAACAATACAGTTTTTATAATTTTATTTGATGACAACTGAATGAAACAACCTATGATTCCAGTCTGTCTTATCTTGTGTCTATTTTGTATTGTATGTGTTGTTGTTTATGAAAAGAAAAGCTGTATAAAATCACTCTGAACAAACTGTAAAATTTGTTAAGATAAATAGAGGGAGATTGTTGGGAAAAACCCTTGATTTAACTTAACAAATTAACTAAAAGTGATTTTATCCCATAGGAGTATATTACCCATTGTATAGTGAGGGTAATCTGGTTATTAAATGTCTTAGGATGTCACACTCAACTTAGGGTGTCAAGACCAGATCAAAAGAAGCAAAATTTGGACAAAGTTAATATTTGCGTCGAATAGAATTCGACGTAACATCGAGTCCATATCGACGCTACTCTGACTAGAAGTCCAAGTGTTTCAACCCTTCTGTCGAAGTAACTCAAGTCGACGTTACGTCGAATAGATATCGACGTAGAGGTCAGGGACTTGTCGAAGTAACTTGAGAAGTCGACGCAGCTTCTACTTCAACTCGACGCAGAAGGGGATATCTGTCGAAGCCATCTAAAGTCAACGCAACGTCGACTTCATCTCGACGCAGATAATGAAGTTCAGAGCCATGCTGTTCAACTCGACGGGTGCGTCGATAAGATATCGACGCAACGTCGATTAGCAGAGTTCAATCAGAGCACAGATGCAATCGAAGCAGCTCCTAGAAGAACTCGAAGTTGCGTCGATAAGAAGGGAAGTGAATTCGACGCTACGTCGAATACAGTCTGAAAAAGTATAAATTTTTCAGCTGTCATTCTGATCCTTGTCTCATGGCCCACATCTTTCAAGACCATTCTCCAACGGCTTAATAATTGCCTGGAATAGAAGGAAGCATTAAAGAAGGAGACAAAAGATTTCTTGGAAACATATACCTTTTTGATGGACGGGTCGAGAATTAAAGAAGGAAAGAAAGAGAATGTCTGTGAAATATGTCTTTTCAGGTCTTACCAGAAAGACAAAAGGAATTCAAATTGAAGACACATAATAAAAGGGCTGAGAAGAAAGAGGAGATTAGAGCATTCATCACAATCAGTCGTCTCTCCTCAGCTTAAGGTTTCCTGTCTTCTTCTTCCTCTCTCAGGAACCCTAACACAACACAGAGAAAATAAAAGAAAGCTCTGCTGTTCTTCATCTGATAGAACAGAGGATCTGAAAGCTGCTCTCCATCACAATCTCATAGCAGCCAGATCTCAATCAAGAGAAGTAGAAAGAATCTGACATATAAAGCTCCTGCAATTCATCACTATCTAAAGCAGGGGCTAATCAAGAGCAGATTCTGTGGAACATCTAATAGGTTGTTCTTCATACATCCCTCTTAAGAATTCCGAGAACAGAATTCCTTCAACCTTCTTCTTTCTCCTTCTATTTCTGTAAAAGAGTTTTATTAATCCCTCTTCAAAGGATTCAGTGGTTCAAGATCTTCTTATCAAAAGATTTGGTGGTTCAAGATTTCCTTATCAAAAGATCTGGTGGTTCATGATCTCCTTATCAAAAGATCAGTGGTTCTAAGAGTCTCCTTATCAAAAGACTTAGGCACAGTGGTGCATTCCTACCAGGTGGTAGAAGAGAGGAGTACCCACATTTTGGGGAACCTCTATAAAATCTCGTGTTTGTGTTGTGATTTTCTGTGCTGTCCCTTTACCTTATTCTGCACCTTTATTTACTGCACTCTAATTATTCTACCTGTGGATTGTTGAACATAAATCCTTTATTTAGTTTATGTTTTACACAGTTAGGATAGAAATATTTTAAATCTCTATTCACCCCCCCTAGAGAATTCTCAGAGGCACACTGTGCACTTTCAGAAAGCGGCGGCGAGGGCGAGCGGCGGCGAGCGGTGAGTGGCAACAAGCGGAAGCACGTTCTCCTTAGGTTACGGGAAGAGCGGCTCTGATACCATATTACGAATAGAATCCTTCATAATTATCCGAGTGAATAGATCCTCTTATATAAGAGGCTACAAAATAAAGCATTCAAATAATAAAGCTAACACTTTGTAGTAGATGCGAGATCATGAAACACCATTATTCCCGGTGGGGAAACCATTTTGGAATAACCTTGCTCGAATACCACTTGTTGGATCCTTAGGCGCTCTTAGAGGGATGGGGGGGGGGGTGAATAAGGGTTTTTAGAAATTATAAACCTGAGTAAAAATATAGTTATAAGATGAAAATATTTAACAAAATATTTTAATGAAATATTGGTTTTTATCCTTTTTAGAAAATAACTTTTATAGAGATGTTAAATCTCTGCTGCTACCGCCAGCGGTAAGTGCTACTCCGCGGCGCTGGCGACAGAGATTACCCTTTTAATTTAGAATAAAGAGAACCAAAATATGAAGAGTAAAGTAGAGAATGAAACGATTTTATTCTAAAAAAATGATTACAAAAACTTGACTCCAATATCGCTTGGAATCGAGGCGATTGTGGAAATCCCTTTGGTTTTCTATACCGACCCTTATCCCAAGGACCGGTTGGCTCTAGTCTATCTCTCCCTAGGCAAGGCCTCGAGCCGCCCCCTAGATCTAACCCTAGACCTAATCGCCACCACTCGCGGCGAATTTTCCCTATGCAAGACCTAGTCGGCAACTCCTGCGACGAATTCACTTCCAACAAAAAGATAACACAAAGAGATACAAGAATAAAATCTGAAATAAAAACTCCCTCAATAAAAGAACTTGAAGTTGAGGTTGAATGCACTCCAAAGAGATCGTCGGAGGCGATGCATGCGGCCTTCGCGTAGAGTAAGCGTGTTGAATCGTCCTTCAAGTTCTTGGCCTTCACGAACGGTGTTGGGAGTTCTCTGAACTTCAGGGAAGAGGGCTCTCACGAAATATTGGAATTATGGCTCTAGTTCATCATCGTGGAAAGGAAGAGATCCGCTCTTTAAATAGACTCGGGATCCTACCACCTGTGGTAGAGTTATCGCCAGGCGGTAACCTATAAGGAAGGTGAGAGGCACACATATTGAGCCCAATATGGTAGACGCGCTGCTCCAATTTAGGCAATCCCTCTTGCCACGCCGCGGTAAGTGTTACCGCGCCGCGTTAGCAATATGTCCTTTGTGCCATCAGATCTCCTTCCCCACTTGCTCCTCACTCAGCCGTGGAATGGCGTGCCTTCCATAAGTTAACGACAAGCGTTAACTGTTACCGCGTCGCGGTAAGACTTTCTAACTATGTCTCTTTAACCGACATTCCTTTCTAGCCAATATTCCCGTCTAGTCGATAGCTAACGCCAGCGGTAGGAGTTACCGCTCCGCGTTAGATCTCTGTTCAGAGCATCATCTTTATTTTGCATTTCACGCATCAGAGTATTGAACTTGTAGTTCCTGCACACTCTAAACACACGACAAACATGATCAAATACACAATTTGATTTGTTATTCTCAAACCAAGAGATGCAGAACGCATGTTCCAACACTGCGTTCGTCCACATTCTTGCATCTGGTTGTGATAAACTCTCTGCTCGCGCCGCTAAATGTATCTTTGCGGATTATTCTCTGACTCAGAAGGGATATTGTTGACTTGTTTCGATTCTATCTTAAAACGTCAATATGTCTCAACTGATGTTATGTTCTTTGAGTCTACCCATTCCCCATATTTCTCCAAGGATCGCGAGACTCTTACTCCCGAGCTCTCTCCTCTTCTCTCTGCCACCACTCTGCCTCCAACATTTGTTTCTACATTTCCTTTCATTCATGCTCCTTGACCAGATATACCAGAACTACCACCAATCCAAACATTCTACCACCCTTTCCTCATCATTATCGCCATTGCCCCGCTCCCCCTCTTATCCTTGCCCTTTCACTCCAAGTACACAGTCGCCCGCTCTTTGGCCAGCAATTTCGTCTTCAGACGGTTCTTTCACCACCACCGCCTCGGAACTGGATGCTCCCATTGCTCTGCGGAAAGATGTAAAGGAGTGTACACAATATCCTCTTACTAATGTTGTCTTCTGTACTCACCTCAGTCCCTCCTATAGTAAGTTCACTTAGGCACTATCTACCACCACCATACTTACTTCCTATGAAGAAACTCTTTTGATATCTTGCTGTAAAGCGCTCATTGATGTGGAAATATCTGCCTTAGCATCACGAGGAATATAGACTCTTATTCCTGCTCCTTCTACGGGCAATGTTATTTGTTGTCGTTGGGTCTTTGCCATCAATTTTCTCCCTGATGGCACTAGGGGCGCTACAAAGCTCTTTTGGTTGCCAAAGGCTTCACCCAGACATATGATGTTGATTTCATTGACACTTTCTCTCCGCTGCCCGTATCAGTTCTATCCGGGTTCTCTTCACCGTCATGGTCAACCGACATTAGCAAATGGCTCAGGTTGGTGTCAAGAGTGCCTTTCTCTATGGTGACTTACATGAAGAGGTCTATATGGAGCAAAATCCTGGTTATGTTGCTCAGGGGGAGTCTCTGGTGTGCAAACTTCGAAATGCCAATTATGGTCTTAAACAAAGCCCCCGAGCATGGTTCGACATGTTCAGTCAGGTCGTCTCAACTATTGACTTCTCTAGAAGCAATGCTGATCACTCACACTTTATACGGAAGACCGACAAAGGACCGGTTGTTGTTGTCTATGTAGACGACATTCTTCGTACTGGAGACGACTCTTCTGAAATAGAGATAACAAAGAAACATCCTAGAGAACATTTTGTTACAAAAGATATATATTCTCTCAAATGCTTCTTGGGAATCGACATTGCGAGCCGCAGTGAAAACATTGTTCTCTCTTAAAAAAAATATGCCTAAATCTACTCAAAGAAACATGTCTTCTTAATACAAAGTCTACTTGTAATCATATGCCTATGAGCGCTGACAAACTTTGGGATGAGACATCTGCTCTTCTATAAGACGTTACTTGATACAAGCGTCTGGTTGGTAAACTCATCTATCTTACCCTAACTAGACTTGGCATCTCATAATCTATTGGAAGGGTCAGTCAATTAGTGCGGGCTCCCAGAGAGTGTCATTTGGAAACCGCTTCAAAAATATTAGAACACATCAAAGGCTTTGCGTGAAAAAAGACTATTTTTTCAAAAGAATAATCACTTACACATCAATGCATATTCTGGTGCGAGTTATGCAAGTTTTACGGTACCGTACTGCAATTAGACCGGCGATGCTCTATGGTTCTGAGTGTTTGGCAGTGAATTGTGTACGTCATCATGCGTCGTGGATCTTTTATTACTATGCATTTATTTATTGTCATGTATTTCTTTTCCCGCGCACCTGCTTTTATTTGAAGTTGTCCGGCTCGTCGGTTTGACCACCCAATGAGACTCTGAATAAAAAAGTATGGTAATTTAGGTAGTATCGAAGGAAAAGAAGAGCTTATAATTATTTAGGGACACATAAATTTAATTGGAAAAAGAATCTAAGGTCAATAAAATAATCCAAAGAAGCCAAGTAGGGAATTGTTTTTTTGGAAAGAGTTGCACATAATATTAGATTTTGAAGATAATTGGAAAACTCCCACTAAAGAAGAAAATCAGAAATAAATTTTGGAAAAAATGGAAATCAGATTAAAATTATTTGGCAAGAGGATTAAGGAGCCAATGCTATTTATTAAGCGTCTATCAAGGAAGAAGACAACCGGGAAAAGACAGGAAACGAAACCTTTGTTTCGTTTTCCCTGTTTGCCGAACGACGTTAGCGAATCAGGACCAAGCTCCAGCCGATGCAGAATCCTTCAGAAGCTTTCAGAGTTGACGTTGACGCCCTCGCTACCATCCAACGCGTGGGGTACGACCGACGATTGCCGTGGACTTCGTCGTCTTCGTCGACCTCGAGCGACGTTTCCGCGAGCACGACCTTCCAACGCCACCAATCCCGTCGCTATCTCGCACGACCGGACGTCGTCAACCTCGACACTCTCTTCCGACGGCCTGGCGTACGAGTCTCGCCGTCAACTTCGACTCCCCACTCCGGCTTGACGGTTTACTGTTCGAGATTGGTTTGCCGCAGGAGGTTTATTCTTTCCTTTGCGATCAGACTCTGGACAGACCATACCTTCTGCCGTGTCTTCCCGGTGTCCTTGCTTAAATCATTAGCACTAAATTTATGCATCCAATTAAATAATCTTTGAGCTTGCCCCTATGTTCGCAGTACTTTTATTGCCGCTTATTCATAAATTGTTACTTTTGATTTTTCTTGTGGATCTACGAATCTCACCGCGGTACGACTAGTGAAGCGCTTAAAGAACTTCTCCTCAAATAACAATTAACTGTCTTTGAAATTTCAACGTCAAGAGTGTGAATTCACGCGCAAAGTTTGATTTGGTCCCCCGGTCTATAACAAAATTAAATTTATCTCATAAAAAATATTTTATTCTCAGAAACCCTAGCTTTGGTTTACATCACCAATCATCTGAATTGTACTTCTAACATCTTCTCTACAATTGTTGCAACTCCAGTCTTATCTCTAATATATTCATTCCTAATTTTATCCATTTTCCTATATCCACACATCCATCTAAAGCATTTTCATCTCCGCAACTCCTATTTTTGCTTATGTGCGACAATTCATTGCCGAAAATTCACAATCGTAGAGCATTGCTAGTCTAATGACTTTGAAATTTTGATGAATCAAATTTTTTTTATTCGATGTAAAATTTAAATGCATATGTGTATATCTTATAAGTGTGGTCGACTGCAAGTATGACAATTATAGGGAATAAAGCATGTTTATATTAAGCTGAGACCGACTATGGCTTTAAGTTGAAAAGAGGATTGAACTGGGTGACTCTCGATGGCCGCATGCATGCCACGAACCACGATTTTTTGAGGCTGACTGGATTCTGATATAGGCACCCGCTTATGTTGAACCGTAAGAAGCCGACCCCTCTTCATTCTCTCACTACTGAGCTTCCTTCTCTCCCTTTCACTGTCGTACACCGTCAATTCCCGATCGACGCCCAAATCCAATTCTTTTTGAGACATCTTCTCAAATTCACAATAATCTTCTCCCTCTCACCTCTTTTTCGATTTTCTATTATTTTGAGCCTTGGATTTCTTAGGGCCGAAAACCTAGGTGGATTAAAAGCTCTGAATTACTGATTTCTCATCTTCCCCTCTAATTCTATGAAGTTTATGGGGCATATATGTTAATTTCCTCTTCTTTCTGTAGGAAGGCGGAAAACTCTAGCTTGTTTAAATGATTTCATGATCATGGATTTACTTCTTGTCATTAGTTCCTCCGTGTTATTGATGAATTCTAGTTGATATGTAGTTGTTTTGGCCATTTTATGTTAAATTGTTTTGGCCATTTTATGTTAAATTGTTTTTGAAGGCAACAAGCTTTGGCGTTTGTATGGACCCTGGCTTTGCTGTATTATATTTTAGAGAGCTGTTAGTGTGGATTATGAGCTGGCTCTATGTTTCTAAAATTTAATTTAGGATATTATTTTAACTAGATGTTGGTCTACTTGTGTGGACCGGCTGGTGGCCATTGAATATGTTAGAAATGGTGATAGAGGTGAAATATGTTGCTGAATTGAAGTTTAGATGGCCAAATCTGCCATGATTATTCTCTCTTTCACCACATGGGCTGGCTAATTATATAGAAAGAGGTGTTATTTGAAAGTATGCATTAGATTGGTAAGTTGATAGTTTTTAATCCATTTCAAACATTTTATATTATATGGCTGCAATTATTGTAACATGGAAGGGCTTTTTTTTCTTATTTTGGAGGGTTGCATATATGATTTTTGGAAAGAATACTTATGGTTTATTATGCTAGAATATTGGAGGCGGTAATTGTATTCATTTGGTCATGCTAATTTTAACTTTGGACAGATTATTTATGATTGATACACGCATCATCCTAAGGACATTAGTATCGTCTGTTCCGTGCAAATGTAAGTCGTATGAGAGCAAATATAAATGTTGGAGAAATGATATAAATTGCCAAACATATGATCTCCAAACCCATGGAATTTTAACCCCCAATGAATTGTGTAGAAAATGACATCCCGTAAAAGAAGAGATAACGACTCAAGGAAAGATAAATGGAAGTGTAAAATTGGGGCGGGTCTTACTTCTTTACTTGTATTTGATTTCAATATTAAATGCTTACATGTGTTACATGTGGCATAATTCCAAATGGATCACTGAACGAAATGAAATCAATAGTATGATCCATGGACATTAATGTTGATGAATAGTTAAAATAGATAAAAAAGGAAAATGTTATGAAAGGAAAAAATATGAATGATGCATCGATGCAAGGGCTTTGCTAAGAGTTAACCCAAATATAGGAGGTGAGGCGTGAATGCCCTCCCATTATGCTTGACTCATTTCTTGATTGGATTTCAGACTAGTTAATAGCCTGAATATTAAAACAATGTGAGCGTGTTATACAGTGACAATGAATGAATGTATGCTGCAATTTAGCCTTAAAATTGCCCAACAAATGAGGCTAAAAAAATAACGAATGAATGATATAACGATACGAATGATAACGTGAAAAGGTGAATAGAAATAGCTTCAATTGAGCACTTAACGCTTATTAAAGCAAGATCTCAAAGTATACTTTTAAGAAGAAAGATAATAATGAATATTATAATGATACCCTTTTGAAAATCTTTAATTTTCTTGTAGGTAATTAAAGAAGATAAGAATTCACTTATTACTAATCCTCTAGATAAATAAATTAATTTATGTTAAGGAAGAGGCGGCTCCCGACGCCAACAATAAACAGACGGCGGAGAAGAAAAAGCTCCAAATGGAGAAGAGGTATCGTCTCTGGGTGGAGATGACTATATCGATGTATGAAGTACTTAGTGCTCACCAGTGGAGTTGTAGGGACCTGGACTGCCCGCTTGAGAGCTTTCAGTTTTATTTTATGTAGTTTGTTCTCGTCTGTTTATGGTGTACATCTTCTAGATGTTGTTTAGATAGTTGTAAGTTAGTATGTTTGCATGTGATACAACTTTTATATGTTAGTTTTCCTAATTTAGAATGGACTAAACCTATTGCATTGTCTCAATCAAGCGTATGTATCAGTGCGAGTTTATTTGGTTCCCCCGCGAGTGTGCGTCAAATTTGGTTTGCGCGAATTCTCTTAAACCATCGATAGGTGGGCTAAATATGTTTGGATTTTCATTGTGCGAGCTAGGTCTTACTCTTGGCTTGTTCGAATCGGTCAGTTGCAAATTTGCATGCCCAACATATTTTCCTGGGTCGACGAATTTGACATTAAAAAGAGATTGTGGAGTAATTTAGTCTTTTTATCCTGTCAATCAAAATTTTCCCTATCCTATTAAAGGGATGAAACCGGTCATTAAGAACTTAATCAACGATTGCATTAATTCCTCTCCGAACATGAACAAGGGGAAACATGAGGCTTGCAGTTACTTCATCGTCCTCTCGCCTTTGTGCATAGCCAACGCCAGGAACTCTCCTTCTGATCTTCAGCCCCGGTGAAACGGGAAACCTCCGAGAAAAGACTGCGTTTGGTCTTCTTCCTTACTTCATTTTGTTGTCCAGGCGAGTTCGCCTGTTCGCCAGCCAACGTAGGGGTGTGTATCGGCCTTCTTCGCCGCTACGCTACATTATCTCAGCTCTTTCAGATCCTTCTCAAAATGGATGCTGAATGAAGGAAGCATGGTTATGTGCACATAAATCAAAATGGATTCTTGGGTCTGCCCTCTCTGATGTCTTTGGCTTTGATTTGAGGGCATGATTCCGCAGCAAACGTGACGGTATAGGGGGCCACTATTTCAGTGGTAATCTGTGAGCAGCCACTTTGTGCATTTATTGTCAAAGGTTCGGTCTTTCTCCTCTGAGAGAAGCCACTTTGTGCATAATGCCAAAGGTTAGGTCTGTTTCCAATCTTCCCCCGCCCATACCCCCAATGATTGGGGACTATATGGGTTCTGTTGTTGTTGTTGTTGTTGTTGTGTTTTCAGATCCTTCTCAAAGCCTTACCTAGTTATGCTCATGATGATCTTATCTAGCATAGGTCATAAATATTTTTGTTTGCAATTTATTGTTCACACTACAACAATGTTGGTGATCTATTAGTGCCACCTTTAATTTCTGACATTTGGTATCAGAGCACAACTTGAACATATTAATTTATTTCGTTAATTTCTAACATAGAAGACAAAACCTATTAATTAATTTAAGAATATCGATGCGATATGGAGTTGTGAAGTGCATTAATTTTAGGGTGCTGTGATTTTGATATTGATCACGTGGTTGACCCAATGATATTTACTGAAGCTGTTTCTAGACCTCAGACTGATTTGTGGTGGGATGCGATGTGAGATGAAATAGAGTATATTTTGAGAATTAGCTGAGTTACCTGAAGATTGTAGACCCATAGATTCTAAATGAGTATTTAAGACTAAGAAAGTTTTAAAGAAAAGGTCGGACAGTTTAAAGCTAGATTGATTGCTAAGGGATCACTCAGAGGGAAATGGTCGATTACCACAAAACATTGCCTCCTTTTTCCTCTAAAGACTTATTTCGAGTTATTATGACACTTGTAGCTCATAATGACTTGGAGCTGCGGATGCAATCTGAGTCACACCCGTGTCTTATTTTATTTCACTCATTTTTTTGGGGTGTTTGTAACACATGTATTAGCGGGCTTGCATTTTATTTTGCACACTTGTTACTACTTATTGGGGTGGTCTTAGAATAAGTCCCTGAATAAAAAGATCCGTCAAATTAGGTAAGATAATAATTAAGGCATGCTCGTCAAAATCCATATCAAGACGTATATTTAAAAAAAGAAATGAAAAAATAGAAGTTTAAAAATCTTGGTTTGTTTCCTTTCTCTTTTGGTCCCAATTAAAAGGTAAATCATCACCCTTTAACCGAGCTTGACAAAAAAAGAAATAAAATAAACCCCACCTCCGGTATTAATCGCCCCCTTTATTTTGAATAAATATCTCATTTCCAACTTTAATACCAATTAAAGCCCCATTTCCTATATTGCTTATTTACCTTTTTTTGGTCCCATGCTGCATTAAAAGCCTACATCCTCCTTCCTGAGGGACAGCTTTGGACAGATTCTAGAATAGGGAAACTGTTATGCGCACGCGCCATCTCATTTATTATTATTGTTTTTCGTTAAATGTCTTAGGGTTGATGTGAGCCCCCTCCCCCCTTTATAAGGAGGAGGTATGAGAGTGTTAGTTTCATCTTTGGATCATTAGGGATTTAGGCTCTCATTTGAGAGAGAGATCATTGGAGGAACCAACCTTCTTGATCTTGGCCGGACTTCGATCCGGATTGTATCCGTGTTATTCTTCGATTAATGCAACTTGCTTCTTGTTAGTAATATTTGGTCCGACCTGCCGCTCCGCCCGCTGACCTAGCCGCCGGAGTCTTGCTCTCAGCCGCGCACTTTCCCCGAACCGAGTCGCTACGGCCCGTGTGGTAGAAGACGCCAGATCGGCGTCCCGTTCGCTGTCGTTCGTCGTTCGTCCAGCCTGTGCGGTCGAAGACGCCAGTTCGGCGCCCCGTTCCCAGAGGCCAGATCGTTCGTCCAGCCTGATCGGCGTCCCGTTCGTGCGGTCGAAGACGCCAGATCGTTCGTCCAGCCTGATCGTCGCTCTGCCAGCGCTCCCAGACGCGTGCGCACTCCGCCAGCGCTCCCAGCCGCTTTCCTCCAGCGCTCCCAGCCCGTGCGTACTCCGCATTCCGCCAGCACTCCCCATCGCCACCCCCGACCCCCTGCGGGCCAGATCTGCCCCGTGCCAACCTCCAACTCGGAGCAATCGTCCTCCTATGCCAAAGAGCCGGATGGAAGCCCGCGTGGAAGCCCTCGAAAACTCTCTTGCCACCATCAACTCTCGTCTCGAGGCACAGAACGAGCAATTCACCTCGATTCTGACCATGCTCCAGAAATTGCAGCCCACCCAGCACTCCGACCCCTCTACCACCTCTGTTGTGGGATCCCCCAGCACCGTGCTTCCCGATGCTTCCGCAGCGATGGAAGTGCCTACTCCACCGTACCGTGGACCTGACATGCCTACCTTCAACGGGTCTGACCCCCTCGGGTGGATTGCCCGCGCCGAGCAGTTCTTCGACATTCACCAGACCGCGCCGACACAACGGGTCTCCACCGCAATCATCGGCATGGAAGGGTCAACCCTCCATTGGGTCCGTTGGCTCCGGCAGACCTCTCCCGACCTCACCTGGCCAGCTCTCTTTGAGGCCCTCATTCAGCGGTATGACGCCCGCTACTCTGGCCCCATGATCGAGCGACTTTGCGGGGTCCGTCACACTGGCTCCATTGACTCGTACATTGATGCCTTCATGGAATTAGTCACCCAAATCCCCGGTCTTCCCCCAGACCATTACTTGGGGTTCTTCATGAACGGCTTGCAACCCCACTTCCGCTCCCGTCTCCGCACTCTCCAACCATTAACGGTGCACCACGCCATTGACCTCGCCTCCTGGTGGAGGCAGAATTTCTCGGTACGTCCGGCGACATTCCTTCCCCATCACCTCCCTCTCAGCATCCCTCCTACACATATTTCTCGACCCATCCGAAACCTACACCTCCGCCACCTCCTCTGCGTCGGCCACCAATGATGGGTCCTTGCAACAACCGGCCTGTCCCTACCCACCGCCTCTCCAACCAGGAGTACAACGACTTACGAAGCAAGGGCCTGTGCTTCCGCTGCAAGCACCCCTACTCTCCTGGCCATGAGTGCTCCGTGAAGGAGTGTCGTGTCCTCATCGGCGACGACGTGGCCGCGCTCTCCGCCGCCGACTTCGACGCCCTGCTGCTCTCAGACGGATTACCGCACGACGCCCCGGGCACCTCGACGGCATCCCACTACTGACCGGCGGGCGGCGCTCCGACCTTGGGGACAAGGTCGCTTTTCTGATGGGATGTATTGTTACGCGCACGCGCCATCTCATTTATTATTACTGTTTTTCGTTAAATGTCTTAGGGATGATGTGAGCCCCCTCCCCCCTATATAAGGAGGAGGTATGGGAGTGTTAGTTTCATCTTTGGATCATTAGGGATTTAGGCTCTCATTTGAGAGAGAGATCATTGGAGGAACCAACCTTCTTGATCTTGGCCAGACTTCGATCCGGATTGTACCCGTGTTCTTCTTCGATTAATGCAACTTGCTTCTTGTTAGTAATAGAAACCCTTCCCTATTTTTGGAAGTCCAGCCCTATACGCCCGCGCCTCCTCATCTCGCTCCCAACCTCTCACCGATCATCCTCCTCACTCTAGCGCATCTGCCAGGAGCTTCGTTGGACCCTGACGGCCTCTACTTTGGGGACCTTCATTCATGTCGGCGAGATCTAGCTCGACGCCAAACACTCACATTGACCATTTCGCCGCCAACAAGCTCAGTTATCTCTAGATCTTTCATCGCCTCTGCCCTAATACTCCAGAGTCTCTCCACCGCCGTCTTCAGCCTCCGTGGGCGCTGGCGACCTAACATCTCCCACCTCTATCCATTTCGACCACCCCCCAACCTACCCCGAGCCTCAAACAGAAGAGGTTTTGTTCTTAATTTTTCTCCTCAATCCAACCGTATACCACCAGTGATACTAAGGAGTCTGATGTGGCATTCTTGCTCTGAAGGTATACCTCTTCTCATCCTCTCTCGCTCGTAATATGCCAGACTAGTAATATGCTTATTTTATTTGGTCTTAAAATTCAGAGCACGCTTGCCTTTAATTATCTTAGAATCATTTTGTCGTTAATTTGAAATCCTTTTGTTCATTTCTTAAACACTTGTGGATGACTTATTTCACGTTATTGATTACTATCAAATGTTGACATTTATACGTGTGTGTGAGTTTGAGATCAGTTATGATAATTACTCGAGAGAGTCTCTTTTATGCTACATATTTAAAAAAGAACTCAACTTTAATATTTTGAAACAATTTTGAGATTCTGGATTATATCAATTTGGTATCAAAGGGCTTTGATTCGCTCCTATCGCAAATCAAGCGATCCGGGTTTTTCAATTATTTATTTATTTATTTAAAGTTAAAAAAAGCTTCTTTTGTTAGATTCAAACCATTAGCCTTGAGAGTTTCTCGAATAACGATCAACGACCCTTGGAAATCCAACGTCTCGAGTGATTTCGCGCCTAAAAAAGATTTGGTTTGACACTCTCAACCTACATCAGTTTGGTATCAGAGCGTTGGGTTCACTCCTATCGTGAATCCGCCGATCCTTTATTCTAAATAAAATAAAATATTTAATTAAAAATAAATTTTATCTGAGTTTTAAATTAAAAAAAATCTGTTAATATCTTCATTAATATATATATATATATATGTATAAACATGCTTTATATTGAGTTAATTTTTTTATGTTTTTTCATCTCTTGTTAATAATAATAATAATAATAATGATAAAGTTTAAAAATAATTAATTATATCAAATATTTTAACTTGAATATTATCTCATTAAAATAGTTGATTATTAAAAAAACATAAAATTAAAAAAAAAAACTGTTTAAGTTATTTTTTAGTAGTTAAAATTTTCAATGGAAAATCACGCAGGTTTAGAAAATAATACGAAAGATTTAAATGCTCAAATAAAAAGATTATCAGAAATGGTAGCGTCTCTCGCTAATATAAAATACTCATGGCATGACGAACACATTAATCCTAAGCGCTTAGAGCACAAACAACCGAGTGATTTTGACGGACGTTTAGGACCTGAGGATTGTCAGGCCTGGTGTCATGATATGGAATGTTTTATGAGAACTAGTCAGATACACTTGAGTAGACAAGTAGAATTCTCAACCCATAAACTTAAGGGACCCGCATTAGCGTAGTGGAAACAGCTGGAACGAATGAGAGATAAGTTATGGCTACCCCACAGCACTACGTGGGATGATTTTAAAATGGTGCTGCGCAAGCACTATCTCTCCCCCGACTACCTCCTAACTATGTATTGTAGATTCCATAATTTGCAACAGAGAGGTTTAACGGTGGATGAGTACTCTTGTGAATTTTTAGTCCTTCAATCTAGATTAGATATTCTGGAGGTTGATAAAATGATTGTATCCCGTTACCTGCACGGGCTGCTCTACTCCATTAGGGTTCATAATTTACCTGAGATGAAATGATTGTATCCTGTTACCTGCACGGGCTACATTTCTATGTTTACCTACGTTATTAACGAAACAATTCATAATTTAGTGAATGAGACAAGTTGTCTTTTTAATGATTCAGGTGTCGAATAGTAAAATTTATGGACATAAGAAAATGTATCAAGTTACGATTAAAAGTTGCAAGCGAGAGGTTTCTCTACTTGCCTTACGTAAGACTGAAGCTGACGGTGACGGCTAAGAGGCGCAACCAAGTTAATAATTTTAATTCAAACCTGATTAAGCACAGACATGAATGATAATTGCATTAAACAGGAAACCTTACATAAGCGTGCGAAATTTTAATCACAAAATTAAACAAGTGTGAGCTAGCGAAAATTACCTCCCTCGAGGATGAGGGGAGAGGAATTTACACGTATGAATCGAGGTTTCGACGGCGCTTTAGGTTAGGGAAACCCTAAATCGGAAGGGGCCCTTAGTGTTCCCGCCAATTAGGGTGACGAACGACGCCGAGTAGCACTAAAACCTAGAGATTTGAACGATTATAATGGGAAAAAATTATGAATCACAACGTATACACCACTAGGGGCACAAAAATTCGCAAAGAGATTCAATTAAATATGATTGAAAGGGAAAGAGGAGACGCATACCCAAGGGAGTCGAATCCGGCCTCAAGGGGGCGATGGTAGGAAAACCCTAGATGGCCCTCTTCGCAAAACTCGGCCCAAGCGGACACAAGGAGGGCTGTCGGAGGAGGAGGTTGCGGCTGCCGGCATTTAGGGGAGGGGAGAAGAAAGAGTCTTGCTGCAGCCGGCCCTTTGGAGGAGTTCGGACGACCTCCTGGAGTGGAGAGGAGGGAGACGGCCCAAGCAGGAGCTGCTGGCTTGGGAAGGAGAAAGAGCTGGAGGAGGCGGTGGCTGGAGGAGGAGCGGCAGGCGGCGGCAGAAGGAGCAGAAGCGACAGGCTGCGTCGGCTCTGCACGCGGGAGACAGGATCGGCAGCGGAATCGAGAGGAGCGGCTGAGCGGATCGGGAGCCCTAGACCATGGGTTTAAATCGGGGATAAGGCTGGGTTGCGGTTAGCAAAATAGGGAAAATAAGTTTTTTTTTATTAAAACTTTGAGTTGTTATACACCAATTGTAGAGAACATGCGAGAAGCTCGATTAAGATGGTTCAGACATGTACATATGAGACTATTAGAGGCACCTGTTCGGCGTTGTGAGAGTTTAGTCACTAGACATGTTAAACGGGGGAGGGGTAGACCAAAAAAGACTTGGAATGAAACTATAAGGAAAGATATGATGTACTTAGGCATTAGTGAGGCTATGATTTAAGATAGGGCGCAATGGAGACAAAAGATCCATGTAGCCGACCCCACTATGGTGGGATAAAGGGTTGAGTGTTGTTTTGGGAATGGATTAACTAGCAAAGTATGGAATATTTAAATTAAAAAAAGAAGAAGAAAATTTCCCTCAAATTGATATATCAAACGCATTGATATCGCCGATGAAAGCAATAAAGAAGTAATGCGATGTTGTGAGGGAATTTTTGTCATGATTAAATGAATCTGTGTAGTGACGTGCAATTCGAATACAATCCCTGTGGTGTGTGACTTTTTAGAAGTATTTCTAGAAGAGTTACTAGCACCACCTACATAAAAAATTGAGTTCACCATTAATCTTGTGAAGGAGCTGCATAGCGGAAACACCATATTGCATGGCTCCCAAAGAATTGACAGAGTTGAAAAGTCAACTGCAAGAGTTATTAGATAATAATTTTATTCGACCAAGTATATCATCGTGGGGAGCCTTTGTGCTGTTTGTTAAAAAGAAAGATCTTTCATTACAATTATGTGTGGATTATCAGAAATTAAATAAGCTTACAATAAGGAATAAATATTAGCTACTTCATATCGATGACTTACTTGACCAATTAGTGGATGCAAATTGTTTTTTTTCTAAAATTGACCTAAAGTCAGACTATGACTAATTGAAAATTGTAGGAAAATGCCAAAATACTTGTATATATTTCACTTATCATAAGTACAAAGAGTGAGTACATATATATAGGAGAGAGGAGGAGAGAAATATTCCTATACACAATGTGGGACTAAAGAGGGAAGAATACATGGGCCCAAATATGGGCCCTCTATATGGGCTATTTCAACACTCCCCCGCAAGCTGGAGCGTACAGGTCGTAGGATCCAAGCTTGGACAGGCATTGATAGAAGAGAGTACTGGATAGGGCCTTTGTGAGGACATCCACCACTTGTTCTGTACCCGGAACATGTTTCAACTCTAGCTTCTTCATTTGAACTTTCTCCCGGATGAAATGGCAATCAACTTCAATGTGCTTTGTTCTTTCATGAAAAACTGGGTTCTTGGCAATGTGTAGAGCAGCTTGACTATCACACAAGAGGAGAGCTGGTGAAGGAAGTTTTACACCAAGGTCAGTCAGGAGGCTCTCAAGCCATGTGAGTTCAGAGACCACAGATGCCATTGCCCGGTATTCTGCTTCAGCTGAGGATCTCGCCACAACAACTTGCTTTTTACTTCGCCAGGTAATCAGGTGTCCTCCAAAGTAGGTGCAGAAACCACTTGTTGACCGTCGATCGTCCAGGGACCCAGCATAGTCAGCATCAGAGTATGCCACTAATCTTGGAGTTGATGATGATGTTTTATAAACCAGTCCCTGACCAGGGGCTGTTTTGAGATACCGAAGAATCCTTTCGACGGTCTGAAGGTGAGATTTTCGAGGGGAGTGCATGTATCTGCTGACCATACCCACGGCGAAGGAGATATCGGGTCTTGTTACCGTTAGGTAGATTAATTTTCCAACAAGGCGACGATAGTATTCTGGGTTTTGTAGTTGCAGGTCTGAGTCGGAAGCTTGAGCACACAGTTTGTGATTGACATCCATTGGGGTGTTTGTCGGTTTACAGCCTGAGTATCCTGCATCATGAAGGAGATCGAGACAGTATTTTCTCTGAGATAGGACTAGGCCATCTGGTCTTCTGGCAACCTCCAGACCAAGGAAGTAGTGAAGGTGACCCAGATCTTTAGTCTGAAATACAGAGCTAAGATGTCTTTTAACTGCCTGTATGCCTTCGCCGTCATCTCCAGTAATTATGATGTCATCCACATAAACCAGGAGAATAACTGTTCCCGTTGTCTTTTGGCGAGTGAACAAGGAGAAGTCTGCCGTGCTTCGAGTAAAGCCAATCTCCCGGAGAGCCTTGCTGAACTTGTCGAACCAGTTACGAGGTGATTGTTTGAGACCATAAAGAGACTGCAATAGTCGGCAGACCAGAGAGGACTCCCCCGTGGTCTCAAACCCGGGAGGTTGCTCCATGAAAACTGTTTCATGGAGATCGCCGTTAAGGAACGCATTCTTAATATCCAGCTGAAATAATGGCCACCGACGATGTACAGCTACGGAGATAAGCACACGAACAGTGTTGAGTTTAGCCACCGGAGAGAAGGTCTCTTCATAGTCGATACCCTGTTGTTGAGTGTAACCACGAGCAACCAAGCGAGCTTTCAGCCGGTCAATGGTTCCATCAGGAGCATGCTTGATAACGAAAACCCATTTACACCCAACGGGTTTCTGTCCTGGAGGACGGGGTACCAAAGTCCACGTCTTGTTAGCCCAAAGAGCAGCCATTTCTTCCTCTATGGCAGCGCGCCACCCAGGATGTTGTAGAGCCTCCTGCACAGAGTTAGGAATAGCAACTGTGGACAAAGAGGTAGCAAGTGTCTGGAGGTGGGGAGAGAGACGATGTAGAGAAACGTAGTTCGCCAATGGATGAGCAGTTGATTCGGGTACAGGATCAGCTAGACGCGGAGCACCCGAGGTTGAGGCCGACTGCGTAGGGGCAACGAAGGTGAGAGGGCGACGAGAGTAGACACGGATGAGAGGTGGCTTGGAGGGGGCAGGAGCAGGACTCAGGGATGGATGAGCCGGTGTGTGAACAGGAATGATAGGTCGGAGGACAGGTAGAGGGGTAGGTATTGGCGTAGGTGTGGATATAGGAGTAGGAAAAAATGGCAGATCTTCCCGAAAGGTAACATCTGGTGACACAGAGATTTTGCGAGTAGTCGGAGAATAACAGACGTAGCCCTTCTGTGTACGGGAGTAGCCTACGAAAATTTGCTTGGTCTCCCTGGGATCCAGCTTGTCCGTAGTCGGTCCCAGGATATGAACGTAGCACGTACACCCGAAGATTCGAGGTGTGAGGGGAAAGGCCGGAGTAGAAGGAAAGAGGAGGCTGAAAGGAGTGGCATTGTTGAGAATGGAGGATGGAAGACGGTTAATAAGAAAGCATGCCGTGGAAACCGCAAAGTTCCAGTAGGCTTTGGGAACGTTCATGTGAAGCATGAGAGAGCGGGCAACATCCAGTAAGTGTCGGTTCTTCCGTTCAGCCACACCATTTTGCTGTGGGGTGTAGGGACATGAAGTCTGGTGGATAATCCCGAATTCAGAGCATAAATTTGCAAACTCGTGGCTTGTGTATTCACGGGCATTATCGGTTCGTAGAGTTTTGATGGTGGTGGAGAATTGTGTGCGTGTTTCAAGAATAAACGCCCGAAAGACGCGAGGAAGCTCCGACCGATCTCGAAGTAAGTATAACCAAGTGACTCGTGAATAATCGTCAATAAACGTAAGAAAATATCGAAACCCAGAAATACTAGTAATTTTATAGGGTCCCCATATATCTGAATGTAATAGATCAAAATGAGCAGAGCTCCGAGTACAATGTGCGGGAAAAGAAGAACGCGGCTGTTTGCCCATAATACACGAATCACATTTAAAAACTGGAAAAGATACATCGGGAAGTGCCTTCTGGAGGACTGGGAGGGGAGGATGTCCAAGACGCTGATGCCACTCAGCAGAGGAGACCGAGGAGAGGATAGTGGGAGAGTCGTCGAGAAGGTAGAGCCCGTTACGCAGTCGCCCCTTACCAATGGTAGTCCGCGTCCGCCGATCCTGTATCAGAAAAGAAGAGGATGTAAATGTTAAGGAGCAATCCAGGTCCGAAGTAAGACGGCTAACAGAAAGTAAATTGAATGGGGATCCCGGAACATGAAGAGCCGAGCGGAGAGAGATGGATGGGCTAAGAGAGAGGTCAGCCGAGCCAGAGACCGGAACTGTCTCCCCATTGGCCACGGTGATACACTTCGGGTGAGGAGCATTCAAATACTGTGGTGGCTGTAGCGAGGTGATATGATGAGTAGCACCAGAGTCCACTATCCAGCGTGGACTCGTTGAGAGACAGGTTATACCTGAATTGGAGACGGAAGCGACTGAAGCAGGTGGGGACATCATCGCTTGAAGCTGTTGGAACTGTAGGCGGAGAGCATCAAGATCGGCTTTGGAGACCGAGGGGCTGTCATCAGCAACAGCAGCGGCAGTCGGACGAGGAGGATTCCCAGGCTTCCGATAGCAGGTCGTCTCAAAGTGGCCATCTCGCCCACAGAATGAACATTTTGGTCGAGCACGACCACCACGTCCCCTTCCCCGAGAGGCAAAACGTCCACCACGAGCTGAGGGAGGCACAGGGAGTAAGGGAGCGGGAGTGTGCTGAAGGAGGGCCGGTGAGGGAAGAGTAGGAGCCGCCATAGGTGCTGAGGTTTTGAGGAGCATGGAGCACACATCTGAGAGGGAAGGAGTGATGGTCGAGGCCAGAACCTGATTTCGGATGCTTTGCAAGTGTGGTGGAACACGGGCCATGATCATAGCAATGATGACGACTTCCTTCTGAGATCGTTGAGCGGCGTGATCATTGGTGGACGGTTGATGCTGGATCCAGGCCTCGGCCAGAGTCTTGGTGCGAGCAACGAAGGAGATCATGTCAGCAGCGCCATCCGTATCTAAAGCCTGGAGATCTGTGATGATGTCGTAGAGATGTTGAAGGCTATCTTTGCCCGAGTAGAGAGAGTGGAGCTCGTCCCACATTGCTTTAGCAGTCTCGTGATACATCACCATCTGGTATGATTCTCCATCCATCGAGTTGAGGAGCCAAGTCTGAACTCGGCCGTCATTACGGAGCCAGGTATCTGTAGCAGGGACAGGAGGCCCTTGGGTGAGATGACCCAGAAGTCCCTTGGAATGAAGAACTCGCCGGACCGAGTGAACCCATTGTATGAAGTTTCCTTTTCCGGAGAGGGAGATTGTGGTTATTCGCAGCTCATCACGGAGTTCTGGAGGCTGACCCAGGTTGTCAGGCTGAGGTGGAGCAGGAACCGTGGTGGAGTCAACGGAGGATCCCATTTATGAAGGAATTGGGACAAGTTGTTGAGAGGAGACTGGCAGGGAGGCCGCTGCTGCAGGAGATCGCTTCTGCTGGGAGAGCTGGCGACCAGGGAGCAGCGAGCAATCAGGGAGAAGGCGACTAAGGAGCAGCTAGCAAGAGATCGGCGGCGATCCGGAGGCCAGTAGTGATCAGGACAAGAAGCCCGAGCGATCAGAAGGAGAAGACGGCAGGGAGAAGGCGCATCGATCAGGAGGAGAAACCGCAGCGATCAGGAGGTCGGCAGGGAGCTCGGCAGGAGAAGCCGTAGCGATCAGGAAGGCCGCTGGATAGCTCACGAGACTGCTAGGTCGACTTGGCGGTTGAGGAGAAGTGGATCGCTGGAGGACTTGACGATCTGGGAGATGTCGGGTAGTTGAGGCTTGACGATCTGCGAGTAGAAGACCGCAGAAGATGAGCTGTCGAACTGCGATTACGAGGCCGCAGGAGAGGTCGGGCGAGCTGGAGGCAGAGCTCGCTGCGAGTAGAGGAAGAGCCCGCTGCGACTAGAGGAGGAAAACGAGCAGAGGTCGGCGGAGAGCGCGCGGTGAGCAGAGATCGCTGCTGGTTGCGGTTTGAGGAAAGCAGAGCTGGAGGAGGAGGGGCCCACTGGACCGGTGGAGAGAAAGTATAAGAAGGGAGGAGGAGGAGCAGATGCGGGAGAAGCTATTCTGCGAACTGGAAATAGGAAACCGCAGGGCTGCGGTCTAAGACAAGGGAGACCGCTCGGAAAAGTGAGACGGTCTGCGATCAGAAAATTGATGGACCGTTTGGCTTTGATACCATGTAGGAAAATGCCAAAATACTTGTATATATTTCACTTATCATAAGTACAAAGAGTGAGTACATATATATAGGAGAGAGGAGGAGAGAAATATTCCTATACACAATGTGGGACTAAAGAGGGAAGAATACATGGGCCCAAATATGGGCCCTCTATATGGGCTATTTCAACTAAAATTAATGAGAAAAGATATCCACAAAATGACCTTTAGTGACATCTATGAGTATTTTTAATTTGTAGTGATGCTCTTTGGTCTTACAAATGCTCCGGTGGTCTTCATGGATTTAATGAATCAAGTGTTTAATGATTTTCTTGATAAGTTTGTTATTGTATTTATCGACGACATCCATATATATTAAAAGGATATGAATGAATATGCAGAACCCTTGATGACCGTGTTGCAAACACTAAAAAAATCATGCATTGTATGCGAAGTTTTCAAAATGTGAATTTTGGGTGAATGAAGTCTCCTTATGTCATGTTGTTACTGAACATGAATTATCCATGGACCCGACGAAGTGGATGCAATTTTGAATTGGCCGAGATCGACCACTATAACAGAAATGAAAAGTTTTCTTGGTTTAGTGGGCTATTACAGGAAGTTCTTAAAGGATTTTTCGAAGATTGCCATATCACTTACTAAGTTAACTCGAAAGAAGGTTAATTTACTTGGAATGATGAATGTCAAAAGGCATTCATAGAATTGAAAGAGAGATTAACAACAACACAGGTGTTGGTAATGTGGTGCAACACTAAAGGTTTTCTAATTTATAATGACGCGTCTCTTAAAGGCCGTGAGTGTCTTGATTGCATATATTTCGAGACAATTGAAGAATTCCGAAAGAAATTACTATCTCATGATCTGAAATTGGTAGCAATTATGTTTGCATTAAAGATGTTGCGACATTATTTATAGGGTACTCAGTCTGAAATTTTTATTGATCATAAGAGTTTAAAATACATTTTCTCCCCGAAGGAAATAAATTTATGATAAAGGCGATTGTTAGAATTTATTTAATATTATGTGTTAGATATAAAATATCACCCAGGAAAAAATAATGTTGTAGCTGATGCCCTAAGCAAAAGAGCGTGACGTACATGATAGTGAATCTGACTGAGTAGAAACTGTTAATTCAAGAATTGCAGAAGTTAGAGATTCTTACATTTGCAATCACGTCCCAAACTCAAGGCTAACTCTACCAAATGATGATTGAGCACCAAATCAAGGAAAGAGTTAAAAATACATTTTCTCCCCGAAGGAAATAAATTTATGATAAAGGCGATTGTTAGAATTTATTTAATATTATGTGTTAGATATAAAATATCACCCAGGAAAAAATAATGTTGTAGCTGATGCCCTAAGCAAAAGAGCGTGACGTACATGATAGTGAATCTGACTGAGTAGAAACTGTTAATTCAAGAATTGCAGAAGTTAGAGATTCTTACATTTGCAATCCCGTCCCAAACTCAAGGCTAACTCTACCAAATGATGATTGAGCACCAAATCAAGGAAAGAGTTAAGAAAGCATTGGATAAAGATCCAATTTTTACTAAATTTCTTGAGAAGGTAAGAAATGACCAATCAACTAATTTTGTGAATAATCCTATTGATTCTGCCTTTTCATTGGGATTGGTTCTTGTTTGAATATCCTTACTCTATATTGAGCCATTAATGTATTAATCATATTTGATAAGAAATAAGAACGTCTATTTTGAGAATTCAAAGAATGAAAAAGGACTCAATCTCTTTTATTTCAATTTACTGTGAATATGCTCTTTTATCATGTAATTCTTCTGTTTTATTCACCTTAATTAGTTGAATTTTTGTTCATATTGCAATGAATTAAGATTGATGAGGAATTTGTCAATGATGTTAGAGCATGTACTTTTTCCGAGTGTTTCTTTATTTTCTATCGGTATCTATGGACTGATCACAAGTGGAAGCATGGTTAGAGCAATTATGTGTCTTGAGCTTCTAGTGAATTTGGTGAATATGAATCTTTTCGAATTTTCCGATATATTTGATAGTCGCAATTAAAAGGAGAAATTTTCTATGTGAAAATTAGTCATAATTCTTCTAGTGAATTTTGCTGAATAATTAGTCATAATTCTTCTATGTGAGAATAGAAAAAATCTAAAGAAATAAGAATTATGATCATTATATTAATAAATTTTTTTCATAAAATGAACATGAATTGAATTCATATGCAATCTTTCATGGTTATTTAAAAGGAAATCATGAGTTATTTATATGAATGAAAAATTATGTATCATTGTCATTAATACTTTTCGAGCACAAATACTTTATGAAGCGCATAATAGTATTCGATCCATTCTAGAAGAACGAAGAATCTATCAAGACCTAAAGCAATAGTTTTGGTGGCGTGGAAGGAAGAACGACATCATTAATTATATCGCCAAATGCCATACTTGTCAAGTTGCGAAGACAACATAAAAACCCAGGGGATATTTACAATCCTTGCCCTACACTGAATGAAAGTGAGATGATATAGCTATGGATTTTGTGATGTATTCCGCATCACTTTGTCACAAGACTACGAATGAGGAAAGTTGGTAATAATGACATACGAGTGATTATTGATCGTTTAACCGAAGTTGCACATTTTATTTCCATGAAGAAATATGGGCCAGTAGAAAGGTTGGTCGATCAATATATCGATGTTATTGTGAAATTACATGGAATTCCCCACACTATAATCTCTGATAGGGATATATGATCTATGTCTGATATCGAGAAGTTGATACAAAAAGTTGCAGATGAAATTGTTGTATAACAATGCTTTCCACCCATAAACCGATGGACAATTATTATGAACTATTCAGATGCTAGAAGATCTATTGAAAATGGTCGTTCCCGATCTTAGAGGATTGTGAGAGAAGTATCTATTCTTGGTGGAATTTTCTTATAATGATAGCTATCAAGCGAGTATAAGAATGACACCTTGTGAAGTATTATACGGACGGAGGTATTGAACTCCTATGAGCTGTATTGATGATGGCGAGCAAAAGCTATTTAAAAAGAAGGTGGCGAAGTTGCACTATAAGGTTTCAATCGTGCGAGAAAGGTTGAAAATTGCTCAAGATAGCCAACATAAGTATTGAGACATAAAAGAGTAGAGTTTAACGTGGTAGATATGGTGTGTCTAAAAATAAGACCTTTTAATGGAACTTCATGGCTTTGAAGAATTGGAAAGCCTAGCCGAAGATACATAGGACGATTTCTAATCACAGAAAGGATTGGAGAAGTGACATATCGCTTGGTGTTTTTTGATGATTTTCAAAATCTTTGTGATGTGTTTCACGTTACTTTTTTGAGGAAATATGTTATTGAAACAGATAAGATAGTTCCTTTTCTTAGGAAATATGTTACTGATTCAGATAAGATAGTTTCTTCAGAGCAGATTCAAATTGAATCTGCCTTATCAAGCTCAGCTGATCCATATAGAATTGTGTCGTGACAACAAGCAACTCTGAAATCGAGAAGTGATATTCTTTAAAGTCTGGTGAAAAAGCCACAATGTACGAAAAGTAACTTGGGAAAAAGAAAAAGTGATTAGAGACCTATTCCCCCATCTTTTTGATGCAGATACATTAAAAATTTCTACAGACAAAAAACATATAACAAGGGGTATATTGTGATGCGTCGGCGAGCGTGAAAAAGTAACTTTCATATTTAAAATTTTTAATGTGAAAATGTCGCAACTTTTAATAACAAAATATTATTAATACGAAGCCACCTAATGATGAAAGAATCCAGTGAAAGTGCACTTTGAAATTTCGGCGATTCAAATTTTTTTAATGTTTTATTTTAGGTTCTCCGTTTTCATAATTTTATCCGATTTATAACTTAAATGCATATATGTGTATATCTTATAAGTGTGGCCTGCTGCAAGTATGATAATAATGAGGAATAAAGTTAGTTCGAGTTCTTTGCGAATTCCCTTTTTTCATTTTCCCTATTAGTCCAAAAGTGCCTTTTTTTTCTCTCCTTACTCTACTAATTCAGGTTAAGGCGAGCGACACATTCCTAGATCTGGCCTCTCGCTTTGCTCAAGCGACTTCGTACCTTCTCTTTTCGTGGATCTAGGACCCCGGTGAAGTTGTTGAGATTGGATTAAATTAAGCTGGGATAGACTGTGGCTGTATATTGAAAAGATGATTGAACTGGTTGAGTCCCGATATCCGCATGTATGCCACGAGCCATGGTTATTCGAGTCCGACTGGATCCCAATAGAGGTAGCCGCTTATATCGAACCATAAGAAGCCGACCCATCTTCATTGTCTCGCTATCGAGCTTCCTTCTCCCCCTCTCACTTCCGCTCACCGCCGACACCCGAGTGACACCTAAATCATTTCTGTTTGAGGGATCTTCTCAAACTCACAGTAACCTCTCTATCTCAATATGCTACAAAAGGTGATATAGGTGAAATATGTTACTGCATTGAAGTTTAAATGGCCAAAGCTTCCATTATTCTCTCTTTTTATCATATGGGCCGGCTAATTATATAGAAAGAAGTGGTATTTGAAAGTCTGCATTAGATTGGCAAGTTGATAGCTATTCATCCATTTCAGATTTTTATATTATATGACAGCAGTTATTGTAAGATCGGAAAGAGATGTTTTTCTTATTTTGGAGGGTTGCATATATGATTTTTGAAACCTATAATCTCCAGACCTGTGGAATTCTTGTTGGAATATTTTTCTTATATTCCTATGATAATGTATAATTTTCGATTTTTATAAAACTCTTATAAAAGATAATGACAGATTTGTAAAAACAGGATTTTAATGAAAACTTTCAGTTTAAAATCAGAGGGGTGAGAAATAAAAGAAATCAGAACAATATATATAGTTTAGATTAGAATCGAGCCTGGGTAAGGCGTGTGGTCACTGCCTTAAAGAAGTTGCACCACTCTCCGACATGGCTTTCAACTGATGCTCACTCCTCCAAGGTACAACACCCGGCTAGATCCCGAAAGCTCTGATGTGCGCGGACACCGAAGAAGCACAGAGCACCCGAACTCCCACTTGATGAAGCAAATGTAAAGAAAAAGGAATCACAGAAATGGTCGTAAGAACGAGAGAGAGAGAGATTTCCGAAAACGCAAACCGTAAATGAAGAAACGATTCAGAAAATCTCCTATATAGGAGTCTCGGAAAATACCATGTAATTAATTTCAACGTTTATAGTTGGTAGGCGATAATCGTGCATATAAACGTGGAAGATTTCCAACGTAAAAGAGTAATGGCGAGAAAACCGCGTAAAAGGAACGGTTAGAAAATCACGCGTAATAATTGTGAAGAGAAGGCGCAAAACGACAGGCCGCGTCGAAATTATATCGACGCAAGTCGACGCTGCGTTGAGTTCTTGTCGACGCAGGTCCACCCGAAGGAGAACTTGTCGACGCAAGCGTTGAGAACTAATCGACGCAAGGAGGTTTCTTCGAGTTCTACTCGACGCAACTCCAGTTGACGCAAGTCGGGTGCGTCGAATTCCATTCGACGTAACTCCAACTGCAGGCGATCTTGTCGACGCCACTTCGAAATCTATTCGACGCATCTCCGACTTCTATTCGACGCAGCTCCGACTTCTATTCGACGCAGCTCCGACTTCTATTCGACGCAACTCCGAATAAAACCACTGAAACTATTTGTACAAAATTACAATTCAATTCAATTATTCCCCAAATCCCAAATCTGAAATCCGAATCCGGTCCGGTGCGGTGCGCGCGTGTGGTTCATTGATCCTCCTTATGTTTCTTTGAATAAATAAGAAAGAGTGAAAACATTTATATACTCAGAAACTAGATTGGAGAATGGCAAGGTGAGACTAAAGAGTTCATCCTTTCCTTCATGAAAGGTTCCCTCCAAATATTTGGATTCCCTCCATTTGATTTTGAAGCTTTTCATCAATTATGAGGAGCCAAACACCAAACACCATACTAGGCTCCAATAAAATATTATAAATTAATGTTTTAAAAATACAAAATTTCTAACAATTCTGACCCTGTTTTATTTTGTTGAAAATGACATAGCATAGAGGAAGGGAAAATGATTCAAGGAAGGATAAAGGGAAGTGTAAAATTGGGGTGAGTTCTTACTTCTTTACTTTTATTTGATTTCAATATTAAATGCTTACTTGTGTCACACGTGGTATATTCCAATTGGACCACTAAACGAAATGAAATCAAGTATATAATCCACATTAATGTGAATGAATAGATAGAAATGGAAAATGTTATGAAAGAAAAAGATACTAATGATGCATCAATGTAAGGGCTTTGTTAAGGGCTAACCCAAATAAAGAAGGTGGGGTTTGAATGTCCTCCCATTATGCTTGACTCTTGTCCTGATTGAACTTCAGACTAGTTCATAGCCTGAATATGAAAACATTGTGAACATGTTATTCAAAAGACACATAATGAATGAATGATGCAATTTATTTTTAACATTACCCAACAAAGGAAGCTGAAAATACAATGAAGAATGACAATGTGATAATAATGTAAAAATGTACATAGAAAATGATTCAATTGAGCTCTTAACACTTTCTAGGAAAGCAAAAGCTGAAAGTAATTTTTAAGAAGCAATATAATAATGAAAATAATAATGATACTCAGCCATTGTTCTTATAAATTATTGCAAATCCTTATTTCTCCTGTAGGTAATTAAGAAAGTTAAGAATTTACTTAGTCCTTTGACTAATCCTTTAAATAAATAAATTAATATAGGTGAAGGAAGAGGCGGCTCCCGATGCCAACCGTAAATAGATGACGTAGAAGAAACGACTCCAAATAAAGAAGTACTTGATCCTTAACTGAGAGAGTTGTAGGCCCGTACTGCTTGCATGAGAGTTTTCTATTTTATTTTATGCAGTTTGTTTTCGTCTGTTTATAATGTACATATTCTAGATGTTGGTTAGATGCAAGGTAGTATGTTTGCATATGATACAACTTTTGTAAGCCCTAACTTTTGTGTATTATATAGAAAGGGCTTTTGGTGTTGTTTAAATTGTTGTATCTCAAATGAAATGAAAAGTTCTATTTTGTATTGCATTTTCTTTTAGTCCTTTGTCATGAAATGAATATTTCTATCTTAATGCACGCTGAATGTTCTTACCATGCGCCTTTTAATGATGAATGAAATGAATATGAATAATTGTGGGGGTAGGCGATAAAGGGGGCGTTACAAAAACAATCATGGATAATTATGAGGGTACTGTCCTTCCAAGCGGGGAAAGAGGATTCCTACTTGTCTGTTTTCTTAGTTGAAGAAATGATTGTAATATAGTCCGTAGTACAAGAGACTAGAATAAATATCTAACGATGTAGAATCTTCTTGATAGATATGACAAATTCATTCTCTATATTATCATTAGGATCAATTATAACGTGCCACACACTCATATTTCGAAATGAAACATCAGAACAAATAATGTCACAGTCGAACTACCAGAATGTTCTATAAAATACAAATCCAAGCCTTAAGCAATTTTAAGCTGAAGTATTAAGTATTTTAAGCATTAATTTTAAGTAAAATAATCTTTTTGATTAAAAAACTACTTATTTAGGTTGCAGCTTTCATTGTCCAAACCACCTAAGTACATTTTGTCTTATCCCATCTTTGATTGATATCACTCCAACCATCATCCTCCTCATCATCTTAGTGTATGTGAGAATCTATGGGTGTCTTCATGGGTCACTTTGCGTCAATCAAACCCCCTCCATGCTTTGTACTCATTGATGTAGCGACTTCTTTCATTGTCCAAACCACCTAACTGTAATTATTTTATCTTATCTTTGATAGATATTATTCTAACTATCATCCTCATCCTGCCAAGAAAAAACCATCATCCTCATCCTCATCGTTAGTGTATGCATGAATTAATGGAGGCTCTTCATCGTTTGCTTGGAGTCAATACCATCCCTGGCCACCATGGCCCAATCGCTGCTCTGAAATATTGATTCCTTAATTTTCCTGCCTATTTTTTGGTCTACCCATCTTGATTCTCATTTCTGTCGCTATTAACTTTGATTTTTTAGTATCAAATACCTGAAAACATTAACATCATCTATCTAATTGCTGTTTCATGAAATTTATTCAAATAACTGAGACATCATATTATCATAGTCTTAGATTATCACACTTCACACCTACACTTCACTTTAAGTTCTAATGATGATTTATAATTGTTAGTAACACACCTATATATACCAAATATTTGTATACCTATTTCTGTTGAGAATAAAGAAATCATGTTGTTGTGTGCACTTTTATAAGATCCTAGGTCTCCCCACCTGCAACCAATTGATTTTATGGTGGATGCTTAGGTTCTATTAGCTACATTGATTCCCCATTCAATGATTTTGTGATCCAACATAAAGAAAACCCGTGCTTGCAGCTTATCAAAATATTTCGACTTTTGAAAAGAAACTTCTGGAGCAAGAGTTACTACTATTGGTACAATTAATAGAGAAAGGATAATTGGTCAACAAAGTTTTCTTGTTGACCTAGTTGAATCGAAGCTCGAGGAGAGATATTGCTACCTGAGTAGGTGAGATTTGTGTTAGAGGCAAGGATGTTGATGTTGGATGTCAAATACATGTCAATTTGGGTTTTACATGTTGGGGATATTTCAAATATCAGGTTTCACTATTTAATTATATGTATAATTATATAAAACTGTAATCATATTTTCTTAAATTACATATTTATTTATTAATATTTAAAAATTTAACTTCTAAATCTACCATACTAATGTACACCTTCTATGTTGCACACGTAAGAACTGTCTTAACATTAAATTTATGGGCTTAAGGTTGAAAAATCAACTAAAGAGATCAAGAGAATCCAAGCTAGTAAAGAGAATATAAACCCAGTACTTTTGTAAACCTGCAGAACATAACAACAAACATCGAAACATAATATCCAGGTTGCTAGCACAGAAATACTAATAAAGCTCTAAATTCATGGTAGCAATATAGTAAGCACAATTGTATTAATCATTCATAACAGAACAACATAAGTAACATATGTAAAACCGACTAAGCGTAATCGAGAGATTAAGAGAATAGCTATTTTAGCCAGCCATGACCAATACAACAATATAGTGGCAAAAGTACTGCAACAAAACACAGATAGATGAGACTACGTCAATACTAGTTCAGTCAAAGTGAAAGTCTACTAAAGAATTGGAGAACCACCATGGCCATAACAGTAGCAAATGTACTAGAATAAAGATAAATAAATAACAAAAATACTGACCAGCAGATTGCATTGAAGTGAAGAACATAAATATTGAACTTGTAGCAGAACAACAAATAGGGCAAAAGAGGTAACAACAAAAAATTGGAACTTACATCTTAGGCGCCACCATGGACACAAAGCTCAACCAACATAGAGAAAAGTTCACGAAGAACTTAAAGGTAAAAACTTAGTTAAGTGAGAAAGAACAGTCATCGAGATCATAACGATAGGGGAAGTAAACCCTCTAGGAAAAATCAATGTCTTCAAGGCTCCATTTTGTAAATCAAAGGGTCGAATGTTAACAACACAAGAAGAGATACAATATAGAGAATAAATCTTCACAGAGGAAGACGCCATAAAGAAGAAGAGAGACCGACATCGACATTTTTCTTAAAGCCATGAGAAGTGGAGAAGAACACAACATAGAGGAGTGAAATGAGTGTGTTGGGTCAGGCTGGGTAGATTAGGTTTATTTATGTATAATATACTTGGAGATTTTGAAATACTGATCGATATTTCACTATATCGCATTAGCAGATATAACAGGAAAACCGGATATATTTGCTGATATATTGAAAATAGATTTATAGGTAAAATAAATCGGTGTTGTTATTTCCTCGTTGAAACATTTATCGGTCGACATTTGGGCTATGTCGGACAATATCATCTAATTTATCATCTTTCTTCTTTGCAAAAATGCAAGGTAAGGTTTGCCTACATTTCACCCTTGTGGTTGGTCCCTTCCCCGGCCCCTCGCTCCGCGGGGATACCTTGTGCACGGAGCTGCCCTTTGCCCTGCTTTGCCAATTTACTATTATTTTTTGATTCAAAATTATTTTAGCGTATGTAGGTGAACGTTTACAGACATTATTCATTGGTTGTCTTTTGCCAACATCTTTAATAAAATTAACTTTCCAATCTTCTCTAACATTTGTTGGTGTATACTACATATAGGTATTTGGTGAACCTAAATGGAAGCTGGAGATGATTTTACTGTATCTTGGTAAATACTGCAAGAAGGTAAGCTGGCTTTATTTGATTAAATCAAATATATTATGGTGGAATTATCATATAAAGAAATCCTATTTGAAGAAATGAAGCTTAGCCCTTGTGGTATCTTTTATAGAAGGGTTCTTTTTGATGCTTAGATGAGATATATTGTCAGAATGATTGTTGGTTCCCTTTCGAATGATCTATTGGTTTTTGTTGTTTTGCTATTCCTTGTATTATGTTTTTTTTTGGTTTGGTATTCCAACAAGATGAATGTTACATTTTAAAAGTAAGCCTGCTATGTTATGTTTTTCATGTACAATTTTATAGAGAACTTGAGCTTTTGAACCGCCAAATCAGATTTCAAGCAATTGTATTTGGCATCGACAAGAAATTAGTTTCATCTGTGAATAATTGTCTCAAACATAAACTGATTGTTGTAGTCTATTTATGATAGAAAATTCTATAAAATAAGATTAATGTCGTAAGATGTAAATCGCTTAGATAATGGCCGAGAGTCTCCTCCTTTATATATAGGAGAGACAAAGAGCTACAAGAAAAAGGAAACAAACATAAACCTAATTACACGACATTCAACACTCTCCCTCAAGTTGGGCTTGTGATGTCTGTCAAACCCAACTTGGACATAATGCTTTCAAAAGCTCAAAAACTCAACCCCTTGGTGAGGACGTCTGTCAGCTATTGATCTGATGGGACAAATGGAGTACTCACAGCTCCAGTCATTATGTTCACCTTGATGAAATGACGATCGACTTCATGTTTAGTGTGATCATGCTGAACTGGATTGTGCGCGATACTAATAGCCGCCTTGTTATCACAGTAGAGTCGGATGGGACCCTCGCCTTGAATCCCAAGATCAGACATAAGGCACCGAATCCACATTCCTTCACATATTCCATAGGCAATAGCTCTGAATCCGGCTTCTGTACTGGATCTGACAACCACTTGTTGTTTTTTACTTCTCCAGGTTACCAAATTTCCCCTAACTAAATATCCAGAAGTAGATCTACGGTCATCAACTGACCCCGCCCAGTCGGCATCTGTGAAGATTTCAATGGTTACATCTTTGTTCGGAGTAAACAAGATGCTATAAGATACTGAAGAATCCGGTGGGCAACATCCAAATGGTGAGATTTAGGTGAATGCATGTATTGACTAATAACTCCAACAACATAAGAGTTATTAGGGCGAGTATATGATATGTAGATGAGCCTCCCTACAAGGCGTTGAAACCCATTGATATCTGCAACGACTTCTCCACCCCTCCCCAATTTGTGGTTAACTTCGATAGGGGTGTCTGCATGTCTACACCCACTCATTTTTGTTATTTGCAGCAAGTCAAGGATGTACTTACTCTGGGAGATAAAGATGCCATACCTGGATCTAGTAACTTCAATGTCAAGGATGTCATCATGGCTCTTTGGAACCTTCCAAACCAAGTCCTCAGAGATTGTTTAAGGCCATGTAAAGCCTTCTTCAATCTGTATACCTTCCCTTCAGATCCCTCAGAAACAAGACCCGGAGGTAAAAACATATAAACTTCCTCTTCCAAATCCCCATGGAGGAAGGCATTCTTCACGTCCAACTGGCTGAGGCTCTTCCCTTTGCAGGGCGCACAAGAGAGCAAAATTATGATTGAATTCATCTTTGCTACGAGAGCAAAGGTTTCTTGATAGTCTATTCCAGTCGTCCGTGTGTATCCTCTGGAAACCAACCTAGCCTTGTAACGATCCACAATGCTTTGGGAGTTTTGTTTTACTGAAAAAATCCATTTTCATCCAACCACAGTCTTCCCCTGAGAAAGAAAAACAAGGTCCCATGTGTAATTCTTCTCAAAAGCCATCATCTCTTCCAGCATAGCTTCTTTCCACTTTGGATCCCCCAAAGTTTCCTGCCACGAGGTAAGGATGGATATGGAAGACAAAGAAGTAAAAAAGGCTCTATGCAAGGATGAGAAAGAGTCATAAGTCACATAATGAGACAATGGATGACAAGTGGAGGCACGGTTATCTTGGAGACCAGTAGGCGGGTCAGGCGCTAGCTTTGGTATAATGTGCGTGTCCGGATTGTTTGTACCCCTTCGACGACGAGTATACACCTGCAGAGGAGGAGTAAGGCGAGGGGGAAATGCAGGAGGCACCAGAAGGAAGAACAGGCGGATAGGGAGGAGAAATAGGTAGAGGAATATAGGGAGAGCTTATTTCCATGGTACCAGACTCCCCCTGAAGTGAGCTCCCATAATAAGACGTGGATTCATGGAACATGACATCCATGGAGACAAAAGTCTTACGTGTTACAGGATGAAAACACTTATACCCTTTTGAGTAGGAGAGTAGCCAATGAAAACACACTGAAGTGCCCGGGGATCAAGCTTGGATGTGTGGTGCACATGGACATAACACACACACCCAAAGATACGCGGAGGGATCTCAGTAGGCGTAATTTTGAGTGCTTCCAACGAGGTTTTATGGTGAAGGATACGGGTTGGTAAGCGATTAATAAGATGCGCCGCCGTAAGAACAGCGCCCCCAATAATATTTGTGAAGGTGCATCTTAAGTAAGAGGCATCGAGCAACCTCAAGAAGGTGCCGATTTTTACGCTCAGCGACCCCATTCTGTGCAGGAGTGTAGACACAGGACGTTTGGTGGATGATACCAAAGTCAGAAAGGTATCGCTCAAAGTGAGAGTCCATGTACTCTCGTCCATTATCGCTGCACAATACTTTAACAGTGGCCTGGAACTGAGTAACGATCATTTGATGAAAGCGTTGAAACAGAGAAAAAATCTCAGATTTGGATTTCATGAGGTACATCCAAGTGCAACGAGAAAAACAATCTATAAACGTGACAAACCATTTATAACCAGAAATAGAAGCATGCGGGGATGGTCCCCAAACATCATAATGAATAACCGTAAAAGGAGTATCACTAGGATGGGAGAACTGAGGAAGAGAGGCACGTTTGTGCTTACTTAGTTCACACACATCACAAGTAAAATCTTTAAACACAGAGTTCGACATAGTTGGAAATAAAAGTTTCATAACAGAGGGAGAGGGATGTCCTAGGCGACTGTGCCAGAAATCCAAATTAGGAGAGGATACCATATGAAGAGCACGAGGAGGAGCCGAGCTGGAGGGGTCAAATAGGTACAGTCCATCACACAGGCTACCAGAGCCAATCACCGTCCCCGTCTTCAGATCCTGAAAAATACATGAAGAGGGAAAAAAGTCACGGAACAATTCATAGAATGAGTCAGGTGACTAATAGACAGAAGGATTCGACTAAACTTAGGAACGTGAAGCACGAACGAGAGAGTGAGATAGCAGCAGGGAATGGTTCCCTTCCCCGCGATTGAGAAAAAAGAACCATCAGCGACACTCACTTTATCGCGACCAGACAAGGGAGAGTAAGAGAGAAAACCTAAAGAAGAGCCAATCATTTGATCGGTGGCTCCGCTATCAATGATCCACTGAGTGGGGAAATGGCTGGTGGCAGATTGAGCACCTGGGGGTCACTGATGGGCATAAGAGGAGGACGAAGTAGAGGGCTCGGAAGGTTGGCCGCGCATTATACGTCGGAAGGCCAGAATCTCATCCGAAGAGATAACAAAGGTAGCAGCAGGAGGAATATCTTCCGAAGCTTCTGAGAGATGAGCAGAGCGTGACAGAGGAGGACGACCAGAAGAGCGACCATTGCCACGACCACCACGAGAAGCAGGACCCCCTGGGAAGGCGGAAAGCCATGGAGATTAAAGCAGGTGTCCTTGGTATGACGAGCCTTCCCGCAATAATCACACATCAGATGATCTTTCTTACCAGAGCGGCGCTTGTTGTCACGAGAGGGACAGCCACTAGGGCCAAAGTGAGCTGCAAGAGCAGAGCTCTCTGCGGCGGAGTCGGGATGTCGAGTCTGACGGCGATCAAATTCCTGCTGAACAAGGTTGAAAACTTCCGGTAGAGAGGGAAGATGAGACCTCCCAAGAATCTGGACACTAATAGGATCAAAATTACGATGTAGACCATGAAGAAACTCAAAGATCCGGTTGCATTCTTCCCGAGCCCGAACTAGAACTTCATCTTCAGGGGATACTAGAGTGAGAACATCAAAATGATCATACTCTTTGTAGAGCTGAGAAAACTCCAGGTAATATGAGGAAGGAGAACGGTCTCCCTGCCGCAAGAGGAAAATCCGTCGACGAAGCTGAAAAATATGAGCAACATTTCCACGACATGAATAAGTAACCTCAACGCGCTTCCAAATATCTGCTGCAGTGTTCAGAAAGAGGTAATTACGAGCTATGCATTCCTGCATAGAGTTAAGAAGCCAGGACATCACCAGGGAGTTTTTCGACTCCCATTGAGACCACTCAGGAGAAGCATGAGCAGGAGCCTTCGTAGTGCCGGTAACATATCCAAACATACGGCGACTCTTCAGGGCAAGAGTAATTGAACGAGCCCACGGGAGATAGTTCGCACCATCAAGCTTCATGGTAGTAATTTAAGGAGATCCATGGTCATGGTGAGCACGGCCGGAGCCCAAGGTCGACATCGGACTCAACACGTCCACCAGAGGACATATTCAGAGAGTCAACACTCCCTTCCATTGCAACCCGATGATAGAAACCACGAAAAAACAGCAGCCCTAGTAACTTCTCATAGAAAGAGAAGAGCACAGATGAACCCAACAGAGAAGCCGAGCCAGGAGCACAGGAGAGGAAATTCGCACTGTAGTGAGGGCATCACCTCAAGAAAAGAAGAAACCGGATGCAAGGAAGAGGCCGTTACTATTGCGTACCTCCTGCGCCCAGAAACGAAATAGCGGACGGAAACGGAAACTGCGACGGAAGCTGGCGGGCGGAAGCTTTGACGGGAACCTGCGACGAACGCTTGCGGAACCTGCGACGGAAGAAGAGAACCTGCGACGGGAAGCTGGCGGACGCAGAAGACTGGCGGGAGCTGCTACGGGAGACAGGCAGAAGAGGAGCGTCGAGAGAAAACGACGAGAGCGATTAGGGCTCTCACGCCTCCGATACCATGTCGTAAGATCTAAATCGCATAGATAATAACCGAGAGTCTCCTCCTTTATATATAGGAGAGACAAAGAGCTACAAGAAAAAGGAAACAAACATAAACCTAATTACAGGACATTCAACAATTAATAATCAAACAAATCCTAAACTACTGAAAAATAACTTTTTATGAGGGATATTAAAGATTAATTAAAGAAATAGAATAATAACTTAACAAAAATCCAGTTACGATTCTATAATGGTTTATTGACCACAGATGTTGGAGTATGTGCAAGTTTGTGAGAATTGACCTCCAACTGTCGACACTTGTATATGAATAATGAGATCAAAGGCTAGAATCAAAATAACCCTCATAATTTGATCTATTTTTTGAAAGTTTTGAACATCCTTAAATGATTATGTTGGGTTTATTAAAAAATAAGGAGATCATTCTCGCATTACTCGTTCTCGATGAACCCTAAAATGCTTTTACTCATTTAAGATTTTTTTTAAAGAATTTCTGAAGCTCATCACGGACTTCAGGGAGGGGGGAGGGGGGTTGCAGCACGGGCAGGAAGCGAGGAGCATCAGTCAAATCCATGAAGGACGAAATACACAAAGGATGCGTTCTCGCGCAACTTGGAGGACTGCGGACAAGCAGACTAGCTCGACTGGGGCGAGCAACAACGGCTAGCAGGAGCACTTGCAGAAGAGCACGCGCAGAAAGAGCAGAGGAGGCCGATGGTCAGACTTCCGCGGTCAATCTTCTGCGGTTAGAGAGAAGAACCCTGCAGGCAGGCATGGGAAGGACTGTTGCGAATAGGCAGAAGACAAACTCTGGAACACAGGAGCTCTGGCGGGTAGGAACACTTCCAAGAGGAAGAACAGGCGGCATGGCTAACAGGAGCGGCGAGCAGGAGGCCTGATGGGCAGGGGATCGTGCGGTTAGACGCTCGTGGAAAAGAGCTCACAGATTTGTTCGACGAGAAAGCGCAACTGGAAAGAGCTCGCGCGAGATCGGCGAGCAGGTGCTGCGAGAAGTCTCGGCGACCAGGAGCTGTGGGCAGATGGCTTGATTGGCAGGACTAGCGGCAGACGCACTGGGCGATCAAACAACATGCGGCAAGGTGCGCAAGGATCTGTGAGCAGAATATACAACCCGGAGGAGTTGGGCGATCGGTAAGCAACGACGGCCAAGAGAGGAGCTGAAGAAGCTCGACAGGGGAGGAAAACGGCGGTCAGCAAGACTAGTGCGACAAGACTAGTGAGACTGCGGAGGCAACAGTCAGTTGGTGTAACACCCCAACTTAGTTTATCAACAAATCAGTAGTCCGGCCGGGCCCCGTGATAAGAAGTAAACTAAGTAACAGTATTTAAATTGATACATAGCAGACATAGATGAAAAATGCTAAAAGAGTACCTACAGCGGAAATAATAAAAGAAAACTACGGGTAAAAGTGTACTCAGAATCTGGTTTCACAGAGCCACTAGAATTGATAAGAGTCAAAACACTGGAAATACTGAAATCTTAAACATAGTCTGATACAAAGAAACATCAGGCAAATTCTGATACTTGCCCAATATTACAAAGTAGTGCTGGAAAGAAAACTTCTAAATGAAAACAAACTAAACGAGGAACATCGGCAACCGCGCTCATCCTAAGCGCAACACCCCACCTGTGACCCCTGAAATAAAAAGCCCAAAAATGGGTCAGCCCAACTGGAGAGCAAGAAAAACCATTTCTCCTAGGGACACTAAATAATAATAATTGTAGAAACATGAGTGCATGCCAAAAACAGAAATAATTACTTTGTACCATATAATTAATTTTATTTTATTAATACGCATGGTTTTCTATCAAAATGCTGCACACATAAATGACTATTCTATTGTAATTTAATCATGTATTTCTATTCAACTCGTACAAATATTAATTTCAAGGGATTTCTAGACTGCGACGTACACTTAAATTTTGACGCTGTATCTTAAGCGCAATCTAACGATTCGAGTCTTTACTAACGAACGCATCACATTCTATGTCTCAAGGACTTAGACTCGAATCTACTACTTTATTAGGGGATATATATTCTCTCCCCAAAGGTTGAGGCTCCTAGGGGCTACTATGCCCTATGAGAAAGATTGCGCGCCTCAATCTTTCACGAGCGATAACATCATTCGTGCCTCCTAAACGATTTTTGTTATTAGCTGGTTTTTAATAAAAAGTTCTACTAGTTGTTCCGCATAGTTTCATCGTTTTCCGATGACTCTAACCTTTAAGAGAACATCATATTCGTACTCTACAGAATTATTTGAATGTCTAAAAAGCACTCTAGTACATACTATCAATTATTAGTACAAAACACGAGAGTATAATACTAATCAATTTCTCATCTAAGAAATATTTATGCGCTACTATGTGATATGTCTAGCCAAAAGAAATAGATTTTCTTACATTGAGGTTACGACGCTCGTACACTTGATACGGCGGCATGATTCCTCCGAGATATCTTGACGAAGGACGACCTTCTTAATTATATCTCCGAACGCGTCGTAGCTCTCTTCCAAACGATGGCCACTATTACACGGGTGATGAATCACTTGGTGAAGTTCAGATTTACTGTTTCTGAAATACACAAGGTTGTAAACCAAACCCCCAAAAATTATTTGAGAGGGACGGAAGAGTCTAGGGTAGAATATCACTTACAGAAACGGAATAAGAAATCAACTACCGCTGTGCGTACAATCGATCGAGACAGCACAGGGAAAGGGAGGAGGGACCTGCGGCTAAAATCCTGCTTCCGTCGGGAGGAGCACAGGGATGCGTCGGCACTCAAGGTTTCTAATTGGAGTAGGGAGAGTGTCGACTGAGCAGGGGAAGATTGCCGTTCTTTGGAGGGCTTCAAAACGAAGGCTCGGTCGATTGTCGAGAACGCCTCCTTCGACTGCGCGACTGCGAGCGATAAACGAAGCGGAGGAGTCGGCAGTTTCTCTTCTTACGAGCGATTGGGAGAGAGGAGAATCTACGCACTCCTTTAATCGAAGACGAAAAGACGCGTGAGGCTGCGCCGGTTACGGGAAAAGATTATGAGGGGGCTACAGTTATAGTAACCGCTGAACCTGCTGCCCTTCCTAAAAAGAAACAGGGGAGGGGAAGAAGAGGACTTGAAGTTTAATTACTAGAGCGCCATTTGACATTAAATCAATATAGTTATGAGTGTAAACAGGCTAGTGGATTTCTAAATCGCGACGAAATGATTTCTTAAAGCTACATCATTTATTTGTAAGCAACGGTTAACAAGGACAAACGCGTACCTCGATAAGAAGTTTGCTCGATTACTCCTGCCCGTGATCAAGTCCTGAAAGTAAATTTTAATTTACGAATTAAGTTACGGATGTTACAGTTGGGGCCCACAATGACGGAGTGGAAATGCTATAAAAGTTGTTGGGTGGGAATGAAAGAACGGGAAGGAGCAGGAGAGGCAGAGCTGCGGTTAAAAAAAAAGCTAACCGCCCAGACAGGCTGGAGGCGCGGGCGAGTGCAAGACCCAAAAATAATAATTTTTGTATAGGATCGAGTCTCTGAGACCATGTAGGAATACATGGAAATAGAGAAAAATAAAAGATAATTTTATTAATTTCTCTATCATAGTGAATACATATATATATTTGTACACTTATATAGGAAGATAGAGAGAAGTAGAAATCTCATTCTAAGATGCGAGACTAAATCCTAAAGAGGTAGTGAGCTCTAGATGGGCCTTATTTTGGGCCTGTATACATGTTTTCTTCAACAGCTCTCAAGGCATCTTTGGTGTGTTCGGTCCTTTAATTTGTTAAATTTATCCTTTTATTAGGTTCTCAGGTGGTCCTAAACTTGGGGACGGTGGTTGATGGCAGTGGCATGGAGGTATTCTAAAAGTTTGACAACACTAAGTTAAAATTTGCAATTGGGGTTGCAACCAATTGCTGGAGGATATTATTGTTTGTCGGAAGCTAGTTTTCATACTTAGTGGGCTGGCTCTTGCTGTTCAGTTCTATGACACCGTCGGAGGAGAGATAAATAGAAATTGAGAGAGAAGAGATAACAAGAAATTGGATTGACTTTTGTTTTAGGGGTCAAGATCTTTTTAGTGGTAAATGCAACATCCTTCAATTTCTACCAAACTCTTAAGTATCCTAAGATACTGGATAGAGTATTGTTAACTCCTTTAAGGAGGTTTTACTACATTTCTGACCTATTTAAAATCTGTTTAATTCACGATTTTAAATTTTTTGTTTTGAGAATCAACACCCTTGTTAATTTTTCTGTCCCTAATCAATATCTCGTTTTGTTGTTTTCTTACTCACATCAGGGCTTGTCGATCCATAGCCCGTTGTCCGCTCCGTTTCTGTCCCTCACTGCCTTGCTCATCCCGCCTTGCTCGTCCCGATTGCTCCCCACCACTCCCATCTCGCCCGCTTATGCTCATTGACCTTTCGCTGTTACAAAGTTGAAAGTTGAACGATCGAGAACAAACACAAGATTGTATTTCCTAAATTGCAACCATACAAAATATAATCCGGAGACAAGCTCCGACCAACTCTCTGAGGTTTGGTCTTCCAAAGAGTCTCTCTCATTGAAGAGCTTAAAACAAGTGATCTCCAACATACCGAAAACAGTCCTACGCCTCCCCCTTGTATAAATGAGGGATGGCAAACTTAGTAAAAATATATTTAATATAATTAATTCAATTAATATAATCAACACTAATTAATTAATGCTTACCAATTAATTAATACTAACCAATTAATTAATACTAACCAATTAATTAATACTAATTAATTGCCAAATTTATATCCGCGCATACAAATCTTTAAGGAGCTTCCATATGTGAGTGCCCGTGGTCCCGATGAGGGGTGGGGGTGGGGGGTGCGGTTGCAAGGGCGAAAGCGTGTGCGTAACATACCATCGCCCTTGAGGCTCGACCTTGGAGGTGGATAAAATTGGTTATAAAATTGAAAAGAGTGGGGTGTAGGGATGAGGATAAGAGGTGGGGCAACCCCATTTTGGGGGGAAATATTGAAGACGGCAGCTAACGTGGGTGGGAATGTTGGGGTCAAGATGGCTTCTATAGAGATATAAAGAAGAATTAGGCCTGAACAGCTAGGGGGAGGAAAAGGGTCTTGATGTGGGAAAACAAGTACAAGGGTGGAAATGGATGATGTGACATAAAAAGGTGAGAGTGGATGGTGGAGAAAGGTTGGCAGCTAGTATGGGGCTCAAGGAAAAGAGAGGGGAGCTGATGTAGGATGTGATGTGGTGGCAGGAGGGAGGAAATTCTTAAAAAAATTAAATAAAAAGAATGTGATAAGAAAGGGAGAGAAGAAAGTGAATTTTGGCAGGTAGTGGAGGAGAGTGACATTGAAAAATAGGAAGTGATAGGTAGTAGAAGGCAATTGAGGTGTAGACGTGGGAGAGGATGTGTGCAGAGAAGGCGTGGGAAACAAGGGAGGTTGGTCTTATGAAAATAATTGATTGGCTGGTGAGAAGTGAGAGAAATGGTAGAGTGGGGGTGGCAGCTAGTGGGAAAATTTAGATCGGCAGTCGACGGTGAAATAAAGTGGGCTTTGGCTGTTAGTGGGGGCAAAAGTAAAAGCAGTTGCAGGAGGTGGCGTGATGAGCGTCTCCGATGGTTTTGACCTGGAGTGCATGTGAGGGGCTCGAGGTGCGTTGTTGGTTGGTTAGCGACATCGCCTGAGGAGGGATTTGCGCCGAGGGAAGGCGAGCTGTGAGAAGATATCTGGCTGCCGGTTGCTCGACGATGGCGGCGCTGGAAGGGGAAGCTGGGGCAGACTGCTCAAGGATGACGACGCTGGAAGGGAAGCTGGGGAGGGCTGCTCGGCGCTGGAAGGGGAAGCTGGGAGAGCACCGATGGGTTGGGTTGCAGCGTTTGAAGTGCCGAAATGAACCGACGTGGTCACCGGCCAGCCAAGGGTGGGCGTCGAGGCCAAAAAAATGTCTGGTTGGTCCGGCCGAAGGTATGATACGATCCATGAGGACGGGGGCTCCTCGTGCGTAGAAGATCGTAGATGCTCCATCATCGTTGCTGTGAGGTCGTTGTCGACGAGGGGCGCCCAACCCGGGGGATGAGGTTAATCTTGATGCTGGATGAAGGGAGGCGGGCTTTGATCTTCGACAAGTGCATGAGGGGAGCCGTGAGGTCGCTGGAGGCTTTCAGGTACGACCATCTCGATGACTGGCATGGCAAAGAGCTCGATCACCTGGGTCAAATACCTGTAGGAAGAGGTAGCAACAATGGTGACCGCAACAAGGTCGTTGGGTGTATTTCCGTGCAAGTCGGCGAGGGAGCATTGGTCGGAGGAGGCAAACCCTCGTCGAGTCGATCGAGGGCATCGAGCTTGGCATTGATAGAGGCACAGGTTGCTTGAATTGGCACATAGAGGATGAAGGGGTCAATCACAGGGTTGGTTCCCGACGACTACAAGGGCAGCGGATGAGGAGCAGCAGGTTGGATCCTTGTTACGAAGTAGAAAGTTGAGCGATCGAGAATAAACACAAAATTTTATTTATTAAATCGCAAGCATACAAAATATAATCCGGAGACAAGCACCAACCAATTCTCGGAGGATGAATCCTGCAAAGAGCCTTTCTCTCAAAGAAGAGCCTAAAACAAGTGATCTCCAACATAGCAAAAACAATCCTGCCCCTTATATAGATGAGGGAGGGCAAACTTAATAAGTCAACACATTTAATATAATTAATTTAGTTAATATAACTAATACTAATTAGTTAATACCAATCAAATATTTAATACTTATTTATTAATACTAACCAACCAATTAATACTAATTAATTGCCAAATTTATATCCGCGCATACGAATATTTAAGGGGGCTTCCATATGAGCGTCGGTGGTCCCGATGGGGGGGGGGGGTTACAAGGGCAAAGTCGTGTACATAACGTTCACCCACTGACCTTCAAGAGGCTATCCAACAATAACTTCTCCTTTGCCCTCTACCTGTAATGGATTAATCCATTCTATCCATATGCTAGCATCTCATTCTTTTTGGACGCTCAGACTATCCTTTGTGGATTGCTTGTTTCATGTCTCTATAGCGACACCCGCAACAACCCTTGTTGTCATGTGCAATGATCCAGTGCTCACAACTCCAATGATCTCATCCAAGTTAACCGGTCCAAACTATGCTGATTAGAGCATATCTTTCTATTTCTTGGCCCGCTCCCAATGCATGAAGCATCACCTCACCGATCTTTCACCAGAGATTAGTTCCCCCAACTATGCCTATTGGGATGTCAATGATTTCCTTGTTCGCACATAGTTAGCGAACAGTCTTTCTAATGTCTGTGCATTTTATTTGTCATGATGAGACTGTAAAGGCCTTATGAGATCATATTGTTGTTCTTTACTCCAAATGAGCCAAAATATCTCAGATTTATACTCTATTTTCAGATCTCTTTTCTAGACCGACCATCTCTTCCAACACTGCCTATCAGGAAGCTCAGTCTTTGGATGCAAAACTTCTACGTCATCATCCTTTCTCTACTGACATTGCCACTCAACAAAAGCACTTTGAGAGCTCTTGTCATACGTTATCTTCAATGATGACCTGATTCATATGAGATGATCAAACAATGATACACCGCTACATACTTGATCTGATACTTGTTTCTTAATTTAAGATGGGTGATCCAATTAAGAGATTAGTAGGGCCATGAGGGATCCACTTAATGCTAATGATCGAATAAATTTTCACATCATATTCAGTTTCTCTCGAGACTTTTTTGTGTTTCGGTCTAGTTTGTTGTACTTTTTGTTTTATTAGGTTCTCATGTCATCCTTAATTTGAGGCCATTGGGCAGTGGCAATGATATCAAGGGAGTGTAGGAGGTTGAGAATACTGGAATAAATTCTGGGGTACGGGTTGCAACCAACTGCTGGCGGTATTTTTTGCTTGTTGGCTCATGGTTTTCATCCCTAGTGGGCCGGCTTCTGATGCTCGGTCCTAGAATGCAACACCTGCTAGGTGGAGAGGAGAGAGAGGTTGAATTTTGGATAAATTGGATTGGCTTTTATTTTAGGGGTCAAGGTCTTTGAAGTGCAAATGCAACATCCTCCAATTTATACTAAGCTGCGGGCTTTGAAATTGTTGGAGGGCAGGATGTTTTACTGTTGGAGGGCATGATGTCTTATTCAAAGGCTGTTTAATACATTTTTTAGATAATAATTAATTTCTGCTCTGGGCAGTCGGTGGCTAATGCATCGCTAGCCTAACCTACTGCCTATAAGATGTGTCCTAAGCTTGAAATTCTTGTCACTAGATCTTGCTCATCATATAATGGATGAGCTATCTTAATATTAGAATCATGATATTCTGTTTTCAATTTTAATGGAGATTTTTGGGAATCAATACTATTGACAACCTTTATTTTTAGATTGGTATGTTACAGACAACTTCATTATCTCTTTGATGTCTAATGCATATAGATCAAGGACCCAAAACAATAAAAGATCATCTAAATCATGCTATGCAATCTTTGTGGCTAACGCTTGTCTTCTAATTGAGTACAAAGGAAGATGCTTCTAGGTTCATGTTGACTATGAACGTGTATTCTCAAAATTTGTGCTTGTGTCATGAGTTAGAGTTTTTTAATGATTTAATCCTATAATGGTATTATTCTGAATACAAATAAATTATGCTTTAGGTTTGTTGGGATTTAGTGTAAGACCACCACAATTTATAGTAAATATCATAAACAGTGTCTCAGTTTACAATTATTGCTGCACAGTATTCAATATTCTGAATGAGTATGCAACAATATACGAAATAAAAACTTCCATTTTATTAAAAACACATGTATAGGCAAAAGAACTCTAACTATATCATAAAATCATTTAAAATTTTCAGAAAAAATATTTGATGGCGATACATCACTGACATGTTATCTTCGTTAGGGATCATTAATTAATATTTTAACGTGTATTTATAAATACATAATTTGTTTCACAAAATTGTAGTGTTACATTTAGTATCAAATCTCTTCATTGGTTGTCACAATACAACAATAATGATATTTCTCTCGCAACATTTGTTATTTGGGGCACATCTGATATACAAAACAACATAGGCCTTCCTTTTCGATTATAAAGCGCAAAAGGAGTAGGATTAAAGAGGTATAAGTACTGTTCAAATTATTAGTTTGCTACTAATTTAGGAAACTCCTCCCCTAGAAATATCTTCTGTACCTCTAGCCTAATGCCAATTTCTTGGTGTTTTCTTTTTGAATCCATGTTCTCTGTTCATTCCTATCATGAATTGTATGTGTGTTAACCATATTTAGTGATATATTCTTTTGCGAGTTTTAAGCCAATTGCGGTTCTTTTGAATGTGTTTTAAATGTCGGCCATGCTTGAATTTAGAAGAAAAGTACATTTTTTTTCAAATAAAAAAGGGCAGCCCGGTGCACAAAGCATCCCCACGTAGCGAGGGTCCGGGGAAGGGTCCCACCACAAGGGTGAAATGTAGGTAAACCTTACATTTTTTTTTTCAAATCATAAAGAAAAAATAATTTTGAATTTAATCGGTTTATTCGGTAAAATTCTGAGGTAGCTAACCCCGAGTTCACGAAAAGTCTGGCGAGGCTGAGCGAGCCAGATGTTAGGCAGTCGGAGGCGAGAAGAAGAGAAGAGACAAGAATCCCAGAGTTGGGGTGGAGGCAGCAAGGAGGGTGGATGCAGGACCCAGGAAGGGACTTCCCACAAGGAGGGGGCAACTTTCAAGGAGGACAAGGAAGACCTCACCAGCTAGGGTGGAGGCAGGGCCCGAGGCCACTCCCTCTCCCGCCTCAGCAGGTCATGGCGATTGGCCGGGGAAGGGGGAGGAGAGCCAGAAAAGCAGGAAGAAGAGGAAGAGGAGGGGGCAGGGTGGCGTTACCCTACTGTGACTTCCACCAGGAGGAAGGTCACGTGACAGCCACCTGCCCAGAGTTTTTGGAAATGAGGGGGACAAGGGATCCGATGCAGCAACAACAACAACCGGTGAGGATTGAGGAGGTCCATGCCCGGGAGGAGGAGACGAATGAGAGGCATAAGGGATGCACCGAGCTAAGCGGTGAGGACTTAAAATATTTCTATCCTTGAATTTCAACAGTAAAAATGTGTGCTCTCGAACCTTGTTTTTCTTTTATGAATGGATGGTGTCAATTTATAAGATGTCGACGCTTGATATGTGATTGGCCCCGAAGCAGACCCGCTGACCAGGCTCCCACCAAGCTGGCAGGGTCGTAGGCTCGCTCGGTGGCAGAAAAGTTTCAAAAGGTAATTGGCCCCGAAGCAGCCCGCTGACCAGGCTCCCACCAAGCTGGCAGGGCTGTAGGCTCGCTCGGTGGAAGGAAAGTTTCAAAAGGTAATTGGCCCCGCAGCAGACCCGCTGACCATGCCCCCACCAAGCTGGCAGGGCCGTAGACTCGCTCGGTGGCAGGAAAGTTTCAAAAGGTAATTGACCCCGAAGCAGACCCGCTGACCAGGCTCCCACCAAGCTGGCAGGGCCGTAGGCTCGCTCGGTGGCAGGAAAGTTTCAAAAGGTAATTGGCCCCGAAGCAGACCCGCTGACCAGGCTCCCACCAAGCTGGCAGGGCCGTAGGCTCGCTCCGTGGCAGGAAAGTTTCAAAAGGTAATTGGCCCTGAAGCAGACCCGTTGACCAGGCTCCCACCAAGCTGGCAGGGCCGTAGGCTCGCTCGGTGGCAGGAAAGTTTCAAAGGGTAATTGGCCCCGAAGCAGACCCGCTGACCAGGCTCCCACCAAGCTGGCAGGGCCGTAGGCTCGCTCGGTGGTAGGAAAGTTTCAAAGGGTAATTGGCCCTGAAGCAGACCCGCTGACCAAGCTCCCACCAAGCTGGCAGGGCCGTAGGTTCGCTCGATGGCAGGAAGGTTTCAAAAGGTACTTGGCCCCGATGCAGATCCGCTGACCAGGCTCCCACCAAGCTGGCAGGGCCGTAGGATCGCTCGGTGGCAGGAAGTTTTCAAAAGGTACTTAGCCCCGATGCTGACCCGCTGACCAGGCTCCCACCAAGCTAGCAGGGCTGTAGGATCGCTCGGTGGCAGGAAGGTTTCAAAAGATACTTGGCCTCGATGCAGACCCGCTGACCATACCCCCACCAAGCTGGCAGGGCCTTAGGATCGCTCGGTGGCAGGAAAGTTTCAAAATATAGTTGGCTTGGCGCGGACCCGACGGCCAGGCTCTCACCTAGCTGGCGACGGACGGGCAACCCTCAGGAATCGGTGAACTTCACTTAGCACAGGAAGGAAGCAAGCAGACGAGTGCTGGCTCCATCAGGCACTCGCCCAGAAATGTAAGGAAGGCAGGCGAGTGCTGGCTCCATCAGGCACTCGCCCAGAGATATAAGGGAAGCATGCGAGTGCTGGCTCCATCAGGCACTCGCTCAGAAATGTAAGGAAAGCAGGCGAGTGCTGCCTCCATCAGGCACTCGCCCAGAGGAGTAAGGATAGCAGGTGAGTGCTGGCTCCATCAGGCACTCACCCAGAGACTTAAATGGAAGCAGGCAAGTGCTGGCTCCATCAGACACTCGCCCAGAAGTGTAAGGAAAGCAGGTGAGTGCTGGCTCCATCAGGCACTCGCCCAGAGGTGTAAGGATAGTAGGCGAGTGCTGGCTCCATCAGGCACTCGCCCAGAGGATAAAATGGAAGCAGGCGAGTGCTGGCTCCATCAGGCACTCTCCCAGAAGTGTAAGGAAAGCAGGCGAGTGCTGGCTTCATCAGGCACTCGCCCAGAGGTGTAAGGGAACCAGGCGAGTGCTGGATCCATCAGGCACTCGCCCGGAGATGTAAGGGAAGCAGACGAGTGCTGGCTCCATCAGGCACTCACCCAGAGATGTAAGGAAAGCAGGCGAGTGCTTACTCCATCAGGCACTCGCCCAGAAGTGTAAGGAAAGCAGGCGAGTGCTGGCTCCATCAGGCACTCGCCCAGAGGTGTAAGGGAACCAAGCGAGTGCTGGCTCCATCAGGCACTCGCCCGGAGATGTAAGGGAAGCAGGCGAATGCTGGCTCCATCAGGCACTCGCCCAGAGATGTAAGGAAAGCAGACGAGTGCTGGCTCCATCAGGCACTCACCCAGAAGTGTAAGGGAAGCAGGCGAGTGCTGCCTCCATCAGGCACTCGCCCAGAGATGTAAGGAAAGCAGGCGAGTGCTGGCTCCAGCCCTGTCCAAAAAGCCCGGTAGGCCCGGGCCTACCGGGCCCGGGTTTTCCTGAACCGGGCTCGGGTCCGGTTATAGCCGGGCTCGGGCCGGGCTCAGGCTCCCCCCCTCGGGGGAGCCTGATAAGGCCCCCAAGGCCGGGCCGGGCCTTGGTAGCCCGGTTTTTATTTTAAGTTTTTTTTTTAAAAAATATTTTAAATATTAAAAAAAGACCTAAAAATAAAAATTTACAATAAATTCATATCTTCAAAAATGATAAATACAGATTTACATTCAAATTTAAAAAAAAGTTGAAAAATACAAAAAATGAATTTAATTATTATAAAATTTGAATGACAAAAAAATTACAAATTCAGTAATTTAAAACATTATAAAAAAATTCAGCTCCTGGGGTGCGACTTGTGAGTGCGCGCGCACTTAATTAGATATTTTGGTTGAAGCCCTTCGTGGATGTATTTGGTCTCTTCCTCGTCGTCGTAGTGGCTGAACGACAATCCACGTCTGATTACGTTCTTCACTTGCAGCTCCCGTTGTCGACCTTGATCGTACGTCCAAATTTGTCCGGCTCCCGATATTTGTGCCTGACTGGACTCCGGAGCTTGTTTCGAAATGCATGACTTGATGTGTCTTGCTAAAGTCGAGTTGCCGCTCATGGTCAGCAACTTCCCGCATAATTTGCACTTTGCTTTGAATTCGGCGCCGACTTTAACTTTGTCAAAATGCTCCCAAACTGGAGCCTTATGCTTGTGCTCCACCACTTCATGTGCAACCGTTGATGACGTCGACGCCATCGAAGACGACGATGCCATATTCGATTTGAGAGATTGTGCGTGTGCGTGAGAGAGATTATAGAGAACGAGAGTGTGTGTGAAAGAGAGAGAATTGGAGAGTGATTGGGAGAGAGAAAGTGAATTGGAGAGAGAGAGAGGGAGAGAGAAAGAGAATTGGAGTGAGAGAAGGGGGGTGGCCGGTTGGAGAGGGGGGGGGGTTTATATAATATAAATTATATATTTTTTTGTTTTTTAATTTAAAAAAAAACATTTTTTTTATTATAGCCTAGGGCCTAGGCTGCCAGCCTAGGCCCTATAGGCCATTGGCAGCTGCTAGTTAGTAGGCTGCCATAATGACAGCCTACTAGCTGCCATAATGACAACCTATTTGGCTGCCATGCCAACGGCTCTTAGAGCCGTTGGTTCGCTGAACCAACGGCTCTAAGAGCTGTTGGGCACTTGGGAGCCAAGGGTGGGCCGGGCTTTGCCCGACCCGGTTTTGGCGAAGCCCAAAAAACCGTGCTTTGCCCGGCCCGGCCCGGGCCAGGTACCGGGCCGGGCAAAAGCCACAGCCCGGCCTGGGCCCGATCGGGCAAGCCCGGGCCCGAGCCTCAACGGGCTTTTTCCGGGCCGGGCTCGGGCCGACCTGGTGGGCCCAGTTTTTATGGGCAAGACTAGCTGGCTCCATCAGGCACTCGCCCAAAAGTCTAAGGAAAGCATGCGAGTGCTGGCTCCATCAGGCACTTGCCCAGAAGTGTAAGAGAAGCAGGGGAGTGCCGACTCCATCAGGCGCCCTCGCCCGGAGTGGTATGTGGTCTAGCTCCAATTTCTCCGAACCACGGGTTCTCCATTGTTTTTTCCGAACTCGTGCTAAGTCCGAAAAAAAGCGGGGATTGTGTATAACCTGTAGTTCGTCGAGATCAGAGATTACCGAGGATAACTTAAGAGATCTCGCCCACCTAGGGCGAGTAGTGAAGATCTCGCATGATCAACCCCATCTTTGTCGAGATCAAAATTTGCCTAAGACACCTAAGGGTGCTGACTCGGCAGGGTCCCAGGGTGCCGGCTCGGCGGGGTCCCAGGGTGCCGGCTCAGCAGGGTCCCAGGGTGCTCGGCAGGGTCCCAGGGTGCCAGCTCGGCAGGGTCCCATTGTGGCCTGCAGTTAGCCTCTCCAAACAGCGGAGTTTGGCTGTTGGCAGGCCATTTTGGGCTGCGTTTAGTAAAATCAGAAGGCGGAATCCGGCTATTAGCAGATCACAAGCAAAAAACTATATATAGACCTTGAAGGACACCTTTGGAGAGGATTCCAACCTCAGTTCTCTGAGCTTCCTCCTCCATAGGTTATCTTGGTTCTGCTCTCAGGCTCTCCAAGGTGCCCAGTCTCAGCTTTGGCTTGGGAGGGGAAGCGCTCTAAAGATCTTCCGGGTGTGTGTGGCACCTCCTCGCTGCGACTAAGGGTCTGTGTCTAGCTCTAATGCTTCAGTCTGTTCCTTCCAAGGGATCAGTAGGTGCTAGCTGCTCCCTCCTTTGGGGGCCCGAGCTCCACAAGAGACCAAGTATTGGTTTCAACAACAAACGTAAAGAATGGAGAAAAGAAAGAAGCGCAAAGGGGATTTTACCTCTTTCCAACCATGGTAAATTACACGAAGCTTCTCCGATCAATGGTATGGCTCTCATATACCGCTTCTCCCCAAAATCCCTAAAAGGAAAATTACACATGCCCCTTAGAACTCCTAGGATTAAAAGTTTTTCAGAAATCTAATTCATAATCTCGTATGAAATTAATAGAATGAATGCTCTGAAATGAAAAAGATGCACACTTCTTGATTCTACGATAGTTTATCGGTCTAGAAACATAAATCCTGACAAGGAACAAATTTTTTCTCAGAAGGGGGAGGAAAATGGCAAAAGGGCAAAAGCCCGACTTGATTTCGAAGAACGAATAGACGACGATTACCTACAATCGTAGAAAAGGGCCGGTTGTGGGCTGAGGTAGATAGAACACGCTCCTCGTTTTAAATCGTCGAGAGGAATAGAGTCCTATTTTTGGGATTTGCCTCTTTGCGTCCACTCCAGATGACGGAAGAAATGAAATATGGTCGGTGGTTACCTTCGTGCGCTAGGCTGGGAGATGAACTAAGCGCACATGATTTTGGTTTAACCTAGAGAAGAATACATATGATTTAGGAGGGCATCAGTTACGCCAAAACCCTTTGATCTTTTTACGTGAACGCATGCGTGAAAAACCCTTGATCTTCTTACATGAACGCATGCGTGAAACCCGAAGACTTCTAATAAGGGATCATGGAGCTCCTCGAAATTTGTCATTGCTTACAAAACATACTGTGTGTCACTCTCCCGCGAATCCCTGAATTGTGCCGAGCTAATTCCCATAAAATTTTCTGCTACGTGGGATAAATTGATAATTTAATTGGCGCATTAAAATTGACCGTAAAGATAATTCAATACCTCGATCAACGGCAGCACCGACGAACATGACTCGCGATCGGTAAATAAGAAATGTTTGAAATATTTCGGATGTTACACATGCACTCCATGTGGTTTTTGTAATTTATAAAATCCTATATGCAAATTGTCATGAAATTTGTGCCCAATATTTTCATGATAATAGATGGCCTGAACTAACCTACAATTAAAAACAAAAAGTATGTTTCATACTTGTCAAGTGTTGCTTTGTTGTGAATGTAAATATTCAAAAAAATGATATAAAGTACTTAATAGTTTTCTGGCTTATTGATAATATGTTGCATATGTTTTTTGTTTCAATGAATTCAATTAACGTCCAACTAATAATAGTTACTTTTTGTGATTCAGGATGTTCACAAAATAAAGGAAGAATACCCAGATGATTGGTTAATGGCCGAATTTCTGACACTGGTATGGTTCAAACTTGTTTCATCTTCTGAATTTTTGCTTTGAAAAGAACTTATAATTCTTTATTATGATTAACTATTTCGTGCATATTTTATGGTTACATTAAAATTATGGTAGGTCCAAACTTACATGCAACTTACATATATTTTATAGTCCGTACGAGTAAAATATATAAATATATTTAAGTTTGGAGATATGAAAATCTGACATTTTAAAATATCCTCGACATGTCTCCAATATCGGACATCTAAAAACCTAATTCGACATGTATCTGGCATCTGACATTTAATGATAACACTGAGTAAGCTAGAGATGAGTATACCATCAGTACAAAGTGTGGCGTCGGAGTTGACCGTGTCGAAAAACAGAGGAATGAGTATTGTGTGGCTGGAAAATGTCAGGACGATGGTGGATGGGACACAAGTGACTGCATCTAAGCTAGGGATGGTCGACCAGAGGCTGAGGAGGTAAGGGGGTGGTCTCCTGTAGATGTTAAAGCTTCTGGAGATCCTTGACATCGGAAAACAGGGCTCTAGAAGTAACAAAGGATGTTACAATGGATGACGAAAACATGCGTCTCTGGGTTAGTGTCTCGACCCATCTAAAAGCAAAAGTAAGAGTGTACTTCGGGCTGGTCGTGATGCCACAAACATGTGGGAAAGAAACTCCAGGTTTGTTAGGCGGGAGCTGAATTAGTGTTATTGATTTAAAACTGTTGGAATGGAAAAACATAATAGTATTTCAATAATAAGCCCTCCATATATAGAGGGGTTACACTTATTTACAACCAAATAAAGATAATATTCTAACACTCCCCCTCAAGTTGGGCGGAAGATATCAATCATGCCCAACTTGTCCACAATCTTGCTAAATATGTTCCCACTCAGTCCTTTGGTGAGAATGTCCGCTAGCTGCTTGTTGGAGGGCACAAAGGGAGTACACACAATTCTTTTTTCAATGTTTTCCTTGATAAAGTGCCGATCCACCTCAATGTGTTTCGTCCGGTCATGTTGAACGGGATTGTGTGCGATACTGATGGTTGACTTGTTGTCACAATACAGCCGGATGTGCCCTTCTTCCATAAGGCCAAGATCTCTCAGTAAAGCCCGAAGCCATAAACCTTCACAGACCCCCTGTGCCATAGCTCTAAACTCGGCCTCAGCTCTGGATCGCGCCACAACTTGTTACTTCTTGCTCCTCTAGGTAACAAGGTTGCCTCCAACAAGAGAGCAGTATCTAGAAGTAGATCGCCTATCGTCAACAGACCCGGCCCAATCAGCATCAGTATAGGCTTCAATCTTTAGATTAGTATTTTGAGCAAACAGGATACCCCTTCCTGGTGAAGCCTTGAGGTACCGTAGAATCCTGTGTGCAGCATCCATATGTCGGGTCTTAGGAGCGTGCATGTACTGTCTCACCGCACTCACCGCACAGGAGATATTTGGGCGAGTATGGGACAGGTATATCAATCTCCCCACTAATCTCTGGAATCCTGAGATATCTTCAATATCCTCTCCATCATCACGCCCCAGTCGGTGATTTCTTTCAATCAGAGTGTCAGCTGGTCTGCATCCGCTCATCCCCATTTTTTCAAGAAGATCTAATGTGTATTTCCGCTGAGAGACAAATATCCCCTGCTTAGATCTAACAACTTCAATTCCCAAGAAGTACCTGAGTTTTCCCAGGTCCTTGACCTCAAACTCTCTAGCTAGCTTTGCCTTCAAATTCTGAATTTCTTCCACATCATCACCTGTTATGACGATATCATCAACATACACAATGAGAACAGTAGTTTTCCCAAGCCTATGTTTGATGAACAACATATGATCTGCGTTGCTCTGACTATATCCAAACGACACCATAGCCTTGTGGAAGCGACCAAACCATGCTCTCGGGGACTGCTTCAGCCCAAATAGAGCCTTTAACACCCTGCATACTTTTCCTGCAGCATTAGCTGGAGTAAGACTTGGAGGGGGAGACATATAGACCTCCTCTTCCAAGTCACCATGGAGAAAGGCATTCTTCACATCCAGCTGTGATAGGTCCCAATTTTTGCAAGCAGCAACAGATAATAAGACCCTGACTGTATTCATCTTGGCCACCGGGGCAAACGTCCCCTGATAGTCGATGCCATGGGTTTGTGTATAACCCCTTGCAACCAACCTCGCTTTACGTCTCTCAACAATCCCTTGGGGGTTCTGTTTCACCGAGAACACCCACTTGCACCCAACAAGTTTTTTTCCGTGGGGAAGAGGAACTAAATCCCAAGTATGGTTCTTCTCTAGAGCCTTCATTTCCTCAACCATCGCCTCACGCCACATATGGACCTCAAGAGCCTGCTGCCACGATACAGGTATGGAAAAAACAGCAAGGAAAGAGACAAAGGTCTTGTAGGAGGTAGAAAGAGAATCATAAGATACATAATTTGATAGAGGATGGCGAGTACAAGACCGGATACCTTTTCGAATGGCAATTGGAGGATCAGAAGGCCCTGAGTCAGGATCCACTGACTGTTCTGGTAGCATAGCTGGATCTTGTATGCTTGTCCTCTTTACACGCCGAGTATATACCTGCATGGGCGGAGGTGAAGGTGGACTCACTTCCACTGGAGTCTCAACCAGTATAGGAGGACTCACTTCCACTGGAGTCTCCCCCTAAAGTGAGGGGTATGATGGAGGTATAGGGAGAGGAACTGAGGATACACCCGAAGGGGGGGATACGGTGGTGGAGGTGGCATCAGCTGGAGGGTAATAGGGCTCGGATTCACGGAATGTGACATCCATACTGACAAACACTTTCCTGGTAGGAGGATGAAAGCACTTGTATCCCTTTTGCGTCGGTGAGGAACCAATAAAGACACACTTGAGAGCACGAGGATCAAGTTTGGATGGGCGAGGGCGGTGTATATGAACAAAACAAACACAACCAAACACCCTAGAGGGAAGCCGGGTAGGGGGTACATGGAGAGCAGCGAGGGGGGTAGAATTCCCAAGGACACGTGTGGGCATACGATTGATGAGGTATGCAGCAGTAAGAACAACATCGCCCCAATAAAATTTTGGGAGATGCATGGTGGACAACAGACACCGAGCAACCTCCAGGAGATGGCGATTTTTCCGCTCATCAACAACATTTTGTGCTGGGGAATAGGCACAGGTAGTCTGGTGGAGAATGCCATGATCAACAAGATAATGCTCAAACTGCGAATCAATGTATTCGCGGCCATTGTCACTACGAAGTATTTTAATTGTGGATTGAAACTGGGTGGAGATCATATTATGAAATCGGCGAAAAATAGAAAAAACATCACTTTTGTGACGCATCAAATACAACCATGTAGTACGAGAGAAGCAATCAATGAACGTAACAAACCACACACAACCAGAAATCGAAGGGAACTGACATGGACCCCAGACATCCGTATGAATAATAGCAAAAGGAATAGAACTAGGTAACAAAACATGCTTAAATGAAGTACGAATATGTTTGTTTAAACTACAGATATCACACACAAAAGTCTCAAAAATAGCAGTAGGCATAGTAGGAAACAACAACTTCATAACAGGGATAGAGGGGTGTCCTAGGCGACAGTGCCAGGAGTACAAAGGATGGACAGTGCTGGAGTGGAGAGCGAGAGTAGGAGGAGGTGCGCCAAAGTCGAGCACATAAAGATCATTCACCATGCTACCCGAGCCAATCACCTTCCCCGTCGTCAGGTCCTGAATAACACAAGAAGACGGAAGAAAGGTCACAGAGCAATGCATGGAGTTAGTTAAGTGACTGATGGAAAGAAGGTTACGAGTAAATGTGGGAACATGGAGAACATAGGACAAGGTAAGAGAGGAGCAGGGGATGGTGCCCTTCCCGGCAATAGAGGAAAGGGAACCATCGGCAATGCTCACCTTGTCACGCCCAGAGAGAGGAGTATAGGAAACAAAACCTGTAGAGGACCCGGTCATATGATCCGTGACCCCAGAGTCAATGACCCATTGGGTGGAGGGAGGAGAAACAACAGAATGAGCATCTGGAAGTCCCGTGTGAGCGTAGGAGGAAGAGGTAGAAGGCTCTACAGAAAGGCCCTGCATCATGCGTCGGAGAGCCAACATTTCGTCCGCAGTAAAGCCACCAAGTGTGGCAGAGACATCAGTAACAGAGTAGCCTTGAGAGATATCGGCAACAACATCAGTAAGATGGGCTGCACGTGGAGCAGCATGACGTCCAGAGAAGCGCCCAGAACCACGACCACCACGAGGTGGAGCACCCCCTCTTGGGGTAGGGAACCCATGAAGCCGGAAGCAGGTATCTCGAGTGTGGCGACTCTTACCACAATAATCACATAAGAGATGATCCTTATCAGAACTCTTCGACTTGGGGTCCCGTGGACGCATACCAAGGAGAGAGGGGGTAGAAGCGACAAGGGCAGAGCTCTCCGACACAGAGTCAGGAAGGAGAGTCTGACGACGATCAAATTCTTGTTGCACTAAACTGTAGACCTCAGGAAGAGAAGGTATCTATGGGCGTCCCAGAATTTGAACACTGATTTGATCGAAGTCGCGGTGCAATCCATGAAGAAATTCAAATATGCGATTGCGGTCATCCCTGGCTCTAACCATCGCCGCATCAACAGGGCTAGCAAAGACAAGAAAGATCAAAATGATCATACTCTTGGTAAAGCTGCGTGGACTCCAAGTAGTATGCTGAAGGAGGACGATCACCCTGCCTGAGTAAACAGATTTTGCGGCGCAACTGGAAGATTTGAGCAGCATTGCGACGACGAGAGTAAGTAGACTCCGCACGACGCCAAATATCAGTAGCATTGTCCAGAAATAGATAGTTGCGGGCAATGGACTCCTGCATCGAATTAGTGAGCCAAGACATGACCAAGGAATTCTCGGACTCCCACTGGGGCCACTCAGGAGAAGTCCTATCCGGTTCCCTCATGTGTCCGGAGACATAGCCAAAGAGGCGCCGACTTTTGCGCGCCAGGGTGATGGAACGAGACCATGAGTGGTAATTGGATTCATCAAGCCGGATAATAGTGATCTGAGAGGTATTATGATCAGTGGTTCCACGGTAGAAGACCGATGAAGGAGGACCACCGGAAAGAGGAGGTGGAGTAACACCGGTAGAGAGGGAGGGAGAATCCGATCCGCTAGACCCCATGGCTCAGAAGCAGAAACCGGAATAGAAATCCGGGAAGGGGAAAGCCCAAGAAATTAGGGCATCAAGAGGCAAAGATATCCATCCAGCCAAACATCACGAGGAGAGGTGGCGCCGGAGAAAACATCTCAAGACCAGAACGCCGACGCCATTAGAAGAGGGCAGAAGAGAAGGCGGGCTGGCGGCTGCTGGAGCGGGTGACGCTGGCTATCGGTCGCTGGCTGGCGGTCGCTGGAGAGCGAGAACGGGAGGCGCGACTCTGGAGAGCGAGAACGGGAGGCGCGGCGCTGGAGAGCGAGAACGGGAGGCGCGGCGCTAGCGGGCGAGAACGGGAGGCGCGGGGGCGAGCGCTGGAGCGGAAGCGGGATCGGGCGGAAGGCGGAAGCGGAACCGAGAGGGTTAGGTCACGGATCCCTCTGATACCATGTTGGAATGGAAAAACATAATAATATTTCAATAATAAGCCCTCTATATATAGAGGGGTTACACTTATTTACAACCAAATAAAGATAATATTCTAACAAAAACTATTAATTTGGAGAAAATACATTATTTTTATGCGGAAGTCTTAAAAATATAGCAATGAAGGGTTAAATACACATGCATGTTAACAAAACTCATGATACAAAGTGTTGATACAAATTTCATGCAATGAAAATCCCAAAGAAATGAACATGCAACAACATCAAATTCCAGTACATAACTTTTAGCCTAGCAGTTGTCCATGAATCAAGAGAAAATGGATGAATATCCGACAGTAAAGAAAATACAACATAGAACCTGGCACAACACGAAATAAGATAAACCTCCAAGAACAATAACTTGACTCGGATATGGCTCAGGTGGCGGGCGGCGCAGTCACGAGCGCTAATGCAAATTCCAAAACAAATAAGGAAAGTCTCAGAACATTTGTAAAAGTAAGTAAAGTAAATTACACAACTAGCAAGGGTGTCAAAAATGTACGTGTACAAATGAAAAATGTATTCATTCATGTAATGACATAAGCTGTAACAAATGAAAAATGCAGTTGTTTTTATTTGATGCACAAGACTCATAATTCAGAAGATTCAAGATCGGATTTAAGACTTATCAGAGATTCAGAAATTTTGTCCGTGATCTCTAAGGGGTGGCTCTTGCGAATCCTCACCCTTGAGCTAGGGAGTTCTTGCTCGCTATGACTGGTCCTTTATTCCCGTTGGGGATTCGAGAGGGAACCCAAGTTAAGGAGTTGCATTAATTAAACACTTCCATTCAATGTTTGCTTATGCATTAATAAATGAAATGGTTCATAGTTTAGTGGTTCCCAGTGTATTAAAACATGCTATTAATTTAAAGGTTCAGGTATTCAAGAGAAAAACTCATAAACATAAGCAAAGATGCATCAAGTTAAGTTCAATGTTTGCAAGCGAGAGTTTTCTCTACCTACCTTAAGTAAGGCTGAATCCGACGGTGGCGAATAAATGGCGCTAACAAATTTAGAAACCTTATTTTCACCTGTTCAAGAACAACGAAAGTGATATTCGATATAGCAAAATTCACTATCCTAACTTACACAAGAGAGGGTCTAGCAAAATTATCTTCCTCAAAGGTGAGGGGAGAGGAGATTACCTCGCAGAAATCGGAATTTGGCGACGCTTTGGCTAAGTAAACCCTAAATCGAAAGGGGTTTTGAAGGATCCCACCAATTGATTCGATGAGCGGCGCCGGAAATCACAATTACAAGGTGGTTAAGCTATTATAAGAGGGCATAAATTTTGGATCACAAATATTTGTGCAAATCGAAGCCTAACAAAATTTATAAGTTATCCAAAAATCTGAATGAAAGGGATAGAGGAAGAATCTTACCGAAAAGAAGCTAAATCCGAGCCCAAGGAGGAGAGGGAAGGAAATTCTAGGTGTCCCTCTTGAAATCACCGGCCAAAACAAAGAGAGAGAAGGAAATTTAGAGCTGGCGGCCCTAGGAGGAGAGAGGGGAGGAAGTTGTCGACCCTTGAGGAGGAAAAAAAGTGTTGTTGCGGCTTGCGGAGGAGGAGAAGCTGGCTGCTGCGGCTTGTGGATGAGGAGAAACTGCCGACCAGAATAGGCCGCCGACCTGAGGGAGAGGAAAAGGTAGGGATGCCTCCGACCACGAGTGCAGAGGAAGAGACAAGGCGGGGATGCGCGCGCGGGAGGCAGAACTCACGGCTTGCTAGCATCCCTTCCAAAAATGCGATACAAATCTCGAGTCACGATCTAAAACAATCCGCAAAGGAATTCTGTGGAGTCTAACAATCTCTGATACATATATTCGAGCCATCTTCTCGGTGGAATGACCTTCCTTGTACGGGATGAAGTGAGTCACTTTAGTCATACGATTCAATATGCCCCAAATCGCATCATGCCCCCTCGGAGTGCGGGGCAAACCTGTGATGAAGTTCATAGAGATGTCTTCCCACTTCCATTCAGGGATAGGCAAGGGTTGCAAAAGACACCAGGACGCTGACACTATGCTTTCACCTTCTGGCACGTCAAACATCGAGAAATGAAGCGAGTTATGTCATTCTTCATACCAGGTCACCACACAATCTGCTTCAAGTCATGATACATCTTATTATTGCCTGAATGACCAGATGTGCAGGATTCATGAGTTTCACGACATATATGATCAAGCAATTCAAGAATATCAGGGATGCAGAGACGACCTCGGAAACACAAAACATCGTTAGAGATAGAGAAATCCGGAAGAGTCCCAAGTTCAACCTTTCGGCGAATGCGCTGGAGTACTGGGTCAGATGGCTGCAAGTCTTTTACCTGTTCTACCCATAACGGACCAAAAACCTCTTCTTGACACTCAGGTGAGATGGATATGTCCATCTGTTCGAGGTCATCACTCAAGGCTGCAAGAGTAGCTGACATGGGTGCACAAGAGGAAACAGAAGCCTGTCGACTCAACGCATCTGCCACCGAATTGGCTTTACCGGGAACATATGCGAGCTGCAAATCATAATCTGCTATGAATTCGATCCATCGCCTCTGGCGAAGGTTAAGATATTTCTGCACAAAAATATACTTCAAGCTCTGATGATCAGTATAGAAGTGACACTTCACACCATAGAGATAATACCGCTAAAGTTTCAATGCAAATACCACCACAACGAATTTCTTATCATGAGTGGGGTAGTTGTGCTCATGAGTCTTCAACTGCCTCGACCCATAAGTGATAATACGATCGTCCTGCATCAAGACGCATCCAAGGCCAACTCTAGAAGCGTCATTGTAAACTGAAAAGTCTATCCCCTTTGAAGGAAGAGTTAAAATTGGTGCCGTACACAGACGTTGTTTCAATTCCAAGAAGGCCTGCTCATAATGATCTGACCTCTCAAATCTAGCATGCTTTTGAGTTAGCTTTGTCAGAAGAGCAACAAGAGAGAAAAATCCCTTGACGAAACGTCGATAGTAGCCAACCAATCCAAGGAAACTGCGAATTTCAGTAGGGGTAGTGGGCTGATTCCAGTCCATAACTGCAGAAATCTTGGTAGGATCGACAGAGAGTCCATCTCCTAAAACAACATGCCCCAAGAAAGCAACATGATCCAGTCAGAACTCACATTTCGCGAGCTTGGCATAGAGTTGGTGCTGACGAAGTGTGGAGAGAGTGTCTAAGATGTGCCGCATGATCCTCATGAGTATTGGAATAGATCAGAATATCATCAATGAATACGATGATGAACTTATCCAGATATTCACGGAAGACACGGTTCATCATGTCCATAAAGACAGAAAGTGCGTTAGTCAAACCAAAGGACATCACTAAGATTTTAAAATGTCAATACCGAGTCCGGAAGGCAGTCCTGTGGATGTCAGATCCTTGATCTTCAGCTGATGGTAACCCGATCTGAGGTCTATCTTGGAAAAGACTGTACTACTCTTGAGCTGATCAAAGAGGTCATCGACGCACGGAAGGGGATACTTATTTTTAACAGTCACGTTGTTTAGATCCTAATAATCAATGCAAAGTCTCATGGAACTATCCTTCTTCTTCACGAAGAGAATGAGGGCTCCCCAAGGTGAAGAGCTAGGACGAATGTATCCACACTCAAGCAGTTCATCCAATTGCGATCTAAGTTCTTCTAGTTCGCGCGGGGCCATACAGTATGGAGCTTTAGATATGGGGCGCGTTCCATGCTTTAAGTCAATAGAGAACTCCACATCTCGATTAGGAGGCATCCCAGGCAATTCGGCAGGAAAAACATCAGGAAATTTAGAAACAATAGAAATGGATTCAACATGGGGAGAGGCAAAATCCGAAAGCAAAGCATATACAAAATAAGCAGAACATCCTTGTCCAAGAAGGCGAGTGGCGCGCACAACAGAAATTACCTTCATTTGATTGTGGGTCTACGCTGTAGTCCTTACCATCGATGCTGAGATTGACCCTCTTTGCTGTGGAGTTCAGTTTTGCTCTATACACAACCAACTAATTCATGCTCAAGTTCACGTCGAATTCTGTCATATCCGGAACTATGAGATCGACTGAGACTCACAATTCAGCAAGCATGATCAGACGATTGATAATGCCCCTATTCGAAAGGTGCAGATGACCAGGCACCGAGATCTCATAAGGGACCTCAAGTGGCGAAGTAGGCCAGCGAGGAAGGTCCACAATATGACGAGCAATGAACGAATGAGATGCACCGGAATCAAAAAGAACTTGCATCATCTTATTTTTGACCCTAAATTTCCTTATTAGTGGAAATCACTGATGCAAATCATGATTGTTTGATACTAAGATAGATAAATTAAGATGCAGAAAACTAATAACAACGCATTACCTACCAGAGATGACGTCGGTAGATGCAAGCTCCTCGCCCTGGGAGATGACGTTTAGCACAACTTTGCCCTTCTCCTGAGCTCCCAAAACAGATTGCAGAGGCAGAGCATGAATTGAGCTTTCCTTCATAGGGCAGTCTTGGATATGATGCCCAACTTGTCCACATCTGTAGCAAGCATTCTGCTTACGACGACAATCTTTCAGCAGGTGACCTGGCTTCTTGCAGTAAGCACAGACAGTGGAGGCAAAGGCACGCGTCATCTGAGGTTGTTGTGCAGGGACAACCATCTTCTGCTTCTTTAAGAGGGTGCGACAGTCTCGGCGTAGGTGGTGGCGCCATGAGCTACCATGTGCTGGCGGAAGTCATGACGGAATCCCTTCGCGAAACGACTGATCTTCTTGGCCTCGACTGACATCAACTCCACAACAAGGAGGGATAGTCATGAGAACTCCTTTTCATACTCGGTCACTGACCTGCCGGGCTGCTGGAGGGACAAGAATTTCTCAGCTAGCCTATCATGCTCCACAGAAGAGAGAAACTTCTTCATGATAGCTTTCTTGAATTGACCCCAGGTCAAGGTGGCAGAATTTGGGAGATTGCAGTGTTAATGCCACCGGGTGTAATCATCCCCGGTCAGCTGGTAGGACGCAAGAAGAACCTTCTGGACCTCCGGTATTCCAGCATACTCAATGTGCTCTCCATCTGGGAGAGCCACTCAGATATAACAAAGTAGTCTCGATCGCCATTGTAAGATGACGGCTTTAGCCTTTTGAGTGCTAGAGTATCTGCCATCGCTACAGGAGGAGCAGCCGGATTTGACGCAAGCGGGGTCACCATGTTGACGGCAAGCGAGCTGGTTCCGGGATCAGATGCAGGAGGGGTGGCTCTAAGAGTGGTAGATACTCCAGCTGTCCCCGTTCGGCCGGAACCAGAGGCGGGATCAGAAGTCTGGCGATCCTCCTCTAGGCGAGTGAGACGATCCAGAATCTATCGGGCAAGATATCAATGACTTGAAACTAGAGATTCTAACACCTTTTATACCATTGGATACGTAAATCATGTAATAACTATAATATTTTCGTTGGAGAACTCTAGGTAATGATCATGCAAATGCAACAATAGAATCACGTGCAATAGTAAATAATTAGTAAATCCACGTGTGTACAACCATCATTTGTTGTTCTTAGCTTAACACTTGTGCAATGAGTTATGCTATGCATGCAATGCAATTGTGCCTAAAATGCATTCCCAAAAATGTTCATGAATGGATGCACATACCATGTTAATTGCCCGTATCACTTAACATGTCATGTATATTATGTTACTAATGTTATCGCACTTGAAAATTTTAAATTGTCCATAATCATTTAATATTCGCAAGCGGTGTATCCTAGTGAAAATTCATATGCACATAAAATGTTAAGGTTACCCATACCCATTAACATTCGTGTGCATACTACTCTTGATTATGAGTGTAGTGAGAGTGTTTTAGCCGAGAGTAACAAATAATGACAAGGTGGTTAAAGAAATAATGTAGGCATACATATACTTATACAATGCAATTCAAAATATGTGAAAATTATAAGATACTTTATCTTTAGAAACTAAACCTATCTCTGATACCAACTGTCACGACCCGTCTAAAAGCAAAAGTCAGAGTGTGTTTCGGGCGGGTCATGATGCCGCAAACATGAGGAAAAGAAACTCCTTGTCTGTTAGGCGGGAGCTGAATTGGTGTTATTAGATTTAAAATAATTAATTTGGCGAAAATACATTATCTTTATGCGGAAGCCTTAAAAATATAGCAATGAAGGGTTAAATACACATGCATGTTAACAAAACTCACGATACAAAGTGCTGATACAAATTTCATGCAATGAAAATCCTAAAGAAATGAATATGCAACACCATCAAATTCCAATACATAACTTTTAGCCTAGCAATTGTGTATGAATCAAGAGAAAATAGCTGATCATAACTATTACATAATAAGCAATATCCAACAGTAAAGTAAATACACCATAAAACCTGAAACAACACGAAATAAAATAAACCTCCAAGAACAGGAACTTGATGCGGATCGGGCTCAGGTGGCGGGAGGCGCAGTCACGGACGCTAATGCAAATTCCAAAACAAATAAGGAAAAAGCCCTAGAACATTGTTAAAAGTAAGTAAAGTAAATTACACAACTAGCAAGGGGGTCAGAAATATGCGTGCACAAATTTTCAGGAAATGAAGCTAGCAAAACATGCAAGTAAATGAGTCCAGCAGAAACAACCAGAATTATTAGCTTACTCCAGAGTGTAGCATATATTCATTCATGTAATGACATAAGCTGTGACAAATGAAAAAATGTAGGTGTTTTTATTTGATGCACAAGATTCATGATTCAGAAGGATTCAAGATCAGATTCGAGACTTATCAGAGATTTAGAATTTTTGCCCGTGATCTCTAAGAGGTGGCTCTTGCGAACGCTCACCCTTTAGCCAAAGAGTTCATGCTCGCTATGACCTTTTCTTTGTTCCCGTTAGGGATTCAAGAGGGAACCCAAGTCAAGAAGTTGCATCAATTAAACACTACCTTTCAATGCTTGCTTATGATATTAATGAATGAAATGATTTATAGTTTAGTGGTTCCTAGAGTATTAGGGCATGCTATTAATTTAACGCTTCAGGTATTCAAGAGAAAAACTCATAAACATAAGTAGAGGTGCATCAAGTTAAGTTCAATGTTTGCAAGCGAGAGTTTTCTCTACTTGACTTAAATAAGGCTGAATCCGACGGTGGCGACTAAGTGGCGCAAGCAAATTTAGAAACCTTATTTAAACCTTGGTCAAGAACAACGAAAGTGATATTCGATATAGCAAAATTCACTATGCTAACTTAAACAAGAGAGGGTCTAGCAAAATTACATTCCTCAAAGGTGAGGGGAGAGGAGATTACCACACAGAAATTGGAATTCGGCGGCTTTGACTAGGTAAACCCTAAATCGGAAGGGGTTTTGAGTGATCCCATCAATTAATTCGATGAGCGGCGCCGGAAATCACAATTACAAGGTGGTTAGGCGATTATAAGAGGACATAAATTTTGGATCACAAATATTTGTGCAAATCAGAGCCTAAAAAATTATAAATTATCCAAAAGTCTGAATGAAAGGGATGGAGGAAGAATCTACCCAAAAGAAGCTAAATCCGAGCCCAAGGAAGAGAGGGAAGGAAACCCTAAGTGTCCCTCTTGAAATCACCAGCCAAAACAAAGAGGGAGAAGGAAATTTAGGGCTGTCGGCCCTAGGAGGAGAGAGGGGAGGAAGTTGTCGACCCTTGAGGAGGAGAAGAAGTGCTGCTACTGATTGGGGAGGAGGAGAAGCTAGTTGCTGCTGCTTGGGGATGAGGAGGAACTGCCGGCCAGAGCAGGAGGAGGAGACGCCGGCCTGAGGGAGAGGAAGAGGTAGGGGCTGCCGCCGGCCACGAGCACAGAGGAGGAGGCCTTGCGGGAGCGACGGAATAGGGGCGGGTGCGTGCGGAAACCTAGCGGTGAAAGGAAGTTGCGGGGGAGAAGGTCTGCGACTAGGTTTACGAGGGAAACAAATAAAAAAAACCAATTATTTGTGAAAATGCCATTAGTTCCTAAATTAATTAAATTATCTTTTTTTGAGTTGTTACAGTTAGAGCTCGATAGAACCTATTAAAATCCATGGAGGAGGATCGCCGGGTCCAGTGAACTTCCTAGTGGCGGAGGTTATATGAGGAGAACCGTCGTTGTTGACTGGAAGACGAAAGGACTTCGATAAGTGGAGAAGAGAACTATGGTTTCCCGAGAGGAAAGGACTTCAGACTGGACTCTCAAAAACAAAGTATGATTTCTTTATTTTTGATTTTGTCCAAGCTGATGAATTTGAGCATTTATTTAAATGTCCTCCATGTCCGACATGTCTCTCGATATGTCATTTTTGACTGCAAAATGACTTTTTTTCTAAAAAAATAGATTGTCATTTTGTTAAATATATGCCGACATGTCCGATTTTTCCGAAATACCGGCCGACTCGACATTTGAATATATCGCCCGCTATTTTATTGTATGTTGCGTTAGCAAATTAGTAGTAAGTGTTTAAATTATGTATATGTACTATATTGTGTATGGTTAAATCAATTAGATCGATCATTCGTTCTTTTTAATATTTTATTCTTACAATTAATTTTGTATAATTAATTCATATAGTTTTTCTTATTTCAGTTAGATCGATCATTCGTTCTTTTTAATATTTTATTCTTACAATTAATTTTGTATAATTAATTCATATAATTTTTCTTATTTCATGTTACAAAAAAAAAATGAAAAAATTCAAAACAATTATTAGTTAATTGATATTTACAATTATTCAAGGATATTTAGCTTTTAGATTTTTTTTATTTGTAATTAACTTAGTGTTATCAAAATAGAATTATTGTATATCATTAAATATATTTTGCAATGTATCAATATGCACTTATTAATAATATTTTATTTTGGTATATATATGATTCACTATTTGTCTATTGTATGTTAAATCCTTTATTTTACGGACATATATTATATGATATGAAAACTATTTATTTATATGATATGAAAATCCGATATTTTAAAATATCCGTGATATGTGTCCGACTTCTGATATCCTACATTTGAAATCTCAATCCGACATGTCACCGACATCCGACATTTACAACCTTGAATATGAGTGGGGCCGACTATTAGAAAGTGGGCCTTAATTGGGTTTCAATGAGGGCATTTAATTGACATATTTTTAAAAGAAATAATAAAGCAGTTTTACTATATCAGGGCTCCTTTTCCTTTTGGTGTTTCTCATATTTAAAATAATCCTAGAGGGGATGACATATTAAATATTTACTTAATGGTAACTAATTTGAATATGTTTTATTTTAAAAAATATCCCTTTTAATATAGATATTTTTTGTTGAGCTTCCCTTAATTAACATCTTACATAATTTGACGGATTTTTTTATTCATGGCCATACTTGGCGATCACTGAATAAGTCATAAAGAGCATGCGTGAGTGAGATGCACTTTGCAAAGATAGATACGCGAACGTGAATAACATGCGTAAACTAAAAATATGAAATGCACAGAAGCATGCACATACATAAAATGCGACAAAAATATAACTGTGTGAAAAATAAAATGACGCGACATGGGTTGCATCAATTCTCCCTAGGCCGAAAGAGCTCGATCCCATCGAGAATGCTATGTGACCAGTAACTAGGAAATCTGAATGTTGATCTTAAACTCTACTATGTTATCACCATGCTGCTGAATAACCAAGAGCTGAGCAACCAAGATTTGAGCAAACTCCTTCATGATAAGTCTGAAAAGTAAATAGGATATGGGAAAGTCTGGGATTTGGTAGGTAGATGGACAAATGACGGATCTTATGTGCATCTCCCGACCTGTAAGTAACCTTTTTTCCTGAAAGATGCAGGAAACCAATCTCCTTCGAAAAAATATAACCCCCGAAGATAAAATCCATCATGGAGTTATTATTCGCCAAAGTTGCTAGCAAGCTGTTAGTTATAAATTCATGTATATCAATTAATTGATCAATAAAATTCAGAGCATCAAAGAGACGTAGATCACAAAGTTAAAAGGAAATGGAACATATCAAATAAGGTATGGGGCAAACAGGCTCGACGTGTGGAATGATCATCTCATGTTGCATCATATGGTCTTCTGGCAGACACATACATGCGTCTACTAGACCTAAATCTTATACCTCAATTTTATCATTCCATTGACTCTGGCAAGCACCAAAAAATTCAATGTTGATCCCAATTTTATCTTTTAAATTTTTTCATAGAAAACTATTAGATTTAAGGAAATATTTTTGTGTATTTTTACTTTTGTTCCATCTTTTTCCTTATATTACCTTATATATATTAAGGAGTGAGAAATTTGGTTAATAATAATGCGATTTTGATGTCCAACATAGTATCAGAGCAACTCTAATCCTGCTTTCATTTCGCGTCGCACCAGCCTAGCGATTTGTCGTTTCTTTCCTCCGCTTGACTTGCTCTTATCCCGTCACACCAACGACCACACCTTCCATTCCCGTCGGCTTCTTCCCTCGCATACGCCATCCTTGCTCGTTACTCCTGGCCCGCCAGCTTCCGCATCGTTACAGACCGCTTCCGTTGGTTTGTCGATGGCCTCTTATGTGCACCGGGCCTCTATGGGGCTGCAAATCACTTTCTGGCGTCCTATTCACTCTATTCTTGAGGGGGATGATTTTTCTCTTCATTCCCATACGCAATTGTGATTTGGATTTGTTCTGTTCTTGGGATAGATCTTGAATTCTTTTATTTCTATGAGAAAAATCCTATTTCAGTCTCTTCACTCTTATTTCCAGTGATCCCGTGATTTTTATTCTTGGATCTTATACCTGGGCGTGTTGAATCCCTAATTACTTCATCCAGCGGAGGTGCTGATGGGGAGCATAGTTCACGTGCGGGCCGACACATATCGGAGCCGTTCGGGCCGACACATATCGGAGCCGTTCGGGTTTACATTCGTCGTAGTAGGGGTTAGGATTGTCCCATGGAATATCTGAGCCTGTCAACGCGTTCATAGCATTGACGGGATATTTTGTATGTATTTGCATATTTTTCTATACACTATTTCTATGAGACTTTCTATTTTGTGCTCAATTCACGGTGCTGAATTCGTGAAACACTAGGTGTTGAAGCCTAGTGTATTTTAACTCCTCTTTTTTCATCCGCTCGACCACTTCATTCCTTCACCTGCCCACAATCCTTCACCGTAACTGCTGAAAACTGAAAAGAACCGCAAAATTCTGTCCACTCTCGTGGGAAACTACTCGGAACCGCCCAAAATTGTCAGCAAACGGTTGGGCAACTGCTGTTGCACGCCTATCTGGAGCCGTCGACCCTCGCTGAGTGAGAACGAACATCGGCCTGTTGATCGTAAGCCCCGCCAAAGCCGTCGATCCTTCCTTGGCCGAGAATGATCTTTCCTGTACAGAAAAGCAGTCTCGACCCTGTTTAACTGCCTGATCCAGCAGCCTCCAACGTGCATTGACTCCCTACTCCTGTTCTTCCTTGCCTGCGATTTATTGGCACAACGACCCACTTCAGCAACGTAACCAGAACCTCTATCAACTGCCGTTCCTGTTGAAAGCCTAAATCAGTGCATGAATTTATCTTCCAGTGCAGGAAACGCATCTTCTCCGCTGTTCTAGTCCAGATCCAGCATTTCTCACTCACTTTGGGCATTAATATTCATGTAAGTGTATTTTAAGGTTGCTCTTTACTTCAAGTGGAATTAAGGATTGGAAATCATATCGTTTGGGATCTAATTTCGTAAAAGTTTGCTGAATCATTGTTCTGTTTGAAGGGTACATTCACCTTGTGTTTATTTAATGCAATTTTGCTTTACTCCAAACCCCAATGTGTTTATTGGATCTATGACATGATCTTGATAGTGCATGTCCGTAAGAGAATCTTTATTAATTTATAAATTTCATTGCAAGTAATCGTTGGATAATTGTTGCATGAACATTGTCCTCATTTACGATCTTACACAAACACACTCACACCATTCATTAGAGTTTTGTAAAGTACAATCACACAAAGAATCCACTTTATCCAGCGTCAGGTGCCTCTTCCACTCCCGTGTTTTCCATGCAGGGTTGCAGATGTCAGATATCCGGGTCACATCGGTTTAGATTTTTCATGTCGGTTTAGATTTTTAATGTCGGGGGATATATCATAGGGATATTTCATATATCGAATTTTAATGTTTAATTATTTGTGTAATTATATATAATATAATCATTTTTGTAATATATATATATATTAATATATTAATAACTTGATATTTATTGAACTCGTAAATCTTCCAAACTAATATAAGTATTTTATACTACAGAAGTAATAACGGTATAACACGTGAAATAATGCAAGAGTAAGTGGAGTCAAGAAGTTGTCGATGACAATGGAAGATAAAGAACCTTTAGTTTATAATTCAAAGACCATGCATAAATGAAGTCGATGATGGATGTGAGCAAAGAAGAAAGCCAGAGGAAGGGCAAAAAGCATGCTAAACAATGAAATAAACTTGGTTTATTATCTATTAGACTGTAAACACTAATTAAAATAAATTGAAATAAACTAGTTGATAAAATGTCGGGATATATCGGTCGATATATCGGCGAATATATCAGTCAATTGCAGTTATATCAGAGGATATATTCGAAAAGGATATTTTGCAAATAAAAAATTGGAAACATGTTATTTTGTCCATAAAACTTATATGTCGACCGACATGTCAGTCATGTCGGAGGATATCCACAACACTGCTTCCATGGCATTGTTACGACACTCGACACGACGGATCCATATTGGGGGCGCATTTACCGACGTCGCCAATCAACTGAAGTCGCTTGATGCCATCTATATTATTTTCATATTGCACTTTTATTTCAGCTGTTTGTGCTCATTTGTAGTAAGCCCAGGTGAGGGGCGCGAACCTTATTTCCATGTTTTGATGCTTGGACCAAGCCAGTCCGGTTTGGGTGGTTTTGGACCTATAGGGTCCGGTTGGGTGTGAGGGGAAGGCAAGGAAGAAATTATCCTCAAATCCCTCTCTCTCTCTAAACCCTCTCTCTCTCTCTCCCCCCTCTCGTCCAAAAACCGCGTGTGCCCTAGCTAGCGCCGCCTCTAGCGCGTTGTCGCTCGCTGAGGCGCCAGCTACCGCGACTCTGCTAGCCAGCGCCGCCGCTACCGCGATCCGCTTGGGTATCGCCGGCCTCCTCGTCTCTTCCTCCTCTTCCTCTCACGGCTCCCCCTCCGCGTTTCCCCTGCAGTCACGACGGCCTTCACCACGGGCTCCTCCGAACCGTGAGGTTCATCTTCCTCCTCGGGTCCTCTCACATGATCAAGATCGGCAACGAACCAAGCCCATAACAACTTGGTATCAGAGCCAAAAACCAGGATCTCCTCCCCCGGTACCTACCGCGCCGCGCTCACGGGATCTCGCCGCCCGCTCGCCCGCCCCGATTTCGCCTGCCAGAGACAACGCAGGGCTGCTGCCCTCGCCGATTATTTCCCTTCTTCCAATGGCTGAAGGTGGTCCTTCCTTTGGCCAACTCATGGAGATGATTCAGTCTATGTTTGCCACGCAAAATAAGAAAATGGAGTCCCTTAATGCGCGTTTGGACTCCGCCAACGACGTTCCGCCGTCCCCGCCATATCCCGCCGCAGCCCCGTCCGAGAGTCGGATGGATTTCACCCCGCCCTCGCGCGGCGACCCTTACACCAACAATCGTTTCGTCCGGATGGATTTTCCCCTCTACGAGGGGCGCGAAGACCCCCTTCCTTGGTTAACTCGTTTTGAGTTCTTCTTCACTAACCAACACACTCCCGACGCGGAGCGTGTGGGCGTCGCCTCCTTCCACCTCCTCGGCCCGGCACAACTATGGGTCACACAACTTCTCTTGGAGCATCCCACCACTTCGTGGACTGATTTTATGGCCGCATGCTCCCTCCGTTTCGGGCCGGCGATGCCGGGCAACCCTCTCGACGATCTAATTGCTCTCAAGTACACTAGCTCTATCGACACCTATCTCGAGCAATTTCAGCTGCTGCTCTCACGTGCCATGACCGTGTTGCCAACCCAACAATACCATTCTTCACCGTCGGCTTGCCTGACCGACTTCGTTGGGATGTGGAATTTCAAAAAACCCCGGATCTCTTGACGACTATGAGCCTCGCCCGTGCTTTTGATCGACGCTTCGCACTGGATGCCCCTCCGCCGGGCCGCCCACGACCATCCCCCAGCTTCCCGCGACCACCACAGCCGGAAGGGGACCAGCCCCCACGACCTACTTTCCGCCGCCGATTAACCCATCCGGAGATGACTGCCCGCCGTGAGAAGGGCTTATGTTTCAATTGCGACGAGATACACTCCCTCGCATAGGTGCAAACGCCTCTTTTGGTTAGTGGTTGATGACCCAACCGAGGATGATGAAGACGGCTCCGTCGATACCAGTACCCCTCAACTATCCCTGCATGCTTTAGAAGGCCCACAGGAGGGCTGCACCATTCAACTTTTCGTGACCATCATGGGGATCGCACTACTCGCTCTTTTGGACACGGGCAGTACCCACAACTTCATCCGCAAGGACCGGGCCCTCCAACTTCTGTTCATGACGCGCAACCACGTCACGGTCGCAGTGGCCAACGTGCAACAAATGCCGTGTCCGGGAGTCTGTCGCCGCGTAGCTTTTGACGTGGACGGCTCTTCTTACCACACAGACCTCTTTCTCGTTGATCTTCGAGGCTTTGACATCGTACTTGGCGTGCGTTGGCTGCGCACCTTGGGGCCACTTACATGGGATTTTGACCAGATGATAATTTCCTGGCGTGCGGGCTCTCGGGTAGTCCAATGGCAAGGACAAAATCCAGGACAGTCGCCATCCTCCTTCCTAGTCCATACCGAGCCATCGGCGCCTTCCCTGCATGCGGCGGGGGAACATCCCGCAGATCTGGCGGCCCTTCTTCAGTCATTGCCGGACCTTTTTAGCCCGCGCTTGGGCCTTCCTCAGAGGCGGCATGACCATCGCATTTGCCTCCTTCCGGGAGCGGCCCCAGTGGTGGTACGACCGTACTGGTACACCTTCCTCCAGAAGGATGAGATCGAACGACAATGCGATCTCCTCCTCCAGCAGGGTCTCATTCGGCGCAGCATTTCCCCGTTCTCGTCTCCGGTGTTGCTGGTGCACAAAAAGGATATCACATGGCGCATGTGTGTGGACTACCGCGCCCTCAACGCAATTACAGTCAAGGACAAATTTCCTATTCCGGTGGTGGAAGAGCTGTTGGATGAGTTACATGGCGCATGTTACTTCTTCAAGCTCGACTTATTCTCCGGGTACCATCAAGTCCGCATGGCGGAATAGGCTGTGGAGAAGACGGCCTTTCGGACGCATTATAGCCATTTCGAATTCCTTGTTATGCCCTTCGGCCTAACAAACGCGCCACCCACCTTTCAAGCATTGATGAATGAGGTATTCCAACCCTTCCTCCGCAAGTCCGTTCTCGTTTTTTTTTGACGATATTTTGGTGTATAGTAAAACTTGGGAGGACCACCTACATCATCTCCGGGCTGTTCTTCACATGGCCCACTGGCACCACTTCATCTTGAAGCCGTCGAAGTGCTCGTTCGGGCAACGCTCCATCGCCTACTTTGGCCACGTGGTGGATCATTCGGGAGTGTCTGCCGATCCGGCCTAACTCGAGGGAGTGGCGGCGTGGACACAACCGCATAACATCACCGACCTCCGCGGATTCCTCGGCCTCACGGGCTACTACCGCCGCTTCATCCGCGACTACGGTACCGTGGCCGCCCCTTTGATCAGTTTACTGCGGAAGAGCGCATTTGCGTGGACAGACACCGCAACCGAGGCCTTCCATTCCCTCCAGGATGCCTTGCTGTCCGTCCCCGTCCTCCGCCTTCCGGATTTCACCACGCCATTCCTAGTCGAGTGTGATGCCTCAGGGTTGGGCTACGGAGCGGTGCTGCAACAGGCGGGTCATCCCGTGGCGTATTTCAGCCGTCAAACGACCATCCACCACCGGAAGTTACGGGCTTACGAGCAAGAGCTCATTGGGCTCGCCAAAGCAGTTCAGCATTGGTGGCCTTACTTATGGGGCCGCTCCCTCATCGTGCGGACAGACCATTACAGTCTCAAGTATCTCTTGGAGCAACGCCTCACTACGGTACCATAGCAGCGCTGGGTTAGCAAATTACTCGGTTTCAACTTTCAAGTGGAGCATAAAGTGGGTTCCCTCAACCGCGCCGCCGACGCGCTCTCCCGCCAGGACACACCGACGCCAGCAGCCATATGCGCCATTTCTTTTCCTACGGCCGACCTCCTCTCCTTGCTCCGACAGGAGGTCCATGACTCTCCCAGTTTATCCGAACTGCTGCACAGGGCGGAGCAGGGCCTTCCGAATGCCACGTGGACCCGCCAGGGGCTCATCTATTATCACGGACGGCTCTATGTTGACCCGTCATCGCCCCTCATTCTCAAGATCATGGGTGACATCCACCTCCGTAGCCATGAAGGAGTTCACCGCACACTCCAACGTCTCCGCACGGAATTTTATTGGAAAGGTATGCGCCGACACGTCCACGAATACATTTCCACATGCGCCATCTGCCAACAAAATAAGGATGATCACCTCCTGCCGGCGGGATTGCTTCAGCCTCTACCTATCCCTACACAAGTTTGGGCGGACCTTTCTATGGATTTTGTTGAAGGACTTCCCCCGGTTCACGACAAGTGTATTTTGATGGTCGTGGTGGATCGGTTTTCAAAGGGAGCCCATTTCATCCCCTAGCTCGGCCACTTGTCGCGGAGCACGTGGCCTGCGTGTTCTTCCAGGAGATCTTTCGTCTACACGGCATGCCGGAGACGCTTGTAGCCGACCGGGACAAAGTATTCACGAGTAGTTTCTGGAGAGAGCTCTTCTCCCTCAGCGGCACCAAATTGGCGTTTTCGTCCGCATACCACCCTCAGTCAGACAGACAGACCGAGGTGGTCAACCGCACCCTGGAGATGTACCTGCGATGCGTGACTGGGGATCGACCGTGGGAATGGCCGCGTTGGCTACCATGGATGGAATATTGTTACAACACGGCATACCATACGGCTTTGCAGACCACACCGTTCCGCCTCATCTACGACTGCGACCCCCCCTCCTATTGTCCTACACGGGTGGTTCGGCTCATCTGACGGCCATCGATCACGAGTTGGAGGATCGCGACGCTTTATTACAGGCCACCCGGGATCGCCTGCTGCAGGCCCAACAACGCATGGAGGTTTCCTACAACTGTGGGCATAGAGATCTCACCCTCGCGGTTGGAGACTGGGTTTGGGTGCGACGTCGCCCCTTTCGGCAAGTTACAACGGTTCGTCCCCCTTCCAACAAGTTGGGCCCTAAGTTCTTTGGCCCCTTTTCCATCACCGACCGCATTGGCTACGTGGCCTACCATCTCGCCTTGCCACCGGAGGCACGCATTCATGATGTTTTCCACATTTCCCAGCTGAAGCCGTTCATGGGGCCTCCGCCACCGGGTCCTTTGGTTCACATCCCACCACAGCTTGAGGACAAGCTGTCTTCGAACGAGGGCGGTGATGTTACGGCACTCGACGCGACGGATCCATATTGGGGGCGCACTTACCGACGTCGCCAACTAACTGAAGCCGCCTGATGCCATCTATGTTATTTTCATATTGCACTTTTATTTCAGCTGTTTGTGCTCACTTGTAGTAAGCCCAGGTGAGGGGCGCGAACCTTATTTCCATGTTTTGAAGCTTGGACCAAGCCGGTCCGGTTTGGGTGGTTTTGGACCTATAGGGTCCAGTTGGGTGTGAGGGGAAGGCAAGGAAGAAATTATTCTCTTTGAACCCTCTCTCTCTCTAAACCCTCTCTTTGAACCCTCTCTCTCTCTCTCTCTCTTCCCCCCCTCTTGTCCAAAACCACGTGTGCCCTAGCTAGCGCCGCCTCTAGCGCGTTGCCGCTCGCCGAGTCGCCAGCTACCGCGCCGCCGCTAGCCAGCGCCGCCGCTACCGCGATCCTCTTGGGTATCGCCGGCCTCCTCGTCTCGTCCTCCTCTTCCTCTCACGGCTCCCCCTTCGCGTTTCCCCTGCAGTCACGACGACCTTCATCATGGGTTCTGTCACGACCCGTCTCGACAAAAGTTAGAGTGCGCTTCGGGCGGGCCGTGATGCCACAGGCATGAGCGGAAAGAAAACCATGCCTGCTAAGGCAGAAGCTGAGAAGCTGATAATATGTTTTAAAATAGTTACTTTTGAGAAAAACCGATTGCTTTATTGCAGAAGCTTTAATATATAATAGTTTGAAACAGGTGCACATGCATTTTGCAAAAGAACTTATGATACAAGTTTTGGAACAGATTTTTATGCAGCGATTATCGCAGATGAATGAGCATGCAAATATGTCAAATTCTAGTACATATAATATTTAGCCTAGCAGTTGTCCATGCAAACAGGAAAAAATGGCTGATTATAATTATTATAATGATAAATGTTAATATTCTTAGTGGTAACTAGGTGAATTGTGTTTAATATAAAATATTCGGCTCGAACACATGCTTACTTGGAAGATAATCGTTGGTTGGAATGAATCAAACTAAATGAATACTTGGTATCCTAGAAAATGAGGTATCGTAATCTTATTACTCGTGAATACTTGAACCCGTAAGTTTCAAAACTCTCTTTCGAGTTCTTTGAGTCATCGAATCCTGTTTCTTATGCTTATTTGGTTGAAAGACTTGGATAAAGTCTATTTCTTGATCTGATGTTTTTCTTCAGCGTGAGTCTGTTCCAATTAGAATCACCAATCTATGAATCTTTTAAATTATCTAATGTTATGCACCTCTGTTCACGTTTATAAATTCTATTATTGTATATCTGAATCAGTATTTGGTTACATGTCTTGATATGCTAGATTCACTCAATCATGAATTATTTCATTAATAACACAAGTAAACAATTAAACGATAGAGTTTTAATTGACGCAACTCCTTGACTTGAGTTCTCTCTTGAATCCTCAATGAGAACAAAGAACCGGTCATAGCGAGCATAAATTTTCGAATCTCCTGAATCCGTACTTGAATCTGCCTGAATCATGAATCCCGCGTGTTAAACAAAAACACCTACTCTTTCACTTGTTACAATTTATGTTATTACATGATCATGTTTGTATGCTTTACTTTGGAGTAGTCGAATAATTTGAGATATTTCTGCTTGTCTCACTTGCTTGCCTGTCTTGTTAGCCCTGCTTCATGAAAAGCGGTACACAAATATTCTGTTTCTCCTGCTCGTATTTTATTTTGCTATGCTCTTGTGTATTTCAATGTTCTCAGGTTTTTCCTTCTTGTTTTGAAATTTGCTTTAGCGTTCGCGCCTGCGCCGTCTGCTCCCTGAGCCGATCTCCGTCAAGCTTCAGGTTTTGTGTTTATGTTTCATTTCTTTTACTGTCGGATATTTCTTTTATGTAATAATTATAATCAGCCATTTTCCCTGTTTGCATGGACAACTGCTAGGCTAAATATTATATGTACTAGAATTTGACATATTTGCATGCCCATTCATCTGCGATGATCACTGCATAAAAATCTGTTCCAAAACTTGTATAATAAGTTCTTTTGCAAAATGCTTTTGCACCTGTTTCAAACTATTATATATTAAAGCTTCCGCAATAAAACAATTTGTTTTTCTCAAAAGTAAATATTTTAAAACTTATTATCAGCTTATCTGCTTCTGCCTTAGCAGACATGGTTTTCTTTCCGCTCATGCCCGTGGCATCACGGCCCGCCCGAAACGCACTCTGACTTTTGTCGAGACGGGTCGTGACAGTTGGTATTAAAGCGAGGTTTGTTTCTAAAGATAATATACAATTATCAAATATTTTAAATCTTATTTTATAAATATTTATGCATGCATCATTTCTTCACGCACCTTGTCATTATGTGTTGTTCCCGGCTGAAACTCGCACACACTCACTCATAAGCATGAGTAGTATGCACACGAATGTTAAGAGAGTATGAGCAAACTTAACATTTTTGTGCATATTTATTCCACTAGGATATACACCACTTGCGAATATTAAATGATTATGGGCAGTTTAATATTTTCAAGTGCGTTGACATTAGAATCATAATATGCATGACATGTTAAGTGATATGGGCGTTTAACGTGGCATGTGTATCCATTTATTTGCATTCATATCATAAGCATTGCACAAGTGTCCAGCTAAGAATAACAATAATGATTGACACGCATGATTTTACTATTTGCTTGGCATCGCACACGATCTCATGACTGCACTTGCATGATCATTATCTAGAGTTGTCCAATGAAAATGCTGTAACTATTACATAATTTATGTACCTGACAGTAGGAAATGTGTTACAATCTCTAGTTTCAAATCTCCGATATTCGTATTCAGTCTTCTTGTTCTGCTCGACTATCGATCTCATCTGATTCTCCAGTATCCCATTCTAGTTAGCTCTTAAGCGTCAACATCGCAAGTAAGTTACCCCTTCGTGCAGAGATTTTTCGCTCCCGAATTCTTGAGTCTTATCTCTAAATTCTGAGCTAAGTGAAGCAAATTCTGTGTTCCCTGAATCCAATCCTTCGTATCTGGCCATACCCGCTAAGATCGTAGAGTATCAAGTAAGCAAACTTTGAAAGAAAAAACATCCTTATGATTACTGTGTTTTGAATGCATGAAAAGTCTGAGTAATTCTCTTGAGAACTTGAACCTGATATACAAAGCAAGTATCCGCAAATTTTCTCTTGATTTTGGTAAGTCTCAGCGCATGTTTTCCTTCCTGTTTCAACATATTCATAGTTAGCTTCCATGTCTTGTGTAACACCCTTAAATTAATTCGCCAAACAAATTTAATTGCAGAGCCTGGTCTCGAGCAAGGCTGAGCAAGCCCACGTCAAGTCGAGGTACAATTTTATTACGATCAGTGATTGCGCATTAATAAGTTATTTCACAAAATATTTGGAAGTTTATGTGACGTGTTTTACTAGTTATGCGAGACGGAAGCGTGAGGAATTAGAAGTTATTAAGATTTGGCAATATCGTATTACAAATTTAGAGGTTTAGATGTTCCTCTCTTAAGAAAATCCTGCCTTGTATTTTTCCCCTTATTAGAATACAGATAGTTTAAATAGAAATCGTAGACCACGCAGCTTTTGTTGCGTAACCGGCGTTGAGGCGCGATAAAAGGCGTAGGAAGTGACGCTCTCCTCAGTCTGACGAAACCGCCAATCCCTTTCCTTTCGCAGAGCCGCTCCCTTTCGCAGTGCCGCTCCCTCTCGCAGACGCTCCCTTTCCCCCGCTCTCGTTCCTGGCAGGCGAGCGAAAAATTCAAGCTCGCCCTGTTGTTTTCTGTGATCGTCGGGTGCGACAGCTAACCCTAACCCGACCTCTCCCTCCAGATCTAGTGTTCTCATCGTGAAATCTCAACTAGAGAGATCTCCTCGTCTCCTTGTTCTGCACGAGTAACCGTCGAGCACCTCTCAGGACAGCCGCAGGGTTGGTTTTTGTTCGCTGGACTGTCGTTTGGGATTCTCCTTTCATCCTCCCGCAAGGTGAAGTTCCTTTCTATGTTATTTCCTTCAAGGTGTAGCGTTGAGTGATCCGTAGTCTTACAATTCGTCGACGCTTTAGGGTCATCTAAAATATTCTAATTTGCATCACAAATTTTGTAAGTGGGGAAATGAATTTAACTATGGAGTATGTGATCCCCAAATTTAGGGTTTGAGTCCGCGTAAATCGGAGAAGGAATCAAGCGTTTGCGAGGCGATTAAACAGGAACCATGCCGCCGCGTCAGGTGTACGAACGCCGCAATACTACTGTAAGAAATTCTATTTCCTTTGTTTAGACATCATCATAGTAGCACAATAATAATTTAGTGTAGATGAACCTTTTACCAGAAACATGTACTTACGTCTAGTAAATCGCAGTTAGTAGTACGAGTAAATATCTATATCAGACATGCAAGCATATTAGTAGAGCATTTAGTTGAATGTGTGCGTAGGGCGGCAACAAGTACAAGTTTTCGAACTCAGACATCTAACAGATTATGTTATAAATATCCAAATATTAACAGGAACTAGTTAGGAGGCACGAGTGATGGTTTCGCTCGTGATAGATTGAGGCGCACAATCTTACTCATAGGGCGTAGTAGTCCCTTTGAGCCTCAGCTTTTGGGGAGGGAATACATCCTCTCACAGTTTAGTAGTCTACAACCCCGATATTCGCCGAGAGATATTCCCAAAGGCCCCTTCAGAGCATGAGTTGGTAACAGGGTCCCGGACAGGAGTAGGGGCGAAGGGGGCGAGTAGTGGACGGAGGAGACCTCCCACTTGCCTAGGCAGCAATCTCAAGGGGGGGGGGGGGGGGGGCGAGAGGAGGAGGGGCGAGCCCCTCTCTCTCGCCCCGCCCCAGCATCAAGTGGGGCGAGAGGGGGAGGGGCGAGCCCCTCTCTCTCGCCCCCGCCCCAGCATCAAGGGGGGCGAGAGGAGGAGGGGCGAGCCCCTGTCTCTCTCGCCCCCGCCCCAGCATCAAGGGGGGCGAGAGGAGGAGGGGCGAGCCCCTCTCTCCCGCCCCCGCCCCAAAATCCAGGGGGGCGAGAGGAGGAGAGGCGAGCCCCTCTCTCCCGCCCCCGCCCCAAAATCAAGGGGGGCGAGAGGAGGAGGGGCGAGCCCCCCCTCTCGCCCCGGCCCCCAGCCAATATAGGGGGGAGCTCCTCTCGCCCCCATGCCCAACTGGGGGGCGAGCTCCTCTCGCCCTCGAACCTAAGTGGGAGGCGAGCTCCTCTCACCCCCACGATCAGTAAGGAGGTGAGCTCCCACCAGGAAGGGTGTCTAAACGCACCCCAGCGAGACCTCACCAGGAAGGGTGTCTAAATGCACCCCAGCGAGACCTTAGTAGGAGAGGCGTCTAAATGCACCTCAGTGAGATCCCAGCGAGGAGACGGAGAGGGGGAGGGGCGGCTCGCCCTCCCCTCTCGCCCAACTAAGAGGCGGAGAGGGGGAGGGGAGGCTCGCCCTCCCCTCTCGCCTAGCTAGGAGGCGGAGAAGGGGAGGGGCGGCTCGCCCTCCCCTCTCGCCCAGCTAGAAGGCGGAGAGGGGGAGGGGCGGCTCGCCCTCCCCTCTCGCCCAGCTAGAAGGCGGAGAGGGGGAGGGGCGTCTCGCCCTCCCCTCTCGCCCAGCTAGGAGGCGGAGAGGGGGAGGGGCGTCTCACCCTCCGCTCTCGCCCAGCTAAGAGGCGGAGAGGGGGAGGGGAGGCTCGCCCTCCCCTCTCGCCCAGCTAGGAGGCGGAGAGGGGGAGGGGCGGCTCGCCCTCCCTTCTCGCCCAGCTAGAAGGCGGAGAGGGGGAGGGGCGGCTCGCCCTCCCCTCTCGCCCAGCTAGGAGGCGGAGAGGGGGAGGGGCGGCTCGCCCTTCCCTCTCGCCCAGCCGGAAGGCGGAGAGGGGGAGGGGCGGCTCGCCCTCCCCTCTCGCCCAGCTAGGAGGCGGAGAGGGGGAGGGGCGGTTCGCCCTCCCCTCTCACCCAGCAGGAAGGCGGAGAGGGGGAGGGGCGGCTCGCCCTCCCCTCTCGCCCAGCAGGAAGGCGGAGAGGGGAAGGGCGGCTTGCCCCCCCTCTCACCCAGGGGGAGTTCCCTCTAATCCGGTTTTGGCTATTCGCAGTCCAGTTTTGGCTATTCGCAGTCCAGTGGTCTGCGGTTAGCACCCCAGAACAGCGGGATTTGGCTATTTGCAGTCCAGTTTTGGCTATTTGCAGTCCAGTTTTGGCTATTTGCAGCCCAGATCCGAAAATCCTATAAATAGGTCCAAGGGGGCACCATTTGGAAGGATCTCATTCTAGGCTAGCTCTCTCCTCTCTCTCTCCCTCCCCAAGTCTCTCTAGGGGGTGAGGAGAGCCTCCAGTGGTGCCCAAGCTTAGTAGTGGGTTGGGAGGGGAAGTTCCTAAGGGGCTTCCGGGTATGTGGCGGGACCTCCCCACTAAGCCCTTGGTCTTGTCCCTAGTTCCGACACCTTCAACCTAGAGCTCTCCCTTGGGGGAAGTAAGGGTTGGTCGCCCCTCAGCTTGCTGAGGGCCCCGAACTCCACAGAAGCCGAGATATCGATTTCAACATTTTGGTGCGGTGAGCGTGGAGTGTGACCGATTCAAGAAACCTTCAAGGTGAGCTCCATGGACGGAGGTGGAGGAAGCTCTGACCCAGGTCACTCGCAACCCCCGGTGGCTGGAGTGGCGTTGGAGATGTTTGAAAATCTCAGGCGGGAGGTCATGCAGACCTTGCAGATTGCTTTCTCCACGATACGTGAAGATGGGAGAGGATGTGGTCTGGAGGTCTCGCCCCGGCAGGTAGGTGAGATCCCTCTCGACCAACGTTCCAGGAAGGAGATGCTCCAAGGGGTCGAGTGGGGAGGCGCCAGGCCCCCACTCGCCCAGCTCCAAGGGGGCGAGTGGGGAGGCGCCAGGTCCCCACTCGCCCAGCTCCAAGGGGTCGAGTGGGGAGGCGCCAGACCCCCACTCGCCCAGCTCCAAGGGGGCGAGTGGGGAGGCGCCAGGCCCCCACTCGCCCAGCTCCAAGGGAACGAGTGGGGAGGCGCCAGGCCCCCACTCGCCCAGCTCCAAGGGAACGAGTGGGGAGGCGCCAGGCCCCCACTCGCCCAGCCCCTAGGGGGCGAGTGGGGAGGTCCCATACCCCCACTCGCCCAGCCCCAAAGGGGGGCGAGCATGGGAAGTCCTTTGTGCGAAGTGATCCTCTCGGCCCCGGTTCCAGAGGGGTTCGGAAGGATGGAGATGTCTCACTACTCCGGCAAGGATGACCCCGTCCTGCACCTGCAGTGGTTTGAGGACATGGTCTCCATTAGGCCCATGACGGATGCGTTCAAGTGTCGGCTCTTAGCCGCCACCCTCAAAGAGAAAGCCAGGGAGTGGTTCCACCAGCTCCCTGCGAGATCCATCTATGCCTTCGAAGATTTACGCAAAGTTTTCCTGCTACGCTTCTCGACATCAAGGAAGAGGAAGAAACATGCCGAAGCACTTTTCCAAACTAAACAAGCTCTAGGGGAGCCTCTGGCTCGCTACGTGGATAGGTTCCAAGAAGAGGTTTTGCTTGTCCAGGAGGTACCAGGGGACATCCTCCAGCTCGCCTTTAGGGTGGGGCTGCGAGAGGGGTTTTTCAAGATGAGCTTGAAGCGGGGGTCCTCACTATCCTTCTAAGAGCTGATGGAAAGAGTGGCGGAAGAAATCGAAACTGAGGAGGCCAATCCGGAGTTCGCAAGAAGGTTGGCCAAGCTGAGCGAGCCGGAGACGAGGCAACATGGGGGGAAGGTAGAGGCCCCCAAGAGGAAGTTCAACCAAGAGGAAGACGTCTTCCAGGAAGAGGGAACCGACCTCCCAGGATGGAGGCAGGAACCGAAAGCACCGTCTCCACCACCCCATCAAGCCATGGTGATCGGCCACAGAAGAAGAAGGAATCGTAGGGGAGGAAGAAGAGGCGTCCGGGCGGAGTTACCTTACTGTGACTTCCACGACGAGGAGGGTCACGCGACATCCACCTGCCCCGAGTTCTTGGAAATGAAGGAGGCAAGTGGCCCGAAGCTGCAATGTCAACAACCAGAGGAGGTCGAGGAGGATCATGCCTGGGAGTAGAAGCCCGAGTCCCGGTCTCCATGCTTAGTTTTTTCTTTGAGTCCATGTAGTATGATGATGTGTTTCCCTACTTAGTTTTTCTTGCATGTAACCGAATGACTAATGTAATGAAAATTTTTCGAAGTATTTTTCCCCTTGGATGGTTCCGCTGACCGGGCTCTCACTAGACGGCAGGACAGGTTGACCTCCTAGGGAGGGTAAGTGATGTTCCCCTTGGATGGTTCCGCTGACCGGGCTCTCACTAGACGGCAGGACAGGTTGACCTCCTAGGGAGGGTAAGTGATGTTCCCCTTGGATGGTTCCGCTGACCGGGCTCTCACTAGACGGCAAGACAGGTTGACCTCCTAGGGAGGATAAGTGATGTTCCCCTTGGATGGTTCCGCTGACCGGGCTCTCACTAGACGGCAGGACAGGTTGACCTCCTAGGGAGGGTAAGTGATGTTCCCCTTGGATGGTTCCGCTGACCGGACTCTCACTAGACGGCAGGACAGGTTGACCTCATAGGGAGGATAAATGATGTTCCCCTTAGATGGTTCCGCTGACCGGGCTCTCACTAGACGGCAGGACAGGTTGACCTCCTAGGGAGGATAAGTGATGTTCCCCTTGGATGGTTCCGCTGACCGGGCTCTCACTAGACGGCAGGACAGGTTGACCTCCTAGGGAGGGTAAAAGATGTTCCCCCTGGATGGTTCCGCTGACCGGGCTCTCACTAGACGGCAGGACAGGTTGACCTCCTAGGGAGGGTAAGAGATGTTCCCCCTTGGTTGTTCCGCTGACCGGGCTCTCACTAGACGGCAGGACAGGTTGACCTCCTAGGGAGGATAAGTGATGTTCCCCTTGGATGGTTCCGCTGGCCGGGCTCTCACTAGACGGCAGGACAGGTTGACCTCCTAGGGAGGGTAAGTGATGTTCCCCTTGGATAGTTCCGCTGACCGGGCTCTCACTAGACGGCAGGACAGGTTGACCTCCTAGGGAGGATAAGTGATGTTCCCCTTGGATGGTTTCGCTGACCGGGCTCTCACTAGACGTCAGGACAGGTTGACCTCCTAGGGAGGGTAAGTGATGTTCCCCTTGGATGGTTCCGCTGACCGGGCTCTCACTAGACGGCAGGACAGGTTGACCTCTTAGGGATGATACGTGATGTCCCCCTTGGATGGTTCCGCTGACCGGGCTCTCACTAGACGGCAGGACAGGTTGACCTCCTAGGGAGGGTAAGTGATGTCCCCCTTGGATGGTTCCGCTGACCGGGCTCTCACTAGACGGCAGGACAGGTTGACCTCCTAGGGAGGATAAGTGATGTTCCCCTTGGATGGTTCCGCTGACCGGGCTCTCACTAGACGGCAGGACAGGTTGACCTCCTAAGGAGGATAAGTGATGTTCCCCTTGGATGGTTCCGCTGACCGAGCTCTCACTAGACGACAGGACAGGTTGACCTCCTAGGGAGGGTAAGTGATGTTCCCCTTGGATGGTTCCGCTGACCGGGCTTTCACTAGACGGCAGGACAGGTTGACCTCCTAGGGAGGATAAGTGATGTTCCCCTTGGATGGTTCCGCTGACCGGGCTTTCACTAGACGGCAGGACAGGTTGACCTCCTAGGAGGGCTAATGATGTTCCCCTTGGATGGTTCCGCTGACCGGGCTCTCACTAGACGGCAGGACAGGTTGACCTCCTAGGGAGGATAAGTGATTTTCCCCTTGGATGGTTCCGCTGACCGGGCTCTCACTAGACGGCAGGACAGGTTGACCTCCTAGGGAGGATAAGTGATGTTCCCCTTGGATGGTTCCGCTGACCGGGCTCTCACTAGACGGCAGGACATGTTGACCTCCTAGGGAGGGTAAGTGATGTTCCCCTTGGATGGTTCCGCTGACCGGGCTCTCACTAGACGGCAGGACAGGTTGACCTCCCAGGGAGGGTAAGTGATGTTCCCCTTGGATGGTTCCGCTGACCGGGCTCTCACTAGACGGCAGGACAGGTTGACCTCCTAGGGAGGGTAAGTGATGTTCCCCTTGGATGGTTCCGCTGACCGGGCTCTCACTAGACGGCAGGACAGGTTGACTTCCTAGGGAGGGTAAGTGATGTTCCCCTTGGATGGTTCCGCTGACCGGGCTCTCACTAGACGGCAGGACAGGTTGACCTCCTAGGGAGGGTAAGTGATGTTCCCCTTGGATGGTTCCGCTGACCGGGCTCTCACTAGACGGCAGGACAGGTTGACCTCCTAGGGAGGGTAAGTGATGTTCCCCTTGGATGGTTCCGCTGACCGGGCTCTCACTAGACGGCAGGACAGGTTGACCTCCTAGGGAGGATAAGTGATGTTCCCCTTGGATGGTTCCGCTGACCGGGCTCTCACTAGACGGCAGGACAGGTTGACCTCCTAGGGAGGGTAAGTGATGTTCCCCTTGGATGGTTCCGCTTACCGGGCTCTCACTAGACGGCAGGACAGGTTGACCTCCTAGGGAGGATAAGTGATGTTCCCCTTGGATGGTTCCGCTGACCGGGCTCTCACTAGACGGCAGGACAGGTTGACCTCCTAGGGAGGATAATTGATGTTCCCCTTGGATGGTTCCGCTGACCGGGCTTTCACTAGACAGCAGGACAGGTTGACCTCATAGGGAGGGTAATTGATGTTCCCCTTGGATGGTTCCGCTGACCGGGCTCTCACTAGACGGCAGGACAGGTTGACCTCCTAGGGAGGGTAAGAGATGTTCCCCCTTGGATGGTTTCGCTGACCGGGCTCTCACTAGACGGAAGGACAGGTTGACCTCCTAGGGAGGATAAGTGATGTTCCCCTTGGATGGTTCTGCTGACCGGGCTCTCACTAGACGGCAGGACAGGTTGACCTTCTAGGGAGGGTAAGTGATGTTCCCCTTGGATGGTTCCGCTGACCGGGCTCTCACTAGACGGCAGGACAGGTTGACCTCCTAGGGAGGGTAAGTGATGTTCCCCTTGGGGTTCCGTTGACCGGCCTCTCACTAGACGGCAGGGCAGGTTGACCTCATAGGGAGGGTAAGATGTTCCCCTTGGATGGTTCCGCTGACCGGGCTCTCACTAGACGGCAGGACAGGTTGACCTCCTATGGAGGGTAAGTGATGTTCCCCTTGGATGGTTCCGCTGACCGGGCTCTCACTAGACGGCAGGACAGGTTGGCCTCCTAGGGAGGATAAGTGATGTTCCCCTTGGATGGTTCCGCTGACCGGGCTCTCATTAGACGGCAGGACAGGTTGACCTCCTAGGGAGGGTAAGTGATGTTCCCCTTGGATGGTTCCGCTGACCGGGCTCTCACTAGACGGCAGGACAGGTTGACCTCCTAGAGAGGGTAAGTGATGTTCCCCTTGGATGGTTCCGCTGACCGGGCTCTCACTAGACGGCAGGACAGGTTGACCTCCAAGGGAGGGTACGAGATGTTCCCCTTGGATGGTTCCGCTGACCGGGCTCTCACTAGACGGCAGGACAGGTTGACCTCCTAGGGAGGATAAGTGATGTTCCCCTTGGATGGTTCCGCTGACCGGGCTCTCACTAGACGACAAGACAGGTTGACCTCCTAGGGAGGGTGAGTGATGCTCCCCTCAGATGGTTCCGCTGACCGGGCTCTCACTAGACGACAGGCCGGGTAGACCTCCCAGGGAGGCTTAAGTATCTTTTTCAAGGTGGTCCCGCCAGCCGGGCTCTCGTTAGCCGGCAAGGGTGGAGTACCTCTCGGGAAGGCGATGTATTTTTCTCAAGGTAGCACCGTTAGCCGGATTCCCAGCGACACTCGTCGAATATACAGGGTTGGACATTTCTTTCCGAGCGAATGTCTCGCTCGAAAAGAGCGGGGATTGTGTACAACCCCGATATTCGCCGAGAGATATTCCCAAAGGCCCCTTCAGAGCATGAGTTGGTAACAGGACCCCGGACAGGAGTAGGGGCGAAGGGGGCGAGTAGTGGACGGAGGAGACCTCCCACTTGCCTAGGCAGCAATCTCAAAGGGGGGGGGGCGAGAGGAGGAGGGGCGAGCCCCTCTCTCTCGCCCTAGCCCCAGCGTCAAGGGGGGCGAGAGGGGGAGGGGCGAGTCCCTCTCTCTCGCCCCCTCCCCAGCATCAAGGGGGGCGAGCCCCTCTCTCTCTCGCCCCCGCCCCAGCATCAAGGGGGGCGAGAGGAGGAGGGGCGAGCCCCTCTCTCCCGCCCCCCGCCCCAAAATCTAGGGGGGCGAGAGGAGGAGGGGCGAGCCCCTCTCTCCCGCCCCCGCCCCAAAATCAAGGGGGGCGAGAGGAGGAGGGGCGAGCCCCCCCTCTCGCCCCGGCCCCCAGCCAATATAGGGGGGGGGGAGCTCCTCTCGCCCCCGTGCTGATGTAAACTAAAAAATCCACGGATTAATTTTTAAAGTAATTTCGTGGTCCTTTTAATTTTCGCGGCGCTAGCGGAACTTTTACGAGCAACATCCAAGAGTGCATTGTCCGAGAAATCACAAACACACTTAAATGTTTAGCGTTCTCACAATGATTTAATATGATTGAACGCATTCCACAGGCGATAATAAAAGAGAAAAGGCAAGAAAATTGGAAATTAACGACAAATTGGTAAATTGAAACTAGGGCCAAACTCTGATTTTTAAGATCATTTAATTATAAGCATAAAATTAAGATATCAGAATTTGAGCATTTAGAGAGGAGATGGGTTTACCCGCAGGAGAAAGGCATGATTTCATCAGGCAGGAGCTCGAGGGAAAAACAACCGTCGCAGGCTCGATGGGCCCGAACGGGGAGGTCCAAGAGGAGGTTGTCTGCGTGAAAGAGACACCGTGATGAGTTCGCCGGACTGGATCGGGCCCTTGACGGCGGCGGCGGAGCAAGCGTTCAAGAAACGGGCGGCTGGATGGGCGGCAGAGGCGCGCTGGAGAGAAAACCGAACGAGAAAAAGGTCTCGTTCAGTTTTCTAAAATTCCAGCCTCCTTTTCACGTGGGTTGGTGGCAGCTTTTATAAAGGAGGAGTTTATAGAGGGGGGGGGGGGGGGGGGGGGGAGGTTACCAAATAAAACATCAAAGCTATTAACTTGGGGGGTTTCAAGGTGGCTGGCACTAATATAAGATTAAAAGCTATTAAAATGGGGAGGGAGTTTGAAAGTTGGGCCGGCTGTATTTAAATGCATATGAAGGGGGGGTTTCAAAATGCTAGCCGGCAAGTAGAAATAAAAAGAGGGGGTTTTCTTTGGGTCTTTAACATACAGGATGAGTGAACCTTTGACATTCTCTCCTACTGATATAAAGATATTTTCTGAGATTATAAATTAAATTATTTTGTTAATCATAATTTCAGAATTTTTCATACTTAAATAATACATTTCAAAGTTTGCCCTTTGTATCACTCCACCAAATTTGACGAACCTTTTTATTTAAGGTCTTATTGGCCGGTCACACCAATAAGCCGAGCAACGAACGTGGGAGAAACTGCGCGATACAAACACATAATTAACGTGCATGAAAAATAATCTTGCGCGAGGACGTGCGCGACTCAATTAAAATGCGACATATTAAAAATAAAATAATGATGCAAACTCGGGTTGCATCAAGACCCCTCGTTGAGACCTCACTACTTCAATTCCCAAGAAGTACTTCAACGTCCCCAGATCCTTGACTTCAAATTCCTCGCCCAGTTGCTTCTTCAAGTGAATAATCTCCTCCAGGTCATCACCAGTAATGATGATGTCATCCACATATACAATAAGAATAGAAACCTGCACTCCTCTCCTCTTTATAAAGAGAGTTTGATCAGCATGTCCTTGTGTGTAGCCAAGTTGAAGCATGGTCTTGTCAAAACGTCCAAACCACGCTCTCGGAGACTGTTTTAGGTCATACAGGGATTTCTGCAGACTACAGACCTTCCCATTGGATCCTTCGGTAACGAAGCCCGGGGGAATATTCATGTAGACCTCTTCTTCCAGATCACCATGTAAGAACGCATTCTTGACATCGAGTTGCTGTAGCTCCCATCCACGACTAGCAGCACAAGAGAGAAGCACACGAATTGAGTTCATCTTAGCAACATGGGCAAAGATCTCTTGGTAGTCAATGTCTTGAGCCTGGGTATACCCTTGAGCCACCAAGCGAGCTTTGTACCGCTCCACCACCCCATCTTGATTCTGTTTAACCGTGAAGATCCATCGGGACCCAACCGTTCGCTTCCCAGGAGGAAGACTAGCAAGCCGCCATGTTTCATTTTTTTCCATGCACACAGTTCCTCCTCCATTGCCTGTTTCCACTCAGGTATCTGAACAACCTCCTGCCATGTCTTAGGAATCATAATAGATGAAAGAGATGAGATAAAGGCTTTATGGGCCTGAGAGAGCTGAGTATAACAAATGTAGTTGGTAATGAGATGTTTGGTGCCATCCCTTTTACCAATAAGACGAGCAAGAGGAACATGGAGGTCATCCTCTGAATCTGGAGCGGAAACAGTCACCGACACTGGCGGAACATCCACAGTCTGCACTTGCTCAACAGTCCTGGGACGACGGGAGTATGTGTATAATGTAGGACGAGTGGAGATGGAAGGAACATGAGCAGTAGACGGACTATGGGAAGGAGAGATATGGGAAGGAGAAATATGAGGAGTGACAACAATTGGAAGAGGAGAGGCGATGGTCTCGACACCGTTACTACTCATCTCCCCCTGACGAGGACCAAAGTATGACCCCCCCTCACGAAATGTAACATCAACAGTGCAATAGTAGCGACGAGTCAGAGGGTGATAACACTGAAACCCCTTTGGTAGTAGGAGAGTACCCAACGAAAACACATCGGAGGGAACGCGCATCCAGTTTATCCCGATGCGGGGTATGAACGTGGACAAAACAGACAGAGCCAAAGATACGAGGTGAAAGATGAGAGGTATGGACGATGTGGTTCTTGGCAAGACAGGAGAGAAGCGTATCATATGAGAGGGTGCGAGACGGAAGACGGTTGATGAGATGAGTAGCCGTGAGAACGACATCACCCCAGTAGGATTTGGGAAGGTGCATAGCAAGGAGTAAACACCGAGCCACCTCCAACAAGTGCTTGTTTTTCCGTTCGGCGACCCCATTTTGAGTGAAAGTGTGGACACATGTAGTTTGATGTATAATGCCATGATCGGCAAGATATGCGCCAAATGCGCCCCGATCATCATATTCCCCACCATTATCACTACGAAACACACGAATTGTATTGCCAAACTGTTGAGCCACCATTTTATGAAAGGACTGAAAAGAAGAAAGCACGTCACTTTTTTTTGAGTAGATAAAACCACGTAGTGCGAGAGTAACAATCGATAAACGTAACAAACCATTTATAGCCAGATAAAGATAACACTGGGGAAGGACCCCGTACATCAGAATGAATAACATCAAATGGAAATAAACTAGGAACAGACAGATGACTAATACTCTGACGAACATGTTTAGATCGTTCACAAGCATCACAAGAGAATGACTGAATTAAATGACGAAAAACAGGAAACAATTTAGTAAGATATAAAGCAGAAGGGTGGCCAAGGCGCTGATGCCAGCGCCGGATGTCATGGAGAGTCGGAGATCTGGTGGATGAAAAAGCACTGAGAGAGGTCTGGTCCAGCAAGTACAGTCCGCCAATGTTCCTACCACTGCTAAGCGTCCGCCTCGTATCCAGATCCTGAAACACACAAGCATCCGGAAAAAATGTTACAAAACAGTTTAATGAGGTAGTCAAGTGACTAATGGAAAGCAGATTGCGAGGAAATGACGGGACATGCAAAACCGAGGACAATTATAGATCGGGAGAACAAACAACAATCCCTTTACCAGCAATGGCAGAGAGAGAGCCATTAGCAGCAATAACCTTATCACGACCAGAAAGAGGGGTATATGAGGTAAAACCTGAGGCAGAACCAGTCATGTGGTCTGTCGCACCCGAGTCGATAATCCACTCGGAAAGTGAAGAAGACACAACATGAGCACTGGACAGACCTGAAGTAGCAACAACAACATGAGATCCAGCAGTACTAGAGTCGGTCTGGGAGTGAACATACGGCGGAAAGCCTCTAACTCGACAGCAGACAGGCCGCCAGAGATGTCCTCCATAACCTCAGTAGAGTGCGCAGAATACTGTGTGCGATCACCAGATTAACGACCACCACCACGGTACCCACCTCTACCACGGGTACTAGAACCCCGACCAGCAGGGGCAAGGTGCGGGTGGATACGAAAGCATGAGTCTTTGGTATGACCTTTCTTCCCACAATGGCTGCAAACAGGAGGGGAACTACGAGAAATCCCAGCGAGCGCAGAGTGATTAGTAGCGGAATCAAGAGTGCGGCGACGATTCTCATCACTGAGGAGCATGCTGAAGGCCTCCCGAAAAGAGGGAAGAGGCTCGCGATGAAGGACATGCAAGCGAACATCGTCAAACTCCATGTTGAGGCCCATAAGGAAGACGTGAACCCAGAATCGATCTTTCTCTTTCTGAAGGGCCTGCGCATCAACAGTACAAGCAACAGTAAAGGCATTGAAGAAATCCAGCTCCTGAGAAAAACGCTCAAACTCAGAATAGTAGACAGAAACGGTCATAGTACCCTGCTTTAGCTCCAGAACACGGCGAGTGAGCTCATACACATGCATCGAACTGCCGGCCTGAGAGTAGGTATCACGAGCCCGGGTCCAAATATCATATGCGGAGTCCAACAACATATAACTGCGATACACCTGAGGGGACATCGAGTGAAGTAACCACGAGACAACCAAGGAATTGTCCGCATCCCATTTTCTCCATGAGGGATCAATACGTGGTGGCTCAATAGTGGTACCATCAATATGTCCGTATAGTTGGTGACTGCGAATAGCATGTTGGGCTGCCCCGGACCATTCCTGATAGTTTGTGCCATCCAAGGCAACAATGGTAATCTTCAACGAGCCAGACTGACCATGACTTCAAGGAGTATCGGTAGAGGTACCAGAGAGAACACCGGAGCCAGACTGGCCATGACTCCGAGGAGGATCGACAGAGGTACCGGAAAGAACACCGGTTGGGGAAACAACGGAGGAGTCGGATGGATCACCCATCGGCGAGAGAACGATCTCTCAAATCAGACAAAACCACACCCTACGGGTGTCTCTTAGATCATGCCGCCAGAGAAGACACCGGAGGATGTGAGGGGGAGGTCTCCTGAAGTCCCCATGGAGGACAAAACGTCCGAATACACAGGGGGCCGCCCGGAAGACCGGGCGGAGAAGACCGCCGAAGAGGAAGAGTCGAGGCGGGCTAGCGCTGCACGGAACGGAAGAGGCGACGACGGATCGGGAGGTGGAGGTCTAGCGCTGCACGGCGAATGGAAGAAGCGTCCGACGGATCGGGAGTCGGAAGAGGGGACCAGCGGTGAGGCGGGCGAGCGGATTGACGGGCGAGTGCGGCGAGCGGGATCAGGAGATGCGGGATCGGGATCAGGAGACGCCTTACCTCTGATACCGAGTGGAATAAAGCGCTTCTATTATCGGATGCCCTAATCAGGGCTAGAAATACATATATATATAGAGACCCAAAAAACAAAAAACACGTGACATATCACGTGGATACAAACATGCACGAATATAAACCGAAAGGAATATTCAACTGGTTCTACTCCCCAAGGGGTTTGTGGCTTTGGTCGTTCTCAGGGTCATCTCGCTTTGTCCATCTTTCTGATGTCATGGAGGACACTGCTCTCAACATTGGCCCAGATTCTACCAAAGTTCCTCCTGCCCTTTCTGCTCAAAAACACAAGCTTTTCTCCGCTTGATGCATGGCCATTCATTTGAGCCATCTACTTCATCGACATCTTCTTATGCATACCAGGGACTTTCAGGTGCACATTCTGCAACCACTCGCTCATCCACTAATTGGATCATTGACTCCGGAGTTACATACCACATGACCATCTTTGCTACAGGTTTCATGTCCTGCTTACTTTTTTCTGGGAGAGACAAAGTGATGTGATATTAATGTTGAAAACGCTTGATGGAGCGTACTTTAGGTTTGTGGTTAGAAAATTATTTGTCGCATCGATCCCGAGAGAGTGGAGTATTCCGATTAATAAATCTTACTCGCCTCGAAGTGCTTAAATGAATAACAAAGATCCCACGCGTGTTTAGTCCACGCCGCAAGCGAGTTTTCCCTTTAAAATTTGCTAACAAGAATCTTAATGGAAATGAAAGTTCGCGACAACGGTGTAAGAAGCACGTGGTTTTGAAATTTGATCACTTAAAATGTAATTGCATAAAAATATTGTAATAACTTGGGAGTTGAAATTATACCTCAAACATTCCAGGACGAAGCTGTTTCGGGTAGGCCGTGCGATGTCCAGAAGAAATGAAGCGGACGGGAACGGGAGGCTGGCTGTCGGGGCTAAATCGGAAATCGAACAGGTGTTGGGTTAGGTGGAACAGGTAGGAATTAGGGTACGGGCTCTGAACTGCCGGGCTTAGGTTGAGCGGTTCAGGAGAGGGAAATTAAAAGGGGCGAGTTTGGATGACGGCGAGGGGGAAATGGCGAGAAGTATGGAGAAGTCGGGCTCGGGTGTGGCTCTGGTGGAGGAGACGAAGGTCTGAAGGGAGACAGGAGGCGGTCGGAGGTGAACAGGGGCCGGATCGACGAGTATCCCAGGCGTTGTCGATCCCGCGCGCAGTCCGGCGGACGCTGGGAGGGGTTCTTCCTTTTACTGTCGTCGGCGGGACCGGGAAAGGGGAGGAAGGTGGCGGCAGCAGCGGGAGAGGTTGGTTCCGGTGGTCGACTCTCCTGGTTGGACGAGAAAACAGGAACGGTATCCCGTTTTCTCGTTTTCCAGGCTACGTTCTTCTTCCAATAAACAGTGCTTTATAGGGAAAATAAATCAAAACTGTTACAGCTAGTAATGAGCTGTGAAATTGGACGGTTTCAGAATTAAAAGATGCATAAAGGCAGGATTTTAATGGCTAGAATAAATTGGGAAGTTTCAAAGAGAGGTTTCAAAGAGAGGTATCATTTCAGCTGCCCAAAACAATTAATTCAGTTTTTGACCTGAAAATAATTGTCAAATTTTATGATTTTATGCAATTATATATTTTAAGAAATTACCATCATGCCCTCCATACACCATTACCAGACCAATTTATTTAGGGTCCACTTGGCGGGTCAGACCAAGAAGCTAATAAAGAAAGGAAAAACATTTTGATGAAAAAAACCTAAAAGCATACAAGGATGGTGGTACGAACATGCAACATGCAACAAACAAACGAACCATGATTAAAAATAAAAATGCGATAAACTCAAACAAACAACCTAGGGAATTAAGGAGATGCGGCCTCAGTCGCATCAATTCCCCCGGGGTTGATAGGACTTGACTCCGTCGAGTCATGACTAAAACCCGCAATGGTCAGATCGGGACGAAGACGGCGAAGCTCCGCAGCACTAATCCATGAACTATCAGAAATACTCCGGCCTTTCCAAGACACGAGATAACGTTGATATACGCCTGTACGCGTCTGAAATTCTCGAATATCCAGCACCTGATCAACCTCCTCCGAAATAGGTGTCGAAGGGGTCAAGGTTGGTTGAGTGTTGGTGGTGGGTTCAGAAAAGGGGGGATTGAAAGGGGTATCGGGAGGCTCATCATAAAAAGGCACAAGGTCAGCAATATTAAAAATAGGAGAGTTACCAAATTCAGCAGGCAAATCAAGAAGATAAGCATTTGAACCAAGACATTTTTTAACTTGGAAAGGGCCAAACCTTTGTTGACGCAGTTTGTGATAGGTGCCCACGGGAAATCGCTCCTTCCTGAAAAAAGCAAGGACCCAATCTCCTTCTGTGAAATATAATTCTCGGCAGTGTTCATCAGCCATAGCCTTATATTTCTCAGAAGATGCTCGCAAGCTATTAGCAATAAATTTATGCAATGATTTCAAGTGATCAATATATGTTAGGGCATCAAAAGAGGTTCTTTCATAAGAAGGGAGAGCGTGACGGTCGAGCAAAAGAGGAATAGGGTAGCCATAGACCACCCCAAAAGGAGACTTGTTGGTAGAGCGATTCTTGGAGCTATTAAAGGCAAACTCAGCTTGCGGAATGACCAAATCCCATTGCGTTGGGTGCTCTCCGGCTAAACATCTAAGAAAATCGCCCAAGCTACGATTCACTACCTCGGTTTGCCCATCAGTCTGGGGATGGTAAGCGCTGCTAAATTCTAACTTAGTCCCTAATTTACCCCAAAGCGTTTTCCAAAAATAACTCATAAATCGGGTATCACGATCAGAAGTAAAAGTGCGAGGGATCCCGTGTAAACGCACAATCTCTTTGAAAAAAATATCCGCTACGTGAGTGGCATCCGAAGTTTTTTCGCAAGGAATAAAATGTGCCATTTTTGAAAATCGATCAACTACAACAAAAATCGAGTCTACTTTTCTTTTGGTTCGAGGTAATCCTACCACAAAATCCATGGAGACTTCGTCCCATGGTCTCTCTGGAATGGCCAATGGCGTGTACAACCCAGTGTTCTGTGCATGACCTTTGAATAATTGACAAGTGTGGCATGTGCGGATGAGACTAACAACGTCGCCCTTCATTTTAGGCCAATAATAACGGGTACTAGCAAGGTCTAAGAGTTTAGCTTAACCCACGTGACCTCCCAAGCCCGAGGAATGTAACTCGCTAAGCAGGGTAGACCGAAGTGGGCCTTCACAAATACATTGCCGGGTTCCCCTAAATAAAAATCCTTCGTTCAGAATATATGCCGTCGTAGGGTCGGTCCCGGTAGCTTGGCATGGAGCCCAAATTTCACTGAAATATGGATCAGAAGAATAAAGTTCCTTCTGTGAGTTTAAATCGATGATATGCGGCTGTAATGTAACTAAAACATGAGTTCGACGACTAAGTGCATCGGCAACCCTATTGGAAACACCAGGCTTGTGTTTCAGGTGGAAAGTAAACTCTTGGAGATATGCCGCCCATTTGACATGACGACGGACCTCCTTTTGCGAGTTCAGATAACGTAAGGCTTCATGGTCGGAATTTAGTATGAACTCTCGTTGAATTAAATAATGCCGCCAGTGGCGAAGAGCTTGAACAATAGCATAAAACTCAAGATCGTAAGTGGAATAACGAGTTTTTGCCTCATTCAATTTTTCACTAAAAAAGACAACGGGACGGCCCTCTTGACTTAAAACAGCTCCAATCCCAATAATCGAGGCGTCACAATCTACCTCAAATATCTTATCAAAATCTGGAAGCGCCAGTACGGGTGCACTAGTAAGCTTAGCTTTCACAAGAGAAAAAGCACGCTCGGCTTCCTCGGTCCAAACGAAATGACCCTTCTTAAGACAATCAGTCACAGGGGAAATAAGGGTGCTAAAGTTTCGAATAAACCGGCGATAAAAAGAGGCTAATCCATGGAAGCCTCGAGCCTCGGTGATGGTTTTAGGACTCATCCAAGAATTAATAGCTTGAACTTTTTCAGGATCGACTTTGATACCCTCGGAAGAGACAATATACCCCAAAAAGGTCAAACTATTGGTCAAAAATGTGCACTTTTTGAGATTCACGTATAGCTTGTTCTCCAAAAGGATTTGGAGAACCTGCCGAAGATGATCCAAATGCTGGTCGACATCCGTGCTATATATAAGGATGTCGTCGAAATAAACAACCACGCAAACTCCTATCAAAGGCCGAAGAACTTGATGCATGAGTCGCATGAAGGTACTTGGGGCATTGGAGAGGCCAAAAGGCATCACAAGCCATTCGTACAGTCCTTCCCGAGTTTTGAAGGCGGTTTTCCACTCATCCCCGGGACGGATCCGGATTTGATGGTAACCGCTCTTAAGATCTATTTTCGAGAAAACTTGGGATCCGCTAAGCATATCGAGCATATCATCCAATCAGGGAATCAGAAATCTATACTTGATAGTGATTTTGTTTATTGCGCGACTATCCACACACATGCGCCATGTCCCATCCTTATCGGGGACAAAAAGAGCAGGAACGACGCAAGGACTCATGCTTTCCCTGATATGGCCCTTCTTGATCAAGTCGGTGACCTGTCGGTGTAACTCTTTGTGCTCCTTAGGACTCATACGATAGTGTGGTAGATGAGGGAGACTAACTCCGGGAATGAGATCGATACAGTGTTGTATATCCCTCATGGGCGGGAGTTGATCTGGAAGCTCATCGGGCATAATGCTAGCAAACTCAGTAATCAGTGGGCGGACTCTATCAGGAATCTCCGTGGACTCTAGTCGGGAATCTAGACCGGCTAAGATGTAAATAACATCATTTTTCCTCATTTCTTCCTGGAATTGGGTCCCAGAAAGTAGCATATGCGCTGAGGGAAACGAAATCGCAGCTATAGGAGATGACGAACTACTGCCTGGCGAGGAGGACTCTATAGATTTTGGCAAAGGCCCGTTCTTCTGGGGAAGAAGAACGATCTTGCGCCCTCCGCGTTCAAAAGCATAAGAGTTCCTCGCTCCATCATGAATCACTTGCCTATCAAACTGCCACGGCCGGCCTAACAAGATGTGACAAACTTCTAACGACGCGACATGACACCAAACAGAATCCTGGTACGAACTGCCAATGGAAAACTCAACTAGACACTAGTGCGTAACGGGTATAGTCACAGAACTAGTAACCCATGATAAACTATATGGTTTTCCTAGAGTCTGTGTCTTAAGTTTGAGTTTTTCGACCATACGCTGAGACACAAAATTTTCCATGCTACCACTATCGATAATGACTGAACAAAATTGTCCCTGGATGCGTGCGGTGGTGCGGAAAATGTTATGCCTCAACCAATCATCCTCTCCGAAAATTTTCGGGGTGAGAAGGCTATGTTGCAAGACGCAAACTAATTGTTCAGCATACTCTCCCTCTACTATCACCTCTTCTTCGACTATAGGATCTGGTTGGGAGTCTGTGAGAAAGACTCCATACTCGGGTTCGTGGTCCTCTTCTGACTCGACTACAGCTACGAACTGCCTACGCGGGCACTCAGAGGATTTGTGCCCAAGCTCCATGCACTTAAAACAACGGAAACCCCCGGGATTGGGTCGAGAGCCATTAGGCTCTTTCCCCTTGAACACGATAGGAGGTGAGGTAGGGCCACTAGTGGACCCTAAAGGCCGATTTGCCACGGGAGTTTTAGACGCGGTGTTTGGTGAAGGCACACTAGACGACCTATCAAAATTCTTAGGACCTGAAGCTTTCTTCTGCAATGTTGCTTCTACTCGTCGGGCCCTACTGGAGACCTCTCCTAGGTCCCTAAAATCGTGAAGCTCCAAGTGCTCACGCACAACATACCAGAGTCCGTCTAGATAACGGGCCACCGTCATAGCATCTTCTTCTCCGATATCCAACCTAGACTGAAGGATAAGATACTCGTTGGTGTATTTATCCACCGAGAGTCTGTCCTGACGAAGATTATGAAATTTCCGATAAAGATTCTGGAGGTAGTCCGGGGGAACATACCTCTTCCGCAGCTGATTTTTAAATTCAGTCCAGGTAGTGATAGGTTCGAGACCTAATGTGAACCTAGTGCGCTCCAACTGACCCCACCAGACTAGTGCTGGTCCCTTAAGCCTATAGGAGGCATACTCAACCTGGCGATTAAGTGGCATCTGTTTCCTGGCCATGAATCGCTCCATTCACTCACACCAGTCGAGGCATCCTTCGGGATCTACTCTTCCCTCGAAATCGCCCACGTCTAATTTGACACCAACATCCCAACGTGGAAAATCTCGTGGGTTAGGATGCTGCGGCAAAGGCTCAGGGTAACCTCGTGGCGCAGGAATAGGCTCCTCTCCAGGGTTTGGTGGAGGGGCCGGATTTAGTCCTAGGTGTCTAGCGGCCTCAAGATTATTGACTGACGTCCGTAACCCATTCATGACTTGTGTGAGGGCGCCCATTTGGGTGGTGAGTGTTTCGACCATTTGCATGAGGTTTCCCATGCGTTGGTTTACGTCCTCGACGCTCGCCTCGATTTTGTCCACCCGACCTTCCATTTTTTTTGTTTTTTGTTTTTTTATAATATTTTTTTAAAAAAAATAAAACAGAATTTTTTTTTCTCTCTGAAAAAAAGAACAGATTTTTTTTAAAAATAAGATAATCAGAAAAATTTGTTTTGTTTTTGAAAAAAAAAGTAGGATCGACGATTCACGCTAGAAGTGAATCAACCTAGCCCTCTGATACCAAACTGATGTGATATTAATGTTGAAAACGCTTGATGGAGCGTACTTTAGGTTTGCGGTTAGAAAATTATTTGTCGCATCGATCCCGAGAGAGAGTGGAGTATTGCGATTAATACATCTTACTCGCCTCGAAGTGCTTAAATGAATAACAAAGATCCCACACGCGTTTAGTCCACGCCGCAAGCGAGTTTCCCTTTAAAATTTGCTAACAAGAATCTTAATGGAAATGAAAGTTCGCGACAACGGTGTAAGAAGCACGTGGTTTTGAAATTTGATCACTTAAAATGTAATTGCATAAAAATATTGTAATAACTTGGGAGTTGAAATTATACCTCAAACATTCTAGGACGAAGCTGTTTCGGGTAGGCCGGGCGATGTCCAGAAGAAATGAAGCGGACTGGAACGGGAGGCTGGCTGTCGGGGCTAAATCGGAAATCGAACAGGTGTTGGGTTAGGTGGACCAGGTAGGAATTGGGGTACGGGCTCTGAACTGCCGGGCTTAGGTTGAGCGGTTCAGGAGCGGGAAATTAAAAGGGGCGAGTTTGGATGACGGCGAGGGGGAAATGGCGAGAAGTATGGAGAAGTCGGGCTCGAGTGTGGCTCTGGTGGAGAAAACGAAGGTCTGGAGGGAGACAGGAGGCGGTCGGAGGTGAACAGGGGCTGGATCGACGAGTATCCCAGGCGTTGTCGATCCCGTGCGCAGTTCGGCGGATGCTGGGAGGGGTTCTTCCTTTTGATGTCGTCGGCGGGACCGGGAATGGGGAGGAAGGTGGCGGTAGCGGCGGGAGAGGTTGGTTCCGGTGGTCGACTCTCCTGGTTGGACGAGAAAACAGGAACGGTATCCCGTTTTCTCGTTTTCCAGGCTACGTTCTTCTTCCAATAAACAGTGCTTTATATGGAAAATAAATCAAAACTGTTACAGCTAGTAATGAGCTGTGCAATTGGACGGTTTCAGAATTAAAAGATGCATAAAGGCAGAATTTTAATGACTAGAATAAATTGGGAAGTTTCAAAGAGAGGTTTCAAAGAGATGTATCATTTCAGCTGCCCAAAACAATTAATTCAGTTTATGACCTGAAATTAATTGTCAAATTTTATGATTTTATGCAATTATATATTTTAAGAAATTACCATTATGCCCTCCATACACCATTACCGGACCAATTTATTTAGGGTCCACTTGGCGGGTCAGACCAAGAAGCCAATAAAGAAAGGAAAAACATTTTGATGAAAAAAACCTAAAAGCATACGAGGATGGTGGTACGAACATGCAACATGCAACAAACAAACGAACCATGATTAAAAATAAAAATGCGATAAACTCAAACAAACAACCAAGGTTATTAAGGAGATGCGGCCTCGGTCGCCTCATAAAGTAAGCATTGCCGATGAATCTTTCTCCCTCATTGCAGGGAAGGGGTTCATATCTTCTTCCTCTCTCACTCTCTCTTCAGTTATTTATGTCCTTAACTTTACTCCAAATGTTCTTTCTATTAGTCACTTGACTAACTCGATAAATTGCTCTCGGACATTTTCCCCACTTGTTGTATCTTTCAGGATCTGAAGACGGGGATGGTGATTGGCTCTAGTGGACTGTGCAAGGTCTCTGTGTTTGACCCCTTTAGCTCTGCTTCACCTCTGCAAGCTTTTTATGCAGATCTGTTTTCTAATTTGGATTCCTGGCACTATCGTCTATGACTTCTTTTTATCTCTATTATTAAGCTTTTTTCCTATTATGTCCAATTTGTTGTTTGAAGCGTTTAACAGTGATGTGTGTGTGAACATAGTAAACATTGGCGTGCTATGTTTACTCGTGTTTCCCACCCAGTAGAACTCCCATTGTTATTATTCATACCGATGTTTGAGGTCCTTGCCCTGTTGCCTCTATCTATGGTTCTTATTGGTTTGTTACTTACATAGATTATTTTTTTCGTTGCACATGAGTTTGCATGATGAAAAATAAAAATGAAATGTTTCCTCCGTTTCAACGTTTCCACAAAATGATAGCTACTTAGTTCAACACTACCATTAAAGTCTTGTGCAACGAAAATGGTTGTGAGTACATTGACTCTCAGTTCAAGCGTTACCTCAGCGACTTGGGCATTATCCATCATACCTCATGTCTAGACCCCTGCTCAAAATGAGATAGCTGAGCGCAAGAACCGCTATCTTCTTGATATAACACAATGTCTCTCAATTAAGATGCACCTCTCTAAATATTATTGGGAAGATGCGGTTCTTACCGGCTTCTATCCTTAATCTCATGCCACTCTCAAAGTGATGCGACATAGGTTGTGTTAAGTGTCAAGTAACCCCCTCACCGGGTGTGAGAATAAGGGTGGCTAAGCCAAGCCCGACGGTTCTCCTTCCAGATATAAGAGGATGGTTGATTGCAAGAGGGGGATATCGCGTGAAACAACGACAGAACCCTAAGGTTCGTTTCTCCTCTCCTCTTCGTTTCAACATGGTATCAGAGGGGTTCGTCCTGTCGACCTGAAGGCCCGTCGTGCCGATCCCGTCGATCGTTCCTACTGCTGTTTCCGTCATCGCTCGAGCCGCTGCTGCCGATCGTCGCTCGAGCCGCTGCTGCCGACCCCGTCGCTCGTTCCTTCCGCTGCTGCCGATCGTCGCTCGTGCCGCTGCTGCCGATCCCGTCGATCGTTCCTGCCGCTGCTGCCGATCGTCGCTCGTGCCGCTCCTGCCGATCCCGTCAATCGTTCCTGCCGCTGCTGTCGATCCTGTCGATCGTTCCTGCTCCTGCTGCCGTGCTTCTGCCGTGATTCCACTGCGCCTGCCGCTGCCGTGACCTGAAGGTCCGGCCCTGCCGTTGTCCTGCTGCCGTGGTTCTGACCTGAAGGTCCCCCTGCTGCTGCTGCTGGTTTTTCCGTCTGCTTCCTGAAGGTCCTCCGGCTTGTGTGCCCGTATGGATGACAACTTGAGAAGTGTAAATGCCTCTGAAGGGGCTGCTAACCAACCCAAACACTACAGTGGAGGGAGTCCTAACATGGACTTCAGTCAAGGTGTTACTCACATTAAACTCAATGGAAGGAATTACCTTCTATGGGCTCAGTCCATGAGGATTTTCATTGGGAGCCGTCGAAGACTGGGTTTTCTAACAGGATCCAAGCTGGCTCCAAACAAGACCGATCCCAAATACGAGGAATGGGAAGGTGAGAATCTCACAGGTATTAATTGGCTTGTCAATTCTATGGAACCCAAGATTGCAAGCCACTTTCTATTCTGTGAAACTGCAAAAGAAATGTGGGAACAGATCGAACGAAATTACTCAAAAAAGAAGGACTTAGCCAGAATATTTCAACTCCAAACTGAACAGATCCACATGGCTGGAATGGGGGACTTCGAAGAATATTATGGCAAGTTGACCCATAAGTGGGCTGAAATTGATCAGTATTCTGCTATTCAGACTATTGAAGACTACAAGACTGAACTCATGCAACGGAGGGTATTTGAGATGCTCTCTGGTCTCCCCCCTGAACTTGAATTCCAGAGGGTTCAGATGTTGGGACGTGATTCTGTGCCTGATCTAGAGACTGTGGCTCACTATATTAGGGGAGAAGCTAGTCGTATAAACTCCCTTCGTTCAGGTACTCATGTGGGTCATGAGGTGTCTGCCCTTGCTGCTGAACAGAAGAAATGGCATCCTAGAAATATGAGGCAAGAAGACAAGAGTAAAATGAAGTGCCCTCACTGTGGGAAGAAAGGCCATGGGAAAGAGAAATGTTAGGATCTTCATCCTCATTTAATCCCTCCAGGATGGATTCGGGGTTCTGATGGGAAATATGTGAGGTCTCCTACTGCTATGTATGACCACCTTGATAATTCTGGGCATCTTTAGGCAGAAAATGAGAGGTTGATTAGAGAACTCAAGGCTCTGAAACCCAACTCTGCTGGTGATTTGGCAGGTACGGCCGCTCATGTTCGCTCTACTACTGTGTCCTCTAAAGATCTATCCACCCCTTGGATTATTGACCCGGGGGCTTCCGATCACATGACCGGATCTTCTATGGGAGTCTCCTCTATTTTTCCTACCTCTGGCAGTGTGAAACTCGCTGATGGATCCTCGACGTCTGTGACTGGTAAAGTGGATATTCATCTTTCTCCCTCTGTCTCTCTCAAGTCTGTGATTATTGTTCCCTCATTTCCTACGAATCTCTTGTCTGTTAGCAGTTTAATTAAACAACTTAACTGCTCTATCACCTTTTTCTCCTCTCATTGTGTGTTTCAGGATCTGGCGAGTGGGAAGACGATTGGTGGTGGACATGAGTCAGGTGGAGTGTATGTCATGGACAACTGTTAGGCTTTTAGTTCTCAGAATATTACCGACCAGGATCAGTTGAGGCTGTGGCACAAGAGATTTGGGCATGCTCGGTTGAAGACCTTGAAAGCTATTTTTCCGTATTATTCCAATGAGGACAAACTCATCTCGTTTCAGAAGGAAAACAATGAAGAAAGTGACATGTTGCCACCTCTTCCTGTTCTTGTTGATGGGTCTGCTCCAGAAAGTGTTGATATTCCTATTATAAAGGAAACCCCAACGAGTGATCTTCGTGTTTACAGAAGAAAAGAGGATCTTCAAGTATATCAAAGAAGAAAAAACATCAAGACTGGACAAGAATGTCACACTCATGCTCCACCACCTACCACCACTCCGCCAGATCCAAGCTACAACACCACTTCAGAGATCCCTTCTGCTCTTCAGCTTCAGAGTGGTCGTACTAGATATCCTATGGATAAATATGTTGGGTATCACTCTATCTCTCACTCATTACAAGTATATCTTGCTTCTGTTTCCTCTATTCCTATTCCTAACAGTTTTTTAGAAGCTAGCTCAAATTTCCACTGGGTAAAGGCTATGGAGGAGGAGATGAACGCTCTCCAACGTCAAAAGACTTGGGAAATTGTTCCTATTCCTAATGGGCGCCATCTAGTCGGATGCAAATGGATTTATACTACTAAATTTCTACAAGATGGTACTCTGGATAGGTACAAAGCGAGATTGGTAGCTAAAGGTTTTACTCAGGTTGATGGTGTAGACTTCCAAGAGACCTTTGCTCCGGTTGCTAAATTGAACTCCGTCAGAATTCTCCTATCTATTGCTGCTCATAAGTCTTGGACTCTACATCAACTCGATGTTAAAAATGCTTTCCTACATGGTGAATTGGAGGAAGAAATCTATATGACTCTACCTCCTGGTATGGATGTTCCTAAAGGACATGTGTGTCGCCTCAAGAAAGCCCTATATGGCCTCAAACAGTCTCCACGTGCCTGGTTTGCCAAGCTAAATGATAAACTTGTTCATCTGAATTTCAATCGCTGTACTTCAGATCATTCTGTCTTTGTCTACAAAGGGGAGGGATACACTACTATTCTCGTAGTCTATGTGGATGATATCATTATTACAGGAACGGTTGACCTCCACATTGCTCGGGTTAAGGAGGAATTAGCGTCCGCTTTTGAAATAAAGGATTTGGGTCTCCTTCGGTACTTTCTTGGAATTGAGATTGCGCGTTCTGCCGGGAAGATTATGATCTCCCAGCGAAAATATGTCTTGGACCTTCTCAATGATGTTGGATATTTGGGAGTCAAACCTGTGGATAGTCCTGCGGACCTTGGTTATGACATTCATAAGGAGACCTCTCCAGATCTTGAGAGGAAGTCTGATTTTTAACGAATTGTGGGGAAATTGATTTATTTGACAATCACCAGACCTGATATCTCCTTCGCTGCTGGGTTGGTTAGTCAATTCACGCACAACCCAAAAGTTCATCACTATCAAGCTGTTCTGCGGATTCTAAAATATTTAAAAAAGGACTCTGGAAAAGGCATTATCTATCAAAATCATGACCATCTTAAGGTCCACGGGTACTGTGATGCTGATTGAGAAGGCTCTTCCGTGGACAGAAGATCTACTAGTGGATATACCATCTTTGTTGGTGGCAACCTTATTTCCTGGAGAAGTAAAAAACAAAATGTTGTGGCTCGTTCCTCCACTAAAGCAGAGTACCGTGCCATTGCTGTTACTGCGTGTGAACTGGTTTGGGTTAAATCTATCTTGGGGGAAATGGGATTTCCTGTCATTGAGGCTATGCAACTCCATTGTGATAATCAAGCTGCAATTCATATATCTAACAACCCTGTCTTTCACGAGAGAACAAAGCATATTGAAATTGATTGCCATTTTGTGCGGGACAAAATTCAGGATCAAACTGTGACTATGGTGTTCGTGCCCTCTGAAGATTAACTGGCTGACATGCTCACTAAAGCAGTCTCTGGCAAATCCCTTCATTCTTACTCTCTTAAGCTCGGAATGCTGGATGCTTATGGGGTTAGCTTGAGGGGGGGTGTTAAATGTCAAGTAACCCCCTCACCGGGTGGTGAGAATAAGGGTGGCTAAGCCTAAGCCCGGCGGTTCTCCTTCCAGATATAAGAGGATGGAGTTGAAATATTATTCAAGTCGTATCTCTTTTGTGTTTTGTCCCACACCGCCTATTGGTGTTTTGGGTGTCTATTGTAATGCTATATATATGCCCCTTTGATGATGAATTAGAACAATATTACATTTTCCTATTCTAACTTGGTATCAGAGCCGAAGAAAAGGCCCTAGCCGTCTCGCTCGCCCGTCTGCGTCTCGCTCGCCCGCCTGCGTCTCGATCGGCCTCTCGCTCTTCGCTCGCCTTCGATCGCCCTAGCCGTCTCGTTCGCCCGTCACCTTCGATCCCCTATGTGACGCCTGCGTCTCCCTACGATCGACGGATCGCTCGATCGGCCTCTCGATCGACGGACGACCGATCGTCTGAGCCTCGGCAACAGCCGACCCCCCTTCCTAACCCGTCTGCTGCTCCGGCCAACCCTACCTCCGGCAGTTTGAGAGTCCACCGACCCTCTTCCTTCCTCTAATGCCGCCCTAGGCACCTGTCATGGATGCTAGGGCCAGCTCCTTCCCTTCTGGACACTAGGGCTGATACCAGCGGCTGCCCGAGTCTCAGCCATCTTCCGTCTTGCCCTAATCCTTCTTCTGTGTCCTCTTTGCTGCCGCTGGATGCTTGTGCAACACCTACCGTGCTCAGTTTGATTCGTTTTTCGTGATTGCAAGCTCTAATGGGGGATTCTACAGGCTCTTCGCCACCTATGAGTGATGTTATGCCACAGATGAGTGACCCGCAGCGGACCCATGGACACTCGGGCTCCTTGAAGATCACCACCGTTCCCTTGGACGGAACGAACTATCTGGAATGGTCTCGTGCTGCTCAACATGTGATCCGCAGCCATCAGATGTTTGGTTACATTGATGGATCTATTAGGGAGCCCGCCAAGACTGACCCTACGTGGAGACGCTGGGACTCTGAAAATTCCCTTGTTGTTTCATGGCTTCTTCATTCCATGTCCCCCAAGGTATATCGAAGTTACATGCTTCTGGACTCGGCATATGATATCTGGACCCGGGCAAAAGACACGTACTCGCAGATTGGGAGTTCCACTCAGATCTATGAACTTACCCGTCGCATTCTGGAGCTTAGACAGGGATCTCTGACTGTGTCTGCTTACTTCTCGGAGTTTGAACGCCTCTACCAGGAGCTGGACTTCTTTGAGCATTTCACTGCTTCCTGCACGGCCGACGCCGTGAAGCTTCAGGAGAAGGAGAACCGTTACCGCTTGCATGTCTTTCTGATGGGGCTTAACATGGAATCTGATACTGTCCGGACGCACATCTTGCATCGTTCACCCCTTCCGTCCCTGCGGGAAGCATTCAGCATGGTCCTTGGTGATGACGATCGCCGCCGATCCCTCAGCACGCCTGCTCCTGCAGTGGATCGGTCTGCCTTTACTAGTGTTGGTGGTGTTAGTCGTGGAGGTCCCACCAATACCAGCACGATTCCCACGTGTGATTACTGTGGTCGTCGGGGACATACTCGGGATGCATGCTTCAAGCTGCATCCTCATCTTGCTCCTTCTGGTCGTGGTCGTGGCCGTAGTCACGGTCGTGGAGGCTATCGTCAGACCGGGACTCGTCCTCAGGATGCTGCTTTCTCTACGAACGTGTATGATGAGGGTTCCTTTACTGCCCCCGGACAACTTACTTCTCAGGAGTTGGATGCTTTCCGCCGCATGCTTCACTCTCAGTCCGATCCGTCCCAGGCGGCCTCTGCTTCTATTGCCTCTATTGCCATGCCGAGTGCTCCTACTGCTGCTGCTTCCTCGTCCGAGTGGGTGCTTGATTCCGGTGCCACCCATCACATGACCGGCTCTTCCTCAGGTTTTCACTCTTACTCACCTTTGTCTGGTAAGGACAAAGTTATGTCTGCAAATGGCCTGCTGACCCCTATTGCTGGCAAAGGCCAGATCTTTTGTTCTCCTACTATTTCTTTACCATCTGTTCTTCATGTTCCTTCATTTCCTCGCAATTTACTCTCCATTAGTAATATTACCCGCTCTCTCAATTGTTCTGTAACCTTTTTTCCTGACTCCTGTGTTTTTCAGGAACTGAGTACGAAGCGGAGCATTGGCAGTGGTAGGGAACGCGGTGGCCTGTATTACTTGGATGTGACCTCCTCCCAGGCCCTCTCGAGTTCTGCTGTTACTTCTGAGGATGTTCGTCGCTGGCACCTCCGGCTTGGACATCCCTCACCTCTTTACCTTCAGAAACTATTTCTTGCTTTCTCTCCTGTTTTAAATACCTTTGTTTGTAATGTTTGTGATGAGTCTAAGCATGTGCGCCATAGTTCATCGCATTTATCTTCCCCTTGTACTACTCCTTTTGATGTTATCATTCTGACGTTTGGGGTCCGTCCCCAGTATCATCTAGTTTTGGTTTTCGATGGTTTGTCACCTTTATTGATGGTTTTTCCCGCACATGTTGGGTTTATTTATTGAAGAAAAAAAGTGAAGTTTTTTCCTGTTTTCAACTCTTCCATAAAATGATTCAGACCCAATTTCAAGGGGTCGTCCGTGTTTTGCGTAGTGATAATGGGGGTGAATATGATGATCGCGGCGCGTTTGGCACATATCTCAAAGATCACGGTATTATTCACCAAACGACGTGTGTTCACACCTCTACCCAAAACGGTGTTGCCGAACGAAAAAACCGGCACCTCCTGGATATGGCCCGTTGCCTCCTGGGTACTATGCATCTCCCCAAATCTTTTTGGGCAGATGCAATTCTTACTGCTACTCACCTTATAAATCGGCTTCCTTCACGTATCTTGGACTATGCTACCCCCCTCGCTCGCCTGTCTACCATGGCTACGGTCTATACTTTGCATCTGTCCCCCCGTGTCTTTGGTTGTGTGTGCTACGTCCACGTTCATGTTCCCCACCGTGACAAACTGTATCCTCGTGCCATTCGTTGTGTGTTCGTCGGATACTCCTCCACTACGAAGGGGTATCGATGCTTCCACCCGCCTTCCGGTCGTCTATACTGCACTATGGATGTCACTTTTCGCGAAGGGGAATCCTATTTTCTGTCCTCGACTCACTCTGTTCGTCAGGGGGAGAGCTTTGTAGATCTTCCCCTTCCTGTTCACCCGGCTCCCTCTCTACCTCAGCTTCCACCATCGCTTCCTCTACCTCAGCCCCCTCTCTGTCCTGAGCAGGGACCCCCTATTCCTATCCCTTCTCCGGATGTCCCCCTATCTCCTTTCCCTCATGTGTATCACCGACGCTCCTCCCGTATACAGTCTCCTACGGCCCTGCTTCCACCCGTGCCCGCTTCGGGCTCAGATTCTGATGATGCGGATTTGCATGTTCCGCTGGCTCAGTTACGAGATAAGTTTGCTTCTACTAAACATCCCATTTCTAACCATGTGACATATCGTCATCTTGCTCATGACCACCAATTTTTTATCGCTTCTCTTTCATCTGTCGTTATCCCTAAGACTTGGCAGGAAGCTTTGGGCATTCCGGTTTGGGCTCAGGCTATGAAAGAAGAGATGGCTGCCTTGGACAAGAATCACACTTGGGATGTCACTCCTCTTCCCCATGGTAAGAAAGCTGTTGGCTTTAGATGGATTTTTTCGGTCAAGCAAAATGAAGACGGGAAAGTTGAACGGTATAAGGCTCGGTTGGTCGCCCGGGGGTACACTCAGACTCAGGGAGTTGATTACCAGGAGACCTTTGCTCCAGTGGCAAAGATGGACTCTATTCGGGTCCTTCTGTCGGTCGCCGCTATCTTGGGATGGGACCTCCACCAGTTAGATGTCAAGAACGCTTTTCTCCATGGAGATCTTGAAGAAGAGGTGTATATGACATTTCCTCCTGGTTTTGTGAGAGATGGAGGAAAGCCCCTTGTTTGCAAGTTACTGAAATCCTTATATGGATTAAAGCAGTCACCCAGAGCATGGTTTGGCAGATTTCTCAAGGCTATGCTCAAGTTTGGGTATAAACAGGCGTAGTCAGACCACACCTTGTTCATTCAGAGACGTGATCAGAGTATTGTGGTCCTCATTGTCTATGTGGACGATATTGTCATCACCGGTAATAATGCGAGTGAGATTGCCAATCTCAAGTCCCTCTTGGCCAAGGAATTTGAGGTGAAAGACTTGGGAAGGTTACGATACTTTCTGGGAATAGAGGTTACTAGATCTGATCAGGGCATCTTCATATCTCAGCGGAAGTATGTCCTGGATTTGCTACAAGAGACCGGGATGCTTGGGTGTGTTCCTGCGAACACCCCTATGGAGGAGAATCATGGGATCTGTGACGATGGTGACAGTGACAGTGTTGAGGCCACCCGCTATCAGAGATTAGTTGGGAAACTGATTTATCTATCTCATACTCATCCTGATATCACATATGCTGTGGGTATTTTGAGTAGGTATATGCACGCTCCTCGGGTCAGACATCAGCAGGCAGTGTATCGCGTCCTACAATATCTTAAGAAGGCCCCAGGACGGGGACTTCTGTTCTCAAAAAATGACCACTTGAAAATAGAAGTTTACACGGATGCCGATTGGGCTGGCTGCCGTGACGATCGGAAATCCACTACCGGTTATTGTTCGTTCGTTGGAGGAAACCTCGTGACATGGAGAAGCAAGAAGCAGCACGTTGTGGCCAGATCTAGTGCCGAAGCTGAGTACCGTGCAATGTCACTTGGAATGTGTGAGGGACTATGGCTATGTACTGTCCTTCAAGACTTGGGTCTTCCCAGAACTTCTCCTTTCTCCTTGTTCTGCGACAACAAGGCTGCTATCAGTATAGCCCACAATCCGGTTCAACATGACAGGACCAAGCATGTTGAGGTGGACCGTCACTTCATCAAGGATCACTTGGACAAAAAAAACGTGGTTACTCCATTCATCAGTTCAAGAGATCAACTGGCCGATGTGTTCACTAAAAGCTTGGGAAGTGACATTTTCACGAATGACATCAGAAAACTGGGAATGACGGATATCTACCATCCGACTTGAGGGGGAGAGTTGAAATATTATTAAAGTCGTATCTCTTTTGTGTTTTGTCCCACACCGCCTATTGGTGTTTTGGGTGTCTATTGTAATGCTATATATATGCCCCTTTGAGGATGAATTAGATACAATATTACATTTTCCTATTCTAACTGATGGTTGATTGCAAGAGGGGGATATCGCGTGAAACAACGACAGAACCCTAAGGTTCGTTTCTCCTCCCCTCTTCGTTTCAACAGGTTGCATAAACTAATTTATGTGCCTTACTATATACGTTGACTAATTGTGTGACTCAAACTTTTGACCTTCGCATCACTCTCGAGGTAACTAATTATATTCTCAATCTTTACGCTTTGATATTATTTCAATTTGAACTACTTTTCAGTAATTCTTATATTCAAATTGTTTTGAGGGATATGCAAAACAACTAGTATCGCTCTTGACATTTCATATGCAAAATCATCGGTAGGTTTTCATTTATTCCATCTTACTCGAACGTCTTAAATGAGTTTGTTGTTTTTTTGCGGACCTGTAAGTGACAAAATTTCTTCACTTCATATTGCTAACCTTGTTAAATCTATAACATTTTTATGTATTTATATACTTGCTGGGTTACTGTACTTTTCAGCCTACTACTGACACTAAGAAGACAAATGATTCACCATGTGATGGGACTCTTCAGAGCATCATGAATTTCTTCTCAAATCGTGCTATTTCTTGTGGCATTTTGAGAGAAATAACTTTTGAGGTGGCTCTTTTTCTCGTGGCTCAAGCTTTCAAGGTGAGTAGCATGCTTATAATTCTACTGAAATTATTATAGATATCAAGGTATTATTATGGAAACTATTTATATAAAGCTATTTATGTGTCTAGGATACTTATGTTGACTAAAAAGATTTATTTTATTACTAAGTAAACCTACTGTTTCTTGGATTAGTCATCCACTGTTTCCTAAAGAAAGGAATACATTTAAAAAAGATGAATTGATGCAATCATTGTTGCATAAAGCTGCTTTGATACTGCTTCATGCAAATATAGACTATATAGTTATGCTTTGATGCTTGGAAACTAATTTAATGTTGACCTAATTTCTCAAATTCGTTGGAGAATGGCTAGAGAAATACATTAAATTAAATTGCGTTAATATATAATTAAGCCTGTAAAAATTCAATGGAAATATAAAAATTACTCGAACAAATGCTCGAAGACAATACTAAGACAACCTAAAACGACATAGTAATCAACAAAAACAACCACAAAAATATTATGCGCATCAACCAAAATGATACTTAACAACCACCTAAACAATGAGGAATTCAAGACGAAAGATACATGCAGTAGGGAGAAGTATTACAGTCAAGGAAGAAGGGGGTATAAGTACATGGAGAAGGGTGAAGTTATCAAAAGGAAGACAATCTCATATGATTCAACAGAAGCAATGGAAACTTGTATTTTTTACTCGCAACAATCTACAAATCTGAAATTCATATAGCTTCTATATGATGCTATATATCATATAAAGGCTGAAATTGGTTAGCAGGCAAAAGCTAAGGGGCAGAATTCACTATAGGAATTAACCTACTAGCAGATAAGGAGAAATGATCTGAAATAATTGACTAAATCCAAGGAAAGTTATGTTTGGTTCAAAGATTAAAACTTTAGTCCTTCATTTCTATTTTCTTTTATTATGTATACATGCATACATATACATGCATATGTATGCATACATATACATTCATACATATACATTCATACGTATACATTCATACATATGCATTCCGACATATATACATTTATATATAAGTTGAAATGTCGAGCAAGTTGAAATTATTAGTGTCGAAATTATTTGTAGCAGGTTATGTAATATTTCAAATTTCCTATCCCATGTATGAGCTTTTGGAAAGAAATGTGATTTTATTATTTCTATTTAGTATCAGAGCTAGTCTTGCACTCTCTCGTTCATCTTGCTCTCGTTCCACTTCTGCTTATGATCCCGCCTCCATTCGTAACCACGCTTGCAATTCTCCATCGATACACTCACGCGGCTTCAACTTCTCCTCCAACGTCTTGTCGGATTCTAGCGTCCAGTTCTAGTGGTTCCCCCAATTCCAACGTCTAGCTCCAACGAAATTTCCTGCGTCGGCTTCGACTTATGTCTTTTCCAACCGCACCAGCGGTGTTGTCGCTTCCAGCGCAGTTTCGTGCGCCTTCCAAGTACGATTCCAAGTTCCCAACAGCTCTAGGCTCCATAGTGCTATTTTTTCTGGCTTCGACGATTGTTTTTTGACCAACGGATTCCAGTGTTGTTTCCGACGATTTTTTCCAGCCTCGTGGATTCCAGTGGCGTATCCCGTGATAGTTTTTTTCTTCTGTTTGGCTTCTTTTACGACTGATTCATATATCGATTCACACCTATTCTACAACAATATTCTCTAACCTAAATCAGCTTCTCCGCTTGTTTTCTATCATGATGGTTGTTGTAGCCGTCTCATGACATCCTAAACATGCTTCCCTATCCTACAATGAAGATTCGGGGCAGTAAGAGATGTTGGGGTAACTTAACTATATTACTCTTTTTGTTCCCGTCCATGCTGGATTTTCTATGGTGGTCTCCTCAGTTTACTCTTCCAGTGTTCAAGTCTCGCAAATGAGTGAACCTCAAATGACTCATGGCCACTTTAGCTCGTTGAAGATCACAAGCGGGCCTCTGGATGAGACCAACTATCTAAAATAGTCTTGTGTTGCCCAACATGCTATTTAGAGCCATCAATTATATGGCTATATTGATGGGGCATGATACAGCCGCCAAAGAGTGATCCCTCTTGAAAGAAGTAGGATTCTCATAACTCTCTTGTTGCCTCATGACTTTTTCACTCTATATCACCAAAGGTCTTCCAGAGCTATATGCTTATGGATTCATCATATGAAATATGGACTCGTGCTTGTGAAGCCTACTCTCAAATTGGCAGCTTCACTCAGGTGTATGAACTTACTCGTTGGATTGTTGAATTTCGGAAGGGGACGATGGATGTCTCAGTTGTAATTTATATTTAGTTCATTCCAAGTCGTCTTTATTTTATTAATCCCAGATTTGGGTAGTTTAGTCTTTTTCCCATTTTTAGGTTTTCTCTTACTCATGTATATGTAAGAGTAAGGCCTCATTGGAAGATAATAAATCCAATTTCTCTATTCCACTTGGTATCAGAGCCGTGAACCCTAAGCCGCGCGTGCCTCCGCTCCCGCTCTTCCGAGCTTGCCGCTTCCACTCGATTCGCTCGACTCCACCGCTCGATCTGCTCGTTTCTTCCCATGCGGCCTCCAGGCGGTATTCCCGCCGCCGTCGGTTGTTGAGAAGGTCGCCGCCGCCGCCCTTCGATGATGCTTCCAGCTCCTCTTCTTCTCTATTCTTGATTTCCTTCTCCATTGTCGCTGTCTACCGACTGCCGGTGCCCCTCCGCCATTGCCTCTGTCTGCCGCTATCTGTCGACTGCCGTTCCGACCGCCGTTCCGCTGTCTGTCGACTGTCTCTGCCATTGCCATAGCCGCGGCCTGCCGACTGCCAGCAACCCTCCGCCATTTCCGTTGTCCGTTTTCTTCCTACAGCTGTCCTGTTGCGGCTGCCTGCTGCCGTTCCGATGATGTCGCTAGTTACCTTTTTCTTTCTGATGTCATTTGTCCCCGCGGGTTACTTTCTGCTTTCTACTGCTTGACCTCTCATCACTCCACTTCGCCGATATGAGTGATCCCGATTCTTCTACATCTTCTCCGGATGTGATCCATCCTCAGATGAGCGACCCTTAACAGCCTCATGGCCACTCCGGCTCCTTGAAGATTACCACGGTTCCCTTGAATGGCACGAATTATCTTGAATGGTCTCGCGCTGCTCAACATGTCATTCGCAGCCAACACATGTTTGGGTATATCGATGGGACGATTAAGGAGCCCCCAAGACGGATCCCTCCTGGAAGCGTTGGGATTCTGACAACTCTCTAGTCGTCTCCTGACTCCTGTATTCGATGTCTCCGAAGGTCTACCAGAGTTATATGTTGACGGACTCCGCATTCGAGATCTGGACCCATGCTCGCGAAACGTACTCTCAGAATGGTAGTTCCACCCAGATTTATGAGCTCACTCGCCGTATTTTGGAGTTGCAGCAAGGATCGATGACCGTTTCGTCGTTCTTCTCGGAGTTTGAGCGTCTTTATCAAGAGTTGGACTACTTTACGCCCTTCTCTCCTGCTTGTACTGCTGACGCCATTCAGATAAAGCAAAAGGAGGATCACTTTCGTCTCCATGTCTTCTTGATGGGCTTGAACTTGGAATCCGATATGGTGCGGACACATATCCTCCACCACTCTCCTCTTCCCTCTCTTCGGGAGGCATTCAGTATGGTTCTAGGTGTTGACGACCGCCACAAGTCCCTCAGTGTTATGGCTCCTCCTGATCGCTCCTCATTGACTAGTGTTGGTCGTGGTCTTATTCCCACCCCTGGATCTTCTGTGCCCACTGGTGATTATTGTGGTCGAAGGGGCCACTCTCGGGAGTTATGTTTCAAACTTCATTCGCATCTTACCCCTCCTGGTCGTGGACCTGGCCTTGGGGGCCATAGACACGGTGGCTTTCGCTCTCATGATGTTGCTTACACTACGGATGTCTATGATGAGTCCCATTGTTCCTCTTCAACCTCTCTCACAACTCTAGGAATTGGATGCCTTTCGTCATCTGCTTCACTCTCAGTCCGATCTTGTCACTGGAGGCTTTACTTCCCTTGCCACCATTGCCATGCCCATCGCTCATGCAATCACTGCTTCTTCTGAATGGGTGCTCGACTCCGACGCTACACATCACATGACTGGGTCTTCCTCAGGTTTTCTCTCTTATACTCCTTTGTCTGGTAAGGACAAGGTAATTTCTGCAAATGGCTCTTTATCCTCCATTGTGGGCAAAGGCAACATCGCATGTTCTCCGTCCATTTCTCTCCCCTCTGTTGTTCATGTTCCCTCTTTTACTCGCAATTTACTATCCATCAGCAATATTACCAAATCTCTTAACTGCTCGGTAACTTTTTTTCCCGACTCTTGTGTATTTCAGGAATTGGGTACGAAGCGGAACATTGGCAGTGGTAGGAACCTTGGCGGCTTGTACTACCTGGACACCCAGCTTCCCTCTCAGTCTCTTTCCATATCCACTGTTACTGTTGATTATGTTCGTTGTTGGCATCTACACTTAGGACATCTGTCCTCCGTTTATCTGCAAAAATTATTTTCTGTTTTTTTCCCTTTTCTTCAGAACTTTGCTTGTGATGTATGTGATATGTCTAAACATGTGCGACATACTTTTTCAGATCTTTCTTCCCCTAGTAGCATCCTTTTTGCTACTAGTATCTTTATCTGGTTTTCGATGGTTTGTCACTTTTATTGATTGCTTCTCTCGCACTACATGGGTTTATCTGTTGAAAAAGAAAATTGAAGTTTTTCCTTACTTCAAGAGTTTCATAAAATGGTGCAAACCCAATTTGATACCTCTAATCGTGTTCTTCGAAGTGATAATGGGGAGGGGGAGTATGGCGATCGTGGTGTCTTTGGTTCTTACCTCACCGCTACTTTCCTAGACACCAATTAGACAGTTTAATGAGTTACAAGTGTCGTGAATTAAACGTTCTTTCAGTATTTTTGTTAATTCATAGTGAGCAGTAAAACATAATGTGTATAAATATACTAGTTCCCCTAAGATTATTAATCACATTTCAATATCTGTGGTTTTGCCATCAATCATTAGTGATTTTCATCATGTCAGTGATAGAAGAGTGAACTTATTCAATTTGATTCAATTTGAAGAGAACATGTGTGTGCATACAGAAAATATTTATATCTTATAAGCTATTTAGCATGTATTGAAAATACTGAAAATAAAGCATAAATTAAAGAGGTAATCCTCACTTGCATGATTTCCTTTCCTCTAACACGTCGCAGGTCACTGTCACGTCTACGTTGGATGCGATCCTTCGAGATCTCTGTAATTTAGGTACTTTAATTAAGTAATAGATTACTCAAGGTTGCTTCAGTGATAGATGTGAGATTGACCCTACGGGTGTTTTTAGACTTTACTAGAGGTAGTCGATATTAGGCAGAAATTATTTAGGTGATTTCCTCTTATGCAGAAGAGATCAGAAATACGATCTTTGTGATTGGTGAAACTCTATTGCCAAACCCTAAAGCTTTGCGGATAAAAACATTTCCAAACCCTTAGTGAAGTACAAAAGATAAGGGATTGAAATCTATTTCCAAACCTAATGCTTTAAAGGAAGAGAGACATTTATACTTAAGGTTTTAATTATTCATAAGACTTGGTAAAGGAAGATGTGTGATCTTTTCCCATCCAATTTGACACATTCCCCTTATGGTCAGCTAACATAACTAGGAGTTTTTGGCCTATCATTCTCCCAATAACGGAAATCTCATTAGAAATAGTGATGGCAACAAGAATGCGACCAAACCATGGCAACAATATTATAGCCGGCTAACATAAGCATAAAACAAAACAGATTAAGCTCACAACAGCCACCTCAACGGATAAATTCATTCTCTAAATGATATTCACAGCCTTCGACAAAAAAATAATTGGGATATAAAGAAGAGCAGCTGGCCCTCTTAGGGCATCCAAAAATCCGAGCAATTTGTATACTACAAATCTGAATATCTATGAGAAAGGAGAACTTACTGTGCAGTAGAATTTAAAGAGGGAAGAAATGTTGTATCCACCAAATCCAAGCACACAAAGCCCGTACAGCTGCTGGTAGGAGTATACAAGGACGGAGCAGCACCAGGTCGGCAAGAGGAGCTTAAGAACAACACAAAACTGCCGACAAAAGGTGAGAAATGTAGAGAGGTGAGGAGTCACAACCGTAGGGAGAAGAAGAAGAGCCGGCCTAGGGTTAGGGTGATGAATACCTTGGGAGAAAGCCCCCTACAACCCCCTTTATAGAGAGGAAGATATGCCTCCACTCGGTAGAGCGGTGGAGAGATAGGGCCGGGCCGACCACCGAGAACCATCGAGAGAAAGGGGGGAAGAAGATGAGGGTGTAAGGAGCGGCCACGGAAGGGAGAGGCATAAGCAGGGAGATCGAGGGATAGAATAACCCTTATCAGGTTTTTAATACCTAACCGCCCGGCCGCATAAAGCTATCACATGAACCGGTCAACCCAATTAACTAAACCACCTTGGTTTTTTTAAATTTTTATATGGATCATCCCACCAATTAAAAGAAATTTTAAACTTAATGAAAATTTAAATTTTGAAACAAATTTCATAAATATTTTGATGACATTTATTTTGTCGACACTGACTGTTGCAACGAAGAGAAGAGGAGAAACGAACCTTAGGGTTCTGTCGATGTTTCACGCAATGTCCCCTCTTGCAATCAACCATCCTCTTATATCTGGAAGGAGAACCGCCGGCTTAGGTTTAGCCACCCTTATTCTCACCACCCGGTGAGGGGGTTACTTGACATTTAACACCCCCCCTCAAGCTAACCCCATAAGCATCCAGCATTCCGAGCTTAAGAGAGTAAGAATGAAGGGATTTGCCAGAGACTGCTTTAGTGAGCATGTCAGCCAGTTGATCTTCAGAGGGCACGAACACCATAGTCACAGTTTGATCCTGAATTTTGTCCCGCACAAAATGGCAATCAATTTCAATATGCTTTGTTCTCTCGTGAAAGACATGGTTGTTAGATATATGAATTGCAGCTTGATTATCACAATGGAGTTGCATAGCCTCAATGACAGGAAATCCCATTTCCCCCAAGATAGATTTAACCCAAACCAGTTCACATGCAGTAACAGCAATGGCACGGTACTCTGCTTCAGTGGAGGAACGAGCCACAACATTTTGTTTTTTACTTCTCCAGGAAATAAGATTGCCACCAACAAAGATTGTATATCCACTAGTAGATCTTCTGTCCACGGAAGAGCCTGCCCAATCAGCATCGCAGTACCCATGGACCTTGAGATGGCCATGATTTTGATAGATAATGCCTTTTCCAGGGTCCTTTTTTAAATATTTCAGAATCCGCAGAACAGCTTGATAGTGATGAACTTTTGGGTTGTGCATGAATTGACTAACCAACCCAACAGCGAAGGAGATATCAGGTCTGGTGATGGTCAAATAAATCAATTTCCCCACAATTCGTTGAAAATCAGACTTCCTCTCAAGATCTGGAGAGGTCTCCTTATGAATGTCATAACCAGGGTCCACAGGACTATCCACAGGTTTGACTCCCAAATATCCAACATCATTGAGAAGGTTCAAGACATATTTACGCTGGGAGATCATAATCTTCCCGGCAGAACGCGCAATCTCAATTCTAAGAAAGTACCGAAGGAGACCCAAATCCTTTATTTCAAAAGCGGACGCTAATTCCTCCTTAACCCGAGCAATGTGGAGGTCATCCGTTCCTGTAATAATGATATCATCCACATAGACAACGAGAATAGTAGTGCATCCTTCCCCTTTGTAGACAAAGACAGAATGATCTGAAGTACAGAGATTGAAATTCAGATGAACAAGTTTATCACTTAGCTTGGCAAACCAGGCACGTGGAGACTGTTTGAGGCCATATAGGGCTTTCTTGAGGCGACACACATGTCCTTCAGGAACATCCATACCAGGAGGTGGAGTCATATAGATTTCTTCCTCCAATTCAACATGTAGGAATGCATTTTTAACATCGAGTTGATGTAGAGTCCAAGACTTATGAGCAACAATAGATAGGAGAAGTCTGACGGAGTTCAATTTAGCAACCGGAGCAAAGGTCTCTTGGAAGTCTACACCATCAACCTGAGTAAAACCTTTAGCTACCAATCTCGCTTTGTACCTATCAAGAGTACCATCTTGTAGAAATTTAGTAGTATAAATCCATTTGCATCCGACTAGATGGCGCCCATTAGGAATAGGAACAATTTCCCAAGTCTTTTGACGTTGGAGAGCGTTCATCTCCTCCTCCATAGCCTTTACCTAGTGGAAATTTGAGCTAGCTTCTAAAAAACTGTTAGGAATAGGAATAGAGGAAACAGAAGCAAGATATACTTGTAATGAGTGAGAGATAAAGTGATACCCAACATATTTATCCATAGGATATCTAGTACGACCACTCTGAAGCTGAAGAGCAGAAGGGATCTCTGAAGTGGTGTTGTAGCTTGGATCTGGCGGAGTGGTGGTAGGTGGTGGAGCATGAGTGTGACATTCTTGTCCAGTCTTGATGTTTTTTCTTCTTTGATATACTTGAAGATCCCCTTTTCTTCTGTAAACACGAAGATCACTCGTTGGGGTTTCCTTTATAATAGGAATATCAACACTTTCTGGAGCAGACCAATCAACAAGAACAGGAAGAGGTGGCAACATGTCACTTTCTTCATTGTTTTCCTTCTGAAACGAGATGAGTTTGCCCTCATTGGAATAATACGGAGTGTTCTCGAAAAAAGTAACATTTTTTGATATAAACCTTCTCCGGAGAGTAGGAGAATAACACTTATATCCCTTTTGGTTGGCAGCATATCCCACAAAGACACATTTTACAGATTGTGGCCCTAATTTGTCCTTATGAGGCCCCACGATGTGAACAAAGGCGACGCACCCAAACACCTTAGGAGGAAGGTTGAATAGAGGCATATTTGGGCATAGAATCTGAAGGGGGTACTTTCCTCCAAAAGTATCGGTAGCCATCCTACTAATAAGATAGACAGATGTGAGAACTCCTTCATCCCATAGTCCCTTAGGGACAAACATCTCTTGCAACAAGCATCGAGTGGTCTCCAAGATATGACGATTCTTTCTTTCGGCAACCCCATTCTGTTGAGGAGTCCCCAGACAGGAAGATTGGAAAATAATCCCATGATCTCTCAGAAACAACTGAAGGTCACTGCACATATATTCGCCTCCATTGTCACTCCTAAGAATTTTAATTGCAGTTCCAAATTGAGTCTGCACATAATGATAGAACAACTGAAATTTTTTTGAGACTTCACCCTTCTTTTTCATGAGGTACACCCAGGTAAAGCGTGAGTGATCATCAATAGAAGAAACAAAATATTGAAAACCATTCACAGAACAAATAGGAGATGTCCAGACATCTGAATGTATCAAATCAAAACATTTCAAACTTCGACTCAAACTAGGAGCATAGTTGGTCCTACAATGCTTAGAAAATTCACAAGACACAATCAAAAGTAACAGTTTTAACATTAAGCAAATGCGGAAAAATAGCTTTCAAGGTCTTCAACCGAGCATGCCCAAATCTCTTGTGCCACAGCCTCAACTGATCCTGGTCGGTAATATTCTGAGAACTAAAAGCCTGACAGTTGTCCATGACATACACTCCACCTGACTCATGTCCACCACCAATCGTCTTCCCACTCGCCAGATCCTGAAACACACAATGAGAGGAGAAAAAGGTGATATAGCAATTAAGTTGTTTAGTTAAACTGCTAACAGACAAGAGATTCGTAGGAAATGAGGGAACAATAATCACAGACTTGAGAGAGACAAAGGGAGAAAGATGAATATCCCCTTTACCAGTAACAGACGCCGAGGATCCATCAGCGAGTTTCACACTGCCAGAGGTAGGAAAAATAGAGGAGACTCCCATAGAAGATCCGGTCATGTGATCGGAAGCCCCTGAGTCAATAATCCAAGGGGTGGATAGATCTTTAGGGGACACAGTAGTAGAGCGAGCATGAGCGGCCGTACCTGCCAAATCACCAGCAGAGTTGGGTTTCAGAGCCTTGAGTTCTCTAATCAACCTTTCATTTTCTGCCTGAAGATGCCCAGAATTATCAAGGTGGCCATACATAGCAGTAGGAGGCCTCACATATTTCCCATCAGAACTCCGAATCCATCCTGGAGGGATTAATTGAGGATGAAGATCCCAACATTTCTCTTTCCCATGACCTTTCTTCCCACAGTGAGGGCACTTCATTTTACTCTTGTCTTCTTGCCTCATATTTCTAGGATGCCATTTCTTCTGTTAAGCAGCAAGAGCAGACACCTCATGACCCACATGAGTACCTGAACGAAGGGAGTTTATACGACTAGCTTCTCCCCTAATATAGTGAGCCACAATCTCTAGATTAGGCACAGAATCACGTCCCAACATCTGAACCCTCTGGAATTCAAGTTCAGGAGGGAGACCAGAGAGCATCTCAAATACCCTCCGTTGCATGAGTTCAGTCTTGTAGTCTTCAATAGTCTGAATAGCAGAATACTGATCAATTTCAGCCCACTTATGGGTCAACTTGCCATAATATTCTTCGAAGTCCCCCATTCCAGCCATGTGGATCTGTTCAGTTTGGAGTTGATATATTCTGGCTAAGTCTTTCTTTTTTGAGTAATTTCGTTCGATCTGTTCCCACATTTCTTTTGCAGTTTCACAGAAAAGAAAGTGGCTTGCAATCTTGGGTTCCATAGAATTGACAAGCCAATTAATCACTGTGAGATTCTCACCTTCCCATTCCTCGTATTTGGGATCGGTCTTGTTTGGAGCCGGCTTGGATCCTGTGAGAAAACCCAGTCTTCGACGGCTCCCAATGAAAATCCTCATGGACTGAGCCCATAGAAGGTAATTCCTTCCATTGAGTTTAATGTGAGTAACACCTTGACTGAAGTCCATGTTAGGACTCCCTCCACTGTAGTGTCTGGGTTGGTTAGCGGCCCCTTCAGAGGCATTTGCACTTTTCAAGTTGTCTTCCATACGGGCACACAAGCCGGAGGACCTTCAGGAAGCAGACGGGAAACCGGCAGCAGCAGCGGGGGGGGGGGGGGGGACCTTCAGGTTAGAACCACGGCAGCGGGACAACGGCAGGGCCGGACCTTCAGGTCACGGCAGCAGCAGGCGCAGCGGAATCACGGCACAGGAACGATCGGAATCACGGCACAGGAACGATCGCAGGAGCAGGAAGAAGTCAACTTCCCGGAGGCAGGGCCGGACCTTCAGGTCACGGCACAGGACCGATCGCAGGAGCAGGAAGAAGTCAACTTCCCGGAGGCAGGGCCGGACCTTCAGGTCACGGCAGCAGCAGGCGCAGACGGGATCGGCAGCAGCAGGCGCAGACGGGATCTGCAGCAGCGGCACTCGACGGGATCGGCAGCAGCGACACTCGACGGGGTCGGCAGCAGCAGCCCGATCGACGATCGGCAACAGCGGCTCGAGTGATGACGGAAACAGCGGAAGGGACGATTGACGGAAGCGGCACGACATGCCTTCAGGTCGACGGGACGAACCCCTCTGATACCATGTTGCAACGAAGAGAAGGGGAGAAACGAACCTTAGGGTTCTGTCGATGTTTCACGCAATGTCCCCTCTTGCAATCAACCATCCTCTTATATCTGGAAGGAGAACCGCCGGCTTAGGTTTAGCCACCCTTATTCTCACCACCCGGCGAGGGGGTTACTTGACATTTAACACTGACGTGCATCCTTTCGTCATCGGGAATAAATTAAATTAAATAGAATAAGATTTGGGTCTTACAATTCCTTCCCTTCTTATGGAAAGTTTCGCCCTTGAAACTTTAGGTGTCAGAGTTGTCGAAGAGATGTGGGAAGAAGTCTCGCATTGCATTTGTACGTTCCCAAGTTGCTTTGGTCTGAGGGTGTCCTTTCCACCAGATTTTGATGAAGTCCACTGCTCAATTTGCACATTACTACTTGACATAATTTTACTAGGATCTGATATTTATTTTTGATGGGCAGATACATGGAAGACGTCATGGAGATGCATTTCATCAGGTAATGCCAGGCGATAGGCTACAAATACGCTTAGTAATAGGAAAAGGTCCAACATATCTCAGACTGAGTTTACCTAATTTTCGCAGACGAGAGGCTCCTTTAAATGCCTTAATTTTGAGGCAAATTTAATCACCAACTTGAAATTTCACCTGTCAGTGCTTAGCTTTGTAATATTTTTGTTGGCGATCTTGAGCAATCTTCATTCGTTGATGAATAAGAGTAACCTTATTTTGAAGCTTGTTCACTGTTGCTTTTTGAATATCTTTCCTTCTCCAGGGGTGCTAAATCGACGTCCATACAAGGCTTCGAAGGGTGCCATATTGATCTTGGCTTGGTAACTATTATTATAAGCAAATTCGGCCAAAGTCAAATATTTTTTCCAAGAGCCTTTTAAATCAAGCGTTACCATTATGAGTGGATCCTAGAGCATTTGAATAGTTCGCTCGGTTTGACCATCTGTTTGCGGGTGGAATGCGGTGCTATATAACAACTTGGTCCCAAGCGTTTGTGAATTATCTTCCAGGCATCTGCTGTGAATCGTCCATCTCTGCCAGATATGATAGTTTGAGGGATTTCATGCAGTTTGATGTAAGTGTCAATAATAGGTTTGCTAATTTCTCTACTGGCCAATCTTGTTTAAGAGGAATAAAATGGGCACTTTTTGTCAATCGATCAATGATTACCCATATGCCATCATTCCCTAATTTGCTTCGAGTAAGGCCAAAAACAAAATTCGTGGCTATATGGCCCCACTTCCATTCTGGAATAGGCAAGGATTGAAGATAACCGCCAGGCTTCATGTGCTTTGCCTTAACTATTTGGCAAGTATGACAACTAGCTATATATGATATAATATCTTTCTTCATTTCTGGCCACCAAAAGTCTTGCTTCAAGTCCTTATACATTTTGGTTGTTCTAGGGTGGATAGAATATGGTGTATTATGTGCTTCAAATAATATGTTGTTTCATAGATTATTGACATCTGGGATACATAATCGCTCATTCATAAGTAAGAGGTCGTTTTTTTCCTGAAAAATGGGAAGCTCCCCCTTTTCTAATCTTTTGAAGTAAAGAAGTTAGAAATGGATCCTGAGGTAGATCTCGTCGAAGTTGATCTTTAATGTCATATTGAATTTGAAGGTGAAGAAGTTCTGCCTGGCTTTTAACAGAAGTCATGATGGGACATATTCCCATATCTTTTAATTCCTGGATCAATTGGGGATTGAATAACTGTACATGGGATAAGGTGGCCATGTTCTTTCTACTCAGAGCATCGTCTACTACATTTGCCTTGCTCAGATGGCATTGAATTTCTAGATCGTAGTCCTTGATAAATTCAAGCCATCTGCGCTGTCGCAGGTTAATGTCTTTCTGAGTGAAAATATATTTAAGTCTTTGGTGATCTGTGAAGAATTCACATCGAATCCCATAAAGATTATGTCGCCATATTTTCAAAGAAAATATGATCGTCGCGAGCTCTAAATCATGCATGGGATAATTTTTCTTAGCATCCTTCAATTGTCGGGAGGCGTAGGCATTTACTTTTCCGTTTTGCATGAGAACTTCCAAAGCCTTTGCAGGAAGCGTTACTTAAAATTTGAAATCCTTCTGTGCCTGATGACATTACCAATGCAGGGGCAGTTGTCAGTCTCTCCTTCAAATCTTCAAATTCTTGCTCGTGATCATCAGTCCATTGCAATGCCGCATTTTTTCTTGTTAATTACGTTAAAGGTAACACAATCTTAAAGAAATTTTGAACAAACTTACGATAGTAACCGACGAGACTCATAAAACTCCGAGCTTCAGTTACTCTTGTAGATTGAGGCCAACTCACGATAGCTTCAATCTTAGAGGGATCAACATATAGTCCTTGCTCATTGATGACATGGCGTAGAAATGAGACTTCTCTGAGCCAAAATTCGCATTTTCATAATTTTGGAAATAATCGATTGTTCCTCAAAGTTTGCAAGATCAGCTGCAAATGATAAGCATGTGCTTCTTCACCTTTGGAATAAATTAAAATATCGTCAATAAACATAATGACGAATTGATCCAAATATTTCTTGAATACTCGATTCATTAGATCCATAAAAGTTGTAAGAGCATTTGTGAGCCCAAAAGGCATGACAACAAATTCAAAATGTCCATACCTTGTATTGAATGCTGTCTTGAAGATATCTTCTTCCTTAAGACGCAACTGGTGATATCTAGATCGTAAATCAATCTTGGAGAAAAATTTCGCATCCACTAATTGGTCAAAAAGATCCTCTATGGATGGGTGGGAATACTTATTTTTCACTGTCAGTTTATTTAATTCCCGATAGTCAATGCATAGACGCAGATAGCCATCTTTCTTTTTTACAAAAAGAACAAGAGCCCCCCATGGCAAAGTACTGGGTCGAATAATGTTTTATCTAAGAGTTCTTGTAATTGGCATTTAAGTTCTGCCAATTATTTAGGTGTCATTCTATATCACGTCCGAGATACTGGAGTTGCGTCATTGATTAATTGGATTTCGAATTCAATTTCACAGGTGGGAGGTGCGCCAGGTAGTTCTTCTGGGAATACATCAAAAAAGTTGCGAACAATTGGACTGAAGAGATTTCCTTCTTACCTTCATTTGTTCCTTTAATCAGCAGTAGTGCGACTTCACAGCCTTTACGCACATTCTTGAATGCCTTCATGGCAGAAATGAGTACTTTCTGTGCTTCCCAAAACCCTTGGAAAACCACTGTACTTTGATCAGGACAGCGAATACAGACTTCCTTTTTCCGACAATTAATAAGAGCGTCATTTGTAGTAACCAATCCATGCCAAGAATAATGTCATATGCGTCGAGCGGAAGAACAACCAAATCTACTTCTAACACTTTATCTTTGATACAGTTGAATTTGAGCTCTTAACTGAGCGGTCATGTGTTGATTATTTGGCATAGTTACGTGGAGGGGTTCATGAGTGTAGCATATGATTGTCGGTAGGGTATTAAGTGCTTGAGTAGAAAGGAAAGAATGACTTGCACCGGTATCAAATAGTACATTCATAAGATGATCTTGTACGTAGATCATACCTGTTACTACAACATCATGAGCTTTAGCTTCTTGCGGAGTTAAATTGAAGACTCGAGGCTAGAATCGTTGATCTTCTAGAGGTCCAATGGGTGCTAGAGTGGAGGAAATGGGTTCTCCTTCTCGCGTCACTTCCATTCGATGCGTCACTTCCATTAGATACATTTTCTGGGGAGGTAGAGATTGAAGAGGTATCCCTTTCATACTTCCTCCTTTAGGAGGCTTCAAAGGACATTCATGTTGTCAATGTTCGGGCTGTCGACATGTATAGCAAATACCCGTCCCCATAAGTCAAGCTCCTTTATGCCGCTTGCCGCACTTGGGGGCATTTTGGTATGGCCGAAGAAGGAGCATTGTTAATTTGTTACTACTTGTTGGTTGAAAATCACCTTACCCCTTCTTTTTCTTCCAGGTGCCACCGTTCCTCCCAATTGTAGTTTCTGAAGATTTCGTCTTCATAAATTCCTTTCTTTTTTGTGTGCGCTCCAGATCAATCTCAATCACGTGCACTTTGTCAATTAAGGTTCCGAAATCAATAATATCCATGGATACATGATAAAGGCAAATGTTATTTCGAAGACCATTCAAGAAATTAAAGCATTTGTCTGCTTCAGATGCTATAAGGGGCCCAACATAGTAGGCCAAGCTGGAGAATTCTGCTTCATGCTGGGGAACTGTCCGGCTATCTTGAATGAGCCTTAAAAACTTTTCATGCAATTGTTTTTTCTCATAAATTGGAACGAACCAATCCGTAAATTCCCGAAGAAAGTCCCCCTAAGTGGCATTAATAATTCCTCTTGCTACCGGTTTTCCCTGGACACAATTATCCCACCAGCATCTTGCTTCACCTTCTAAAAGAAAGGTAGCTAAATCGATTTTTCGCTCTTCCGAACAATGCATTACTTCAAAAATTTATTCCACTCTCTTTATCCAATCTTCAGTTTCTAAAGGCGTTAGACCGTCATGGAAAGCTGGAGGATGAAGTTCCAGGAATTGCTTCAGATCTATATCCAACTGCCTTGGATGTGATTGTGGTACCGATGGTGCTGGTGGAGGTGGAGGAGCAACATGAAGAGTGTCACGAACGAATCGAATAGCATCCGTGATAGCACGAGCGATGTCAGACATAGGTGGTTCAAGAGGTTGTCCATTAGTATTATCACTTTCCGGTGGGGATTGGTCATGAAGGGGTTCAAATTCAGGCTTAGGGTCCCCGTGTAGTCCATGAGGTTGTCTAGACGTATATACATATGTAGGGTCCTGATATATGAACATAGTATTAGCTTTTAATGTAAGAACATGGATTCTCAAATTTCTATTTAATACCTTCGTGTACATCTCATTGCGGCTATGTGTTCCGTAACTTTGCTCTGATACCATTTAATTGTCACGACCAGAAAGTCATCGCAATTTTACGCTGGCATCATAAGCAATTTACAATAAGCGCAACATATATGATCATTACATAATGAGAGTACATATTGTATTAAATAAAAAACAACATTTATTTCATCAAAGCTTTATTACAAATGTCCACATATACATGACGATAGAAATACAGGGGAACAAAAGTACTATGGCATACTCTAGTACGCATCCAATCGGCTGTTCGCGGACCTCCGATCTCTTCACGGTTGACGGGGAGGGCACTCTGCGAATCCTAAATACATAAAGGTTTAATTTTCGGAAAAAACTAAGCAAGAATTTACCTCTTTAGCTGTTGTACATGCAAGCAAGGCATAATAAATAGAGTAAAATTGATGTGACCCTACCTAGGGCACTCTAGTTTTATTTCTATTATTTTTATTCCTCGTCCATGTAATTTAATTTCCATGTTATTTTGATGCGAACTGTTAGTGGTCCGACACGTGAAATTGACCATCTCACGTGACCTTGAATAAAATAGCCCGACATGGAGTGAGCGGAGCGGATCATCGCTCTTCTTTTCTTTTAGGACCTGCTGAATTTAGGGATTAAAATGTTAATTATTTAAGAGGGAGAGGAAACACAACATATATATATATATACACACACACACACACACACACACACGAGTGCCCGACACGGGGCTCCGCCCCTACGGCCAAGCGCGGCAGTACCTGGCCGGCGGCGGGCTTCGCCCGCCCCCGGCGCGATGCTGTTGCCTTCGGTCGCATCCAGGCGGACTTCGCCCGTGCTCGATGCATCTGCGGACTGCGTCCGCAACATATACATATGAGTACTTGAAATGACGTAAAAAATATACATCAATATTACAATATTTATTTTGTAAAAAAATATACGAATATACTTAAAATTTTTATTTTATTTCTCTCCCTCTCTTCCTCTCTCTCCCTCTCTCTCCCCCTCTCCGCCCACTCTCTCCCTCTCTCTCCTTTCTTTATTTCTTTATTTCTCTCTCTTCAATTTTAGAGGGCTTGAGATTTTAGTGAGAGAGAGGGAAAAAGATTTGACTTGGATTGCTATTCGCAGTCTAGAATTATGATTAGATCTTCACATCGAACGAACATGATTTATTTGATGGCTTTTAAATTCATGGAATTTAAAAGCCCTCCATATTTTTTTATAAGTAGTATAGATGTATATATGTATATATATGTATATATATAAATATACATACATACATACATACATACATACGAGTGACAGTGCACGTGGGGCCCCCTGTGCCCCGCGTGATAGTACCCTGCCCACCCTGGCGGGCTTTGCCCGTTCCCAGCACGCACGCAGTTATATATATATATATTTTTTTGAAATTTAAAAAAAAATTATGTATTTTATTTTTAAAATTTTCAAAATATCTGTATTATATATAAATATTTTATTATCTGTAATTTAATATATATATATTATATATTTAATTTATATATACATTATATTATATATAATAAAAAATTTTACAGATTTTTTTAAAAAAAATCGCCGCCCCACGTTTTCGTCCGCCGCCGGCCTGAGCGGAGCCCACCGGCGAGGTAGCCGGACACCGGCGAACCTGCCGGGGATACTCCGGTGGCGCTCATGTAGGGCCACCGCCGGCGGTGGCCCTGACCGTGAGGCCCAGATCGGACCTCGCCGATGGGCTCCGGTCAGGCCGACGGCGGGGAAGGAACTCGCGGAAGCACTGTTCGATGAACAGTGCTATCGGGGGGGGGGGTAGCTCGGGAGGCAGGGAGAGGATTTCAGGGATTTGGCTATTTGCAGCCCATATCGTCTTGATCCAACGACTGTGATCTACTGAATGGTTCTAATTTGGTCTCAGTTTGGGCCTAAAAGTTTTTCTTTATATATATATATCACCCTATTGGATGCCCTAGGCAGCTTGCTATGGAATATTGAGATAGAACGATTTCTTTCTCTGTATTCCCAGTCGTCCGGTTCCTTTCCCACGTGCGACTGATCTTTTCTTCTCGACGACGCCTCCCGAAGCCACCACAACCTCCAGTCGCTGGTCCTCCTTGATCCTTCAGCGCATTTCCCTTCCCGTGCCTCTGCTCCACCCGTGCAACCCTCATCTGCCACCGACGCTGAGTCCGATGCCTTCCTAGGGCACCGAAGACCACTCTTGCAACCTCCCCGTGTCTCTGCTCCAAGCCAGCCTCTACTCTCGCCAATCCCTATCACCACTGCTGTCTTGCCGCCCGCTCAGCTCGCTCTCGCACAACCACTAGCCATCCTCCGCACTCCCCCCTCCATTATCCCTTGATTTCGAACTTCCCTGTTCTTTCCCGCACAACCTCCTATCCTCCACCAGAGTCGAACCTCTACCAACCACCTTTTTCACTCTCCAGCATCATCATCCCCCGGTGTTGCCTCATTGTCGTTGCTCGTCTTGCCGTGACTGCGCCGTGAAGGGGATTAGTTTGCCGTTGTTGGGGTACCCCGGTGAGATCTCTCCTTTCCCCTCCTCTCAATCTCATTACTAGTGGTTCATCAAGTATTGTTTTTCCAGCGCACGTCCGTTCTTATCACCCCGTGCCATTATCTTTTATTGTGCTAGTTCTCATTGCTTGGATTGTGAATCTGCTGCACTTATATAAATCCGCTGCTTGCTTTGTGGGATTAACAGTTTATTTTTCAGTTAAGTGGTGGTGTGTAAGCTTGAAAATAACTTAAAGCTTGTGGCAAGTTCATCTCCAGTTAAATTTAAAGTTTCGCGAAGCGCGGTTTGCATCAATTGTTTGCATCAATTTGGTGTGTCTACTGGGATATCTCACTCTTATTGTGGGATAGCCGAGCTACAAACGCTGACGAAATTTTATGTTTTAGGAGTATCAATTTTAATCCATGGAGTCGAGAGTCGAACACCTAGAGAGGGGTTTAAATGACATGGATAGGCATATGGAAGAACTCATGACTGCTGTCACCACACTCACTGTCTACATGAGAGATACAAACTAAGTCTTTAGGGTTGCACACTTCTGTCAATAACCTAGAAGCCCAATTTCACTTAGGGGGTCTTCCCAACAAGAACCCCGACCAGTGAATCAAGAGAATAGGAATCCACCTAGGTGGGATGCGGGGATAAAATTAGATGTTGGGAATTTTGAGGGCACACTTTGTCACGACCCGCCAAAAGCAAAAGTCAGAGTGCGCTTCGGGCGGGTCGTGATGCCACAAACATGGGGGACAAGAACTTCATGTTTGCTCATGATATATAGTGCTGGTACAAACTTCATGCAATTAAAATTCCTCAAAAAATGAACATGCATCATATCCAAATACAATACATAATTTTTAACCTAGCAGTTGTCGATGAATCAATAGAAAATGATAGCTCATAACTATTACATAATAAACAATATCCGATAGTAAAGGAAAATACAACATAAAACTTGACACGCCATGAAATAAGATAAACCTCCAAGAACAGGAACTTGTCGCGGATCGGCTCAGGTAGCTGGCGGCGCAGTCACGAACGCTAAGGCAAATTCCAAAACAAAAAAAGGAAAAAGCCTCCGAACATTGATAAAAGTAAGTAAAGTAAAATACAACTGGCCAGGGGTCTGAAATGTACGTTGTTGAAACCAGCAAATGGTCTCTTGTGGAGTTCGGGGCCCCCAACGGATTGGGGGGCAGCTAGCACTTACTTATCCCTAGGGGGAAACGGGCTGGAGCCTCGAAACTTGACACAGACCCTTAGACTCAGCAGGGAGGACCCACCACACACCCGAAAGATCTTTTGAGCGCTTCTCCTCCAAAGCCAAAGCTGATGCCCGGGCACCTTGGAGAGCTCTGAGAATGCTCAGCAAGGATGACCTGAGGAGAGAGAAGCTAAAGAGAAGTCCTCTCCAAAGGTGCCCTTTGGGTCTTATTTATAGTTTTCCTGAATTGGTCTGCTGATAGCGGAATTCCGCCTCTTGATCTTGCTATATGCACCCCTATTTGGCCTGCTAACAGCCAAATTCCGCTGTTCTGAGGGGCAATTGACAGACCACCAGGGGCAGAAGGGTAATTCCAGCTTCTGGACTCCTGGAAGAGGAGTTTGCGAGAACCCCTCTTTCCCTATCCTCGCGGACCTTTATGCGAGGATCATACTTGCGCTTGCGAGATTGGGCTGGCTCGGCAAGCTCTTTTTGGCCAGTCTTGCCGAGATCGCGGATCGATGGAGATGATGTCTGCTAGGTCGCTGAGACGGCGAGACCCTGCCCGCTTAGACGCCGAGATCTCGCCCGCTGAGACGGCGAGATCTCGCCCAGAATTCTTTGAACTCCTAGCGAGGACTCTCCTCTTGTATTTCTCGCGAGAATTCTCCCGATCATTTAGGACTCCTACGAAGAGCCCGGCGAACACCAGGTTGTACACAATCCCCGCTCTTTGCGAGGTTATCTTAAGCTCGCAAAGAATCATCCAACCCTGAGTGTTCGCTGGCGACAGCTGTCCTGTCAGGATTCTTTTGTGGGTCCCACCCGCGGGCTATAAATATGGCCCAAGCACTGGTGGCGCGCACTCTCATTTTCTTTTTTCTCTCTCTTCCTCTCTTCACTATAGCTACCCAGAATGCCTATCTCCAAAGAACTCGAGGCTCGCCTGAAGGCCTCGAAGGTTGGCGAGATGTCGACCATGATGAAGCCCCCCGCCTGGATGAATCACCCGCCTCCAACCTCTGTGCCGAAAACGAAAAAGGCGAAAGCGGTTCGCCGGCCAGGCGACGATACGGTCTTACTGGAGTCTTCTCCAAGCGACAGGTCCCCCGGGAAGGTAAGAATCATTCTTCTCGCAAAACTACTTGATTACCCTCCCTGAATCTCGCTTGATCGTAGGATATTATTTCCAACAAGGATGTCGGCGAGCCCGTGAACGCGCCTCCCACTATTCCTCAAGTGAACACGGATGCTGCCGGCGAGAACGCTGATGGTACATTTCCCTATCCCACTTACTTGCATTCATTATGCTATCTGACGACATCTCACTTCTTGATTTTCGTAGCCTCGCCCCATGCGACCCCGGAACGCCAAGGTCGGCGAACCCCGTCACTAGCCCATCAGGACACGGTCATACCGGCGCCGAAGTTCAACTTACTGGCGAGCGAGGGCTCTGGCGGCTCGCGACCGCCAGATGTTCCCCCTGTGAGCACCGAGAAATACCGTCCTGGTCGGGGAAAAGGTCTCCTCCCTCATTTCGGCACCGTTTTTGAGGGCCGGCCGGGTCCTTCTCGCCATCCGCCGGGTAAGGCTCTTTGTGCCTCCGATTTATATCCTGATCTCGCCAAGCTCTTAAAGTCACCTGCGACATTTCGCAGAGACTTCCGAGACCCAGCATACCGACTCCGAATTTGGGGATGAGGAAACGTCCCCCTTCCCCGAGCAGGTTGAAGATTTCCTGGGTGACCCGCAGGACCATGAAGCTATGAAGCGGCGAACTGCCGAGCTGTTCCAGAAGCAGGGCCGAATGTTGTTGGACCTCAACTTGCAGGCGAGGAGAGACAGGGAAGCTGCCGAGGAGAGGCATGCCGCCCTGATACTGCGTGCCGCGATGCCTCGCGACACTGACGAGGCTGCGACCTCGCCGGACGCGCATGTCGCAAGGATCAAAGACTACGCCTTCCTGATCGATCGTGAGGCCCGTGCTGCTGCCGACTACTACAACTCCAGGATGCCGCCGCGGTCAGGACCGCGAGGTTGTGGGAGATGGAAATGGCTGCCACACTAGCCTCGCCAGACCGGATGACCCTTGCGAACTCTTTCATTCTACTTATTGTTTATTATTGATTCGAACAATCTCGCTCGCTAAGAGCTGTAGACAATTATTAAGTGGATTCTCGCTTGCGACACCCATATTGCTGCCTTTTTCTTATTTCTCTTGCTGCGTTGTGTTATTTCTCGCGAAATATCTGCTCATACTAAACTCGCAGGATGGTCTCGCTCGCATGTTGTTTGCGAAATGATTCAGGTTCTCGCGCGGCGTCGCGATGTGACGTTTTGGCTAACCGCACCCTTGACGCTTGGGCTTCTTCCCGCCATTTTCATTCCCCTATAAATAGCCTCTCATAAATGGCTTTTACCTACCGCCTCACCAGAACCCTTCTTCCTCCTCCGCTCTAGAGCTCTCGCAATTTGGTTCTCGCGTTCTCTCTTCTTTCCTCGCAGGTGTTCAAGATGGTTGGAGATTCCGGCGATGCTGAGGGTCGGTTGAAGTGTGCCTGCGCCTTCTCCGACCACACGTTCTTCTGCTGCAATCTGACGGAGGAGGAATACCTCACCGCGCTCGCCGACTTCGTCCCTGCTGGCTTCACAGCTCGCCGACCTAGCGGGGACGAGGTAATAAACACCCCCTTGCTGACGAGCTCGCGATCCCCACGGCTCACTTCGCAGTCGGCCTGCGACTCCCCCTCTGGCCGGAACTTCGCCAGGTACATATCCCTTTGCTTTCGTTTCTTTCCTTGCGAGACCAATCTCGCTCGCCATATTTATCATTCCTCATATTGTTCGCCAGGTGTTCAAGCACTACGGCGTGGTCCCGGCTCAACTCACCCCCAACGCCATGGCCGTCATCGTCGCCTTCGCGTGCTATATGCGAGAAGAGCGTATAGAGTTCAGTTTGCCGGTCTTCCGAAAACTTTTCTCCTTCAGGGCCTACAAGGACGACACCGCGTACTTCGTGGGATCGGGGTGCAAGGTCTTCGAGACCGTAAACAAGACCCACTTCTGGGCCCAGAAGTTCCTCCTCGTGAAGGGGAACTTCGGCAACATCCCGTTCTCGCCAATCCAACATGGCGAGAGCACTTACCGCCCTCCAGCTCTCGGCGGTCACGACGCCGACTTGCTCCAGTTCTTCCAGAAGAAGAACTTCGAGGTGGGTCATCTCCGCCGAAACCTCGACTCGCTACTCCCAGTGCTCCCTGGGGAGGGTAAGGATCTCGCCCGTTAATTAGTTTTCCTTTTCATCTTTTAGACTTTCTAACCCAACTCTTATCAGGTGAGCGAGACGTCCCCCTCAACCCTCCCTACTCGAGCAACAGGAAGTCCTCCGCCACCCTCGCCCTCGCGACAATGGGAGCGGAGGCCTACCGCGAGGCCATCACTGCGGCCACCCCTCCTTCCAAGAAAAGGTCGGAGGCCTCCGACAGCAAACCCTCCAGCCAACCTTCAAAAAAGAAGCTGAAGAAGAGTGAGGGCTCGCTTGCTTCCGAGAAAGGGAAGCAGCAAGTCGAGCCCTCGGTTTGCGAGATCGACCTTTCCACCCTCCCCGAAGAACGGGAAGCTGAGGAGCCATCTGAGGTCGCTGCCGAGACCACAATCCCGCCGATTCCAGTTAACCACTGGAACTTCGGTCTCGGCCAGCGGACCCGAGATGAGACTCGCGAGCTCTTGCTGCGCTGGAGGCCCGAGATCAATCAGGCCGACATCTCCACCATCCTCCCCACCTGGGTGGAGAAGTGCACCGTAAGCGGCCACGCCTTCAACCTCTCTTTCGGCCTCTACGGTCGCGAGGATGCCGCGGTCTACAAGGAGGAGACTGCGAGGACTCTCGCCTACGAAAGCGCGAGGTCCCAGTTGCGGTCTGTGGAGCTCGCCCATATGACGGGGAGAAGATGCCTGCAGCTGGAGCGCCAGAATGTAGAGCTCGTCCAGGCCTACCAGGCCTCCCAGGCGAAGGTTGATCAGCTGAAGGAAAAGCTGCTCGCCGCCGAGACCGGTGTGGTGAGTTCTCTAGCCTTTGGCACCTCCCTCCTTTCCAATCTGCCTTCGGTCTCACTTCTCTCTTTTGCAGGATGCCGAGATGGCTAGGCTATCGGATGCTCGCATCCTCAGCTTGGAGACCGAGGTCGCCGGGCTGAAGGACCACAACCGCGAGTTGACCCGTGCCGCCGTCCCCCCTTCTCCTCGCCATCTAATGGAAGAAAAGCGAGACCGAGACGAAGCTATCCGCGTGGAGTCTACCAACGCGGCCCGCTATATATTCCAGGCCATGAAGGGGGTCGGCCTGCTGACCGCCGAGGCCGAGGACTTGACGGTCGAGGACATCGTCCCCGAGCTCTTCGTCCCGCTCCCGCCGGTTGCGAGCAGCGACGATGAGGGGCACTCAGGCGACCTTTAAAGATGTAATTTTTATTTTATTGTCTAATCATTTTTTGGCTGGCGAGATCGCCGCTCTATGTAATTAAACCTCACAATATAAATGGAAACTTTTTGTGCACTGCTACTTTTTCTGTCATTATTTTTCCAAGTTCAGTTTCGTTATCGCTTATCGCTTATAGTTTTCATCGCGTTCAATCTCGCTTAACGCATAGTTGCCCGATCTCGGTATAGGACGCGTGTTGGTTCGGCGGATTTACCATCCTCCTATTCTCGCATTCTTTAGGATCTCGCTTTCGTTTAAAACGTCTTGCTTCATGCCGAGAACTCTGCTACTCGGCGAGCGAGAAGGCTTCCGATTCCAGACTTCGGAGACTTCTAGAAACTTAAACCCCATTTTCATTCACCCTTGTTTTATGCCGAGAATTCTGCTTCTCGCCGAGCGAGAAGACCTCCAGTTCTAGGCTTTGGAGATTTCTAGAAACTTTAAACCCCATTTTCATTCACCCTTGTTTTATGCCGAGAATTCTACTTCTCGCCGAGCGAGAAGACCTCCAGTTCTAGGCTTCAGAGATTTCTAGGAACTTTAAACCCCATTTTCATTCACCCTTGTTTTATGCCGAGAATTCTGCTTCTCGCCGAGCGAGAAGACCTTCAGTTCTAGGCTTTGGAGAGTTCTAGGAACTTTAAACCCCATTTTCATTCACCCTTGTTTTATGCCGAGAATTCTGCTTCTCGCCGAGCGAGAAGACCTCAAGTTCTAGGCTTTGGAGATTTCTAGGAACTTTAAACCCCATTTTCATTCACCCTTGTTTTATTCCGAGAATTCTGCTTCTCGCCGAGCGAGAAGACCTCCAGTTCTAGGTTTTGGAGATTTCTAGGAACTTTAAACCCCATTTTCATTCACCCTTGTTTTATGCCGAGAATTCTGCTTCTCGCCGAGCGAGAAGACCTTCAGTTCTAGGCTTTGGAGATTTCTAGGAACATTAAACCCCATTTTCATTCACCCTTGTTTTATGCCGAGAATTCTGCTTCTCGCCGAGCGAGAAGACCTCCGGTTTTAGGTTTTGCCAGCCTCTCCAGAGATCCACCTGACCCACCGTCTACGAGAGCCCGACAGCGGAATCGATCTGGGGCACTCCAGCACCAATACTTGCCAACCTACCAGCCTCTCCAGAGATCTACCTGACCCACCGTCTATGAGAGCCCGACAGCGGAATCGATCTGGGGCACTCCAGCACCAATACTTGCCAACCTGCCAGCCTCTCCAGAGATCTACCTGACCCACCGTCTATGAGAGCCCGACAGCGGAATCGATCTGTGGCACTCCAGCACCAATACTTGCCAACCTGCCAGCCTCTCCAGAGATCTACCTGACCCACCGTCTATGAGAGCCCGACAGCGGAATCGATCTGGGGCACTCCAGCACCAATACTTGTCATCCTGCCAGCCTCTCCAGAGATCTACTTGACCCACCGTCTATGAGAGCCCGACAGCGGAATCGATCTGGGGCACTCCAGCACCAATACTTGCCAACCTGCCAGCCTCTCCAGAGATCTACCTGACCCACCGTCTATGAGAGCCCGACAGCGGAATCGATCTGGGGCACTCCAGTACCAATACTTGTCATCCTGCCAGCCTCTCCAGAGATCTACCTGACCCACCGTCTATGAGAGCCCGACAGCGGAATCGATCTGGGGCACTCTAACACCAATACTTGTCATCCTGCCAGCCTCTCCAGAGATCTACCTGACCCACCGTTTATGAGAGCCCGGCAGCGGAATCGATCTGGGGCACTCCAGCACCAATACTTGCCAACCTGCCAGCCTCTCCAGAGATCTACCTGACCCACCGTCTATGAGAGCCCGGCAGCGGAATCGATCTGGGGCACTCCAGCACCAATACTTGCCAACCTGCCAGCCTCTCCAGAGATCTACCTGACCCACCGTCTATGAGAGCCCGGCAGCGGAATCGATCTGGGGCACTCCAGCACCAATACTTGTCATCCTGCCAGCCTCTCCAGAGATCTACCTGACCCACCGTCTATGAGAGCCCGACAGCGGAATCGATCTGGGGCACTCCAGCACCAATGCTTGCCAACCTGCCAGCCTCTCCAGAGATCTACCTGACCCACCGTCTATGAGAACCCTGCAGCGGAATCGATCTGGGGCACTCCAGCACCAATACTTGTCATTTTGGACCCATGGTTAGTATAGAAGTAACATATGGAGAATCGTACATGTGAATGAATGTATATAAAAACTCAAGGATAGAAACGCTTTAAATCATCCCCACTCCTGGCTCGGCCGAGGGGCACCCCTTCCACATCCCGGAGGTAGTACCCTCCCAACTTCAGCACTTCACCTACAATATATGGACCCTCCCAGTTGGGGTTAAGCTTACCCACCGTAGCCCCTCTTCCGGCCGCATCAACCTTCTTCAGGACCAAGTCTCCTTTCTGGAAGTGCTTTACTCGAATGTGCTTGTCGAAGTACCGAGCCATTCGCCGCTTGATTTCTTCCTGCCTAATGGTGGCTAGGTCTCGGAGTTCTTCCACCAGATCCAAGGACAACCTTTGACCTTCCTCGTTGCTTGTCCTCCATTCTTCATCTCCTTTCCCTGCGGCGGCCACCCTAGGTGACTTGACTTCAAATTCGATTGGGAGGACGGCCTCGGACCCGTGAGATAACTTGAAGGGGGTCTCTCCAGTGGCTGTGTTCGGGGTGGTCCTCAGGGCCCAGAGGACCGAGGGTAACTGCTCCACCCAACTCCCTCTGAGGTTCTCGACTTTTTTCTTCAGTAGGTTCATGATGATTTTGTTCGCGGCCTCCACTTGCCCATTAATCCTAGGGTGGTGGACTGACGCGAACCTGAGGTCTATGCCTAGCTGGGCGCAGAAGCCGACGAATTCATCGCTGGCAAACTGTGACCCATTATTCGTGACAATGGCTAGTGGAAGCCCATGCCTGCAAATGATCTCACCCCAAACAAAATTCTTTACTACCTGAGAGGTTACCTTGGCCAGCGCTTTCACCTCGATCCACTTGGAGAAGTAGTCGATCATTACTAGTAGAAACTTCCTTTGGCTGCTTGCCTGGGGGAAAAGTCCCACCAGGTCTAACCCCCACACCGCAAAGGGCCAGGGGGCCGAGATCGTTCGGAGCCTCTGGGCCGGAAGAAGTTGGAGAGGGGCGTAGAGTTGACACTTGGAACACCTTCTGGAGTACTCCGCCGCATCCTTGCTGAGGGTGGGCTAGAAGTAACCCTGCCTCAGAACTCTCCCTTCCAAGGTCCTGCTTCCTGAGTGATTGCCGCACTCTCCCGAGTGAATTTCTTCCAGGACCCTTGGGGCCTCCTCCTCCGAGACATAACGGGCTAGGAGCCCCGAGAGAGTCTTCCTGTATAGCAGCCCTGCATGCAAAGAGTAATATGCCAATTTATACCTGAGTCGTCGTTTGTCGATCTCCCCTTCGGGGAACTTTCCTGAGGTTAGGAAGGTGATGAAAGGATCCATCCACGACACTCTCCGATCCACCTCCATCAGCTCCCCCTCCTCGATGGAGGGTCGGAAGAGTTCTGACACCGTCCCCCCGACCTGAGGACCAAGTTTGGCCAGAAGATCCGCCTGGATGCTTTCTTCCCTCGGGACATGCTTGATGGAAAAGGTTTGGAACTGGCCGATCACCCCCTTAACCTTCTCCAAGTACCGCTGGAGAGTTGGCTCCTTGACCTCAAACTCTCCCTTGATTTGGCAAGCCACTATCATGGAGTCCGTTGAGACCTCCACATTCTGCACCCCCAACTCCCGGGCTAAGCGAAGGCCTGCTATCACTGCCTCGTACTCCGCCTGGTTGTTGGTGAGAGGGAAGTGAATGTTGATTGCCTGCTCGATCCTCGTTCCTTGAGGGCTTACCAAGACTACTCCCCCTCCAAAGAAGTGCCTTCCTGATGCGCCATCGACCAGCATCTTCCAGGCCACTGGACGGGGTAGCTCGGGCTCTCCTACCTCGGTCACATAGTCGGCCATGAAGTCTGCCACTGCTTGTGCTTTTATCGATACTCTGGGCACGTAGGAAATGTTGAATTCGCTTAGTTCTACCGACCACTTGGCCAACCTTCCGGAGTGCTCCACTCCCTCCATGACGTTGCGAAGAGGATGGTCGGTCACTACTTGGATGGAGTGTGCCTGGAAGTAGGGTCGTAGCTTCCGAGCCGACACCACCAGGGCGAAGACCAACTTTTCTAGAATTGGATACCTGAGCTCGACTTTCCTCAACACCCTGCTTACGTAGTAAACTGGCAATTGCTTCTTTCCTTCCTCTCGGACCAACACCGAGCTCACTGCTTCCGACCCCACCCCTAGATAGAGGGATAGGTCCTCCCCTTGCCTCGGCCCTTATAGTAGTGGGGCCTGGGTTAGTTGTTCCTTTAACACTTGAAAGGCCTTCTCGCACTCGGGGGTCCATTCAAACTTCCGGTTCCCTCGCAACACCTTGAAGAAGGAGGAGCACTTTTCTCCTGTCTTTGAAAGAAATCCACTCAACCCTGCCAGCTTCCCTGTTAGATGTTGGACCTCCTTCGCGTTCCTCGGAGATCCCAACTCAAGGATCGCCTTGACTTTATCCGGGTTGGGCTCCACCCCTGCTGGGGTGAGCAAGTGACCTAAGAACTTTCCCCGGCTGGCCCCGAAGACACTTCAAGGGGTTGAGCCTCATTTTGAACTTCCGTAAGGTCCCAAAAGTCTCCTCGAGGTCCTGGAGGTGGGATTCGAGGTTTCGACTCTTGACCATGAGATCATCAACGTAGACTTCTAGGTTTCTCCCCTTCTGCTCCCGGAAGACCCTGTTCATCATTCGTTGGTACGTGACCCCTGCATTTTTGAGCCTGAAGGGCATCATCTTATAACAGTAACACCCATCCCATGTGATGAAGGATACATCCTTGATGTCGGGAGGGTGCATGCGAATCTGATGATAACCTGAGAAAGCATCTAGAAAAGACATTATAGGGAAACCGACGGCTGAGTCAGCCAGCGCGTCGATTCTAGGCAAGGGATAACAATCATTGGGGCATGATTTATTAAGTAAAGAAAAGTCAATACACATTCTCCATTTACCTCCCCCCCTTCTTCACTATGACGACGTTGGAGACCCAGCCTGGATACTGGATCTCCGATACAAAACCTGCCTGCAGGAGCTTACCCACCTCCTCGCGGATGTGTCCTTCCAACTTGTCGGTTGTGGCTCTCCTCTTTTGGCGAATGGGGCGAGAGCCGGGGTCGAGGTTGAGACGGTGGCAAGCCACGTCCGCATCGATCCCTGGCATCTCCGCCGCACTCCAAGCGAAGACATCCACATTCCTTTGTACGCAGGCTAGGATCTTGGCCTGCTCCTCTGGGCCGAGTTCTCCGCTGATTCGGACCTTATCCACCACTCCCAGCCGAGTGGTGACCTCGAATTCCACGACCTCATCCATGGCCTCCAGCCGGGTCTGTTCTCCCCAAGATTTCTCTTCCTCTCCGCCGCAAGCGAGCGCTTGGGCTTCTTCCTCCGTCTCCTCCTCCACCACCATCATCATCCCTTCTGCCCCTCCTTCCTGGGCCTTCTCTTCTTTTTCCTCTTCTCCTCTCTTCACCCTGGGTCCCTCAGCAACCCCTTCCTGGGCATGAACTTCCCCTTCATACTCCCCCTTTTCTACTCCCTCCTCACCGGCCTCGGCCGCTTCCTCCATCACTTTATCCCACTCCTCTGCTTCCCCCATCCAGGATATGGTGTTGACAGCCATCACATAGCACTGTCTCGCCACCTTAGGGTCTCCCCGGACCCGGACCTGGATTCCATCTGCATTGAACTTGAGACATTGATGGAAGGTGGAAGGGACGCATCGGAACGCGCTGATGAGTGGCCGTCCGAAGATGGCGCTGTAGCTGCTTGGGGCATCCACTATCACGAAGCGGCAATTCCGGGACTGCCCCCCGAGGGTTACATGGAGCCCCACTCCACGTTCTACCTCCTTCCTTTCCCCCGAAAAACCAAACAGGGGACCATCTGAGGCCAGCACCCTCCGGGCCTCCACCTTCATCTCGTCGAACGCCTTCTTGAAGTTGACGTTGACGGAGCTCCCGTTGTCCACTAAAATCCGCGAGACGGTGAAGTTCTCGATGGCGGTCTGGATGACCAACGCGTCGCAGAACGGATCCTCATGACCCGGCATGTCCCTCTGGGAGAAGGTGATCTTCTCTGCTGGGGGTGGGGCTTGGGATGTCGAAGCTACGCTTCGACGATACATGGCATGGAGGCTCGCCTTTCGGGTTGCCTCAATCCCTACCCCCCCCCCCCCCCCCCCCCCCCCCCATGGATCACCCCGATCCCTCCTCGGGTCCCTACATCCACCCGGTCTTCACACCTTTCCTCCTCATCCTCCCGGGATAGGACTTCTTCAATCCTCACCGGGCGCTGCTGCGGCTGCGGTGCTGGGACCCTGGTCCCCCTCATCTCCAAGAACTCCGGGCAGGTGGCCGTTGCGTGACCTTCCTCCCGATGGAAGTCACAATATGGCAACGCCGCCTCCCTCTCCTCACCTCCTGCTCCTCTGTTCCTCCTCCTGAGACCGGCTCCTCCGGCTCCCGCTCCCCTTCCTCTTCCTGCTCTTCCTCTCCCGATCTCCATTGCCTGCTGAGGCGGGGAGGAGGTGGCCTCGGGCCTTGCCTCCACCCCAGCTGGTGAGGCCTTCCCTGCCCTCCCTGGAAGTTGCCTCCTCCGTGGGGCAACCCCCTTCCTTGGCCCTGCATCCCCCCACCTTGCTGTCTCCATCCCAACTCCGGGGTCCTCACTTCCTCCCTTCTCCTTGCTTCTGGCTGCCTGCTCTCCGGCTCGCTCAGCCGTGCCAATCTCTTTGTGAACTCGGGGTTTGCCGCCTCCCCGTCCACCTCCTCTGCCGCTCTCTCCATCAACTCCTCGTAGGATAGAGGAGCCCTCCTCTTGAGGTCTATTTTGAAGTACCCCTCCCGCAGCCCCACCGTGAAGGCTAGCTGGAGGGTATGCCCGGGCACCTCTTGGATGAGGAGGACCTCCTCCCTGAACCGCTCCAGATAGTGAGCTAAGGACTCCCCTGGCTTCTGCCTGATGCTGAAGAGTGACTCAGGATCTTTCTTCCTCTTCTTTAAGGTAGAGAAACGCAGCAGAAAACCTCGGCGCAAGTCTTCGAAAGCATAGATTGATCCCGAGGGCAACTTGTAGAACCAGTCCCTTGCTTTCTCCTTCAGGGTGGTGGCAAAGAGTCGGCACTTGAAAGCGTCCGACATAGGCCTGATCGAGACCATATCCTCGAACCACTGCAAGTGTGGAACGGGATCATCCTTGCCGGTATACAACGTCATAGCCGGCTCCCTGAACCCCTCTGGGAGTGGTGCTGAGAGCACCAACTCACAGAAAGGGCTCCCTCCACTCACCCTCTGAACCTGCTCCACTCTCCCTGCGAGATCGCCTGCCGACCCTGCTCCTGCCGACCTCGGGCCAGCTGGGGGTCTGCTCGCCGGGATCCCTTCTGCCGGGACAACCCTTGGCGGGACCTCGCTCGCCTCCGCCAGTCTGGGGAAGAGTTCTCGCCCGGTTAGATCTCGCCCGACCCCCTGGGTTATCGCCTCCTTTCCCGCTCGCTGCGCTGGGGCGTTCTCGCCAACTCCAGATGGAGGGGCCACCTGGGGAGCTGGGGTCGCGAGACCACCTAGCGCCGTGGCGAGAGCGCTTTGCATAGCTCCAAGCAGATCCCTCCTGAGGTCTGCTAACATCTCTACTGTAACTGGCGTTCCCGTGGGTGGCGAGCCTCCGAATCCCGCATCTCGCTCGTCCTCTCCCGCCATGCTTCCTCCTCGAGATTTTCTTGAACTAGCTGCACTCCACGCTCACCGCACCAAGAATGTTGAAACCAGCATTCAGATGACACTTACTCTTGTGGAGTTCGGGGCCCCCAACGGGTTGGGGGGCAGCTAGCACTTACTTATCCCTCGGGGGAAACGGGCTGGAGCCTCGGAACTTGACACAGACCCTTAGACTCAGCAGGGAGGACCCACCACACACCCGAAAGATCTTTTGAGCGCTTCCCCTCCAAAGCCAAAGCTGAGGCCCGGGCACCTTGGAGAGCTCTGAGAATGCTCAGCAAGGATGACCTGAGGAGAGAGATGCTAAAGAGAAGTCCTCTCCAAAGGTGCCCTTTGGGTCTTATTTATAGTTTTCCTGAATTGGTCTGCTGATAGCGGAATTCCGCCTCTTGATCTTGCTATATGCACCCCTATTTGGCCTGCTAACAGCCAAATCCCGCTGTTCTGAGGGGCTATTGACAGACCACCAGGGGCAGAAGGGTAATTCCAGCTTCTGGACTCCTGGAAGAGGAGTTTGCGAGAACCCCTCTTTCCCTATCCTCGCGGACCTTTATGCGAGGATCATACTTGCGCTTGCGAGATTGGGCTGGCTCGACAAGCTCTTTTTGGCCAGTCTTGCCGAGATCGCGGATCGATGGAGATGATGTCTGCTAGGTCGCTGAGACGGCGAGACCCTGCCCGCTTAGACGCCGAGATCTCGCCCGCTGAGACGGCGAGATCTCGCCCAGAATTCTTTGAACTCCTAGCGAGGACTCTCCTCTTGTATTCCTCGCGAGAATTCTCCCGATCATTTAGGACTCCTACGAAGAGCCCGACGAACACCAGGTTGTACACACGTGTACTAATTTTTATGAAGCAAAGCTAGCAAAACAGACAAGTAAATGAGTCCAGCAGAAACAACCAGAATATTTAGCCTAATCCAGAATGTAGCATATATTCACTCATGTAATGACATAAATTGTAACAAATGAAGGATGCATGCTTTTTTTTATGCACAAGATTCATGATTCAGAAGGATTCAAAATCAGATTCATGACTTATCAGAGATTTAGAATTTATGTTCATGATCTCTAAGGGACGGCTCTTGCGAACCCTCACCCTTGAGCTAGGTAGTTCATGCTCGCTATGACCGGTCCTTTGTTCCCCTTAGGGATTCAAGAGGGAACCCAAGTCAAGGAGTTGCATCATTTAACACTACCTTTCAATGTCCACTTATGATATTAATGAATGAAATGATTCATAGTTTAGTGATTCCTAGCGTTTTAAGACAATCTATTAATTTGATGATTCTGGTATTCAAAGGTAAAAACCCTAAACATAAGAAAGTGTGCATCAAGCTAAGATCAATGTTTGCAAGCGAGAGATTCCTTTACTTGCATTAAGTAAGGCTGAGTCTGACGGTGACAGCTAAGCGGCGCAGGCAAAAGCAACACAAGCAAAATTTAGAAACCTTATTTCAGGCTTGATCAAACACAATCATGGATATTATTTGAATTAACGGAAAACCCTACGCTAGCATATGCAATTAATATCACATAACCTAAGCACGAGAGGGTTTAGCAATTTACCTTCCTCAATAGTGAGGGGAGAGGGGACTACCATGAGGAAATCAGAGATTTGGCGGCGCTTTGGCTAGGTAAATCCTAATCAGAATGGATTTTGAGCGATCCCGCCAATTGGTTCGATGAACGGCACCGGGAATCAAAAATAATTCACGGTTAGACGATCATAGGATGGAAATACACTTGACTCACAATTATTTGTGCAACTCGAAGCCTAAGAAAAATTATTAGGTAACCAAAAATCTGAATGAAGGTTATGGAGGGAGAATCTTACCCAAAGGAAGCTAAATCCGAGCCCAAGGAGAAGAGGGAAAGCTGTTGGAATTATCGAGTCAATGTCGGTCTACTAGTCTTTAGGTATATTTGGGTTTAGTCCCACATTGGAGTTTTTACTTTTAGAGTCCATGTACGTCCTATATAATTCCCCCTTGTGGGATGAATAAATCAATCAAGTATTCCTCTTCTACGTTCCAACATGGTATCAGAGTCAAAGATCTGAAGCCCTAAAATTTTCCCGTGTACGCCACTTTCATTCTCATTTTTTTCGCTCCTCTCGTCGAGCCGTTTTGCCCGTGGTCCCGCCGAGAGATTTCTCTCCCGCTCCCGTCGACGGTCTCTGGTTCAGTCGACGAGAGCGACATTTTTGACTTAGTCGATCTCGTCGGCCAGTCTGTGATTCGTTCCCGTCCACAGCTGCTGTCGATGATCCCGTCGGGCTCCACTGCTGCGCCTGTCCCTCAGCGAGAAGTTCTTTCCCTGCTGATCCCGTCGAGCCCATGTTTCCCGCGATCCCGTCGATGATCCTGCGCCCTACATCGCAGATCCCGTCGTCCTCTGCTCCGCCTGCGCTCGATCCCGTCGGCCTCAGCTCCGCATGCGCTCGATCCCGTGGACGACTACTGCTGCGCTCGGTTCCGTCGAGCTCTGATCCTGCCTGAGATCATGTCTTTCTCTACTTCGATTAGATCGAGCAGCCCCGGTTCCCTCTGCAGCGATCCCGTCAACATGCGCATCTGCCGCTTTTTTATTTCTTCTACTAATCTAGTAGGGTTGCTGCTACTGTCTCCTTGGATCCCGCCTCCGCTGCGTTCTCGCCTTCGACGACTTCAGATCTGGACGAAGACTATGCTGGCTGCTTTGCATGGTTTACTTTCCTGCTACTTGTGCTCCTGCCGCTGCTGTCGCTTCCAGGAATGTCGATAGATGCTGAAGTTTGTGTTGTTTGTGCGGTCTTTTTTGTGTCGTATGTTGTTTGTCTTGTGTTTCTGCTTTCTATGCACATGATATCCACGCGAGGGGGAGTGTTTGGGACGAAGGCGACTCAGATGATCTTTCCTGACCTTTCGCCTTCGTTCCACACGGCCTCTAGGTTTTTTGTCGTCTGTTGTTATGCGTCTCCCCATATTTCTTTCGATTGGTCGTGTGTTGGGACGCGATTGATGTTGGTGTTTTAGTCTCATTGGGTTGTGTCGCGTGAGATCGTGTCGTGTGGGACCGCCCTTTGTGCGGATTATCCCCGACAGATTATCCCCGACGGATTATCCCCGATCACTCGTTTGATGATTTTGCTCCACATCTTTCGTTCTCTTCGCATGTTGTGTGTATAGGTGATGTTGGTTGACCGGTTTCCAGTGAGTCCGCGTCGTGTGTGGGTCCTGCATCGTGTGTGGGCCAGTGTCGTGTGTGGCTTTGTCCCCGACTTGATTCCCCAGTTTGGATTTTCCCCCGGTGGCTCGTCTGATGTTTTGTCCCGCATCATCTATCTCCATTGCCGTTATTTGTGGTGTCCAAGCTGAAGGGTCCCCCCTTCAGCTTGAGGGGGAGTGTTGGAATTATCGAGTCAATGTCGGTCTATTAGAGTCTTTAGGTATATTTGGGTTTAGTCCCACATTGTAGTTTTTACTTTTAAGATTCCATGTAAGTCCTTTATAATCCCCCCTTGTGGGATGAATAAATCAATCAAGTATTTCTCTTCTACTTTCCAACAAAAGAAACCCTAGTTGTCCCCCTTGCAATCGCCGACCAAGACGAAGAGAAAGAGTGGAGATTAGGGCTGCCGACCCTTGGAGGAGAGAGGAGGAAGAAGGTTGCCGAAGCCAGCCTTTGGAGGAGGTCGGACGACAACCTGGAAACGGAGAGGAGGGTGCTACTGGAGGAAAAAGGTTTGCTGGCCAGAGCAAGAGGAGGAGGAGGAGGAGGTGCCAGCCACGGGAGTAGAGGGACGAGCGGAATCCGGCGCGAGCGGGGGTAGCGAAGATGGCGCCTGTGGGAATACGAGAGTGAGTGGGAGACCGGTTTGCGGAAGACGGCATGGAGCGGGAGTTTGGTTTGCGGAAACTCTTGGGCCGAAAGAATTGAAATACTTCGGGGGAGGGGCTGCGGCTAAACATGGATAAACATAAGAGGAAAACCCCATGAATTAATTACAAAAAAAAAACCCTGCGCTCAATAGAAATAAAACATAAAAACTAGTTTAAATTTTTATAGGTTGTTACATTCTCCCCCCACTTAGGAAGTTTCATCTCGAAACTTTTGTGGATTTCCTGAATGCGACCTCTTATGGCGAAGATTCAGATGACATTCATTCCACCATGATCTACAAATCATGGTGCGGAAATTAACTATTCGTACAACAAATTGGAAAGGAGAATAAGTTCAGAGGCTTACCAAGATCAAGAGAAAAGTTGTGGGTACTTGCTACGCATGTCAGATTCAATTTCCCAAGTGTACTCTTCAGACTTGCCATGCATCCAAAGCACTCTAACCATAGGAATGGTTCTCTTTCGATGCTTGCGTACTTGATACTCCACGATCTTAACGTGCTCGACCGAATAAGAAAGATTAGCTTTAGGAACCACATGAATCTCTTCAATGATGCGGTTAGGATAACGAATGTACTTCCGAAGTTGGTTAATATGGAAGACATTGTGAACGCCAGCCAAAGTGGCATGTAGCTCAAGACGATATGCAGATCCTCCGACACGTTCTGAAATGATATACGGTCCCACGAACCTCGGACTGAGCTTATGATGACAACCAAACTGTTTCACCCCGGTAGAAGGGGAAACCTTCAGGAACGCTTGATTACCCACGACAAATTCTAACGTTGCATACTTCCTCTGCCTCTCGACGGCACGACTGAGCTGAAGTCAATTCTTCCTTGTGGCTTCTTCCATTTCCTCAAGTAACTCAGGCTCCAAAACAACCTTTTCACCCACTTTCGACCAATAGAGAGGGTTCCTACAACGTCGCCCGTACAATGCTTCGAAAGGGGGTCATTTTGAGGCTCTCTTGATAACTATTGTTGTAGGCAAATTCAACCAATGGCAGATGCTCATCCCAAGCTCTCTTGTAATCCGGAATGTAACATTGAAGCATCTCTTCAAGTATTTGATTAATCCTTTCGGTCTGACCATCGGTCGTCGGATGATAAACAGTGCTCAGGTTAAGTTCGGTGTCCAAAGCTTGCTGAAAACCCTTCCAAAAATGCGATACAAATCTCGAGTCGCAGTCTGAAACAATCCGCAAAGGAATCCCATGAAGTCTAACAATCTCTAATACATAGATCCGAGCCATCTTCTCGGTGGAATGATCTTCCATATACGGGATGATGTGAGCCACTTTACTCATACGATCTACTATGACCCAAATCGCATCATGCCCCCACAAAGTGCGGGGAAAACCTGTGATGAAGTCCATAGAGATGTCTTCCTACTTCCATTCAGGGATAAACAAAGGTTGCAAAAGACCACCAGGACGCTGACGTTGAACTTTCATCTTCTGGCACGTCAAACATCGAGAAATGAAGCGAGCTATGTAATTCTTCATACTAGGCCACCACACAATCTGCTTCAAGTCATGATACATCTTATTATTGCCCGGATAACCAGATCGGGATTCATGAGCTTCACGACATATACGACCAAACAATTCAGGAACATCAGGGATGCATAACGATCTCGGAAAGGCAAAACATCGACAGAGATGGAGAAATCCAGAAGAGTCCCAAGTTCAGCACTTCGGCGGATGCGCTGGAGTACGGGCTCAGATGGCTGTAAATTTTTTATCTATTCCACCCATAACGGACCAAAAACTTCTTCTTGACCCTCGGGTGAGATGGATATACCCATCCGTTCGAGGTCATCAGTCAAGGCTGCAAGAGTAGCTGACATGGGTGCACAAAAGGACATTGAAGCCTGGCGACTCAACACATCTGCTACCGGATTGGCTTTTTCGGGAACTTATGCGAGCTGCAAGTCATAATCTGCTATGAATTCGATTCAGCGCCTCTGACGAAGGTTGAGATCTTTCTGAACAAAAATATACTTCATGTTCTGATGGTCAGTATAGAAGTGACATTTCACGCCATAGAGATAATGCCGCCAAAGTTTCAATACAAACACCACCTCAGCGAATTCTAGATCACGAGTGGGGTAGTTGCGCACATGAGTATTCAACTGCCTCGACCCATAAGCGATAACACGATCGTCCTACATCAAGACACATCCCAAGCCAACTCCTGAAGCGTCAATGTAAACAGAAAAATCCGCCCCCTCTGAAGGAAGAACTAAAATTGGCGCTGAACACAGACGTTTCAATTCCAAGAAGACCTGCTCACAATGATCTGACCACTCGAATTTATCATGTTTTTGAGTTAGCTTTGTCAGAGGAGCGACAAGAGAGGAAAATCCTTTGACGAAACGTCAATAGTAGTCAGCCAAACCAAGGAAACAACGAATTTCAGTAAGGGTAGTGGGTCACTTCTAGTCTATAATTGCAGAAATCTTGGCTGGATCAACGGAGAGTCCATCTCCTTAAAAACATGCCCCAAGAAAGCAACATGATCCAGCCAAAACTCACATTTCACCAGCTTGACATAGAGTTGATGCTGGCGAAGTGGGGAGAGAGTGAGCCTAAGATGTGCCGCATGATCCTCATGAGTCTTGGAATAGACCGGAATATCATCAATGAATACGATGATGAACTTATTCAGATATTCACAAAGACACATTTCATCATATCCATAAAGGCAGAAGGTGTGTTAGTCAAACCAAAAGACATCACTAAGAATTCAAAATGACCATACCGAGTATGGAAGGCAGTCTTGGGAATGTCAGATTCCTTGATCTTCAGCTGATGGTAACCCGATCTGGAATCTATCTTGTAAAAGATTGTACTACCCTTGATCTGATCAAAGAGATCATCCACGCGCAGAAGTGGATACTTATTTTTGACTGTCACCTTGTTTAGATCCCGATAGTCAATGCAAAGTCTCAAAGAACCGTCCTTTTTCACAAAGAGAACGTGCTCCCCACGGTGAAGAGCTAGGACGAATGTATTCACGCTCAAACAACTCATCCCATTGCGATCTAAGTTCCTCTAGTTCGCGCGGCGCCATACGACACGGAGCTTTAGATATGGGGCGCGTTCCAGGCTCTAAGTCAATAATTTGGAGAAAAATACATGGGGGACATGAACCTCATGTTTGCTAGGCGGGAGCTGAATTATTATATTAGATTTAAAATAAATAATTTGGAGAAAAACACATTATCTTTATGCGGAAGCTTTAGAGTATAACAGTGAAAAGTTATATACACATGTATTTTAATAACTCATGATACAAAGTGCTGGTACAAATTTCATGCAATAAAAATCCCAAAGAAAATGAACATGCACCATATCCAAATCCAACACATAATTTTTAACCTAGCAGTTGTCCATGAATCAAAAGAAAATGACTTATCATAACTATTACATAATAAACAATATCCGTCAGTAAAGGAAAATACAACATAGAACCTGCCACAACATGAAATAAGATAAACCTCCAAGAACAGGAACTTATCGCGGATTGGCTTAGGTAGCAGGCGGCGCATTCACGGACGCTAAGACAAATTCCCAAAAAAAAAAAAACTCAGAACATTGATAAAGGTAAGTAAAGTAAAGTACAACTAGCAAAGGGGTCAGAAATATACGTGTACTAATTTTCATGAAGCAAAGTTAGCAAACAGGCAAGGAAATGAGTCAAGCAGAAACAACCAGAATATTTAGCCTAATCCAGAATGTAGCATATATTCACTCCTGTAATGACATAGATTGTAACAAATGAAGGATGCATGTGTTTTTATTTGATGCACAAGATTCATGATTCAGAAGGATTCAAGATCAGATTCAGGACTTATCATAGATTTAGAATTTATGCTCGTGATCTCTAAGGGGCGACTCTTACGAACCCTCACCCCTGAGCCAGGGAGTTCATGCTTGCTATGACTTGTCCTTTTTTCCCTTTAGGGATTCAAGAGGGAACCCAAGTTAAGGGTTGCATCATTTAAACACTACCTTTCAATGTTCACTTATGATATTAATGAATGAAATGATTCATAGTTTAGTGATTCATAGCGTGTTAAGACAAGCTATTAATTTGATGATTCTGGTATTCAAAGGTAAAATTCATAAACATAGAAAAATGTGCATCAAGCTAAGATCAATGTTTGTAAGCGAGAGATTTCTCTACTTACCTTAAGTAAGACTGAATCTGACGGTGACGTCTAAGCGGCACAAGCAAAAGCGACACAAGCAAAATTTAAAAATCTTATTTCAGACCTGGTCAAACACAATCATGGATGATATTTGAATTAACTGAAAACCCTACGCTAGCACATGTAATTACTCTCACATAACCTAAGCATGAGAGGGTTTAGCAATTTACCTCCCTCAATAGTGAGAGGAGAGGGAACTACCGCGAGGAAATCGGAGATTTGACGGCGCTTTGGCTAGGTAAACCCTAATCAGAATGGATTTTGATTGATCCCGCCAATTGGTTCGATGAACGGCACCGAGAATCAAAATAATTCGCGGTTAGACAATTATAAGATGGAAATACACTTGAATCACAATTATTTGTGCAACTTGAAGCCTAAGAAAAATTATAAGGTAACCAAAAATCTAAATGAAGGTTATGGAAGGAGAATCTTACCCAAAGGTCCGAGCCCAAGGAGGAGAGAGAAAAAAACCCTAGTTGTCCCCCTTGCAATCGCCGACCAAGAGGAAGAGTGGAGATTAGGGCTGCCGACCTTTGGAGGAGAGGAGGAAGAAAGTTGCTGCTGCCAGCCCTTTGGAGGAGGTCGGACGACCTCCTGCAAATGGAGAGGAGGGTGCTCCTGGAGGTAAAGGTTTGCTAGCCAGAGCAAGTGAAGGAGGAGGAGGTGCCGACCACGGGTGTAGAGGGACGAGCGGAATCCTGCGTAAGCGGGTGTAGCGAAGACGGCGCCCGCGGTAATACGGGAGCGAGTGGGAGACAGGTTTGCGGAAGACGACAAGGAGCGGGAGTCGGGTTTGCAGAAACCCTCGGGCCGAAAGAATTGAAATAATTCGGGGAAGGGGCTGCGGCTAAACATAAGAGGAAAACCTCATGAATTAATTACAAAAAATGCCCTCCGCTCAATAGAAATAAAAAATAATTAGTTTAAATTTTATAGGTTGTTACACACTTGAGCCCGAGGTATGTCTAGATTGTTGTGACTGATTAGAGTGGTTCCTCAGCTGGAAGCGCACACCTGTCCACTGGCAGGTGGAGTATGCTACCTTAAAGATGAAGGGACCCGCACTTACATGGTGGGGGCAGGTCGAGCGGATGCGTTACCTATGGGACAACCACCTATCACTACTTGGGTTGAGTCCAAAGCTCAACTCAAGAAGAGGTACGTCCCCGCCGATTTCATGCAGACCTTATATGAGTTATATCGTAGGTATCACAACCTACGACAGGAAAAACAAACCATCGACGAGTACACAAACGAATTTCTTGTACTCCAATCACGTTTAGATCTGAGGGAGGAAGACCACATGGTCGTGACCCATTATCTTAATGGGCTACAATATGCGATACGAGACCAGTTGGAGCTTCTTGATTTCCAGGACCTGGGAGAGGTCTCCAATCGGGCACGCCGTGTGGAAGCCCTCCAGAAGAGGACATCTGGCCAGTGACCTACTGATAGGACTCATTACACCTCTTCATCGACGTCGACAGTTAGGAAGATTCCATCGACTGCACCTGGACTACCTTCCACCATTAGACCCGCGTTATCAGCTCATACCCCTACGAGACCATCCTCGGTTTCCACTAAGGGGAAGGAAGTGATCACCTATAGGCCTGTGTTTCGATGCTACAAGTGTATGGAGCCGGGACACAAGTCATTTGAGTGCCCGAAGTGTCAGTTTACCGCAGTTGTTGACGTTGACGATGGACAAGATCTCAAGTATGGGGTTTGGGAGAGTGATTTTATTGGAGATTCAGAGGCGCCACCTGAGGGCGAGCGTGAGGTTGAGGGCGAGCAGCCAGATCAGTTGATATGTGTTTTACAACATAGCCTGCTGACTCCCGAGTCACCACTGATGATGCCTGGCTGAGGCACAATATTTTTCGTACCACCGCTCGCATCCATGAGCACTTTTGCTCTATTATCATAGACATCGGGAGTATGAAAAACTTTGTTTCCCAACGCATATTAGAGAAGTTAAATCTCCAGATTCAGAAGCTTGAGCGACCTTATGATTTATCCTGGGTGATTAGCAACACCACGATTGTTATCTCCCAGCGATGCCTCGTAGAGTTTGCTATTGGATCCTCCTATTCTGACTCGGTATGGTGCTACGTCGCTCACCTAGACGTGTGTCATGTTTTGTTAGGATGTCTGTGGCAGTATGACAGACATGTTATTCATGATGGACGTAGGAACTCTTATTCCTTCGATCATCACTGTCGCAAGACAGTCCTTCCCCAGAAGAACAGTCTTGTACCCTAGAGGGTAGCACCCTCGGTTTCAGTCCGTGCTGAGCCTCCTACCTCTACTTCCACGCTCACCTCAATGTCATATCCGTCAGTCAATATGCTTTTGACAGAGCGTCATTTTTGTCGAGAGGTGAGAGAGAGCGCTATCACGTACATACTAGTTGGCTGGAGTCCCCCACCACCACCTTGGAGATTCCTGCAGCTCTTCGACCACTGATCACAACTTTTAGTGACCTCACTCCTGACGAGCTGTCAGACCAGCTCCCTCCACTTACGGACATCTAGCACTGCATTGACTTAGCCCCAGGAGCGAGCCTGCCGCATTTACCCCATTATCGCATAAGCCCGAAGGAGCACGAGGAGCCTAGGAGGCAGGTTTCCGAGCTTCTCCATAAAGGCCATGCACGGGAGAGTCCTAGCCCTGCGCTGTTCCGACCCTTCTTGTCCCTAAGAAGGACGAAACCTGACGTATGTGTGTTGATAAACGCGCTATCAACAAGATCACTATCAAGTATCGATTTCCGATCCCCAGATTGGATGACATGCTTGATATGCTGAGCGGAGCGAAGATTTTTTCGAAGATCGATCTCAGGAGTGGCTACATCAAATCCGAATCTGACGCGGTGATGAATGGAAAACAACTTTCAAGACGAGAGAGGGATTATATGAGTGGTTGGTCATGCCCTTCGACTTGACCAATGCACCGAGTACCTTTATGAGACTGATGAACCAAGTCCTTATGCCCCTGATAGGGACTTGTGTCGTCGTCTACTTTGATGATATCCTCATATACTGTCTCGACCCTGATCAACACCTTGGACATCTTCGTCGGGTCCTTCAGATATTGAGAGAGCATTCATTGACTATCAACCTAAAGAAGTGTACTTTTTTTACTAGCTGTCTGACCTTCTTAGGTTATATTATCTCTTCTGAAGGGATTAAGGTGGATCCAGAGAAGATCTGAGCGATGGAGTCCTGATCCATCCCCAGAAACTTTACTGAGGCACGTGGATTTCATGGTTTAGCATCATTCTATCGACGTTTCATCTGCAATTTTAGCACCCACATTGCACCCATTACCGAATGCCTCCAGAAAGGGCAATTCACCTGGACTGCTGAGGCTGAGCACGCATTCCTCCTCATGAAGGAGAGAATGTCCAGTGCTTATGTTTTAGCACTCCCCGATTTTGAGAAGATTTTTGAGGTAGACTGCGATGCATCTCACATTGGTATTGGGCCTGTGCTGAGCCAAGATGGTCGACCCGTCACATTTTACAATGAGAAACTGAACGATGCGAGGACTAGGTATTCGACATACGATATTGAGTTTTTTGCTATCGTTCAGGCCCTTCGACACTGGCGGCACTACTTGATTCAGCGCGAGTTTGTGCTGAACACGGATCACGATGCGTTGCGCCATCTGAACTCCCAAAAGGAGGTCAGACGCCATGCTAAGTGGGCCGCATTTTTGCAGTACACTTTTCACATTCGGCACAAGCCTGGAGTTGCCACCAGAGTTGCCAACAGAGTTGCCGACGCCCTTTGCCGCCGTGCACATCTGTTAGTGACTCTACATCCGACTGATCGACTTAGACTCCTAGAACAATCTATATGCTACTGACCCCCATTTCAATGAGGTCTGGGCGGAGTGTAGGATATATGGAGCGGATACGACATGACATTACTGTATGAGTGAGGGCTACCTATATAGGGGCACTAGGTTGTGTATCTGCCGGGGAGCGTTGCGAGAGGCCTTGCTCACCGAGCTGCACTCATCTGAGTTAGGGGGACATGTAGGGCAGGCTAAGATGTTAGATCTAGCAACTACACTTTATTATTAGCCTCGTATGAGGCAGGATATTGTTAGCCTTGTACGCACCTGCCACACCTGTCAGTTATACAAGGGACATTCCCAGAATACTAGATCATACACTCCATTACTCGTCCCATAGCGACCATGGGATGAGGTCTCCATGGACTTTGTTAGTGGCTTCCCTTGTACGACACGTAGAGTTGACTCCGTATTTGTAGTGGTCGATAGGTTTTCCAAGATGACCCACTTTATACCCTGTCGGAAAACCTCCGATGCCGCACACATCAAATCTTTTCTTTATAGAGGTGGTTAGACTTCACAGGATTCCACACACATTTACTCCGATAGGGACACTCGTTTTATGGGTTATTTTTGGAAAACTCTATAGGGTAAACTTAACAAAGAAAAAAAAACTTGCACAAAATTAAAATTCAGCAGCGCCTACCATCCCCAAACTAATGGGCAAACTGAAGTAGTCAACCGAAGCTTGGGCAGTTTATTGAGATGCTTGGCAGGTGAGCATCCTATGTAGTGGGATTTGGTATTAGCCTAAGCCGAGTTTGCATACAACAGTACATTAAATCGCTCCACCCAAAAGTCACCCTTTTGAAATTGTCTCTGGATTTCCTATTCCTCATTTCCTCGAGCGCCACTCCTTACCTTCGCATGAGCGCGTTTCCTTTGATGCTACTACTTGGATTGACAACTTAAAATCATTGCATGAAGCTATCAATAATAAGCTACAAGTAACATCTGAAAAATACAAGGTCGATGCCGATACCCATCGGCGCAAAGTGTATTTTTCAGACGGAGATTGGGTTTTGGTTCATTTTAGGAAGGAGAGATTTCCCATTGGGGCATATCACACGCTTCAGCAGCGTCGTTTCGGTCCTTTTCAGGTAAAGAAACGGTTGGGAGAAAATGCTTACCTTTTAGATCTGCCCTTGGAATTTGACACATCACCGATTTTCAATGTGGCAGATTTCTGCCCTTTCCATGGATCCCCACCCACCGTTCCTATACCTCCACCTACCTTGGAGCCCGGGGCGACAACAAGTTTTCAGCCGGCCTTCACACCCACTACGAAGGAGATTGATCAGGTCCATGATGTTCGGGAGTTCCAGACTCATGCAGGACCTACTAGAGATACTTGGTCTCCTGGCGGGGAAGGGACGTTCTTGATTTGGATCAGTGCCACGGAGTTACATCGACGACGTCCAGACCTCTCAGTCGAATTCATTAGCACAGTCTCGCCAGAGTCGAATTCTCTCAACCCCGGGGGAACTGATGTGACCCTGCCTAGGGCACTCTAGTTTTATTTCTGTTATTTTTATTCCTCGTCCATGTAATTTAATTTTCATGTTATTTTGATGCGAACTTTTAGTGGTCTGGCACATGAAATTGACTATCTCACGTGACCTTGAATAAAATGGCCCGACATGGAGTGAGCGGAGCAGATCGGCGCACTTCTTTTATTTTAGGACTTGCTGAAATGAGTGATTAAAATGTTAATTATTTGAGAGGGGGAGGAAACACATCATATATATATCACCCTGTTGGATGACCTAGGCAGCTGACTATGGAATATTAAGAAAGAACGATTTCTTTCTTTGTATTCCAAAGTCTAAAATACACATATGAAACATATCTTTCATGATTCTATTTGTGTGTTCTGTTTGTTCATCTGTCTGGGGGTGGAAAGTTGTTTGTTAAACCACCGCACCCATTTTCCATTCCAAAACCCGGGTCAAGGATAGGAGAGGAGGGGCCTATTATAAACACAAGTGGACTGTCTCGGTTGGTGGTGTGGGACTAATCTTGGCATGCCTTTTTTTGGTTGATGCTGGACCGTCCAACACGCCCCCTCAGCGTGAACCTGACTCTGATACCATGCTAAACCACAACACCCATTTTCCATTCCAAAACCCGGTTCAAGAATAGGAGAGGTGGGGCCTATTATAAGCACGAGTGGACCATCTAGGTAGACGGTGTGAGTCTAATCTTGGCATGCCTTTTTTTTGTTTATGTTGGACCGTCCAACAATGTTAAACTTCAACTTTGTACCCAATCTCTTATGAACATATTTCCAATCCTTAGAAGTAAATCTGTCATCCCTATCTAAAATGATAGACTTCAGAACACCGTGTAGTCGATTATCTCGTCCACATATAACTGAGCTAATCTCAGACCATGGCCAGTCCTTTTATTATGGATGAAATGAGCAACCTTGGAAAGACGATCCACAATCACCCATAGAGAATCATTCCCACTTCAAGATCTAAGAAGACGATACACAAAATCCATCGAGATGTCCTCAAAATTTGATTCTGGGATTGGAAGTGGCTGCAACTTGCACACTAGTTTTGACATTCAGTTTTGACTAACTTGCAAGTTTCACATTTTCCCTCATATTCTGTAACATCACTCTTCAATCCTGACCACCACGCTGATTTTTTAAGATCTGCATACATTTTCGTACTGTTTGAATGTATGGAGCACTTGGAATTATGAGCCTCAATGAGTATATCCTCGCGAAGGTAATTGACATTTGGAATGCACTCACCCTTTATGTAGTAGTTAACCCTCCTGAATAGTAAAGTCCTATTTCTGTCCTCAATGAGTCAACTCTCAAATTTGTGCAATATTTTCATCTAGGCCTGTCTGATTCTATCCTTTATATCACACTTGATATCCAACATAAACTTGCAGAACTCATATTGATGCGCAGTATCACACTGATCTCCAGTCTCTCTAGAGCTCGCACCAAATCCTTCTGCCGAGTGATGAGGTAATAGCATGAATTCCTTTTAATGGACCGACATTGACTCGATAATTCCAACTACATTGATATCCACATCATAATCTGGCAGAAACTCTATCCATCTGCGTTATCTCATATTGAGTTCTTGCTGATCGAAAATTTACTTAAGGCTCTTATGATTTGTAAAGACCTTACAACGAATTTTTCAAAGGTAGTTTCTCCAAATCTTTAGTGCATGAATAACTGTTGTTAATTCCAAATCTCTTACATGGTAATTCTTCTCTTGATCCTTTAATTGTCTGGATGTGAAGGTTATGACCTTCCCATGCTGCATGAGAATACAACCCAGACCTTTATCTGAAACATCACTATAGATCTAAAACATCAGTATAGATCTGAAATCCCTCTACACCTGAAGGTAGATATATTATTGGTGCATTCGTCAACTTGGTCTTCAGCTCCTCAAAAGCAAACTCGCATTCCACTTCCCAGTTCAAAACTTTTCCTTTCCTGGTAAGCGACATCATTGACAAAACTATCTTTGAGAAGTCCTTAATGAACCTCCTGTAGTAACCCGCTAAGGCAAGAAAACTACAGAAGAGCTCGTAAGAAGAAGAGATCGCATGCAGAAGATATTAAAGGGGCTGGACTACTGGGGTGATGAATCCTACTATTTTCAGTCGGTGGATTCGATGTAAGAGCTCGCAGAAGAGACCGTGAACAACAAGTTCGGAAGAGCTCGTTATCTCTCATGTAAGGCCAGGAGAATCATACGAAATCGCATTGGTTCGTGCAAGGCTGAGAAAAATTACACCTGAAGAGAGTTTGAAAGGGAGCAACGAAAATTTTTGTCCTTCTCTGATACCATGTGAGAGTTTGAAATATAATAAATTTTATTCCAAAGAATCTAGTCATTACAAAGGACTTCCCGCTTTATATATAGTAAAGGAGGAGAATTAATTTACATTTAGTGATGTGGAGTAAAAATAAGGAGAAAATAATGAACAATGGAAACCTTTCCATTAGTCTTTTTACAAATAGGCTTGGGCTTTAACAAGACGAGTAATTTCAGTCCTCAGCGCTCACCATAAAATGATCTCACTGCCAAGATAAACAATAATAGGTCATACTAGACTTATATAGTGCTTTTCTCAAATGCACAAAGGGCAAATGTAAATAATCTAGTAGGCCTGAAATATAGGTGTGGTAATAAAATAGACATAGCGGGGTGAGCGATGTTCGTGCGCACTACCGACTAACGTCTATCATCTTGTTGGGATCTGTGTCCTCGTCTTCTTTTTCTCCAAACACCGTCCCTTTCCTAATTGTACTGCTCTAATCAAATTCAGAATGTTACAGGCCCACCAATTTCTGTTTGGTTCGTCTCAAAACCACACATATTATTGGAAGAGATTAGATTATGATACCATTTGTAATGACTCAATCCATAATTCTTGATGTAATTCTCTCTTTGATCCACCCTAGCCTAAGTTGAGTCTCCCAATTTTATCATTTTTATGATTTATGAGCACCTCACAAGTGGTCACCTGATCCAGAACAATTCCCATCCATAGCTCACTTAATTATAAAATTCCATTTCTTTTAAAAATTGTATCTAATATTTTGGTCTAAACTATTATCAAAGCCCGATAATTTTTCCACCAATTTTGATGTGAGATTCAGTCTTGCACCTCCTTTCACTAGGAAATATGTCATCTTAGAAATTTTATATAAGATGTTTTATGTTCGATATTCCCCATCCGAAAGACACTCCATGCCCTCATTAGACTGTCTCGTTGCATTCAAGATGTTACATGCCCATCAAATCTTGCTTGGTTTGTTCCTGAATTAGACATCGTGTTACAAGTGGTCGAGGTATTGTCCCCTTTGATTTAGCCAATCTCATTATAAGTTGTACCTCGCGGTCTTATCATTTTCTTGATGTAGCCTTCGACTATTTCCTTGAGATTACCCATCTCATAACTGCTCTCACCCAGAGCTCACTTAGTTGTTGAGTTTCTAACTGCAGTCCCACATACGCTCTAAAAAGGCTCCTTTGATATTTATGGGTTAAACTTTACTTATGCCTAGAGAAAGATTTTTGTTAAATTTTTATGTGGGGTTCAGCCCATTGGTGTACCTCATTTCACCAAGAGATTTCCATCTTAGATGTTTAGGTGGGGGGCTGCTCCTTGTCCAGACTTCACTGCCCCAAAGACCATCGTATTCGAAATATACATATACTACGTTTAGTTTCTTAACAAAATTCTTGAATATTTATTTCCATTTTGCGTAGATTTACCCATCGGGATGGAGGTCTCTGGCTCAGTCCTAAGGCGGGTCATCATTCCATGCATGTTCATAGATGCATGACTATATCTAATACATAGAATGTATAGTTTTGATCCTCAGTCCTAACACAGCCTAATTTAATTACATGAATACTAATGGTTTTAAATACTCTCTTTTTATTACTTGCAGTGCTATCTATCACTACAAGCCGATCCCAAAAATGCTGTTTTTTTAACTAGAATGATTGGGGAAAGCACTCTGCTGGAAGTATGCAGTGGCCTGATATCTACCTTTCAGTGTATTTGTGAGTTGGATGGGTAAGTCTTTTTTTACATGTTGATACTAGCTATTCACTTTTTATTGAACTCCAACAAACCTGCTTCTTTGCTTAACTTGCTATCTGTTTTGTACAGTTACTGCATCCTAACTACATAAATATTAATACTGCTATATTTAACTTTAATTATTTCTTAAGTATAGTATTGCATTTACATATTTCTGTTTTATCATTGCAACCGACCTTTTATTATTTAATATTTTGGTTCCTACTGAGCTGAATTTAGCCTTCTACGACGATGCGAGGATGGTTTTGTTCTTTGTAATGAGAAAAAGTAGTAGAGGGAGGCCATTTTAGTTCCCCAAAATCGTTATCTGCGTCCTCATCCATTTTAGTTCACATGTGGTTTGTGTCATGTCGCCGTATTTTGCTTCAGCATTGGACCTAGAAATCATTGTTTGTTTCTTACTTTGCTATGTAACAAGTTTACCTCCTTGGAAGGTGCAATATCCAAAGGTGGATTTTGTATTTGCTCTATCATTGGCGTAACCGGCATATGAATATTCTTTGATTCATAGGTGTGTATTTCTTTTAATCGAGACACTCTTACCTAAAGATCCCTTGACATATTTTAGTATCTTCATGGGTGCATATAAGTGATACTCCTTGGTGGTGTGCATAAACTGACTGATATTTCCCACAACAAAGTTAATGTCCGGTCTCGTTATAGTCAGATATATGAGTTTGCTAACAAGATGTCTATAACGAGATACATCTTGAAGCAAAGAAGTTTCGTCTATAGACTTGTAGTGTCCATGGACATATGAGTATGAATGGACTTTGTGCCAAGAGTACCCTACTTAAAAGATCCATCATATATTTTCTCTAAGACTATGCAATACCTTTGTTATATGTGGCAATTTGTCTAGGAGGTACTTTGGACTCTCATGTCTTGGTTGACTAAGTTCTTCCGCAGGTATATTTTGGTTTCATCTAAGCCAGAATCATCATCACCAGTGAAAAGAATGTAGTCTACCTAAACGACAAGAAACACAATATCAGTATTCACCCTCCACATAAAAAGATAATGTGATTTGCATGGCTCCCCCTAAGCTGCATATCCTTCAGGTTGCTCCATAAACGTACCTTGGAGGTCAGTGTAGAGAAAGGTTGAAACCTATATTATTATGACTTAAAATGAAGCTATTTTACTATTTATGAGTGCAGTATCAGATAATCCTCATAACCAAATTGAACTTTCATCCTCCTCCCCACTGTCATTGTAAAGATCACATTTTTTTTACTTTAGATAATAAGCGCGTCTGATAGATATCCTCTTTCACTCCACTGGCCTTAGCAACTGCACCCCATGTCAAAACTCATCATCGAAAACCAATTTGTCTTCTTGATCAACATTATTTACTTCCTCTATTCTACCATCAACCTTTCGTTGCTATCGTTTACATTTGTCAATGAAATATGATCATTGTGATCTCGTGTATCATATCGATGTCTCAATGCTCGATTGTACTTTACAAAAATCAAATCATTGAAGCGCTGGTAAGCTAGCATATTTAATTTTTGGCTGTGAATATACAATATATCCACATATCAATCAACTCGATTTCACAACGTTATTAGTGTTGGAAAGTAAAAGAGAAATTCTTAATTTTTATTATTCATCCACCCAGGGGCAATATATAGGAGTTACAACACTACACATAACACCGATAGGCGGTGTGAGACTAAACTCAACTACTATTAAAGATCGACATAATAATAAACAACTCATAAACTCCAACACTCCCCCTCAAGCTGAAGAGGGATCCTTCAGCTTGGACACATCAAATAACGGCAAAGGGGGTAGGCGATGTGGAACATAACATAAGACGAGCCACTGGGGAAAATTCCAAACCGGGGAATCAAGTCGGGAACATAGCCACACATGACGCTGACCCACACACGACGTGGACTTGCTGGAAACCGGTCAACCAACATCACCTACACACACAACATGCGAAAAGGGAACGGAAAATGAGGAGCAAATCATCAACTGAGCAACGGGGATAATCCGTCGGAGATAATTTGTCGGGGATACATCCGCACAAGAGCGGTACCACACGTCACAGTCCCACACGACACAATCCCATGTGATACAACCCTGTGAGATTTAGAGCACCAACATCAATCGCGTCCCCAGCACACGACCAATCGAAAGAAAACATAGGCAGACACATATGACATAAGTCTGGATGTCGTGTGGAACGAAGGAGAAAAGTCGGGAAAGATCATCCAGTCGCCTTTTTCCCAACACTCCAGGAAGACATGAAGACAAGACAGGCTAACAACAACAACAATAGACACAATGAAAATTAGCAATAAACCAAAGACACACTTAAAACACATAAAGAACGACCAAACCATCACGATGCATCTTTATCGGCGAGAGGAAAACACCCGAGAAGGGGTAGCAGAGGCAGGTAGCGCTGAAACACGAGGGGCAGTGGCTGTAAGGCGGCCGGAATTGTTGGAGACATTAAGGACAGCGGCCAGAATCGACGGAGGGAATCTTGAGTACAAATCAGGAGGCCGGAGTACACCAAAGGATGAGAACACGTCGTGGAAGCAGGCAAACAACATGATTTCTTCTATGAAAGAAGCGGCAGAATAGGCAGAGGAAGCGATCATCGAAATCGGGAGTAGTGGGAGGCAGTAGCAATGATGAGAACAACAACCAGTCTACGGGATCAATGTACTGGAAGCATCGTCGACTGAGAACGACGTCAGAAGCATCGTGAGAATGGATTGTTGACACCTGATGGAGTGGTCGTTGAAGGGACGGAGACAGCACGACGAGATCGACGCAGGATCGTCGACTGGAGAAGGAAACCTGGCCTTCGTCGATCCAGAGCAGGGAGAACGACGCCAGGAGATATCATCGAGAAGTGCCAGGAATCACTTCGACGGGCCTTCTTGATGGGATCAATACAATAGGCAGACACGAGATCGACGACGGGAGAAATAGACGGGAGAGGAGAAATCAGGAAGAATCGAGAGAGGAAGCCACCGTGAAATGTACGTTGCCCATAATTAGGGCAACCAAATTTCAGGGAGGAGTCAATTCCAGCTCTGATGCCATGTTGGAAAGTAAAAGAGAAATACTTAATTGTTATTATTCTTCCACTTAGGGTGCTTTATATAAGAGAATACATAGACACATAACTCTTGACTTACGGTGTGGGACTAAACTCACGCACATAATAAAATACATAAAATATGTTTCTCCAACACCCCCCTCAAGTTGGGCATGTAATGTCTGTCATGCCCAACTTGCGTAATATCTTGTCAAAGGAGCACTGACTCAGACCCCCTGATGAAGGACGTATCGTGGCCGACGCACCCGCAACGGACGCAACTCCCGACGAGGCCGGAATCGCGTGGCTTGAGAAGATCGACCCACTTTGGAAGCCTTGAACCGTTTAATTAATTTTCTTTCATGTTGAACTCTAGTTGTATTTTCTATTTGTATTTGCTTATTTTGAACCTATTATGTGGTGTGCTATTAGCGGGTGTGCTAATAGCCGTGACCTTCCCCTCATAGTATAAGAGGTGGGAGTTATTATTGTGTACTCAGTTTTTAAATGATCAAGGATTTTCCAGTGCCCTAGCCGCCTCCCCCTCTCTGTGCGAGAGAACCCTGTCCAGAAGGACCCGCGCCCGTCGTCCGCTCCCTTCTTCCCGTGAGGAAGACTGCCGGCCGGAAGGCCCCATCCCCTATCCCGGCGTTCCTACGCCAGTTGGTATCAGAGGGTCCCGTCGACTTCTACGCTCGACGCTGCTTCCTCCCGCTCGCGCGCTCCTCGACTCGTCCCCGTCCATCGCCGCTGCATCCGCCTCCTGCCTCGCGCGCGACACTCAGCCGCGTGGGGTTTTTCTTGTCCTGCAGATGGGCGACAACCCGCGTGACGACGCCGACTTTTGGGCGGCCATCAATGGCATCACCACCCAACTTGCCACCCTCACAGCCGCCCCCGGCAACGTGCAGCCAGGCCGCAACCAGCATCCGCCTCCCACCGACGCCAACGCTCCAGCAGATCGTCTCTTTGGGCGGCAATACCGTCGTGGCCGCGTGCCTCCGGCTGCCCCGCCCCTCAACCCAACCCTTTCCGAGTCCAGCTCCGACGAGGACCTCCCCGACGGAGGCAATCCTCCTAGCGGGGGTGACCAGCAACCTCATTACCAACCGGGTTACCGACTGCGCGCGGACATTCCCCATTTTCATGGCAACCTGGGCTTCGAGGACTTCCTCGATTGGATTTCGGAAGTCGAACGTTTCTTTGAAATGGCCGAGATCGACGACCGCCGCCAAGTGAAGATGGTCGCTTACCGCCTTAAATCCGGCGCGGCGGTTTGGTGGGATCAACTTCAACTCAACCGCAACCGCCAAGGCATGGCCCCCATTCGCACATGGCTGAAGATGAAGAAGTTGTTGCGGAATAGGTTCCTCCTACCCGATTACGACCAACACTTGTTTCAGTTCTACCAGAGTTGTTCGCAAGGCACTCGTACGGTGACGGAGTACCTGACGGAGATAAGCCGACTTGCGGACCGCAACGGCCTAGCCGAGACGGATGGCCAACGTGTTACTCGTTTCCTACATGGGCTACGTCCCTCCACACGGGAGAAGATTGGATTGCATGTTTTGCGCACGGTGGATGAGGCTTACAACATGGCCCTCAAGGCCGAACAAATGGAGAAGGCAGCAGTACAGCCACACCGCGCGGTCTCTCGCCGTCCTTGGACGGATTCTTCGGGTTCTAACAGCCGGGACACTACCAGCAAGGAGATTGCAGATCGAGTGCCGGCCTCCTCTTCCGCACCAAAGGGTCGGGCACCTGACCGCGCACCGGCGGGCACGTGTTTCAAATGTCAACAACCCGGCCATTTTGCCTCCCGTTGCCCCCTGCTTCGCCAGCCCGTCCACACTGTAGCACCGGATGAGGAGAGGGAGGACGACATAGGGGAGGCCAATGAGGTCATTGATGGGTATGACGAGGAGGGTGACTTCGCCGCGTGCGTGGTTCATCGTCTACTTCTTACACCGCGGCTTGATGTACACGTCCAACGTAGCAATGTCTTTCAGAGCTACTGCAACATCAAGGGGAAGATCTGTGATGTCCTAATTGACAATGGCAGTTGTGAGAATTTTGTTGCAAGCCGGTTGGTCTCCTACTTGCAGCTACCGACCGAGCCTCACCCGCACCCCTATTCCATCGGTTGGATCCAGCGCGGCCCCTCGGTGCGGGTCGCCCACCGCTCCCACGTTCCTGTTGCCATTGGGAAGCACTACCAGGCCGACATTTAGTGCGACGTCGTGGAGATGGACGCGAGCCACCTACTCTTGGGGCGGCCGTGGCAGTTTGACACGGATGTTTCGTATAAGGGCTGCGAGAATGTATACTCCTTCACTTGGGCGGGCAAGAAGATCCACATTATTGCCCGGGTCGGGGGGAAACCCGAAGCCGGTCCGCTCTCAGATAAGGGGCGTAGTCTGTTGGTGATGCATGAAGACTCCTCTCTGTTTGAGCGAGACATTACGGAGGCCAAAGAGGTGGTGGCCCTCGTCTCCTACGGCTTGTACGCCACTAGCGAGAAGGAGGCGGAAGCCGTACCCCCGGACGTGCGAGCACTGCTGCACGAGTTCCGAGCCATCACGACAGAGGACTTACCCGACCATTCCCCTCCTCTTCGGGATATACAGCACCAGATCGACCTCTTTCCGGGAGCTAGCCTTCCGAACTTGCCTCACTACCGCATGAACCCCAAGGATCATGACATCTTGCGTGAGAAGGTGGAAGAGTTGTTGAAGAAGGGGTTCATCTCCGAGAGCCTCAGCCCCTGCGGGGTCCCGACCCTCCTTGTACCCAAGAAGGACGGTTCGTGGAGGATGTGCGTCGACAGTCGCGCAATCAACCGGATCACCATCAAGTACTCCTTTCCCATACCGCGCCTTGATGACATGCTGGATGGTTCCAAATTCTTTTCAAAAATAGACCTGCGTAGCGGGTACCACCAAATCCGCATCAAGCCGGGTGATGAGTGGAAGGAGGCTTTCAAAACGCCGGACGGTCTCTTCAAGTGGAAGGTAATACCTTTTGGATTATCTATTGCTCCTAGTACGTTTATGCGCCTCATGACACAGGTACTGAGACCATTTCTGGGGAAGTATGTCGTCGTCTACTTTGACGACATCTTGATCTTTAGCAAGAGCAGAGAGGATCATCTATCACATCTTCGTGCTGTGTTGGGAGTGTTGGCGGAGCATCAACTGTTTATTCATCTCAAAAAGTGTACCTTCCTCGCTCCGCGGCTGAATTTTTTGGGCTTTATTGTGGGTGCGGACGACATCCGAGTTGATGAAGAGAAGATCCAGGCGATCCGAGATTGGCCGACCCCAACGACACTCTCGGAGTTGCGGTCGTTCCATGGCCTAACCACGTTCTACCGGCTGTTCATACGTGATTTTAGCACCATCTCGGCACCAATGACCGATTGTTTGAAGAAGGGGCGGTTCTTATGAGGGGAAGAGGCCAGTCGCTCCTTCGACTTGATCAAACAGATGCTTAGCTCGGCCCCGGTTTTGGCGCTACCCAGCTTTGATAAGCTCTTTGAAGTGCAGAGCGACGCCAACGACATTGTCATAGGAGAGGTTCTCTCCCAAGACAAGCGGCCGGTTGCGTTCTTCAGCGAGAAACTAAGTGATGCCAGGCGGAAATGGGCCGTTTATGATCAAGAATTCTATGCCGTCGTCCGGGCCCTCAAGCATTGGGAGCACTACTTGCTGCACAAGGAGTTCATCTTGTACACGGACCATCAAGCTCTCAAGATTATCAACAGTCAGAAGCGCATGGACGGAATGCACCTTCGTTGGACCGCTTATCTCCAACGGTTTCCATATATTATTCATCACAAACCGGGGACTTCAAATGTGGTCGCCGCGCACTTAGCCGGCGGAGCTGTTTGTTAGCAACTATGCACCACGAAATCATCGGTTTTGATACCCTCACCGATTTGTATGCCGACGACACTAATTTCCAAGAGGTTTGGCGCGCCTGTTCGTTGGGCGGCTCACACGGTGGTTTCCTATTACTTGATTGGTTCTTGCTTAAGGACAACCGCCTGTGCATTCCCCGCACCTCCTTGCGGAAGAATCTCATTCGCGATTTGCATGGGGGTGGACTGAGTGGCCACCTGGGCCGAGACAAGACACTTGCCAGCCTCCAAGAGCGCTATTTCTGGCCACAGTTGGCATAGGACGTGGGGAACTTCGTTCGGAAGTGTTATGTGTGCCAACAGTACAAGGGCCATGCACACAACACTGGACTCTATACACCCCTCCCGGTCCCCTCCGGCGTTTGGGAGGATCTCTCAATGGATTTCGTCTTGGGCCTCCCGCGCACGCAACGTGGGGTTGATTCTATGTTTGTCGTGGTGGATCGCTTCTCCAAGATGGTGCATTTTCTTCCTTGCCGCAAGACGTCAGATGCGTCTCACATTGCGCGGCTTTTCTTCCGGGAGGTGGTTCGTTTGCATGGCGTGCCAACCACTATCACGTCTGACCGCGACCCCAAGTTTCTTGGCCACTTTTGGACGATGTTATGGAAGATGTTTGACACCTCCCTCCAGTTTAGTAGCTCCACCCATCCTCAATCGGACGGCCAAACCGAAGTCGTTAACAAGACTTTGGGGAACCTCGTTCGTTGCATTTGCCAAGATCGCCCGAAGCAGTGGGATCACGCCCTCGCACAAGCTGAATTTGCTTATAACAATGTCGTACACAGCTCTACCGGTCGCACACCGTTCTCCATTGTTTACACCAAAGCCCCCCGGCATGCGCTCGATTTAGCCCGCCTGCCGGCGATACCTCCTTCAGCAACACAGCTAGCGGAAGAGACCCGCGACATCCAAGCCGACACTCGGCTCAAGCTACTTGAGTCCAACTCCAAATACATGGCTATGGCGGACAAGCACCGTCACAAACAGATTTTTGAGGAGGGAGATATGGTCATGGTTTTCCTCCGCAAGGAGCGGCTTCCCGCGGGACACCACCACAAGCCCATGCCGAAGAAGTACAGACCTTTCCCCATCACCCGCAAGATCAACAACAACGCATATGTAGTCGACCTTCCGCCGAGCCTCAACATCTCCAAGACCTTCAACGTGAGCGATTTGTCCCCTTTCTACCCGGACATCCCGCTTTACCCCGAACACTCGAGGTCGAGTGCTTCCCAAGAGGGGGCGAATGATGAAGGACGTATCGTGGCCGGCGCACCCGCAACGGACGCAACTCCCGGCGAGGCCGGAATCGCGTGACTTGAGAAGATCGACCCACTTTGGAAGCCTCGAACCATTTAATTAATTTTCTTTCATGTTGAACTCTAGTTGTATTTTCTATTTGTATTTGCTTATTTTGAACCTATTATGTGGTGTGCTATTAGCGGGTGTGCTAATAGCCGTGGCCTTCCCCTCATAGTATAAGAGGTGGGAGTTATTATTGTGTACTCAGTTTTTGAATGATCAAGGATTTTCCAGTGCCCTAGCCGCCTCCCCCTCTCCGTGCGAGAGAACCCCGTCCGGAAGGACCCGCGCCTGTCGTCCGCTCCCTTCTTCCCGTGAGGAAGACTGCCGGTCGGAAGGCCCCATCCCCTATCCCGGCGTTCCTACGCCACCCTCGATTCCCGCACTAAAGATGATTAGACCTCAGACTCTTTTCTTAAGATAATAACAAAGGGAGTACTTACAGTCCACCTAACTATGTGTAACAGTCCTGACCCAAGCCCATCCGGGTCAGTGACAACCCCAGGAACTGCCGGCACCGACGACCCAGGCCCATTCTGGGACGGCCTGACCAAGCCCATCCGGGTCACTGGCCCCGTCCTAGGACACTGGCACCATCGGTTCAGCCTGACCACAACTGGTCAACAACAAGCCTGCAGACCGTACACCACAACCCCTCTCTGTCCCACCACAGGGCACAACGGGTTGTTGGAGACTGCAGTCTCCCTTCGATGAGAAGTGATTCTGTTAAGCGGCCCAAGCCCATCCGGGTCACTGACAACCCCAGGAACTGCCGGCACCGACGACCCAGGCCCATTCTGGGACGGCCTGACCAAGCCCATCCGGGTCACTGGCCCCGTCCTAGGACACTGGCACCATCGGTTCAGCCTGACCACAACTGGTCAACAACAAGCCTGCAGGCCGTACACCCCAACCCCTCTCTGTCCCACCACAGGGCACAACGGGTTATTGGAGACCGCAGTCTCCCTTCGATGAGAAGTGATTCTGTTAAGCGCCCCTACGGGGACTTCCCAGGAGGTCACCCATCCCGGAATTGCTCCAGCCTGAGCACGCTTAACTATATAGTTCTTTCACTTCTCATCACCTCCTGGGAAGTCCCCGTAGGGGCGCTTAACAGAATCACTTCTCATCGAAGGGAGACTGCGGTCTCCAACAACCCGCTGTGCCCTGTGGTGGGACAGAGAGGGGTTGGGGTGTACGACCTGCAGGCTTGTTGTTGACCAGTTGTGGTCAGGCTGAACCGATGGTGCCAGTGTCCTAGGACGGGGCCAGTGACCCGGATGGGCTTGGTCAGGCCGTCCCAGAATGGGCCTGGGCCGTCGGTGCCGGCAGTACTGGGCTAGGGGCCCGGGTCAGGCTAGCCAGTACTGTTACACTATGTTTTCCCTAATGTAGTGTCTGTCAATCTTTAAGTGTTTATTACGATCATGTTGTACTGGATTGTGGGCAATACTGATAGCAGCTTTATTATCACAATAGATCCTGATTGGGCCAGCACACTCCATACCTAGGTCCCTCATAATCGTCTGAATCCACAACCCTCCACATATCCCCTGTGTCATTGCTCGGAACTTAGCCTCAGCACTGGATCTGGCGACCATGTGTTGCTTCTTGCTTCTCCAGGTCACCAAATTACTCCCAACAAGAGAGCAATATCCTGAAGTAGATCTTCGGTCATCAATAGAACCTGTCCAATTCACATAAGTATAGAATTCTACTGTTAATGCCTCGTTGGGTGAGAACAGAATGCCCTTGCCAGGAGAGGATTTGAGATACCACAAAACTTTGTATGCATCCTCGAGGTGATGTGATCTTGGTGAGTGCATGTACTGGCTAAGGACACTCACTGCATAAGAGATGTCCGGACGGGTATGGAGAGATAGATAAATTTCCCCACTAGTCGTTGGAAACCTGATATGTCATCAACTACTTCTCCATCTCTACCAAGCTTGTGATTGACCTCAATTGGGGTGCCAGCGGGTCTGCATCCAATCATTCCAGTTGTCTCAAGCAAATCTAGTATGTACTCTCTGTGATATAAAGATACCATGTCTGGATCTGGCCACCTCTATGCCAAGAAAGTATTTGAGAGGTCCAAGGTCCTTCACTTCAAATTCCATAGCCAGCCTAAACTTTAGGTGTTCAATCTCCTCTGTGTCATCACCAGTTATCACTATATCATCTACATAGACAATAAGAGCAGCAGCCAACTTTCAATCCCTGTGTTTCATAAACAAGGTGTGATCGACATTGCTCTGTTTGTATTTGAATGACATCATTGCCCTGTGAAATCTCCCAAACCAAGCACGTGGAGGCTGCTTCAAGCCATACAAAGTTTTCTCAACTTGCAAACTTTTCCTACTGACCCTTTTGGAAGAACACCAGGAGGCAGGGACATTTAGACTTCTTCCTCAAGATCACCGTGAAGAAATGCGTTCTTCACATCTATGACTGAGGCAACATCCTTTACACACGACACATGGAAGCAAAATCCAGATTGAATTCATTTTAGCAACCAGAGCAAATGTCTCTTGATAATCAATACCAACAGTTTGGGTATATTCCCTAGCAACCAGTCTGGCTTTGTATCGTTCAACAAGGCCTTGGTACTTTTGCTTCACGGAGAAGACCCACTTACATCCCACTGCAGTTTTCCCTTTAGGCAGATGGACAAGATCCCATGTATGATTCTTGTCAAGGGTCACCATTTCCTCCAACATGGATGCCTTCCATTCACTATGTTCAAGAGCTTCCTGCCAAGAACGAAGAATAGATGTGGAAGACAAGGAGGTGACAAATGCTCTATGTGAAGGAGACAAAGAGTCATAGGCACAAAGTGAGAAAAAGGATGCTGGGTATAATTACCTCTATCAGTACCTGAAGATGGATCAAGTGGTAACCCAAGTAGTGTGGGAAAGACCTGTGTGTTCGTGCCCCTTCTACGACGAGTGTAAACCTGCAATGGAGGGGATAGCTGAATCACTAGGGACAGGAGGAAATGATAGAGGGTCAGCCGGATCACTAGAGACAGGAGGAATTGGCGGAGAAATAGGCAAAGGGATGGAAGGAGGGGAACTCACTTCCGTAGTACATGTCTCCCCCTGAAGAGAGGTCCCAAAATAGGCTTCAGATTCCCGAAAGGTGACATCCATCATAACAAATGTCCGCTTAGTAATGGGGTGGAAGCACTTATAGCCTTTCTGGGTAGGAGAGTAGCCAATGAAGACACTTCAGCGTGCGGGGGTCGAGTTTGGTGTTGGGATGGATGTGCACAAAACACACGCATCCAAAGATACGAGGCGAGAGAGACGAGGGGTGAACACCCAGAGTGGTCAGAGGAGAAAGAAATCCAAGGACACGAGTAGGGAGTCGATTGATGAGGTAGGCAGCGTTGAGAACTGCATCACCCTAATAATATTTCAGAAGGTTCATGCGGAGGAGACATCGGGCATTATCACTGCGCAAGATCTTAATGGTAGCACCAAACTGAGTGGTGACCATGTTGTGAAAGCGTTGAAAGAGAGAAAACACGTCGCTTTTATGTTACATCAAATATACCCAAGTACGACGAGAGTAACAATCAATAAAATAAACAAACCAAGAGCAACCAGAAATATACGCAGTAGGTCTGGGCCCCCAAACATCAGTGTGAATAAGGGAAAACGGAACTGAGTTGCGAGGAGACATAAGAGGGAGATAACTACGATGGTGTTTAGCAAGTTCACATATATCACAATGAAAAACACTAAACAAAGTAGGAGAAATAGCAGGAAGCAGAAGCTTCATAGTAGAGATAGGGGGATGTCCAAGACGATAATGCCAGGAATCCAAATCAGAAGACCGTTCTGCATGAAGAGATTTTGGAGGCGGAGTCAGGCTGGAGGAAGTGGAGGAAGAGGGGTCGAACACATAGTGACCATTGCACAGTCTACCAGAGCCAATCACTGTTCCCGTCTTCAGGTCCTGAAAAACACAAAAGGTAGGAAAAAAGTCACTGAGCAGTCCATAGAAGTAGTCAAATGACTAATAGACAGAAGATTTCGAGTGAAAGCAGGAACATGAAGAACAGAGAAGAGCGTAAGAGAGGAGCATGAAATGGATCCTTTCCCAGCAATGAGAGATAAGGAGCCATCAACAATGCTTACTTCATCTCTGCCGGGCAGAGGGATGTAGGAAAAAAAATCTGTGGCTGACCCAGTCATGTGATCAGTGGCGTCGGAGTCAATGATCCACTGTGAGGACAGGTGGGTGGAGGCAGAATGAGCACCTGCGGGTCCTTGGTGGGCATACGAAGAGGAACTGATCAGCCCAGCAGGAGCTCCATGCATCAACCGGCAGAAAGCCGCAATTTCTTCAGTTAACAGAGCGGGAGTGTCATGTTGGAATCCAGAGGGAGATGAACAGAGGTATCCTCCACAACATCAGATAAGTGAGCAGATCTTGATAGGGCTGATCTATTCTGGGAGCGGTCGGAGCTACGACCACCACGAGGAACAAGACCTCCCTTGGGAGAAGGAAAACCATGGAGCTTGAAGCAAGTATCTCTGGTATGGCGAGGCTTCCCGCAATAATCACAAACGAGGTGATCTTTCTCCATAGGATTCTATCTGGTGTCACGATCTGGACGAACCCCGAGGTGAGAGAGTGACATGGTCAGAGCCCTCGGTGGCAAGGTCGGGTAGGAAAGTCTGTCGGCGGTTAGATTCCTGTTGAACAAGGTCGTACACTTCAGGTGAAGAAGGAAGAGGAGCGTGTCCCAGGATCTGAATGCTAATCGGGTCAAATCCCCGATGTAAGCCGTGAAGAAATTCGAAGATGCGATTCTGTTCTTCCCTTGCTCTCACCAGCACTTCATCTTCAGGAGACACGAGGGTCAGAGAATCAAAGTGATCATACTTCTAATAGAGTTTGGTGAACACCGAGTAGTAGGCAGATAGAGGTCGATCACCCTGACGCAGGAGGAATATCCGGTGTCGAAGTTGGTAGATCTGAGCTGCATTTCCTCGGCATGAGTAAGTGGTCTTTGCGCGCTTCCAGATATCCATAGCAGTATCCATGAAGAGATAATTCCGAGCAATGAGCTCCATCATAGAGTTAAGCAACCAGGACATCACAAGGGAGTTCTCAGACTCCCACTGAGGCCACTCTGAAGAAGCAAAAGAAGGAGCCTTAGTTGTGCCGCTGACATAGCCAAACAACCGGCGACTTTTGAGGGCAAGAATAATAGAGCGTGCCAAAGATAGTTTGAACATCCAATTTCATAGTAGTGATTTGAGGGGTGCCATGTTCAGGATTTACACGGCCCGAACCAATGGAGGCCGGAGACGGAGGAGGGGCAGTTCCGCCGAAAGACATTTGTAGCGGAGTTACTCCCCTCCATAGAAGGGCCCGAATATAATTCGAGGGCACACACAAAAGACCACAATAGGTGACAGAAGATAAGGGCAACCCTCATAGAAAGAGGGGAAGAAACCACATGTCCAATAGAAATGGAAGGAAGAATAACAATAATCTGATAGGGAACGCCGGAAATGAGGGAATCAAGACCCCATGAGACCGGCGCCCCTAGAGGACGAGAGAGCGCCCTGCTGAGAGAGGACGAGAGAGCGCCCTGCTGAGAGACGACAGACGAGCTGCTGCTGGGAGAAGTTGCCTCGGCTGCTGCTACTGGGAGAGGCACGTTGCTGCTGCTGCTGGGAGAGGCGCATTGCTGCTGCTGCTGGGAGAGGCGCGTTGTTGCTGCTGCTGGGAGAGGCACGTTGCTGCAGACGAGGAGCGGAGGGAAGCGCGGAGTGGCTGACACGGCTTTACTGTTGTGACCGGGATGGGATCGGCAAGCGAGCGGGATGCGGGAGTGGTATCGCGTGCGGGAGCGGCTACCGACCGGGATGCGAGAGCGAGATCATGTGCGGGAGCGGAAACTGAATCGGGAGACTTGAGAACCCTAAGCCTCTGATACCATATAATATATAAAATATGTTTCTCCAACCCCCCCCCCCCCCCCCCCCCCCCCCTCAAGTTGGGCGTGTAATGTCTGTCATGCCCAACTTGCCTAATATCTTGTCAAAGGAGTACTGACTCAGACCCTTAGTAACAAGTTGACGATTACCCGCGGAATCCCTAAGCCGCACAAGAGCGGATAGCGAGCGATGAGATCATATTTTCTCAGATACCATGTTGAAATAGGAAATACTCAATTGATGTATTCATCCCACAAGGTGGCATTATATAGGACTTACATGGACTCTTAAAAGTAAAACTACAATGTGGGACTAAACCCAAATATATCTAAAGACTCTAATAGACTTACATTGACTCGATATTTCCAACACTCCCCTCAAGTTGAAGGGGGAATCTTCAACTTGGACATCATAATAACGACAATGAAGGTAGGCGATGCGAGACAAAACATCAGACGAGACACCGGGGAAAATTTCAAACCGGGGAATCAAGTCGGGGACATAGCCATACACAACGCTGACCCACACACACGCGGAACCCATACAACGACGTGGACTCGCTGGAAACCGGTCAACAAACATCACATACACACAACATGCAAAAAAGGAACGAAAAATGAGGAGAAAATCATCAACCGAGCAACCAGGGATAATCCGCCGGGGATAATCTCTCGGGGATACATCCGCACAAGAGCGGTCCCACACGTCACAATCCCTCACGACACGGTCCCACACGACACAACCCGGTGAGATTTAGAGCATCGACATCAATCTTTCCCCAACACACGACTAATCGAAAGAAAACATGGGGAGACACATGACATAAGCCTGGAGGCCGTGTGGAACGAAGGAGAAAAGTCGGGAAAGATCATCCGAGTCACCCTCATCCCAAACACTCCCCCTCACGTGGAACACACGTGAATGCAGACAGGCGTAAACACAAAGCAAACACTAAGGACAAAATAAAGACACATAACAAACGACAAAAAACTGCCATAAAGCATCATCAAGCGGATAACCCCCCAGAAGCGGAAGAAGACGGTGGAATCAGATGCTCATCAAGCTGGAAGGAAAACTGCCGCTGGAATTTGTCAAAGCATGATGGGCAACGGCTGGAGGCGTCTGGATCGGGAGCAACGGATGAAGTTTCCAGAACAGCAGCAGAGAACAACCCATAGAGGAGAGGAAGCTCCGGATCAGCAGCAGGCGTCATCGACAGAAGAAGTACCAGGCGGAGAGATCGGCACAGGAGAACGACGACCGGTTGTTTGGAACGCCGCGGGATCGACGAATCGATGAGAGATCGTCGACGAAGATCAAACAGCTGGTCGATGACGAGAGCAGCTGCGAGTAGAAGCACGGGCATAGTTGGCCACATGCACAAGCGACAGACGGAAGCAGGACAGTCGAGACTGGCATAGGAACGGTGGAATCAGGACAACTAGAGCATCGGCAGGGAACACAGACAGGAGCGTCAACCAGAATCAGATGGATTGTCTCCAGGCGAGATCGACGTCCGGAGCAGAGAGTTGAGCCGACAGAAGAAGGAAGAAGCCGTTAGCGTTCATGAGAAGTAGTCTAGGGCTACAGAAGCAGCGAGCAAGCATGAGTAGATCTCGTCGTCCTCGTCGATCTTGGCAGAGGCAGGATCGACATCGTCGAACGAGCACAGAGAACAGGTCGACGGGATCGGGAGATGCACAATGGGCTTACATCATCGATCGAGCGGGCCAGCAGTGACGGCTCGAGAAGCAGAAGGGAGAAGCAACGACTCCTTCGTCAGGGAGAGCAAAAGCAGCGAGACCCGCAGAAGCCCCAAGCCTCACGAGAGCGGAAAGTGAGCGATGGGATCACATTTGCTCTAATACCATGTTGGAAAGTAAAAGAGAAATACTTAATTGTTATTATTCATCAACTTAGGGGCAATATATAGGAGTTACAACACGACATAAACCCAACACTGATAGGCGGTGTGGGACTAAACCCAACTACTATTAAAGCCCGACATAATAATAAACGACTCATAGACTCCAACACTCCCCCTCAAGCTGAAGTGGGACCCTTCAGCTTGGACACATCAAAGGAGCTCTTGGAGCAGTGTTGGAGAAACATACTAAAGATGATTTTTTATGGGTTAAATTATATCATTTAATTACTTAAATGTGCAAAAAAAACTCCTATTACGCTCACAATGGGATTCGTTGTTAGTGAGGGTAAACACCTTTGTAGCAAACCTTCGCAGATTTGGAGTTGAAGCTCCATAAAATTGCTACCATTCAACTGTCAAAATAATAAATATTTTGAATTTAACTGTGCATTCTTACTACAGTATAACCATATCTGAAAAACACAAATTTACATAGGGACTTGTTTTTTGTGGTTAATTGTAAACTTCATTCCAAATAAACTTCAACATTTCATTCCTTGCATCGTTTAGTATAAATCTCATGTCACTTCTCTATCTTTAGCAACAGTGGGAATAGAAGAATTCAGGATTTAAATTGTCTCCTTGCATGTTAAGGTCGTTGAAGCCGACTTTCTCATCTTATGTCATTTATTTCAAGGACATCTTTGTATTTGTTTTTTTTCTTATTGAAAGACTTGATTTGAACTTCATTAGTTCTATCCATAGTCTTCTGAATACAACTCGTGACTGGTCTTTTCTCACCATTAACTAATCTCAGTGCGCGTACTAAAGGTTCAAAGATCTTTGAAATGTACCTGATACTGCTCCAAAATGAAACCTCTAAGATACTGTTGATAGTTGTTTGCCACTATATTCCTTCGCCACTTGATGATGCCTATTCGGGTTATGTGAACATTTTCTTCCGATTGTTCCTTTGTTTGTGAATGTACTGAAATGAACTTCATGTCTCCATTTGATTTACGGTTTCATGTATTGCTTACAAAGGTCGAGAGTCGCAACAGATGGCGTGATTGATGTCTTTCTGCATGGAGATCTTGAAATTCCCCCTAAATTCACTCAAAAATACTTGGAAAGATTTGTATGTTGCAATCATTGTTGTGAATATCGTCCGATATGGCCAACAGGTCGGCCGGCATAAAGATTTCACGGACAAAATTAATGTTTCCATTTTTTTCTTACATAATATTGTTTTGGAGCATATAGGCCGATTATCAGGCGATAATATATAAACAAATATATGAAATATCTCTGGTATATCCCCGAAATCGACATAAAAAACTTTAGCAGATGTCTTCGATATCATACATTTGCAACCTTGGGTGCCTTTGAAAATCACCAATGGCTTGATTTGGCGATTCTAGAAGACAATACAGTCGCTTGGTTACGAATAAGGGCATTTTGATCATGTTGAAAAGGAGGAAATGAGAAAAAAAAAAGTCCTCAAGTACTATTTAGGAGATAAGTTGGTTGTAAATATCTTTACGTAAAGAATTTGATGTGAAAGATTTGGGCAAGTTAAATTACATTTTTAGGATTGATATATCGATGTGCTTATGAATCAATTTCAGGAGGTGACTCATCTAATTGTAGAAACTTTTTCTCTAAAAATGTTACAACTTTGCTAACTTGATGTCATGATGGTAAATCTACCTTTGGATATAATAATATTATTTGTACATTTGATTTGCTACTTGTTTGTGTAAAATTTCATTATTACTCCAACCTTAAATGCCAAATTTTGTATTGTTTTGTTGCAGGAAGACGTATGTATTCACAACTTTGGAGTTGGAAGCTTTGCTCCTGGCCAAGTCAATTTGCAGAAGGTTGACTCGTGCAGGAGCATATCATAGTGAAATTATTCCAAAGCTTATTTAAGTATATGATTGTGAAAATTAAAAATCATATATATAAGTATAACAACCATTTTGATGATCCCTTTGCATTGCTGTTGGAAGAAATAGTTGTTGAAGATTTATAACTCAAATTGGAGCCTTTATGTAAGCCTTTCCAATCATTTATCAGAAGACGGGCTCTATTTGTCAGGGCACCTGTTACGATCACGCACGCCGTCGAGACGTCGTGGCAAGTTCACACGTTGAGGAAGGTGGGGGTCGTGGAAGGGACCGCCGGCCATCGATCTATTTTATTTTTTTATTTCATTGTTATTTCAGTTTTTATTATCCGCAGACCATATCTAGTAATTTGCATCCCCGACGCTATATATTGGTGTGTGCATGTTTTAGGTCTTTATCATGGTTATCTTGGATGTATTAGGGTTGAACCCTAAATTTCTTCTTGGATTCTCCTCCCCCTGCTCTCCCCTCCCGCCAACCGGCCCTCCCTTTGTCGGATTCCTCCGAGGTTGTATTAGCACCAGACCGGCCGGCTGATCGGACCATGAGCTGACCAACTAGCAACTTCGTTTAACCGGGCGGGCGGGCCGTGAAACTGGAAAATGGTGGGATTTTGAAATCCGGGTCCAGTTGTGGGACTTTATATATCATATTAAAGCAATCTCTATCTACCGCCATTTTGCCTGGCCAGCTAGTTAGGAAATCTAGGCGCATCTAACGTACATGTTATTTGCATATTTCTATAATCTATAAACTTTATAAGCGAAGATAACAATCTGCATGACCCTGTATCACCCTGCTCATTGCTCGCAGTACCCGCCGGCTAAACGGACCACGAGCTGGACAACTAGCCGATCCAGTTAAGGTTTAAAAGTTGCCTCACTGCGTTTAACCAGGCTGGCGGGTGGGCCGTGAACCCAGAAAATTGTGGGGGCTTGTATTCCGGGTGGAATTGTGGGATTTTATATTCAATACTAAAGCAATCTCTACCTGCTGCCATTTTGCCTGGTCAGCTATTTAGAAAATCTAGGCGTATCTAGCAATGATAGCAATTTGCATGACCCTGTATCACGTATGAGCCCTTTTTTTAAATATTGATGAACAATGAATTAAATTAAAAATTATAGATTGTTTTAAATTAAACTCAAATTAATGCAGTAATTTTCAACCCAACTGTCGAGTCGTAGTATTCTTATTGTGGATATTGATTGTCTTGATGAAATGAATCCAACGATATATTGATCTCTAAGATCTAATGGCGGATAAATCTTGTACATTCAAAAGTCATGGAGTAATTATTTTTGCAATAACTTCCAATTTGTTTGTTGGATCATATCACAATTGTAGCTAGCGGCAAGAGGGCCGGAAGCACTGTCGTGGCTGGGGAAGTGTCGTGACCACAAGCGTGTGCGCATGGGTGGGTGGTGGTGGGGGCGTATTGTCTCTGGTATAATGATTATATAATAATTTGTTGATCACATAATTATTTGGTGAAGCTTTTTAGATCTTATAGGATTTATCATTGTCGGATCTTAAAAATAAATGTTGTTAGATAGATCTCGTCATAATATTTTGATTCGATGGTTGGATTGAAATTATTGTATTAGTTTGAATTTAATTTATATACGCCTAATTTTTTTAATAATTAAAAATCAAAAGGTACAAAAAAAAGAATCCCGCATGAAATTATAAATGAAATTATGTATATATACGAGTGACAGGCACGGCCTCCGCCCCTACGCGAGCGCGATATTTGTCGTGGCACGACATTTGACGTGGGGGCGACATGTGTCGTGGCGGAGACTTGTGTCATGGCGAGGGGAGGGGGGCATGTGCCGTGTGGGACGACTCTTATCGTGGGGGTGACATTTGTCGTGAGGGCGATATTTGTCGGGGAGGGGGGACATTTGTCGGGGGGTGGGGGAGGGGGGACATGTGTCATGGGTGGCGACATTTGTCATGAGGGGCGACATGTGTCGTGTGAGGGGGGGTGACTATGTGTTGTGGGGTGGGAGCGACATTTGTCGTGGTAGACGACATTTTTCGTGAGAGGGGGCGACATTTGTCGTGGTAGGCGGCATTTATCGTGGGGGGGGGGGGGGGGGGGGGGGGGGGGGCGACATTTGTCATGGGGGCAATATTTGTGGTGGGGTGTGACATTTTTTGTGGGGGTGCATTTGTTGTGAATGACGCCATTTATCGTGTATGGCGACATTTGTCGTAGGGGCGACATTTATCGTTGATGACGACATTATTTTGGGGGCGACATTTGTCGTGGACGGCGACATTTATCATGGGTGTGACATTTGTTTTTATGAGGGGCGACTTTTGTTTTGGGGGCGACGTTTGTTTTGGGAGGCGACATTTATTTTGGGGGTGACATTTGTCTCAGACGGCGACATTTGCCGTGGGAATTGACATTTGTCGTGGCAGCAACTGTCTCTATCCTTAGCAAACGTATATAAATTTGAACGACATTGGCATACTCCAAGCCACTTTATTTCGTTGCTATTGATCAACACTTAAAATTTGTTAGAATATCCCAAAATCATAAAGATTTTTTTCAATTCACATTTGATTTTCTTCATCTGCGTCACCTACAATTCAAATTTATCTTCATTTAGAGCACATGAATTCCTTTGTAAAATTTACTGCAAATAAAATCAGACAGAATGAAAGAAAAAATCTGGGCAAACTTGTAGCTCATTGACTTAGCAACCCAAAATGAGTAAGAATCGGGTACTTTAATGGAAATACAAAAGCTGATTAGAACAAAATAATTTTAATGAACATAATCTTAATAAAAAAAAGAATCCTGCTCATGTTAACTTTAGTCCTAATCAATGCAGGCTTGGATTAATAACAACTTTGGTAAAGAACAATCATCCAAACAATTAAAAATTACCCCACAACATTATCCAAATTTAACACAAATTTTAAATTTCAAATAAACACTTTAGCTAGATCGGAGAGAAAACTACGTGAGGAGCTAGATCGGATAGTAACTGGTATGACGTCATTGTTGTGGCTTTCTATCAGTCGGCTTCCGTTTTTTTTGTGAGCATCTAAAGAATATTTTCAAAAAAAATATTAAAAAGGATGTTTTAAAAAAACTATATTTCGTGCATTAAAAAATTTGTTTACCTCATAATCATATCGAAAACAAAGTTCTATTCTTCTAGCACATACATGCCTTTTGGCACCGCTGGTATAATCATTCGAAATCATTTAACTACATTAAGCGGACGATCAGAGAACCTGCGTGTATCTATATTTTCATTTGTGTCGATAACATCCGCGTTCGGATAGTTTTCAGCAGTTGATCCTATCAAGCCTGAGAAACCATTGTTATAGGTTAGGATATAAATAATTATTGTGAAATAATTGTATTAGTATTAGGCATGAACTAAAATGTCGCTTAGTTGTAGTTGATGTCATACCGTACTTCATGTAGTCTTCGAATCAATCCGAACACAAATGTCTTTGAACATCACGTTCTTTGTGTACACACCCTCATGACCCTCGATAGTGTAGTTTTTGACTAAAATTCTTGTGGACTGTGTTGAAACCCCTCGTGATAAAGCAACATACAGTTGGCCATGACTGAAGACGTGATTTGGAAGATATATACGACATTTCGATTTGTCTGGCCCTGAGACTTGTTAATTGTTAATGTGAAACTCAATCTGGCAGGAAATTATTTCCTCGTCAGTTCAAACGACATCTTGTAATCTTCTGCACATTTAAGCGATATGCGTGGAATAAAAACTCTAATACCCTTGAAATGTCCTACCAATATAGTAGCTTCAATGATATTTCTTCTAAACCTACTGTAACATCTTAATTTAATTAAAATGCATTTTGGGGTGCGAATAGAGGGTGGTGTGCGGATAGCCATTTGTGCTAGGGTTTAAAATAAAAACCTTAAACCAGCCCCCTCCCCATTACCCGAAATCCCCCCCTCTCCCTCTCAGATCGCCTGAACCCGAGAACGCCCTCTCCCGAGCTCTCCTCTCCCTCTCGGTTTGCGTGGAGCAGCCGCCTGGAGGAATTCCCTACTCGAGCCCTCTCCCTCTCTCCCGACGGCAAGGAGGAGCCTCCCCGAGCCCTCTCTATCTCCATCTTTCCCGATGGCAAGGAGGAGCCGCCCAGAGCCCTTTCCACCTCCCCCTCTCTCGTCGGCCTGGAGGAGGACCCGAGCCCCTCTCCTCTCCCTCTCTCCCATCGCCGCCTGGAGCAAGGAGGAGCTGAGCCCCTCTCCTCTCCCTCTCTCGAGCTCTCTCTAGGGCTGCCTAAAGGTGAGACCGCAAACCGCGACGGTGTGCGCTGCTTGGAGGAAGAGGAAGCTCCAGCGTAAGTTTGGAGGTCGAGTTCGTGCATGGACAATCGCTATGTTCGCTAGCCATCAAATTCGGGCACGTTCCCATGGCTCCGAAACGCGCGTCAAGGGTAACGACTTTTATTCTTGGGCAGGTGAATCCCTTATTTAGCATGCTTGCATGGAAGCCTCCCTCCGCTGACAGGTGGGGGAAGGGTGCCCTCCGACGGGTCGATGTATACATCCTCGCTATTAATTGCATTAGTGTCTAGAAGCGCGAGTACGGATTAGGCATGTTGTGTGAAGCCTATCCGGACATGTTGGTCTGAATTGTTGATGTTTTGTGGTTCCCTGAGAAGACTCTGTGGAATTTGTATGTTTGGAATCTGGGGGTCTGCACGGAGCTGTAGTTAGTACTGGAGGTGTGCTCCAGGAAACACCCTAGTGTTTGCACGGGATCGATGGATCATTGACATTAGTTCCCGTAGATCTTTTGTTGTGTTTGTGCGAAGCCCGTCTCTCAGAGACTGTTGGGCTAGCGTGTGGAGTTGTGCGCCTTGGGTGCCCAACTTAGGTGGTCGTGAGTGCCACCCTTGTTACATAACAATCAGTTATGTAGGCGGTAACATGCAAGGGGAGTCTAACCCGCGTCGTGCGTGTTGGGTACGACAACTTGAGCAACAGGCTTGGCTGAACTGTACCTGCCCTATGTTGTGTAGTTTGATTACCTAAAGAATCTGGTGTGTTGCTACAGACATAGGAGAGAGTCGAGGACCTTGGGTCAAGGTGAGCGAATGCTTAATGTTGGGTCATCTTGTCTAGGACTGAGGATGGTGGTGGGACCCGGGGAAATTCAGCACACCGTTAAGGTGCCCTAAGTGCACGATACGTTGGGCCGGTCGAGCCAAGGTTTGTGATGATTGGTGCTTAAATGACACATTCTGGCTCTATTTGAATATGCTAATTTGCTTGTAGGGAAGAAGCACCGCCACCCCGAGAAAGGGGTGTGGTCGTTATAATTTGGTCAGCTATGCTGACCGTTGCTTTGTTTTTCGCAGCTTGGTGGAATGTTCTTATGCAGGAGCAGGTGAGCCGAGCCAAAAATAGCGGGCTGAAGCTCTTTTGCCGAGCCGGCCCTTAAGGCCCAAGCGTTATGTTTTGTTTAGCTTTTTCATGTGTTGCAGGCCAGCGTGCCGAAGTATGCAAAATGCTTTATTTGGTTAAACATTGGTGATGTAAAGCTTTAAGGCCAAATATTTTGATGCATGTATTTTCATTCCTGGTTTCCTTTTATTAGTGGACATTCCTTGCTGGGTGATTACTTCTGTAACATCCCCCAAGCTGCTAGACCCCTAAGTTGGTTTTGTCATGACTGGGTCATGACAAAACCATAGGAAGAACCTTTTGACCTTGAGAGCTTAAGAAAGGAGGAGGAACCACCATGGTCTGCAATTAGCAATTCCCACTTTCCAAGCTTAGGGTTGGACTTTAGGGCCTCAACATAACCTTTGGACCCCACCATAGTGTCCCTAACCCTTTAAGGGTCCCCTTAGGGCATCTAGGTCCCTTCAGGGTCAACCTAAGAGACCAATTTGACCAAAGTCAACCTAAACCCTCAAATTGGTCAAAGTAACCTAGTTAGAGCCAATCAACCCTCACCATGTCAAATTGATCACACTCCTAGGTCTAGAATACCATTAGAGACCTAATGGACCCAAAAGCCCCATCATGGGACCCCCAGGGGTGCAAATTGACCAAAATGCCCTTTTTAGGTCAAAATGACATTTCTTCTCAAAGTACCCCAATTGACCTTCACCACATTAAATTGACCTCACCCATAGGGTTATCATATCATAGGGGATCTAGTGGACCAAAAAGCCCCATGACCAAGTCAACCCTAGGGCTCAATTTGACCAAAGTCAATTTAGCCTATTTTGGTCAAATCAACTTAGATTGGGTCAACCAAGAACCATATGACCAAATTGACTCCACCATTAGTTCCTAAACTTAATTTGGAACCTATTGAACCCAAAAGCCCCATCCTAGGGTTCCCCAATTGGCCAATTTGACCAAAAGTCAAAATTGCCCAATTTAGGTCAAAATACTCAAACCTAACCCAATCCCATTGGGCTAACTCTTTTGGTTGGTCAACCAGCCCATGTAGACCATCAGTAAACTCAGGAGAGAGTGTAGAAACCGGCCATGGTGATTAGGAGAGATAAAATGGGGGTTTCCCCATTTTTGAAGTGAGAGAAGAGGTCATTCATGGCCATTAAGAGGATTCACCCCTTGGCCTCCCCAATTGATCCTTCCATTCAACTCCTCAGCCGGCTAGGAGGAGATTCCATTAGTTACCAAGGAGGATTAAAGCAAGGGAGATGAAGAGGGGCCGGCCTTTGAAGAAACCGAAGAGGCCATTAATGGCAATGAAGCTTAAAGCCACCACCACCCCCATTCGAACCCCCCTTCACCTTCAGAGACCAGAGAGGAGAGAAAACCCTAAGTTACCAGAGGATTTCGTGTGCTGTAGGAGGGAATCGGCATGGCTTCGCAATCAACCCAAGCTCCCATGGTGTACTCGAGATTGACCCGACGGCAAGCTCTCCAGCAGGTCCCATTCTCCTCCCTGAACCCTAAGGATTAGATCCAAATCTCCGGCGGCGCGAATCATGGCCAATCGGTCGTGAATCGAGCCAGCCAAGCCTCCCGTTGATCGGGTTGGGTAGCTTCCTACAGAACACGATTCCGGCCACCTCCGGCCGATCAAACACCGCTCATCGCCGGCCCCCACCTCAACGGAGGTGGTGGTGGCGTTGGTCGGCCGGGGCGGCGCTCAGGTGGCCGGGAAATCATCGCTCAAGGCGGCCCAGGCGCGGAAGATCTCGGCCGCTGTTTATCGGGGACGATGAACAGGCGCCGTTAGATTTGCGCCAAGATTCGTGCGGCCATTAGTTTAAATCATCATTTTCTGTGATTAAAATACATCTCCTATTTAAATCTGGTAAAAATAGTTAGAGGCCGATTCAGAGAAAGTGGTCAACATAGAAAGTGTAGCCCTTAGGGTCTAGTTTAATACAAAATTGAGATCACTCAATTTGGAGTCCTGGTTAGGGCTCAGCACTCATTTTAGTGGGGGCTGTCCTTAAGGCTATTCAGAGCTTGATTTTGATGCCCACTCCTTTATAGAACTCCAAATGACTTGATATTTGGGGTGTAGTCTAGTCTTAGGCATGTATAGGTCATGTCCAAAGATCAGAAGGATTGGAGAAATTTTCCCCATAATTTTTGGGAAAGTTCAATAATCCTACTTTAACCTAATTAGGTGCCCTAAACACCTCAAAACCCTTCCAAACTTGAATGGGTGGTCCTAGGGGGTATGTATAGGCCCTGGTTTAAATATCATGATTTATGGAGTTGTTTTGGCAGGGTATTCCACCAAAACAACCTTAGGCTCCCTAGGTTTAGGCAAAACTTTGGGTGAGTGCCCCCACTCTTCCACAAGGTCTTTTGGCTCCATATTTGGGGTGCACCTCACCCTCCCCCATGCCAACCTCTGGTCCAAGTTTGGTGGCCATTGGAGGAGTTTTGCCCTAGTAAATCAAAAAGGGGCCAAATTGCTATTTGCACCCCAATTAGGTACCCTTTGGAACCCCACTCCTCACCAAGTGTTGATAGGATCTTGGGTGGTCTTTCACTGACCCATGGTCAGTATAGTGAGTAGTATGGGCTTGGGCAAGGTAGGGAGTCTTCTTGAGAATAGTTTGCTTAAAGGTTAGGTTTAGGGCAAAGTAAACCTAAGCTAACTTTGGAGTGTGGAGGGGCTTTCCTACCACTGATTTTTGGGGTGACCTTGGTCACTTCCTAGGAAGGTAGGAGACACCCAAGGAGCAACTTTGGATGAGTTAGGGCCTAGTGTGCCCTTAAGCCTTAGTGGTGAAGTGTTTGGTGCCCTTTAGGGTTTGTGAAGGATGTAGGAGTAAATGTCCATGGAGAGAGGTGCAATGGCCCTCTCTGAGTTCTAAGAGTGTTTTAATCCCCTCACAAGAGGTTTGAGTGGATTTGGAGAAATTTAGACCCTAACCCTAGGCTAAACCCTAATGGGGTGCAATTAGAGGCTAATGAAGGAAGAGGGGTCAAACCTTAATGGTTTGACTTGAAATTTTGGGGAGATGGTCTTGGTGACCAGAGAATGCTACTGTGAGAAATTGGAGGGATTTGGAGTTGCAAATCCTAAGTAATAAACCCTTGGGTAGATTTGTAAATAATTAGGGTTTGGGGTTTTAGGAAGAAACAGTACTTATTGATTTACCATCTTCTGTCATGAACTTGGTTTTAATGCTACTGACCTCTGGAAGAATCTGTTAGACCATGGGAAGACTCTTTGGGGTTCAAAGTGTAATATTTCATATAGTAGACAATTTTTGGGATGATCAATTTTAGGCTCATAAATTGCTGTAATTGCATGAAACTTTTCTGGTTATCTTTTCATATCAATATGCAACCACTGTAATTTTCTCATAATTTATGGATCAATATTTTTGGTACCTCTAGTTCATTTTGGAAGAAATTGCAAATATACCCTTGGATGAAATTGCAAATATACCCTCTGTGGAACATGGTCAAACTTTGTAGGACTGAATACTATATTATGAAGCACCACTGTATTAATTTGCATGAAGTTTAGGGATCATATGAGGGTACCTCCTTTGGAATTTATTGGAAATAAATGTGTTTTGGAATTTCTAAAAATAGTAAATCTTGCTGGTTTTTCCTAAAATTTTATACCTACAGTTTATTAGGTACCCTTGATTTTTTAATAAATTGGAGTAGGCATTTGAGATCAGAAAAGTACACTTGTAGTTCAAACCTTAAAAAAATTGCCCTTTAGAAAATTGTTTAAAATATTATTATTATTGGAAAAAAATATGAAACCCTAGATTTGATCTGAAATAGGTAGAATGGGTCCCCAGTAAATCCCTTGGGTCAAGGAGTTGGTTATTTAGTGTACCTCTCTTCATAAGCATCAAAATGTTAAGGGTGGTCTGCGTTTAGCAATTTGACAATTTTGGGGTTAAAGGTCAAACTGGTGGTCTTGGGTCTGGAGTGATGAATGTGGGTGGTAACCTTGTATTATGTAAGGATCCCTAGAGAAGTTAGGGTTTGGTGAGTCTTAGGGTGGTGGGGTGCCACCCTCGGAATAGGTCGTCCGGAGATTGACGAAAGATCGTCTTTTCCTGTTAGCGTCTTTTAGCACCTAAGTTTCTATAACAGGAAGGTTATTATGAGGATGTGTTTATAGAAGTCTAGCCGGTTTAGTCCGGTGATCTTTTGTTTCTGAGATGTTTATTGGTGACGGGCGGGTTAGCCCGGGGAGCTTGTAGCTCGGTGTTGTTGGGAGATATACGGCATGTGCATAAGGTGGTGGGCCCTCCGTGTTGACGGTCGTTGCACCGACGTTAACACTTGGGCTCGGCAAGTGTGGTATTTACACTTAGCCATAAAAGTCTGGCGGTCCAGTCAGTAAGAGTACGCAGGCGCTCCGCGGGTTTTGTGGAGGCGTACGATAGGTCTAGGTTAGGTAGTGCAAATACCAACCTAGAGGTGGGCGAGGCCCAACCCACCGCTTCCGTTTGCCACTACGGGAGTATCCTGGGAGTCTAGCTCGCTCCAAAAAGAGGGAACTAAAGGTCTGTGCGCATAGAGTCGTAGTGGGTGTGTTGCACTTGTTTGATCACCGCATAATATCATACTCTGCATGACATGGCATAATCATTACATTCAACCCCTGACACCTATCGTATAAATTGGTATGGGACTTTTTATACGATAGGCCCTGCTAAACGACCCCTTGGTCTATAGGTTTGTATAGGCATTCCTATAAATCAATGGTTAATATTATAATACTTACTTGCCTCTACTTTTGCTCATTATTGTTTTTCCTATGCTTACCATGCTGCTTTTATCTCTTGTTTTACTTATATACATACACCTGTGTAGCGTAGATCTCACCTTGCCATCTGCTTTCATATTACCCCTTGTTTGTCCTCCGCTTCCTCCTCCCCATACGGTGCCTAGGAGCCTTGGGGGGGGGGGGGGGGGGAGGGGTGGGGAATTGGCTGAGTCTTTATGACTGACGGTCGGTGGACCTTATCATTTTAGGGGACCGCGGCGACGGGGCAGCACCAGAGGCCGGTGCAAATGGAGGCGGGGCAGTCTAGCTCAGGAGCTCAGATGACAGGATCCGTGAGTGTTTTATCTAGTTGTTTTGCTTCCGCGAGTGAACTATGTAGTGAGGCTTCTGATGTATCGGGCAGTAGCCCTCGTTATCTGGTTCCTTTTCTTTCAGTTGTATTTGTGGACATCTTTTATTCAGTTTAAATATATGTGATGTGGACTTGGTTGTTTATTCTGTTAAGCTTACTTTTCTTGTGATCGATTTGGCCGGCAGGATCGGCGTTTTGTAGTGGCGACCTTCCCGAGCGAAGGTGTCACCGCAAAACGGCGGTTCTGGGCCTAAGACCCGGTGGTTTTTGCAAAAAAAAAATGGGGTCTTACAACTTCAACTCTTTAAAAGCTTCCTCTAGAATGCAACTCTGTGTTAGGGTGCTTTTTGAAAATAAAAGAAATATGGTCTCATTTAGTAATGCGTTCGTCTATCCATATAATATGGTGTGGGTCCCCGGTCGGATCTTCTATTATATTACTTGTGACGGATGGGGTGTTACAATTTGGTATCAAATTCTGGTGTAGTTTCCTTCTTCGAGTTCGTGGTCGAATTATTTAAGGGGTGGTGAGCACACCTGTGTGTTGTCGTTATAACGTGCAAAGAACCCATGAATGTCCACTTAGGAATGACAAACACACATGAAACATGCTAAAAATAGTGGTTGCGGAACCTGAGCGTTCCTTTGTTTGTTGTTTGTTATGTTTATTAGTCACTAAATTGCGTGTTACGCAACCATATGTGACAAGGAGTGGTGCAGAGCAGTCTCAAGCACAATAATCTGCGGAGAGAAATGCTCCTGATAATGTGCCTACACCTCCTTCTTCTGCGGAAACTATTTGCTTGGTTGCGGAAGCTGTGTTCGCTATGATCAACGTGCAGCCACGAGGGCAAGTGCACCATATGGTGGTCCCCTTGCAGGTTAGCGTAGCGGAGCCGATGGCGATGAGGCAAGTTCCTAATGAGCCTTTGATGGAAAAGTGAGCAACAGAAAAGTAGATGAAGTTGTGATGAGCTTCAATCCTCCTACATTTTCGGGAGTGGAATCACCGACTCAGGTCGAAGACTGGCTCTCGCATATAAAGAGAACAATGACTGTGACAGAGACGGAAGAAGGACAAAAGGTGACCAGAACCACTTTCCTACTGGATGGAGAGGCAAGACTATGGTGGGATGAGGTGGAGTTGCACCAGCTTACTGGCAGGCAGCTATCTGACGTTTCAATATAAGAGTTCTCGAGATTATTTCTGGCCAGGTACCTCCCTTCCACATAGAGAATTGCATTGAAAAATCAATTTCAGCGCTTGACCCAAGGAGAAGGTTCCGTTGACGATTATTTGCATGAGTTCACAAGGTTGGGGCGGTACGCGAGCTTCACGTTTGTAGACGAGGAACGAAAAACCAACAAATTCTATGAAGGACCGCGTGATGACTTGAGGTTGCTTCTCTCAGGCTCGATGACGCAGGGCTTTCAGGTTTTGGTAAACACAGCCCGATCTTTGGACCAGGATATGAGGAGAGTGCAAAGTAAGAAGGACTTGGCAGTGAAGAAGCCAGAGTACAAGGTGCCTACCTCTTTGAAGTTAGAGCACCGAAATCAGTGGAAGAAGGCTAGGTCTTTTGGACCAGCTCCTAATGTTTCTGGAGCTACTACGGGTCGAGGTCTGCTTACGTGCTACACGTGTGGCAAGATGGGGCACTTCGCCCGAGAGTGCCGCAGTGGCCCACCGAGGACTGAGAAGAAGATAAGAGCGTCTTATGCTGAAAAGGGGAAAGCGGCGGAGTCAACGACTTCCCATTATACTCCTGCACAACCTCTAGTCAACAACCTTGGACAATAGGAGGCAATAAAACAAAAAGATGTGGTGACAGGTACGATAAAGTATACAACTTTTCTGTTTTATATACTTGCTACCTTATGCTTTTCTTAACTTGTTCGAATCAGGTTTTGTCCTAATTTTGGACCATCCGATAAGAGCTCTGTTCGATACAGGCGCTTCTCATTCCATTTTATCCAAGGACTTCATGTTGCGTATCAGAGTGCCTTCCATTTCATCAACTAATATATTGGATATTTTGCTGCCTAACGGGTGCTTGATGTGTGCGGATAGGACCTGCTGTGTTCGGGTGCAAATAAGGAATCATGATTTTAGGTTGGAAGCATCTGTACTGCCCATTCCGAGTTCGATGTGATCTTTGGCATGGACTGGCTATCGGAGCAGTGTGCTTGTATTGACTGCAACTCGAAGGAAATCACTCTACGATAGGGTACTGGATGCGAGACCAAATTAGCTGGTATGCGAGGATCGAGCAAGCTGCTGATGTCTGCTCTCCAAGCGGTCAAAGCAGTTCAGAAGGGTGCAGAGCTGTTCTTCACGCTATTGGAGGCTGTAGAGCCGAAGTCCCATTTGAGTGACATTCCTATCGTGTCAAAGTTCGCGGATGTGTTCCCTAAGGATCTCCCTGGGATTCCACCACAGCGAGAGATCGACTTCCCTATTGATCTGGTGCCAGGTGCGAAACCTGTTGCCCGTGCACCGTACAGAGTGGCGCCAAAGGAGATGGCAGAACTGAAGGTTCAGTTGCAGGAATTGCTAGAGCAGGGCCACTGTAAGAACTGAACTTGAGAATATGTATAAATGTTGTAATATATTTTATAAATGAAATGATTTTCCCCTATGATGAAAAAGTGATCAGATTCAGTGCCGATTCGACGTCGCACGTTGAATTTTTTTATTCGAGTTAAACCTAAGTTTTTGCGGTGATCATTTCGTATTTATGTTATATTTTGACATTTTGTTTTCGTTTTGGCTTTGCGGCGGACGTTTGAGTTGCTGATGGTCAATTTGAGCTTGGCTTGGTATATTCTGAGGGAAATTTAAGGGCTGGCTGATTTAGAGTATTATTGAAGTCCTTATAATTATTTGGGCCAGCTGAACTGGGTTGATTAATTCAGCTGCTTTCCTTTCCTTAATTAAAAAGGGTTGACCGGTGTTTAAATCCTTAAGCTAGATTGGATTGACTTAAGCCTTGATTATGGCTTATGAGAAGAGGTGGTGGACCCGTGACTTTTTCCCTTATACTTATCGTGACTCCTTGTCCCGACCCTTCAGTTTTTCCGTCTCCTGGAGCCTTGCCGAGCTGAGAACGCCTAGGGTTCGGCTGCACCTCTCCTTCACGCTCCTTTTAGCATCTGTTCTGGAGAAGCTCGACTCAGTTCCTGCTGCCCTCTTATGCTGCTGCCGTTCTCCTGCAGTTTTGGTGTTGTTGCTGTTGCCTTTTCTGCTTGGCGAGTCGCTTACAGCTTGTAGTCTCTGCTGTCGGCGCACGAACGCGCCCGCCAGAATGCCTCATTGGTTTGGGATGAAGCCAAACGATACATATGATAGACGGAGGAGAAGCAAGAACCATAATACAACAAGGTTCGCCTATTTAGATAACTCAAAGGAGAAGAAAGAAAAATAACACGAAAGTCGTAGCGTGTTAGCGCATCCATTTTCTTTCAGGGGAACGCAAGTGGATTGGAGAGGTGGAAGAAGGATGGATTGAGTAGTCTTTGTGCGAGCCGTATGTGGTGAGAGTCGCACATACGGTAATGAGGGGGGTTACATGTCGGTAGTTCTCTATGTGAGTTCACTTTTCTTTCTTTTTCTTGGTTACTTAATGGCATAGGCTTTCAAATATGGGGCTTAATTCCTTCTGGTTTTGGTTATTGAAGTTTATGCCTTGATTCTTGCATGAAATTTGAAGGGTTTCTTCTTGTCCCCTTTTGGACGGTAACTGTGTTTTGTGGGCTTACTATTTTATAGAGTTTTACCTTGTTTACCTTGGAATTGGAAGCCTTGGGCTGACTGTTTTAATTCCTATTAGATGGTTGCTGCTCCTGTTGGTTGTTGGTTGGTTGTTGCTATTGGTAGTTGGCTGTTTGACTATTGTTGGCCGGCTGTTTCACTGTTAGTTGACTGTTTCTGGGCCGCTGGTTATAATATGCCCCGCCCTTGCTGATTTAGTGACTATTTTTGGTTGGATTTGGACTGTAATGACAGCCCTTGGAGTTGCTGTTAGCTGCCCTTGGTGTTGTCATTTATCAGCCCAGTTGATTGCTTGTATTGGCTGAATTATAACTCCTTTTTAGGCTGCTATTTGGGATGTCCTCTTGAGTTAGTGTGGGATATTTCCGTGAGGTTAATTGGCCACTAACGTGGCTGAATTTTGAAAAGCGTAGTGACTAATTTTGGAGTTTTATAGCGCTTAAAATTTGATTTTTTTCGCGTTCCTTTTGAGTCACCAAGCTTATCCTTCTCTAGGCAACTCCTAGAGGTCGTAGTTGTGGCCGTCTTAGGGAGTCTACTCGTGGCTATTTAAAGATGCAACCCTAAAGTAAATGATTTACTTGATACTACAGAGGATGGTGTCCGACGATAGACGCGACAAGAATCCTTCAAAGGACAAGGGCAAAGGAAAAGCTACGGTGAGTCCTTACGGCTTTGATTTCGTATGCATTTGAATATTTTTTATAAAATATGAATTGCCTTGCCTTGATTTAAAGCAATTCGAAGATTTGAAATCACTGAAATTTATGAAATCGCTGAAAAGCTAAATATGGATTTGCAAACGATAGAATCTCTGAGGGAAATTATCAGACTTTTACACCCAGTTGGAGGGGTAGATCTCCTACGGAAATTTGATACTGAAATGTCCAATCTAGGAGGCATAGAAGCTTGTTGCGTTGTTGAGCGCCCTAGGACGGACAAGAATTGATGGACCCAGATATGATTTGAGAATGACCCTCAGTATTTCAAAATAACGGAAAGAAAGATAATTGAACAAGAAAATGAACTATAATGAGATATCAGAAACGAAATAGCAGAAATAGTTTATTTCTATATACAAGTTACTGTACCTGTCTACTTTCATGTTCATACAGTTTTATAGATATATATAACTGCTTGTTATAACTGACTCTTCGTGTTTGCCTGTATGGTGGTTGAAGAGGTAAGAAACTCACTTAGTTTCCTAAAACTAACTTATTGTTAAGTTTCTTTTTAGGATCAGACCGCCACCGTACTAGGCCCCGCTAGGAGGATACCTGCGGAGGCAGAAAGGAAACAAAGGGAAGATATGGCTCGACCTCGGGTTAGAGTGTATTTCAATTGTTGTAGATTTCAGTTTATTATGTACTTCAGTTATTATGGTATCTCATGTATCTCTGAACATGATGTACATTATTTAGAATGAACAAAAAATGCTTTTATGTCTTTAACTGGTACCACTCCGGTGATCTACTTAGCTGTATTATTTAATTGTCTAAAACCTGCTCAAAAGAAAAGAAAGATTTAAATTGTGCCAGACTTCGGGCCGTTACAATTAAGTGGTATCAGAGCCCGATTTTTCGCAATGCAAGTAATGCAGAGAGTCCAATTGAAGGACATAATTTTACTTTGATGTTCATATAATTAACTTGATCATGCCTTATTTTTCAGGAGCGCATTCAAGTGTACTCGAGCTGTAGATTCCGAGAGGCTCGATAGGAACCTGAGGTTGTCAGGGATGCTATGTCTGAAGAAAGTGATAATGGGCAGAAAGCCGCCACACTTCAAATAAAGATATAGATCAAGCCATTGCAGAGGTTATTAGATTGGTTGGGAAAATCCTCTTATAGCTGCACCGATTGTGCCAGCTATGCCTCCTCCAGCACTGGTTGTGCTAGTTGTGCCTCCTCCAACACTGGTTGATACGAATTTGAGGCCGTTTCTGGATTTGAAGCTGCCAACCTTTCGTGGTGGTCTTTCGTCGATAGAGACAGAGGACTGGATTTTGGGAATCGAAACTATATTTGAGATGATGCGGTGCCCAGCAGAGCGAAAAGTAGAGTTAGCTGCCTTTTTGCTAGAAGATGAGGCAAAGCGCTGGTGGATCAACATGATGAAAGGAAAATTTGCTGCTAAGGGCTTAGAGACTGTATCGTGGACCGAATTTACTTATGAGTTCACAAAGTGGTTCTTGCCAAGGACCGAAAAGAGACAGCTCTAGGAAAGATTCTTGCGTTTAGTGCAAGGAAATCACTCTGTTCCGCAGTACGAGGCGAAATTTGCTAGTTTGGCATATTATTCTGAGTCTGTCATGGCCACAAAAGAGGCAAGATGCCTGCACTTTTAGGAGGGCTTGTGAGATGATATCCGCTTAGCCGTTGTTCCATTTGATATTACAGATTATGCAGTTCTAGTGGAAAAAAGCCCGAATGGTTGAACTGGATGCCGAGAAGAGGCAGTGCAGATCTGAAATGTTTAAGAAAAGATTCAAAGAAGGGTTCTGTTAGGAATCCTCGAGCAAAGCGGGTATACCCCCGTGGAAGAAGAAGCAACAACAATCTTCATCGACCGTTAGCACACAGATCTCCCAATCGACAGTGACGAAGTGTGCCAAGTGTGGTAAGATGCATAGAGGGGAATGTCTGATGGGTGTCTGCTTTTACTGTCGCCAACCGGGACATCAGCGGAAGAATTGTCCAAAGTTGCAGCGGGATGAAAGTCAGAAAGGAGCTCCAACCTTGCCTGTTCAGAAGATGTTTCATATAGGGACTTCCAAGGAAGGGGAGTCTATTGCTTCTGCATCTGTTCCTGCTGAAGTAGACAGAGATGAAAGACTGGTCCAATCCCGAGCTTTTAATCTTGGGCAGCAAGAAGCGAAAGTTGATGATACGGTGGTTACAGGTATGTTAAATGCGCACAATCAGTTATTAAAAGTTTTATTTGATACTGGTGCTAGTAATTCCTTTATTTCATCATATATACTTGATTCTGTTCCTGCACACCAATATCAAGTTGCAAAACCTTTGAATGTTCTTATGCCAAATAATACGGCGCTGACTACTCAAATGCGAGCTGTGGTATCATTATCTTTTAACAAGAAAAGAATTGAAGCCGATGTTGTAGTATTACCATTACTTGAATATGATGTTATCCTCGGTATGGATTCGCTGTCGAATCACGAAGCAATAATCAACTACAAATCCAAAGAAGTAGTTTTCAAATTCCAGACGGGTATATGTACTTGATTGTGTTCCTGCAAACCAATATCAAGTTGCAAAACCTTTGAATGTTCTTATGCCAAATAATACGGTGCTGACTACTCAAATGCGAGTTGTGGTATTATTATCTTTTAACAAGAAAAGAATTGAAGTCGATGTTGTAGTATTACCATTGCTTGAATATGATGTTATCCTCGGTATGGATTGGCTGTCGAATCACGAAGCAGTAGCAAATCCAAAGAAGTAGTTTTCAAATGCCCAGATGGGAGTCTATTTGTATTTAGGGGACTGGGAGAAGTCTCCAAGATTATGATTTCTGCCATGAAGGCATGGAAGAAAGTAAGAAAAAGCTGCGACGCCATTTTAGTGATGATTAAGGAATCAAAAGAAGAAAAGAAGGCAATTACAGCTGTGCCTGTAGTGCGGGAATACTTAGATGTGTTTCCCGAAGATTTACCTGGTGTGCCTCCAACTCAAGAGGTTGAGTTTGAAATTAAATTGATTGAAGGAACTGCTCCAGTAGCCAAGACACCTTATCGGATGACGCCTAAAGAATTGGCAGAATTAAAGGTGCAGTTGCAAGAACTTATAGATAAAAATTTTATCCGGCCGAGCACTTCACCTTGGGGAGCTCCAGTGTTATTCATTAAGAAGAAAGGCAGATCTCTCCGTTTGTGCTTTGATTATTGCGAATTGAATAAGCTGACAATTAAGAATAAATACCATTTTCCTCGGATTTATGACTTATTTGATCAGCTTGTGGGTGCGCGAGTGTTCTCTAAATTGATCTTTGCTCAGGATATCATCAGCTACGAATTAAAGAAGAAGATATTTTAAAGGCTGCATTTTGTACAAGATATGTGCATTTTGAATTTGTTGTAATGCCTTTTGGTCTAACCAATGCTCCTGGAACTTTTATGGACTTAATGAATCGAGTCTTTAAAGCTTTCCTTGATTAGTTCGTGATTGTTTTTATCGATGATATTCTGATTTATTCAAAGTCAGAAGAAGAACATTCTCGGCACTTGCGTCTAGCCTTGCAGACGTTAAGAGATCAGCGTCAATTTGCTAAATTTTTGAAGTGCGATTTCTGGTTAAAAGAAGTGGCTTTTCTGGGCCACGTGATTAATCAATAAGGTCTATCGGTTGATCCAGCAAAAATTGAAGCAATTGTGAAGTGGACTCAACCAAAGCCGGTAACCGAAGTACGCAGTTTCTTGGGTTTAGCAGGGTATTATAGAAAATTTGTGAAGGATTTTTCCAAATTAGCACTACCCTTGACGCATTTAACTCAAAAAATGTGTCTTTCAAGTAGGAAGGCGTGTGCCAGCAAGCATTTGAGGCACTGAAAGAACGATTAACGACTGACCCAGTTTTGGTAATGCCTGATGGATCAGATGTGTTTCAAATCTATAATGATGCGTCCTATAAGGGATTAGGTTGCGTGTTAATGCAACGTGGAAAGGTAATTGCCTTTGTTTCTAGGCAATTAAAGGATGCTGAAAAGAATTATCCAACGCATGATCTGGAACTAGCGACAGTAGTGTTTGTGCTAAAAATTTGGCATCTCTATTTATATGGTGTGCATTGTGAAATCTTTACTGATCATAAAAGTTTAAAGTATATTTTTGATCAGAAAGAGATTAATCTGCGACGGGGAAGGTGGCTAGAAATTATTAAAGATTATGATTTGGATATTCAGTACCACCCCGATAAAGCAAATGTTGTGGTAGATGCTTTAAGTCGAAAAAGTATGGCCGCGTTATCATTAATGCCGCAGTTTAATAAAAAGCTCTTACGTGAATTACAAGAAATGGAAATTTTCTTTATTTCGTTAAAAGAGGATAATAGAGCGCAGTTATTTCAGATGCAGATCCAGTATTCGCTTAAAGATCGAATCCAAAAGGCAATGCCCCAAGATTCATTTTTGATGGGTGTGTAAGAGAAAGTGAAAAAGGGAGAAACAACTACTTTTACCCAGAAAAATGAAATGTTGTTTTTTAATGATAGAATTTGCGTGCCTGACGCAGATAATTTAAGAAAAGATATTTTATATGAAGCTCATAACACACCATATTCGATCCATCATGGCTGAACAAAGATGTATCAAAATCTGAAACAAGAATTTTGGTGGCCTAAAATGAAGCATGATGTAATCAACTATATTGCTCGATGCATACCTATCAAGTAGTGAACACTGAGCATATGAAGCCTGCTGGTTATCTTCAGTCACTTCCTATTGCTGAATGAAAATGGGATGATGTAGTGATGAATTTTGTATTTAGCTTGCCTCGAAGTAAACCAGGCAACGATGGCATCTGGGTAATTATTGACCGTTTGACCAAGAGCGCTCATTTTATAGCGATTAAGCAAGGAGGACCTACTGAAAAGTTAGTGGAATTGTATATAAATGTAATCGTTAAATTACATGGAATTCTGCGAACTATATTATCTGAACGAGATGGAAGATTTACATCTGATAAATGGAGACGAGTGCATAAAAGGCTGGGAATAAGATTATTGTATAGTACAACTTTTCATCCTTAGACTGATGGTCAATCAGAACGCACTATTCAGATGCTCGAAGATTTATTGAGAATGATGGTTCTGGATTTAAAAGGTTCGTGGGAAAAATATTTAGCATTGGTAGAATTTGCGTATAATAATAGCTACCAAGCGGCGATCCAGATGGCTCCATTTGAAGCCCTATATAGAAGGAGGTGCAGAACTCTCCTGAGTTGGGCAGAAGATGGAGAAAAGGAATTATTTTCGAAAAAGGAAATAGGTAAAATCGAAGAAAAGGTTCGAATAATTCAGTAAAGAATGAAGATTGCGCAAGACCGTCAACAGAAATGTTATAACATCCGACATCGTCGAGTCGAATTTAATGTTGGCAATCAAGTGTGCTTAAAAATTAAGCCCTTTAAAGAAGTTTCTAGATTTCAACGTATCAGAAAGCTCAGTCCGAGATTTGTTGGCCTTTTTCCAATCCTTGAGCGTCATGGCAATGTGGCCTATCGTTTGGCTCTACCGGATGAATTGCAGAAATTACATGATGTCTTCCATGTTTCTGCTCTTCGGTGATATATTCCTGATCCAGATTTGATGATCTCTGCCAGTGATGTGCAGATAGAAGCTGATTTGTCTAGCCCAACTGAACCTTATCAAATTATTGATCGTCAGAGCAAGAACCTTCAGAATCGCAATGTGAACTTTGTCAAAGTATGATGGAAAGGTCACCCTGCCAATGCTACTACTTGAGAGCGAGAAGATATAATGATGAACTTGTTTCCTGTGTTCTTTCTGAATCAAGAAGATTGAATTTTCGAGGATGAAAATTTTGTTAAGAAGGGGAGAATTGTAAGAACTGAACTTGAGAATATGTATAAATGTTGTAATATATTTTATAAATGAAATAATTTCCCCTATGATGAAAAAGAGATCAGATTTAGTGTCAATTCGACGTCGCATGTTGAATTTTTTATTCGAGTTATCCTAAGTTTTTGCGGCGATCATTTCGTATTTATGTTATATTTTGACGTTTTGTTTTCGTTATGTCTTTGCGGCGGATGTTTGAGTTGCTGATGGTCAATTTGAGCTTGGCTTGGTATATTCTTGGGGAAATTTGAGGGTTAGCTGGTTTAGAGTATTATTGAAGTCCTTATAATTATTTGGGCCAGCTAAACTGGGTTGATTATTTCAACAACTTTCCTTTCCTTAATTAAAAAGGGTTGGCTGGTGTTTAAATCCTTAAGCTAGATTGGATTGACTTAAGCCTTGATTATGGCTTATAAGAAGAGGCGGTGGACCCTTGGCTTTTTCCCTTATACTTATCGTGACTCCTTGTACCGATCCTTCAGTTTTTCCGTCTCCTGGAGCCTTGCCGAGCTGAGAATGCCTAGGGTTTGGCTGCACCTCTCCTTCACGCTCCTTCTAGCGTCTGTTGTGGGGAAGCTCGACTCAGTTCCTGCTGCCCTCTTGTGCTGCTGCCGTTCTCCTGCAGTTTTGGTGGTGTTGCTGTTGCCTTTTCTGCTTGGGCCGACAGTTCTCTATGTGAGTTCACTTTTCTTTCTTTTTCTTGGTTACTTAATGGCATAGGCTTTCAAATATGGGGCTTAATTCCCTCTGGTTTTGGTTATTGAAGTTTATGCCTTGATTCCTGCATGAAATTTGAAGGGTTTCTTCTTGTCCCCTTTTGGCCGGCAGCTGTGTTTTGTGGGCTTGCTGTTTTATAGAGTTTTACCTTGTTTACCTTGGAATTGGAAGCCTTAGGCTGGCTGTTTTAATTCCTATTAGCTGGATGCTACTACTGTTGGTTGTTGGTTGGTTGTTGTTATTGGTAGTTGGCTGTTTGACTATTGTTGGCCGGCTATTTGGCTGTTAGTTGACTGTTTTTGGGCTGTTGGTTATAATATGCCCTGCCCTTGCTGATTTAGTTACTATTTTTGGTTTGATTTGGACTGTAATGACTGCCCTTGGAGTTGCTCTTAGCAGCCCTTGGTGTTGTCATTTATCAGCCTTTTTGATGGCTTGTATTGGCTGAATTATAACTCCTTTTTAGATTGCTATTTGGGTTGTCCTTTTGAGTTAGTGTGTGTTGTTTTCATGAGTTTAATTGGCCACTAACGTCAAAATGAAGTCATTATGAAATGTGGAGAATACAAAGAGACCCTGTAAGGTGACCTGTCTGAAAAGATTGATTATAGCAATGAAGATATCATGAAAACCATTCAGCACTTAGTTAATCAAATGTATACCAACAAAAGTGATGTAATAGATGGGATAATCAAAGAACATGAGCTTCTAAGTCAGAAACTGAGAGACTCCCATTCCGACATCCTAAAGCATATATCTAAAGAAGCTAGAAAGGGAGAGAATATGGGGGGGGGGGGGCAGCAAGTAGGCTGGCTACTAAATGAGGTTCACATAGCTCTATGTCATCCTCTCTATATGCCACCTGAAGGGAAATCATCTGAGCAGGATTATTCACACCCTTTATCTCCAGTACAATACTATCACCTCAACCTAGGTCAACAAGAACCTGAAGGTCTTTATGTGCCTCATGACAGTTATGACACTGACTATGTTGCTATCACCTACTCTGACAAGGGAAAGGGACAAGCTACTCAAGATAGTGGTACAGACCATGAAGAGGATTCACAGAGAATAAATGGAGAAAGATCCAAATTTTGAGAGATGGAGCCCTCAATCAAGGAACATCATTCTGTCTACATGGGATACTTACAATAAAGGGGTTCTGAACATGGGTAGATGTTACAATGCAGTAGAATGGAAGAAATATAAAGACTCTGAGACAAAAAGAAGACTCCATTTCAAAAACAACAAGCCTTCTCCAGCTCCTCACAGATATATTCCCAAACCCCACAGCTACTTTGAGAGGCAAAAATAGAAAAAGGAAGAAGCTGAAGCCACTGCGACAAAGAGAGCAAAAGGGGCAGGGGTGTGGTTATTAGAGAGACTGAATAATGTAGCAAAACCTGATGAAGACATTTTACTCTATTCATATATATAAAGTTTTGGAATGCTTTAAAAATTATGTCCATTTCATTTATATTGTTTATATGAATTCATCTATATTTGAGGTTCTGACTTCTTCAAATATGGGGAGATTATTTGGAATAGTGCCCACAATGTTCCTGATTTGAAGAAGCCCTCACAATATAGATGAACACATATGTATTTAATGCATGTTCTTTCTTGAATAGTAAATTTTAGGTATATGGAAGTGCAGGCTCAAAATAAGGATGGACTTAGTGTCACTAGACATAGTCTTGCCAATGTAATTCCACATTGTGCAAAACACCATGTCGACTTAAGATCTAGATAATTTTGGACTTGTACTTACTCTCTAAGAAACAAGCAAATAAAGTCTGGAACACAAGCAAAAGAAAAGAAGCCTAGTTCACATCTACAGATATATGTTGGAACACGGTTTTCCGCATCCCTTTGATTTGAGAATAACAAATCCTACTGGTATTTGATCTTGTTGTCATTGTGTTTTTAGCATGCAGGTTTGAACTATATTGACACTAGGATACTGCATTATTGGTCTGGACTTGCCCACAAACTGAAATGATGAAAGTGATCTAACGCCAAGCGTTAGAACTTAATGTCGCCGTTAACACTCGACGAATATGGCATGGAGGGAAGCTTACGAGATTGCAGGAGCATTTTGGAATGATTTGGCTAAACGCCAGGCATTAACATCAACGCCAGCGTTAAGGTTGCCCAAAATGAATGTTTCTAAAGATACAATATCTCCTTCCTATTTTGAAGATCCAAGCCATCATATTATTACTATACTGGGTCAACGCCTGGCGTTAGCCTTAATGTCGGCTAGCTTCATATCTTATAAATAGGTGGCATTCATTCTCTTCAACTATTGATTCCAAAGAGCCCTGTTCCAGCACTTTAGAAACTCTACAAGGGCCGTATTTCAGACCACCATCACCCATACAAATTCAAGAGAAGAATTCGAAGGAGGATCGAATCAACGCTCACCTAACGCGAAGAACGCACGCTTCGACTTTGACAATATTCAGCGAGTCTTCGCTATCTCCAGAATTCTTCATAGGGAGTTTTTACTTGTGTTTTACATTTTGATTGTAACTCCTTTATTATAATTGTTTGGTGATTTTTTCTCATGTTGGCGACTAGGTCTTGGTAGGACTTAGGGAGGAATTTGCCTCGTGTTGGCGACTAGGTCTAGGGATTAGATCTAGGGGTTGCTCGAGGCCTATCTGGGGATAGAAAGGCTAGAGCGACTTGAGGCTATATCTGGGAAAGATCAGCTAAAGCCAACTGGTTCTTAGTGAGAAGAGTCGGTATAGAAAACAAAAAGATTATTTCATATTCGCCTTTGATTTCTAGCGTCATAAGAAATCAAGTTTTGTAATCTTCTATTTCAAGTTAATAAAATCATGTCTCTCATTTATATTACTTGATTTCTCCTTTTGTTTGGTTTTTCACTAGTTTGATGTCTTAGTTTTTTAAGTCATACAAAATATATTAAAAGTTTTTAAAACCCTTATTCACCCCCCCCCCCCTCTAAGGGCGCCTACAGATCTAACAGTGGAATCAGAGCGAGGTTATTCCAAATCGGCTTAACAACCGAGAATAATGGCGTCTCATGATCTCTCTTCTACTAGTGGGGAAAACTTTTATGATGAAGAAAAATCTCTTGCACCACCATTATTTGAAGGGAGAAATTATAAAGGGTGGAAAATTTTAATGGGATAGGTTATTACAACTTGAGATATCGAAGCGTGGAATATAGCAATAGTAAGACCAGCGGATGAATCAAATAAAAAGGAACGTCAACAAAATGCAAAGGCTTTCAATAATATTTTTTGTGCTTTATCTCAAGATATTTTCAAATTGATATATTATTTTTCTAGTGCATACAAAGTATGGAAATTTCTTGAAGAAATGTATGGTCTTCCTCTCACAGGTATGGAACAAATGCAATAAGTGAAGAACATATAAGCTTGCACATACGATCAAGAAAGCTCCTCTCATAATGGATCAATGAAGTGCACCTTAAGCGGAAGAGAAGAAGAAATCTTATCTTTGGAAGAGGAGTGGCAAAAAGATGAAGATAACAAAGGAACTCTATGCTCAAATCTCACTGCATCCAAAAGCACTGTAAGGAAATCAAATTCCCTTATTGTTTACAATTCTATTTCTACCTTACAATTGCTACAAATTACAAAGTGCAAAATTAAGAAATTGAAAAATGCTAATTGCAAATTGCGCTTAGAAAATAAAGGTTTAAAAGCAAAAAATTAATGTAGAATCAAACTCTAATTTACCTAGTTTTACCCATGTCTCTTTAGTTGAAAATATTACACATTGTACAGAAGTTAATGAATTAAAATAAAAATACAAGGAGCTTGAAAAGGAACTTATTTTTGTAAAACAACACAATGAAAAATTGTCTTTAGAAAATTCATCTTTGAAAAGTGATTGTGATATGTGCCAAAGTTATAAAATTGAAATCAAGGAGATAGATGAAACATTTGAGGAATTAAGAAATGACTATCAAACTCACATTGACTCCATTGTCACCACTCTTAAAAATAATGCAATTGCGTATAATAAAGCAAGACATAATCTCAAAGTTAAGAATTATGAATTAGAAACTAAAATCAACTCGCTCAAGGAAATCATAAAGGAAAAGTCTCAAAACATACATTCACAATATCAAGCAAAATTCAAAAATAAGTTAAATACAAATTTCCAAAATTTATCTAAGCAAAACATAGGTAATAAAAACAACAAAAACTTGTAAAAGAATTTCCAAAACAACATCATTATCGACATAATGCTTTTCCCAACATAAATTAAGTGCAAATAAAGTTCATTTAAACAAACTCAAAAATCATTTTTATCCAAATATTCAAGTAAATAACAATGGAAATTTGAAAGATAAAATTAATGCTTTTCTAAGGTATAAATGGAGAGACCCATACGTAAGAATGACGCACTAATGTTAAATGGAAGGGTCCACTCATCCTAGTCTTCCCAAAAGCAAACTCGATGTATTTGAGTACTCAAAGGAACCATACCTCTTGGTCCTCTTTGGATACCTAAATCTCCTTGTCATTAGGTATCATATAATTACATGAAGAAGACCCAAATGAAAATGAACAACCAATAATCTTCTTCATGATATACTTAAAACTTCTTCTTCTATTTTATTGTCTTTACCCAAAATACTGTGGTTACGTTCATATATATCTTAAAATATGAATCTATCTCATAAACCCAATGATCAATTGATCAAAAAATAAAATAAAATAAAAATTCATATCAATACCTATCAATACCATTTTATCTTATCTTTACAATGTTATTCATTAAATAACTTAAATACTAAAATTATTAAGCTAATACATTTTCTTTAAATAAGCCATTTTGAAGTTTTCTTTTTGTAAGCTCATATCCTTATAAAAATAATTTAACATGATTAAATCCACCAAAGGTTGTGTGGAGACCTATTAAAGCAATAATACCATAACTATGAAAACTTGAACAAAACCAAAACACAACAAAGAAACAGTTCACAAAATAAATTAAACTCAGAAAAAGCTAAAAAATTTGATAACTGCTAATGCCTGGCGCAAGTGTTAACGCCAACGTTAGACTTAATTGTCCAAATTTAAAACTAGTATTATTACATAAAAGGAAACTTCCTAAGGCTCTCTACTCTCACTGATAAAATTTGTCCCCTCAGTACTGGAACTTCCTCGATCCCTTGACCTTGGAGTACGGCGAGTCGAGTGGCATGGCGGATACTCCACGGGAACGTCCCACTTCCCCTCTTCTGTCGGTGTTGTCTTCAACTTCAGGGCCTTGATCATATACCTCATCATCCTCTTCATCTGTGACATATGATGTGTCGCGTTCTCCCTGAAATCTTAAAATGACTCCTGATGCTCCCGACTTGTTTCACGGAGCGAGACTCCTTGTCGAAGGGGTGGTCGAGAAGATGATGGTACATCTTGCGGCCGAGGAACTCGAATGGTTGCAGTAGAATAAAGCTTCGGGACAAGATCGTTAATATAACTCTATTTGGTTATGTATTCATATTTCTCCATCACCACCCATCGTATGATTCCACCTAAGGGAAGAGTGTTAAGACGAGACCTTCTCGGATCCTTCAAATTCAATATATATCGAATCTGTGAAAGTACAAGATCTGCCGCGTCAAATCCCTCTTCTTGTATTAATATGATAAGTCATTATACTAAGCTGAGCAGTGATCTTCTTCGTATCTCCGGACTTCAACATTATGGTGTGACGCTAAATATCCTGAATTATGAATGTGTCTTCCCTAAGTGAAGAAACATCGGTAATCTGCTCTCTACTATCTTTCCCATGCAAAACCAAATTCATATGTGTCCAGTCTCGCTCGGCCCGATACTTTTCCACCACATCAAGACGATTCTCACTCTCCACTAACCCAAACTCATTCCTCAAATCTTCATGAGTGATCATGAAAACTTCATATTGCATCATCGACATCACTCCTCCGAAGAGTTTTGTCTCCGATGGATCAAACAGATTGTTATAGAACCCATGAACATAGTCTGTAGAAAAACACTCATCAGAAATCACCGATAATACCCCTGATGTAGCCAGGAGATTCTGTGTATGGGCATGTCGGGGGAGGTCTATCTGCAACACCATCCCTACACCAATTGATGCCTTCACTATCCCCATATAATATTGATAAGACTCTTGTGGTACACGGGAAGAAGAAGATTTTCTGGCACGAACCCCATGAGAACTGGAAGCAGCCATAACCTGCATATTTAGACACGACAAAAAATCAACACAAAAATTATTATATCAACTCCCAGCGTTAATGTTAACGCCAGGCGCATGCTGTCAAATTTCCTATCATCTCCATTATACATTGTTGATCTTCACTCACTCCTAGAACTCGAAAAATTTCATAAAAAGTGAAGAATAATGGAAAATCATCAATAAAACTCAAAACACCTAAAAATTCAAAGCAAAATATAATCTTTGTGAAAAATCTCAAAAATATAACTCTATAACTCAAAAACCAAAACCCTAGATCTCAAAATCCTAGATCCACCATCTACCATTATGAAACACTTCAATACTTCAAAGGATTACTAATTGTTGGATTTGTAGACGCCCTTAGGTGGGGTGAATAAGAGTTTTAAAAACTTATGTTATATTTTGAAATACTTGAAATAATAAGAGATCAAAATAGTGCAGAACTAAAAACAAATCAAGTGAAATAAAATAGAGGCAAGATTTTATTAATATGAAATATAGGATTACAAAACTTGATTTCTTATAACACTAGAAATCGGAGGTGAATGATAAAAAGTCTTTTTCATTTTCTATCCTGACTCGTATCCCCACAAACCGGTGGCTTTATCCTATCCATCCCCGGATACGGCCTCAAACCGCTCTAGCCAATCCTTCCCTGGATATGGCCTCGACCACCCCCTAGAACAAACCTAGATTTAGTCGCCAACACGAGGCGAATTCCTCCCTAAGTCTTACCCAGACCTAGTCGCCAACACGAGGTGAATTTACTACACAATTACAATAATAAAGAGATGAAAATAACAACAACAATATTAATACTCCCTCTTGAAGAACTTCTGAAGTTGGAGGCGAATGACCACTGTTGAATAAGCATGTTTGAAATGATTGTCGGTCGGATGCGGCGTGAAGAAATCCTCCTTCAGAAACTCACAGGACTTTTGGTGGGAGATCAAATCTTGGTATAATAGGGCTCTGGAATTTTGGCACTCAACCTCTCTCAAACTTGTCAACCAAAAATGAGAGAAGAGGGCTCCTTTTATAGGAGAGAGCACTAGCGCCTGCAATAACGCTACCACCGGCGTTATCCTGGATTAGGAATTATTCTGCGCGTGTGTATCTTTCATTCTACGACAACCCTACTGACATTCCTCATGTGCATCACGCTACCGCCCGTGCTAGTCGCTACCGCCTCGCGCTAGCACCTTCTAAAAATGCTCCTGAAATTGCTCTATTCAGAGCTAGCACCTGTGCTAGGTGCTACCACTGGCGCTAGTGGGCATGCTGGAGTTTTGTCTTCAAATATGCGGGCAACCTTCTTATGTTATCCTTGAGTCACATGACATTGTTTCCTGCACACTTAAACACATAAGATCAAATACACATAGGATTTGTTATTCTCAAACCTAGGAGATGCGGAAGTCCATGTTCCAACAAACTCCCCCTTTTGATAATAACAAATCCATTAATGATAAATCAGAGTATTAATACATAAATCATGATGAAACCTACTTGTGTGTGATGCGATGATTCGGCAAGTGCACCGGTCGCGCAAGTAATAAATTTTGGGAATAAATCCCCGAGTGTCGGTCTCTTGAGGAACACAGTAAGGTGGAGTTAGGTTTTGAGAAAGGACTTGAGATCGAAGTCCTTTAGGTCAAATGGATTGCGGGAGAGTTGGGTTGGCTTTTGGAAAATAAAAGAAAACACTACGACTACTCCTATGCAATGCCGCTATGCAATGCTTCGCTTGGCGGAATGGATACTAGGCAGGCCTTGAGCGCGCTGCGTCGCAAGGGCGGATGGACGAGTAGGCTAACGGAATCGAACAATGCAGGCCTTGAGCGCGCTGCTTCGTTAGGCGAATGGAATACGGGCCGCGATGCCACGCTTCGGTAAGCGGATGGGCGAGTGGGCTAGCGGAATGAGGGTCGCAAGCACCTCTTCGATAAGCACGCCACTAGCAATTGCTAGTGCGGCACCGGACACGGTGGTGGGATGGAAAATGGATGGTGGCGCTCCTCATACACACATAAACCACAAAAGTATTTCACACAAATGAAATATATAAATATAGTGATAAGTTTAAGTGCTCTTCATCAAAATACACAAGATCTAGCTATTACAACAATCAATAAAAGGAGAACAAGGCAAGAAATCGACCGAATCCGAAGGCTCGTTGAAGATTCACGGTTGGAATCGCCGGGTTGTCAATCCGCGTCCAAGCTCGGTCCACAACTACGTCCGGGGTAGAGAGAGCTGTCACGACTCTCCAATGGACCCGTCTTCTTCGTGTCACGATCCGGTGGAGGTTGCAAACTTCGTCTTGCTTGATGGCGATGGCGGCTAAATCACTCTTTGAAGCTCTTGGATGAAGGAGGAGGCCGAGAGGACACTCCGGCTCAAGATCGGCGTGAAGAACAAGCCCGGAGCACCTTTATATGGTGGGCGACGGTGGAGGGGCGAGACTGGGCGGAACGGAGCAGAAAACGGCGGAATACGGCGGGCTCCTCGACCTAAATCGCGAGCAGCGGATTTATAGGCGCTGGAATTAAACAGTGCGCACGGTCAGTGGCGCACGACCAGTGGTCGTGCGCACTAGAATCAGGTGATCGTGCGCTCTGCCTGGACGGAACCTGCAAAGACAGAAATTATAAAATAAAATGTTCGCACGACCAGTGGCGCACGACCGGTGGTCGTGCGCACTAGCGTCAGTGGTCGTGCGCAATAGATGAAACAGAACTCGGAAATTTAATGGTCAATGCGCACGAGCAGTGGCGCACGACCGGTGGTCGTGCGCACTGGCATTGGTGGTCGTGCGCACTGCACCAAACAGAACTCGTGAAAAAGGCGTTAAGTGCACACGATCAGTGGCGCACGACCAGTGGTCGTGCGCAATAGAACCAGTGATCGTGCGCAGTGTTCCTGTGCAGAATTGCACCGGAAACACCTGCACGACTCCTGTTCTAGCGTACAAACACAAATCCAGCCACTAAAAGTGGCACCTAACAGTGCATGAAAACTACTAATGAAAATAAACATGAAATCACACCAAAATGGGCCAAAAGGTGCACCTAGCATAGGGTATCAAATATGAACTAAAACAGGACTAAAGTGCAGTGAATCGACTAACTAAACGGCCCAGATGAGTCCATAAAAGTGTATATGATGAGGACTCATCACACCCCCAGACTTAACTGTTTGCGCGTCCCGAGCAAACAAATTCTAAGCGAACTAGGAAGGAACAATAGATGGCTTAAAACTACAATACAGAGTACCATGCAAAGTCGCATGCTCACGTGCATAAGAAAAATAGTAGAAAAGATTTCTGATTATAAAAACAGTTTATATATTTCTAAAAGAGTAAAAGCATATTACAACTACTCAAAATGGTGAACAACGGTGAATCATTCGGTCATGCATACGGAGAAAGTAAACTAAGCGCTGAGACGAGCATTGCTCAAGATCGGGATGCGGGAAAAACTCCACTGAAATCCATCAGTGTCGGTGACCATAAGCTTGCCCGGTCACATTCTCTCCACGGCACTGGTTTGACTCAAATGCGTGAATCAATAGGACTTTAGGTTTTAAATGGGGCTTGGGTTTAGGTGAGGATAAACAAAGATAAAAACGACGGCTCAAGCACTAAACCCAAATGAGCTAATGCAGGAAACTATCCTCATTCGCCACACAAACACGCGGGTACACAACACCCCCAGACTTGAACTTAACAACATGGGTGCGTGCACCGCCTACTCCCGAACATAAATCTATACATAAATTTTTCATTAAAGCTCATCTTTTTCTTTTCTTTTCACTTCTCTTCTTTTTCTCATTTTCTTTTCTTTTCTTTTCAAAACATTTTCAGCAAATTTATCAATGATGCACATCCACATTTTCACAACAGTACCACAACATCAACAACCCAACTCATGAAAATAATAAACAGCTAAAGCTCAGATTTGGGTGTGCGACTAGGATTGGCTTTTGGGCTTTGGTGAAATAAAAGTGGGGCTGAATCAAAGAACGGGTAGGCACAACTGGGCTAGCGAGGATATAGCGGTAGGGATAGGCACAAAGGCTCAACCGGGCCAAAATGATGGCCTATATCACATTCACACAATTGACTAACCGTATACCCATGCTTCAAGAATCGCTTGGGGCAAGTTCTAGCCACCGAGAAAGATTCTCCTTTCTCCCGACTCAAGCAATACGAATCTAGCGATCGTTTACACACATCCCTATGCTACCGTTTGATTCCACCGGATTCACCATTTGAGTAGAGTAAACAACATTTACACTAATAAGAAAGATATAAAACCATAATATAAAGAGAGGTCTAATCTACACAAATTTTTATGCAACCGAGCACTCGACTAGGAGCACTACTAGAGTCAACATTTTACTCTGCTACATAATCCTAAGCCATCACCTAGACTTTCCCAAATAAGCAAAAGAATTAAATTCACAACAGAGCAAGCAAACAGATGAGTATGCGCTCAAGTGGGTGATGTGGTGTGCAATGAAAATAAACAAAACATTTTAAATGGAATCTTCTAGCATGCAGTGCAATAGTGCGCGTGAGCGGGTAAACAAAACTACTCTCCCCCAGACTTAAACTAAGCAATCCACGGAATATATGACATGAAAATCAAAAAAAAGCTAGGGAAAGAGAGTACCCAGTGCTCAGAAATGAGCACACCAGAAGATTGGCGTGTAAGCTAAAATGAAACTGCAGCATCCGCCATCCAGAAAAGATACCTGCAAGGGTCAGCTCCGCAAAACAGAAGAAAAAGACAAACTGAAATAAAGTGCAATTAGCCAAATGAAATTAGAAAAGAAATGAAAATGCAGGAAAAATTAAGATAACTACTGGGGTTATTGTCATCCCAGCACGACTTATTCAGATTTTGTACAGTTCTAGCTTATAGGCCTATGAAAAGAAAAGTGCACAGGTAACTGTTCTAATATGCGCATCGGTAACGGGTACCGATACGGAGACAGAACAGTCACCCCTCTACCTAAATATAGATACCTGCTCCTCACAGGTAGAGGGTAGGGAATGTAAGAAAAGGAGGAGGCCTGGTCCTCACTCATCTCACAAAACACATCCTTGCCTAGCAAGGTATCGTCAACAGGGAGGCAGCAGGAGGAAAAGGCAATGAGTGGAGCTTCCTCTACGGAGGGGGGATCAACCTCCTCACATGAGAAGATGCTCACATCATTGACTTGAGCATCATGCTCCAAGTCCTCCTGATGTACCTGTGAAGACTCATCCTGCACAGGCTCAGATGAAGAAGGGGGGTCAGGAAATAAAAGAGAAGAATGACATAAATAATCCAAAATCGGGGGAGTGGTCCCGGTCTCACTCCCATTAGGTTGGGGAAGTAAAATAATGTTTGCATTGTCATCAATGCTACAAGATTCGGCGGGATCAACGGTGGCCAGGCTTAGGATTTGGACTTCCTCCACCGATGCTGAGGAAAATTCCTCTTCTCCTAGAAGGTTGTCCTCCTCCATAGGAATAGGCACAACACTCAGATCAACCGCCTCCTCCTGCGACACATCATCAACAATGTCGTCTGAGACGAGTGTAGTATGCACAACAGGGAGAGGAGTAGTGCTCGGATAAAAGTCGAGCACCGATTCCTCACAAAGAATCGAATCCACTAGAGGTGGTGGATGCACTGGGAGAATAGGCTCAGCAATGTCGGTGCCCAGATCAGCCACACATCCAGTGACCGTGTCCATGCCATACCCTTCAAGATGTGAAGGTGACAAAGACACATAACCGGATGTTGAAGGTGTGCCACCAGAGTTAGGATTTGGGATGATCCGGATATCCGGCTCGTCATCCTCATCCAATTGGCGATGAAAAGCAGCACAATCCTTCAGGGCGTGATCAGTGCTCCGACAAAACTGGCACTGCCTTGCGGGCTTCTTTAGCACAGCGGGGGCTGGAGCCGAAAAGAAGTAAGACGGTAAAGGCTCAGCAGAGTAGCCATAAGACTTACGCGCACCATATGGAGTACCAGACGAAGTCGGTGCTCCATATGCTGGGCTATAAGAATTATGCCTACTATTCTCCGTAGGGCATTCATCACTAGAGTGGGAGGTAGCTCCACACCAACGGCAACGGAAATTGAGATGTGCCCACATAGTGCGAAGATAAAACGATTCAAAATAAAAATGCTATTGTGCAAATACTAAACCAAATAGAAATTACTAAAGCAACCTGATATAAAACAAGAAGAAGGAATAAAGAGAACAGAAATAAAATAAAAGATGCAATTTACAAATGGAAGGGCTTCTCTCTCAGACTCTCCCTCTCCAGAAAACTCACACGTCTGTGTTCCCCGGCAACGGCGCCAAAAACTTGATGCGATGATTCGGCAAGTGCACCGGTCGCGCAAGTAATAAATTTTGGGAATAAATCCCCGAGTGTCGGTCTCTTGAGGAACACAGTAAGGTGGAGTTAGGTTTTGAGAAAGGACTTGAGATCGAAGTCCTTTAGGTCAAATGGATTGCGGGAGAGTTGGGTTGGCTTTTGGAAAATAAAAGAAAACACTACGACTACTCCTATGCAATGCCGCTATGCAATGCTTCGCTTGGCGGAATGGATACTAGGCAGGCCTTGAGCGCGCTGCGTCGCAAGGGCGGATGGACGAGTAGGCTAACGGAATCGAACAATGCAGGCCTTGAGCGCGCTGCTTCGTTAGGCGAATGGAATACGGGCCGCGATGCCACGCTTCGGTAAGCGGATGGGCGAGTGGGCTAGCGGAATGAGGGTCGCAAGCACCTCTTCGATAAGCACGCCACTAGCAATTGCTAGTGCGGCACCGGACACGGTGGTGGGATGGAAAATGGATGGTGGCGCTCCTCATACACACATAAACCACAAAAGTATTTCACACAAATGAAATATATAAATATAGTGATAAGTTTAAGTGCTCTTCATCAAAATACACAAGATCTAGCTATTACAACAATCAATAAAAGGAGAACAAGGCAAGAAATCGACCGAATCCGAAGGCTCGTTGAAGATTCACGGTTGGAATCGCCGGGTTGTCAATCCGCGTCCAAGCTCGGTCCACAACTACGTCCGGGGTAGAGAGAGCTGTCACGACTCTCCAATGGACCCGTCTTCTTCGTGTCACGATCCGGTGGAGGTTGCAAACTTCGTCTTGCTTGATGGCGATGGCGGCTAAATCACTCTTTGAAGCTCTTGGATGAAGGAGGAGGCCGAGAGGACACTCCGGCTCAAGATCGGCGTGAAGAACAAGCCCGGAGCACCTTTATATGGTGGGCGACGGTGGAGGGGCGAGACTGGGCGGAACGGAGCAGAAAACGGCGGAATACGGCGGGCTCCTCGACCTAAATCGCGAGCAGCGGATTTATAGGCGCTGGAATTAAACAGTGCGCACGGTCAGTGGCGCACGACCAGTGGTCGTGCGCACTAGAATCAGGTGATCGTGCGCTCTGCCTGGACGGAACCTGCAAAGACAGAAATTATAAAATAAAATGTTCGCACGACCAGTGGCGCACGACCGGTGGTCGTGCGCACTAGCGTCAGTGGTCGTGCGCAATAGATGAAACAGAACTCGGAAATTTAATGGTCAATGCGCACGAGCAGTGGCGCACGACCGGTGGTCGTGCGCACTGGCATTGGTGGTCGTGCGCACTGCACCAAACAGAACTCGTGAAAAAGGCGTTAAGTGCACACGATCAGTGGCGCACGACCAGTGGTCGTGCGCAATAGAACCAGTGATCGTGCGCAGTGTTCCTGTGCAGAATTGCACCGGAAACACCTGCACGACTCCTGTTCTAGCGTACAAACACAAATCCAGCCACTAAAAGTGGCACCTAACAGTGCATGAAAACTACTAATGAAAATAAACATGAAATCACACCAAAATGGGCCAAAAGGTGCACCTAGCATAGGGTATCAAATATGAACTAAAACAGGACTAAAGTGCAGTGAATCGACTAACTAAACGGCCCAGATGAGTCCATAAAAGTGTATATGATGAGGACTCATCAGTGTGTGTGTGTGTGTGTGATGACTTAGGATAATTGTCAATTTTGGTATTTAGAATCCCCCCTAAATGCATGCTCCCCATATGTGAATGCTACCCTTATATGTAGGCTATCTTCTTAATTATGAACCATGTTAGTTTTCTTATTTGATAGCATTTATATTTATCATATTAGTTCTCCCCTTTTTGTTATTAGCAAAAGTGGGCTAAGGAAGCAATAAACATAAAGAGGATTTTTGAATAAAAGATAAGGCATGATAGAGCTTTTAGAGGAAGTGAAATGATAAGGAGTTTTTAGCATAGAAATTTTCATAGACATAAATCAGAGTTTTTAGCATAAAGATAATAAGCTAGTTAGAACAACTAATATAAATTCTACCAAGCAAGTCTACCACTTGTTGTAAAAGGAATTTTGAGATTTAAGGCTTTGATATAAGCATGAAAGCGCAAGGTAAGAAATTATATGGTAATGTTGTGGAAGACTTATAGAAATACAAGAAACATCTTTTTGTAATCATGATGATTCATAAAAAGAAATGAGTTGAATTCCAAAAAGGAGAAAATATTTTTGCAAACCATTTTTCGTTTAGAATCTTTAAGGTTTACAATAAAGTAACCAAGTATGAAAGAAATATATCAAAAAGAGAGTAGTACAATGTTATTGTAATTCATAAATTCAAGACATTCCAAACATTGTAGAGAGCTTGCTAGGTTATCTAGTGCATTTATATATAAAGAGTAGTATAGAGTTAGCATTAGGATCCAATACTCACGAGAAGAAGTGTTATGAAAAATAATGATGTGCACATAAGTGTATTTTGAAGAGAGTAAACAAATAATTTAATCAAAAATATAAGACATATGTAGAGTAAAGTGCACAATAAAACACAAATAATTTTACTTCCACACACTTCAATGCACACAAAAAATGTACAACAACTAAGGTGCTTTGCACACACAATACTCATTAAAACTTATCAGGTGCAAAGTAGTGCTTGGGCGATCACACCTTTATTTTTCAATATTGATTTTTGTGATCCGGTGTACTTAAGAATAAGTGGTTTTAAAAAAAAATGAATGTTTGCACAAGACACTTTACTATTCTTTCCAAGGTGCTCAACCTCACAACGCTTATTAAGACTTATCAGGAGGTTCAAGTAGTGCTTGGTGGAGTTATCTTTGTCAATCTATTTCATGAATTTTGTTTTGTACAAAGATCTCCGAATACACTTGTTTTGCAAACCAATTTAATTTTGAAAGCACAACCACTTTTCTTAATTTTTAAGAGTGCAAATAAAAGTGGTGTAGGTAAGATACTTTTGCAATTTTAATTCATTGTACTATTACAATACATACGCAAGCATTCTTAGATTAAAAGCACATGTAGACTTTGCCAAAAATAAGTGAGTGAATAACTATCATTATCAATCATAAAACATTTACTCATACTTAGAGGCATGCTAAGCTTAGTTCTACACAACTTTTAGAATACAATTGATGCGCATGTGATTAGATATATCAAAGCATGATAAAAACAATGTTCAAAGTAGTTTGAAAAGATGAATTGCAATATTGTAGAAGGTCTAAATGATAGATTAAACCATGCTTGATATTGACAATAAAGTCCATACCGTTTTTTTGATAGTTTGAAAAATAATTTTGATTTAAGATTTGAACTCTTATAATTGATCTTTGACTTCCCGAGGTCTACCCTGTGAGAGGTTTGCACGGTACTAAGATATGTGATGGGGTGACATCCCAAATCTCTCTTTTGCAAGATATATGTAAATAGAAAAGTTAAGTTCAAAAAATAATTTTTGATAATTTTTATGTTTTATATTTTTGTATTTGATTTTTGCATATAGTAATAGAAATCAGACAAATAAACAAAGAAAATAAGTGAATAAAAATATTTTTTATAATTTAGCTTTTGTAATTTAGTTATTTTAATTTTTCAAAAATCAATTATAGGCAGAAATATAAAAATAAGTAGTACATATAAGATAACATATTTGTAGTGATTTTTTGAAATTTTTAAAATATAGAAAATTAGAGAGGTGGACTAGCATCGGCGCTAGCGCTAGTGCGACAAACAGTACACTAAATTTCAGGATTATGAAAAATCTAATTTTTGATATTGAATAAGTGTCCAAAGATTAGTTTCATGCAGAAATTTCAGAAGGTTTGGAGATATTTAGATAGGTAAAAATGCATAAAATGATTGCGTTTATGAATGTGACTTAATCCGGGAGATCTAGGACACCTAATTCATGTTTTAGCAATAGAAATCTTGCATCAGGAAGAGGTTTATTGAATATATCAGCAAGGTGAGAGTCTGTACCAATGAAACTTACTTTTACATGCTCTTTCTTAATATGATCCCTAATGAAGTGATGACAAACATCTTTGTGTTTGGATCTAGAGTGGTGTACAGGATTATTTGTAAGATTTATGGCACTTTTGTTGTCACATTTGAGATCAATATTTTTGAGATGAACACCAAAATCCTCTTGAGTTTGGCTCATCCATAAATCTTGTGCACCACAACTCCCAAGAGCGATGTATTCGGCCTCCGTGGTGGAGAGTGCAACCAAAGATTATTTCCTACTAGACCATGCTACTAATGAGGGTCCTAAAAAGTGATAAGTACCGCTAGTGCTTTTTCGATCTAGTGAATATCTGGCATAATCCGAATCAGAATAACCATGCAATGTAAATGAATCATTGTGTGGGTACCATAATCCTAATCTAGATGACTCTAATAGATTTCTAAAAATACATTTTACAGCTTTTAAATGAGATTCTCTAGGATTGGCTCAAAAGCGAGCACATAAACATACGACAAATATTATATCAAGTCTAGATGCACTTAAGTAAAGAAGAGATCCAATCATACTTCTATATAAAGTTTGATCGATAGAAATTCCAGATTCATCTTTTCCTAGTTTTAATGAAGCACTCATAGGTATAGAAGTTTGTTTAGGATTTTCAAACCCAAATTGTTTAAGCATATCATGAACATATTTTGTTTGACAAATAAAAATACCATCATTTTGTTGTGAGATTTGAAAACCAAGAAAATAAGAGAGTTCTCCTACAAGGCTCATTTCAAATTTATTTTTTATTACCAAGACTACTTCATTACACACCTCTTCATTAGTGGCACCAAAAATTATATCATCAACATTATTTGTAAAATAATTAAATCATTATTATTATGCTTAATGAAGAGTGTGTTGTCAGCACTTCCCATGACATAACCGTGCTTTAATAAAAATGATGTAAGTCTTTCATACCATGCACGGGGCGCTTGTTTCAAACCATAAAGCGCTTTTTCTAATTTATAAACATGATTTGGAAAATTTTCATTTATAAAACCGGGAGTTGTTCTACATAAACTTCTTCTTTTATAAACCCGTTTAGAAAAGCACTTTTAACATCCATTTGAAATAATTTTATTCGTTTAAAGCTCGCAAATGCTAAAAAAATTCGTATTGATTCTAAGCGAGCAATAGGTGCAAAAGTTTCTTGATCTACCCCCTCGATTTGAGAAAAGCCTTAAGCGACTAAGAGAGTTTTATTTCTTGTAATTCTAGATTCACCATCTAATTTGTTTTTAAAAAACCACTTTACTCCAACAACGGGATGATTAGATGGACGTTCTACTAGGTTCCAAACTTTATTTCTTTCAAATTGTTGTAACTCTTCACTCATAGTCAAAAACCAAAATTCATCATTTAAAGCGGTTGAAACGTTTTAGGTTCAATTTCGGAAACAAAGCAAATATTTGAAAACGTTTCATGAAGAGAAGATCGAGATCTTACCCCAATAGATGGTTCCCCAATGACTAGCTCTTTTGGATGATTCTTTGAGAAGTTTAAGATGCTTGGAGGCATATATTCATCTTTCTTGGCCTCCTCCTCCTCCTCTTTGGAAGGTTCCTCTTCGTTGTGCTCCAAAGGTGGCAAAGGTTCATCATTTGTACCTATAGGAAGTTTATCTACACAAGGAATAAATTCATCAAATTTTACATTAATACACTCTTCAACCTTACTCGTTCTTTTGATAAATATTCTATAAGCTTTACTGGTTGAAGAGTATCCAAGAAATATTCCTTCATCACATTTTTCATCAAACTTCCCTAAGACATATTTTGTATTGAGAATAAAACATTAACAACCAAATACTTTAAAATATGATACGTTAGGTTTCTTTTGATAATATAGTTTACACGGTGTGAGATTTAAAGATGGACGAAGCATGACTCTATTCATTACATAACATGATGTGCTTACGGCTTCGACCCAAAAATACTTAGGTAATTTATACTCAGATAGCATAGTACATGCTAGTTCTTGAATTGCCCTATTCTTTCCTTCTACAACACCGTTTTGTTGAGGTGTGCGAGGAGCAAAGAACTCGTGCTTAATACCTAACATTTTGCAAAAAAGATTTAAAAATTTTATTTTCAAATTCTCCTCCATGATCTGAGTGAATGCATTTTATTTTTAAATCTAGTTCATTTTGAATACGAGTACATAATTTTGAAAATTTGCAAAATGTATCAGATTTGGAAGAGAGAAATAAAGTCCAACAATATTTAGAGAAATCATCTATTAGAACAAATGTATATTTTCTACCACGTAGACTTGCGGTGCTAACGAGACCAAAGAGATCCATATGATTTAATTGCAAAGGTTTTGTAGTAGAAATTTCGTTTTTGCTTTTAAAAGAAGATTTTGTAAATTTTCCTTTTTGACATGGAGAACATAGTGAAGATAAATTTCCATTTAATCTAGACAATCCTTTAATCAATTTCTTTTTGGCTAGTTTTAAAATGAGCTTTGTACTAGCGTGGCCTAAACGTGTATGCCATAGTTCTAACTCATCATTTTTAGTTATAAAACATTTTATAGATGATTTGGAAAGATCATGAAAAGAAACTATATATACATTGTGAATTCTAGGTGCAGTTAGTAAACCATCTTTTGTGTTAGGATTAAATATTTTGCAAAGATTTGTGGATGACTCAAATAAAACATCTAATACTTTATCACACAATTGACTAATAGATATTAAGTTATGTTTTAAGCCTTTTACATAAAGAACATTGGAGATAGTAAAGGATTCGTTACCCACTGTACTGACTCCCATGATCCTTCCTTTACCGTTATCTCCAAAGGTTACGATCCCTCCCTTCTTCTTTTCTTGGCTAAGGAACTTTTCTTTATTGCCCGTCATGTGCTTGGAGCAGCCCGAGTCCAAGTACCATACATCCTTTGTATCCTTAGCCTTCTTACAAATCTAGAGAGGATATGAAAGTAAAGATCTGGATACCCAAGAGGTATCACCCATAAAATAAGTGGATGCCTTAGGTACCCAGATTTGCTTTAATGATCCCTTGTTTTATTTTCCTGCAAGAGCTAGACGTGTGTCCAAACCTATGACAGTTTGCACACGAAATAAAGGGGGTTAAAACCCTTTTCTGAGTTTCTACATTGCTCTTACTGGATGAGGTTTGATTTTTTGAAAAAATAGAAAAAAAATTTATATGAGGGGCTACCGCTGGCGTTAGTGGCTAGCGTCGGGCGGTAGCTGTCACTTTGATATCCGAGCTCAAATTTTCCAGAACCATAACATTGGTTCCCCAAAATCATGTTTAGGGATTTTTGACCAATTCCAAATTTTTTGATGGCCATGTTGAGGTCATGAGTTTGTTTTTTAAGAGATGAATTTTCTTTTACAAGCATCACACATTTATTTTCAAAACCTTTTTTGTTATTTTCAATTTGTAAGAGAGAGGTTTTTAGTTTTCTCTCTAAGTCCCCCTTTTCTCTAGTAAGAGTTTTGATTTGTGAGAGGGCCTTAGAAAGAGAAATTTCAAGATCTTTTGCCTTACATAAGGAGTGTTCACACTCTTGGCATGAAACCTTTCTCTTTTCAAAATAAATTAATTTTTTTGTAAGCTTATAATTTTCTTTAATGAGAGATTCAATTTCACGATTTAAAATAATATTATCTTCTATGCTTTTATCATAAGCTTTGCAAGTTTGAACAAATTCATCATAAGTTCTTCTAAGGTGGGAGGAGTTACCCCAGTGTCACTAAGAACACTGGTGTCATCATTGTTGCCTTTTGCCATGAAGCATATGTTTTCTTCCTCCTCGCTGCTTGACTCAGATCCGCTTGATTCTTCAGAGGAAGAATCATCCTATGTTGCGGCTTTCAACATCTTCTTTTTCTCCTTCCTTTTGTATCATTTTTCTTTTTGCTCCTTTAGATACTTCGAGCACTGGCTCCGAATGTGCCTGGTCTTTCTGCAGTGATACCACTCCGGTGGTGGTCTTTCTTCTTCGTTTTCACTTTCCTTTTCTTTCTTTGAAGAAGAGGAAGACCATTTTCGCCGATCATCCTTCTGGAAGTATTTCTGGAAGGTGTTCCTTCTTTCCGAATTTCTAATGAATTTTCTGAAGTTCTTGACCTGGAGACCTTCTTCATCATCATCTTCGTTGCTCTCCTTCTTTGATTTTAGTGCCAGCACCTTTTTCTTTGGCTCCTTGTTGTATTCATCATGTTGAATCTGGAGTTATACCTCATGGGTTTTGAGATTCCCAATGAGGTTCTCGATCTGGAGGGTTCTTAGGTTGTGTGACTCTGAGATGGTCGTCACCTTTAGATTGAACCTCGGAGGTAGAGAGCGAAGAATCTTTCTAACCAAGTCACCGTCGAAGAAGTTCTTTCCAAGAGCTTTTGAAGCATTGACGATCTTGGTGAAGCGTGTGTACATCGAGTTGATGTCTTCTTCAACATCCATCCTGAACTTTTCATATTCCTATTCCAGTTGGAATAGCTTTGCATCTTTTACCTACAATGTACCTTCATGAGTAACTTCCAATTGGTTCCAAATATCATAAGCAGTTATACATGCAGAAATTCTATTAAATTCAATTCTATTTAAAACACAATATAAAGCATTCATCGCCTTAGCATTATTTTTGCATTTGAGTTTATCGTTATCATCCATTTATCCTTAGGTTTTTCTACCGTAGCCTCTCCTAATACAATTGTAGGAGGAGAGTACCGAACTTCTACCATGTTCCATACTTCTATATCCATGGTCATAAGAAAGCACATCATCCTAGATTTCTAGTAGTTGAAATCTGACCCAGTAAAAAGAGGTGGTCTACTCACACCCTGACCCTCTGGAAAAGCGAGATCATAAGACGCCATTTATTCCTGGTTGTTACACCGTTTGGAATAAACCGATCTGATACCACTTGATGGATCGGTAGGCACCCTTAGAGGGGGTGGGGGGTAAGGGGGGGGGGGGGGGGGTGAATTAGGGTTTTAAAAACTTATGTTATATTTTGAAATACTTGAAATAATACGAGATCAAAATAGTGTAATACTAAAAACAAATCAAGTGAAATAAAATAGAGATATGATTTTATTAATATGAAATGTAGGATTACAAAACATGATTTCTTATAACGCTAGAAATCAGAGGCGAATGATAAAAAGTCTTTTTCGTTTTCTATCCTGACTCGTATCCCCCGAACCGGTGGCTTTAGCCTATCCTTCCCCGGATATGGCATCAAGCCGCTCTAGCCAAACCTTCCTCGGATATGGCCTCTAGCACCCCCTAGACCAAACCTAGATCTAGTCGCCAACACAAGGCGAATTCCTCCCTAAGTCCTATCCAGGCCTAGTCGCCAACACGAGGCGAATTTACTACACGATTACAATAATAAAGAGATGAAAATAACAATAATATTAAAACTCCCTCTTGAAGAACTTCTGAAGTTGGAGACAAATGACCGATGTAGAATAAGCGTGTTTGAAGCGATCGTTGGTCAAATGCGCCGTGAAGAAATCCTCCTTCAGAAACTCACAGAACTTTTGGTGGGAGATCAAAGATCGACAGAATAGGGCTCTGGAATTTTGGCACTCAACCTCTCTCAAACTTGTCAACCCAAAATGAGAGAAGAGGGCTCCTTTTATAGGATAGAGCGCTAGCACCTGCGCTAACGCTACCACCGGCGCTATCCTGGATTAGGAATTATTCTGCGTGTGCATATCTTTAATTCTACGGTAACCATGCTGACATTTCTCATGTGAGTCGCGCTACAGCCTCGGGCTAGCGCCTTCTAAAAGTGCTCCCGAAATTGCTCTAATCAGAGTTAGAGCCTGTGTTTGGTGCCACCGCCAGCGCAAGTGGGCATGCTGGATTTTTGACTTCAAACTTGGGGACAACCTTCTTATGTTATCATTGAGTCATATGACATTGTTTCCTGCACACATAAACACACAAGATCAAATACACATAGGATTTGTTATTCTTAAACCTAAGAGATGCGGAAGTCCATGTTCCAACACTAATTAGGGGAAGTGAAAAGATTTAACCAAAAATATAAGAAGAACAACAAAGAGTTTACCTAGATCTGAGAAGGGGCTGTCGGCGAAACTTGAAGAAAAATGGATTGAAATGAAGGAAATAAGGGAAGAACTCAGGATTTGGGATATTTATATAAAGTAGAGTCAACGCCAGCATTGAGTATAACGCCAGGCGTTATCTCCACTTTCCCTATTTTTGTATATTGATCTTGCCTATTCACTTGTATACCTCTTTATATATGTATGTCTACATATCATTCACACTTCTGTCATTGGAAAAATCAAATACCATAACAAAATAAAATACAATTTTAAAACTACCAAAACATGCTTAAATAACCAAAATCATCTCCAAACTCTCTGAAATTTCTACACTAAGAAGGTCTATATACATACTCTCTATTTCGAAGAATTTTTTTTCAAAAAACTTGAAAAACAGTGGTATGTTTGGGCGTTAAGAAGTTAACGCCATGCGTTGGCTCCTTTGGCCAAATTTTCATTCTATTTTTTTAAAATATTTCTGGTATTTTTTGTTTGCATTTTGCTCTTATTTGATCTTTTTTTTTATTCCAAAAATATATAAAAAAAAATCAAATAATCCAAAAATGTTGATTTTTTTTTTCATTTGTTTGTTTTCCATATTTACAAAAAATATGATTTGATTATAAAACCTTCACTTGGGGAAAACATCTTAATATTTTCATTTCAATGGTCAAAATTGATTAGGCATACTTTTAAAGATTTTTTTCAATGTCTAATTTTTATTTTAAGTTTCCTAAACATTATTTTATCTTGTCATGCCTTGACCTTAATCTTATTATGTGCAATGAACTAGTCTATAGAAAATTGTGTAAGTTTGCATAGTATGCCTCTAAGTATGAGTAATGATTTATGTTAAATAATGATTCATTCACTCACTATTTTGGTAATCTATATGTGCTCATAATCTTAGTTTTGCATGATTGTGTAGTGTAATAGTTTTAACATATTAAGTTGTATGTCTCAATTACATACACCTTCTTTCAAACAATAAATTTCTTGCACATATAGAAGTGTTAGTTCAATATTGCTAGTGTTTGCAAAAATAAGTGAATTTGAAGACCTTTGTCCCAAATTACAAATATGAAATAAAATGACAAAGATAACTCCACCAAGTACAACTCACCCTCTTGATAAGTCTTAATGAGCATTGTGAGGTTGAGCACCATGGAAAGAATTGTAAAGTGTCTTGTGTAAATATATTTTATTATCACTTCTATTTGTACACCGGATCACTAAAAATAAAAATTATAACAAAGCTTATGTGATCCCCCAAACAATACTTCGCTCCCTGATAAGTCTTAATGAGCATTGTGTGGGCAAAACACCTTGGTAGTTGTACTATTTTATTGTGCTTTGAAATTTATTCTAGAATTGATGTGTGAAAGTAATTCTAAGATTACAATGTTAATATTGTTTTTACTATTCCATTACATATGCATGTATTTTGATTATATCAATTGTATACTCTTATCAAAACACTATTTGCACACATCATTGTTTTTCATAAAGCTTCTACTCATGAGAATTGGATCCTAATGCATAATTATATATTTCTCTAAAAACTTAAGTAAAAGCACTAGATTGCAATGCATGATTTCTACAATGTTTTCTTTACTTGAAATACGAATTAGTTACATTGTAGCTCTTATCTCTTTGATTATGTTAAATCATGCTTGCCTATTAGTTATGGAAAATTTTCAATGTTCATGCTCAAATGTGAAGAGTCTAAACATAATGTTGGCAGTATCAAACCAAAACAAACATATTTCTTACAAATCTATCAATCTTAATACCATTGTTTTTTTGCTTTTCCGCATTATTAATTTGATCATGTGTAAGACCCCAAATGTCATGTGCACGCCAAAATACAAAAAATGAAAATAAGTTGAAGTCAGGGAGCTAACGCCAGGCGCTAGCGCTAGCGCCGACGGTAGTGTCTCTAAGTAGTACCGACTCAGGGCTAGCGACAGCGCTAGTAGCTAGCGCTGGCGGTAGCGGGAAAATAATAAATCCCCCAAAATCCGACTCTTCAGCTCATTTTCTCTAAGAGCTTTGGCTGTTCTGAGGGCAGAGGGCTGGGAGCTGGGAAGGAGACCCGTTGGAGTTGCGTTTTCATCGTGCCAGGAGGGAGATAGCATCCACGTGCTTGTGCCACCGCGGATTCCAGCCAATCACCTCTTATTCCTATGGCGCCAAAACGACCAGCGAGGGTAACGACTCTCTTTCCTAATCCTTGGACGTGCATGTCTTTTGATTTGCATGTATTTAGGAAGACTTCTACTAATTAGTGGATTGGATCTTCCGGTGGGATGAAGTTATTCCCCCACAAATTGCATATAGAGTCCGAAACGGTAGTACGAGCATAGGCATGCTGCGTGAAGCCCATCTGGAAAAGTCAAGCCGGATTGGTGATGTTTTATTGCGTGTAAAAGGGCCGGAGAAAAGTCCATGTACCTGCTGTGGTTCGGGTCTTGTGTACTGTGTTGTACAACAAAAGGGCCTGGAGGTGTTTCCCAGGCAGTACCCGAAGTTTCGTAGCAGAACTAGGTTCTGTTACTAGCGCCGGGCGCTAGCGATAGCGCCGGCGGTAGCTCCAGTTGAGCTACTAGTGTTGTTGTCTAGAGGTGTTTTCCCAGAGGTAGCAGGACTAGGTTCTGTTACCAGTGCCGGGCAGAATTAAGTTCTGTTGCTAGCGTCGGGCGCTAGCGTTAATGCCGGCGGTAGCGCCCAACACACAGATTGTGTGTTTCCGTGCTACCTAAAGTCCTGGGGACTGGATATGTAGCAGGAGAAGCTGTGGAATTTGCAAAGCCCAGCTTTAAGTGATGGGTATTAGGTGAAGCTTACCCGTATCGTGCATAGTTGAATCGCGGTATTTGAGCACGGGCCTAGCTGATCCGAACCCTCCCATAGTGGTGGTGAAGAGGTCGCCCCTCGGTGCACCAGGCTATGGAAGAGTGCCGTAACTTCGTGTGTACGGACTAGCTCAAATTGCTTGTCTAAGTTGAAATAAGACTTAGCGTGAGGGCGTAACTCAGGGAGTATGCCAAAGTGTGCCTTGAGAGCACGAAGCGGGTGGCTTTTGGTATGCCTCCGTTGGTGTTGTTTGCGGATATATATATATATATATATGCTGCTGACTCTTACTTGCAGGGAAGGAGCACCGCCGCCCAGAGTTTGGGGTGGGGTCGTTATAAATCTTGGTCAGCTAAAGCTGACCGGTTACTTTTTTTTTTCCACCGCTTGGTGGATTTGCTTATACAGGTCCCGACGAGACTAGTGGGAAATAGCGGGCTGAAGCCCCTACTGCTGTGCTGTGCTGGCCCTTGAAGGCCATAGATTTTGTTTAACTTTTGTTCATGTGTGGCCGGCCTGCGTGCCGATGTCTGGAATCCACCTTTATGATGTAATCAAACAATGTAAATAACTGTTTATGTATTTCATAGCTAGTAGAGATGTGGACATGTTGTACACTGGTTTTAAATGAAAATAATTATGCTTCTGTTATGCGACTCTGGTGCTGAGATAGTTATATCTTTAACTATTCAATGCTAATTTTAGTAACACGCTCTTCTGTTCATTTCATATGGCGTGGGGTCCCAGCCGGGCCTACTATTATATGCTATGTAACAGGGAGGGTGTTACAATTTGGTATCAGCTACGGGTCTCGTTCCCTTTCCGTCTGAATTCATGGTCGAATTCTTTTAAGGGGTGGTGAGCACGTGTGTGCGTCGCCTTTAACTCATAATACATAACCAGTTTTGTCCATTTTAGGAATGCATTACATATATATTGGGATGGAACTTCTGTGTCCCATTATTGCTTCATGCTATCTCTTAGTCGCTCATTATGTTTTGGGTACATATATAGGCGGCTGGGAGTGGAGCGGGTCCTTCTCGACCCCCTCGTTCGACTGCAAGTAGTGCACCAACTCCGGTGTCGACTCCTCCTTCAGTTGAAACTGTAAGGATGGTTGTTGAGGCAATATTTGCGATGTTCATGGAGCAACCAGGAGGGCATGTCCCTAGACAGCCTCCTATTCCTGGAGCGGCTCCAGTGCCGGCTCCAGCAGCCGAACCTGCGGTGGAAAGGCCGGTACCGTTGAGGGCACGAAGAGCTCGCATGTCCCTGGACAGCCTCCTATTCCTGGAGCGGCTCCACTGCCGGCTCCAGCAGCCGAACCTGCGGTGGAAAGGCCGGTACCATTGAGGGCACGAAGAGCTCCAGATCAACAGCTGCAATACTTTTTGAGTTTCCACCCTCCTACTTTCACGGGGGCAGGAACACCGACGCAAGCGGAGGATTGGTTGTCAAGGGTGCGCAAAACCTTGACGGCCACATATACAGGGGAAGATCAAAAAGTTACATTGGCAACCTTCCTACTAGATGGGGAGGCGCAACTGTGGTGGGATGAGATAGAGTTACATCAGCTAGCAGGGAGGCAGGTGACAGATATTTCCTTTGATGAGTTTTCCAGACTGTTCTTGGCGCGGTACCTTCCACCGGCCCAACAGATAGAGATGGAAAATCAGTTCAATCGTCTGACTCAGGGTGATAGTGCGATCGACGACTATCTGCATGAGTTTACACGGTTGGGACGCTATGCGGGCATGACATTTGCGGATGAAGCTCGTAAGACAAATCGGTTTTACAAAGGCTTGCGAGAAGAGTTGTGGTTCCTTCTGACGGGGCCAATGACGCAGGGATTTATGACCCTGGTCAACACAGCTCGTTCTTTAGAGAAAGACATGAAGCGGTCCCACAGTAGGAAGGAGCTAGCAGTAGTCAAGCCAGAGTTCAAAGAATCGAGCTCGGCAAAGTCGGGACGAGGCAAGTGGAAGAAAGGAGCGCGACCGTCTGGGTCAGCTCAATCTTCAGCATCGGGAGTGACTGGGCGAGGCCCACTCACCTGTTACAACTACGGCAGACCGGGGAACTTTGTTCGTGACTGTCGTAGTGGGAAGAAGCTAGTTGCGGCCAATGCAGCAGAGAAAGGGAAGGCGGCAGAGTCAACCGCATCTCACGCTGCTCCAGCCCAGCCTAGAATATACAACCTTGGCCAACAGGAGGCCATCAAACAGAACGATGTGGTGACAGGTATGCGATAGTATATAGCTTTTGTTGCTTTTTATACTTCATACCTTATGCATTGCTTGTTAACCATTGATGTCCTAGGCTTTGTCCTGATCTTTAATTATCCGGCGAGAGCACTATTTGATACGGGTGCTTCACATTCTTTTCTATCGGAGGCCTTCATACAGCAACTTGGAGTGCCTTCGTCGTTTAGACAGGAATGATTAGATGTGTTGCTACCCAATGGGTGTTCGATGCGTGCGGATCAAGGTTGTGTGGTAATGGTACGAATAGGGGGTCAAGACTTTGATTTGAACGCACTGATACTCCTGCTCACGAAGTTCGATGTGATCTTTAGTATGGACTGGCTGTCAGCGCAGCAGGCCTACATTGATTGCACTTCTAAGGAGGTCACACTGGGACGGAATACCGAACGTGCGACTACGTTTGCTAGTTTGCATGGGTCGAGCAAGAAACTGATGTCTGCTGTCCAAGTGGTCAAGGCAGTTCGGCAAGGCACAGAGTTATGTGTTGTGCTAGTGGGGGCTGCAAAGCCTCAACCCAGTTTGAGTGATGTTCCTGTGATTTCAGAGTATCCAGATGTGTTTCCGAAAGATCTTCCTGGGGCGCCACCTCAGCGAGAGATTGACTTCACTATAGAGCTGGTGTCAGGTGTGAAGCCTGTTTCACGCTCTCCGTACCGAATTGCGCCAAAAGAGATGGCGGAGTTGAAAGTTCAATTATAGGAGTTGCTGGAGCAGGGTTACATACGCCCAAGTACATCCCCGTGGGGTGCTCCGGTCCTTTTTGTGAAGAAGAAGGACGGAAGCCTGTGTCTATGCATTGACTACCGAGAATTGAACAAGCTGACCGAGAAGAACAAGTATCCGATTCCTCGAATCGATGACTTATTTGATCAGCTCGTTGGGTCAACTGTGTATTCAAAGTTGGATCTCAAGTCCGGCTATTACCAGTTGCGAATTCGGGATTGTGATATCCCCAAAACAGCATTCAGTACCCGCTACAGACACTTCGAGTTTACAGTGATGCCGTTTGGATTGATGAATGCACCGTCAGTTTTTATGGATCTGATGAATAGGATCTTTCGAGAGTACCTTGATCGGTTTGTCATTGTCTTCATTGACGATATCTTGGTGTACTCTCAATCTGAAGAAGAGCACGCGATTCATTTGCGTGAAGTTTTGGAAACCCTGCGACGTAGTCAACTATATGCCAAGTTCTCTAAGTGCGAGTTCTGGCTAGCCTCAGTAGCGTTCCTTGGTCATGTTGTTAGTGGCGAGGGTATCGCAGTGGATCCGGCAAAGATTGATGCAATCCAGAAGTGGCCGGTTTTGGCGACAGTAGTGGAAGTCAGGAGTTTCCTTGGACTTGCCGGCTACTATTGGCGCTTCATGGAGAACTTTTCGCGGATCGCTCTACCTCTCACCACCTTGACGAGGAAGGATCAGAAGTTTGTTTGGTCACCGGAGTGTGCACGGGCTTTTGAGGAACTGAAGAGGCGTCTGACCACAGCACCAATTCTGTGTTTGTCATCTGGTGCAAAGGGTTATGAAATTTATAGTGATGCGTCAGGGAGCATCTTGGGCTGCATACTTCTTCAGCATGGTCAAGTGATAGCTTATGGCTCTCGTCAGTTGAAGGTGCATGAGCGGAACTATCCGGTCCACGACTTGGAGTTGGCGGTCGTGATCTTCGCTCTAAAGCTGTGGCGGCACTACTTATATGGTGTGAAGGTTGACATCTTTACAGACCATAAGAGCCTTAAGTATCTGCTAAATCAGAAGGAGCTCAATATGCGACAACGAAGGTGGATGGAGTTCCTGGGGGACTATACTTTTGACATACACTATACTCCCGGGAAGGGAAATGTAGTTGTAGATGCTTTGAGCCGAAGGGCTTATGCACAGGCAAACTGGATTCAGATGTATGATCCACGTCTAATCAGGGACTTGGAAGCCTTAAAGATCTCCTGTGTGGAGAGGACTTCTAGTGCAAGTGCGTGTTTGAACTGGACAGAGGTGCAATATGACCTCGCAGACAGAATACGACAGGCCTTAGAGCTTGATTCGAGCATGCAATGCTATTTGGCAGAGTCTGGGGATGGGACTGCTGCAGAGTTTGTGTTGGACGATGGTCTAATGTGGAAAGATGGTCGGTTGTGCGTCCCAAATGTTGGTAAGTTGCGGGAGGAATTGATGTACGAAGCGCACTTTACAAAGTACTCAATTCACCCAGGGAGCACAAAGATGTACCAAGACATGAAAAAGCTGTTTTGGTGGCCAGGATTGAAGAAAGACATCGCCTTATGCGTGGCAAAATGTAAAACTTGCGCACTGGTGAAGGCGGAATGTCAGAAACCTGGAGGTTTCCTGAAGTCGTTGCCTATACCGGAATGGAAATTTGATGACATTTCGATGTATTCGTGCACGGTTTGCCGAGATCACAGAGTGGGAATGATGTCGTATGGGGTATCGTTGATAGCTTGACAAAGGTAGCCCACTTTATTCCAAACCGGAAAGACGATTCAGTTGAAAAGTTGGCAAAACTTTATGTAGATAGCATTGTCCGATTGCACGGTGTGCCCCGTAGCATCGTCAGTGACCGAGATGGGCGCTTTACTTTGAAGGATTGGAGGCTAATCCACCAGTTGTTAGGTACAAAGCTGAAGTTTAGCACTGCCTTCCACCCTCAGACGGATGGACAGACTGAACATACAAACAGAACTCTGGAGGATATGCTCCGAATGTGCGTCCTGGATTTCGGTAAAAAGTGGGAAGATCATCTCTACATGATCGAGTTCGCTTACAATAACAGCTATCAGGCAAGTATAAAGATGACACCTTTCGAGGTCCTCTATGGTAGAGCTTGCAGTACTCCCTTAGCTTGGGCAGAGACAGGCGAGACAAAGCTGTTTAAGCGAAAAGAAGTCGAAGATGCAAATTCGGCTATACAAACAATCCGGGAGAGATTGTTGATTGCGCAAGATAGGCAGGCGAAATACTACAATGCCAAGCACAGAAACATCGAGTTCGCCGTGGGCGACTGGGTTTATCTCAAGATCAAACCTTTCAAGGGTGTGTCCCGGATTCGGCACTTGAAAAAGCTGAGCCCGAGGTACCTTGGACCGTTTGAAGTACTGGAACGTGTTGGTGAAGCTGCCTATCGGCTCGCTCTTTTGACAGAGTTGAGTGGTCTGCATGATGTGTTCCACATATCGGTATTGAGGAAAGCTGTACCAGAGTCTAGCCAAGTGCTTGTAGCTTATCAAGTGCCGGTCGATGATGGGCTGAAAATGCTGGTCACGCCTATTTGCATCGAAGACACTGATATCAAACAGCTGCGGAATAAATTGATCAAGATGGTCAAAGTCCGCTGGAACAACTGCGGTCTTGAGGAGCTTTCATGGGAGCGCGAACAAACTATGCGTGAGGAGTTCCCCGAGCTGTTCCATTGAGGTACAAATCGTATTTTGTATTTTGTTTTGATTATTTGCACTATTAGAATTTCAGGACGAAATTCTTTTAAGGGGGGGGGGGGGGGGGGGGAATTGTAAGACCCCAAATGTCATGTGCACGCCAAAATACAAAAAATGAAAATAAGTTGAAGTCAGGGAGCTAACGTCAGGTGCTAGCGCTAGCGCCGGCAGTAGTGTCTCTAAGCAGTACCGACTCAGGGCTAGCGCCAGCGCTAGTAGCTAGCGCCGGCGGTAGCGGGAAAATAATAAATCCCCCAAAATCCGACTCTTCAGCTCATTTTCTCTGAGAGCTTTGGCTGTTCTGAGGGCAGAGGGCTGGGAGCTGGGAAGGAGACCCGTTGGAGTTGTGTTTTCATCGTGCCAGGAGGGAGATAGCATCTGCGTGCTTGTGCCACCGCGGATTCCAGCCAATCACCTCTTAGTCCTATGGCGCCAAAACGACCAGCGAGGGTTACGACTCTCTTTCCTAATCATTGGACGTGTATGTCCTTTGATTTGCATGTATTTAGGAAGACTTCTACTAATTAGTGGATTGGATCTTCCGGTGGGATGAAGTTATTCCCCCACAAATTGCATATAGAGTCTGGAACGGTAGTACGGGCATAGGCATGCTGCGTGAAGCCCATCTTGACAAGTCGAGCCGGATTGGTGATGTTTTATTACATGTAAAAGGGCCGGAGAAAAGTCTGTGTACCTGCTGTGGTTCGGGTCTTGTGTACTGTGTTGTACAGCAAAAGGGCCTGGAGGTGTTTCCCAGGCAGTAACCAAAGTTTCGTAGCATAACTAGGTTCTATTACTAGCATCGGGCGCTAACGATAGCGCCGGCGGTAGCTCCAGGTGAGCTACTAGTGTTGTTGTCTGGAGGTGTTTTCCCAGAGGTAGCAGGACTAGGTTCTGTTACCAGTGTCGGGCAGAATTAAGTTCTGTTGCTAGCGCCGGGTGTTAGCGTTAGCGCCGGCGATAGCGCCCAGCACACAGATTGTGTGTTTCCGTGCTACCTAAAGTCCTGGTGACTGGATATGTAGCAGGAGAAGCTGTGGAATTTGCAAAACCCAGCTTTAAGTGATGGGTATTAGGTGAAGCTTACCCGTATCGTGCATAGTTGAATCGCGGTATTTGAGCACGGGCCTAGCTGATCCGAACCCTCCCATAATGGTGGTGAAGAGGTCGCCCCTCGGTGCACCGGGCTACGGAAGAGTGTTGTAACTTCGTGTGTACGAACTAGCTCAAATTGCTTGTCTAAGTTGAAATAAGACTTAGCGTGAGGGCGTAACTCAGGGAGTATGCCAAAGTGTACCTTGAGAGCACGAAGCGGGTGGCTTGGTATGCCTCCGATGTTGTTGTTTGCGGATATATATATATAATGCTGACTCTTACTTGCAGGGAAGGAGCACCGCCGCCCCGAGTTTGGGGTGGGGTCGTTATAAATCTTGGTCGGCTAAAGCTGATCGGTCTTGTTTTCCCACCGCTTGGTGGATTTGCTTATACAGGTCCCGACGAGACTAGTGGGAAATAGCGGGTTGAAGCCCCTGCTGCTGTGTTGTGCTGGCCCTTGAAGGCCATAGCTTTTGTTTACCTTTTGTTCATGTGTGGTCGGCCTGCGTGCCGATGTCTGGAAGCCACCTTTATGATGTAATCAAACAATGTAAATTACTGTTTATGTATTTCATAGCTAGTAGAGATGTGGACATGTTGTACACTGGTTTTAAATGAAAATAATTATGCTTTCGTTATGCGACTCTGGTGCTGAGATAGTTATATCTTTAACTGTTTAATGCTAATTTTAGTAACGCGCTCTTCTGTTCATTTCATATGGCATGGGGTCCCGGCCGGACCTACTGTTATATGCTATGTAACAGGGAGGGTGTTACATCATGTACTTTTATCATGCTTCATCATGCCTATTTCACTTATATCTTTCAAACTCTTATGTTCACTATTTTCTAACAAGTGAAAGAATATTTTGGTAAAGTACATATAAATGGGATGTTATTACTCACGCTTATCATATTATTTATCCGCTGTGCTACTCTATCTTTTAGCTCGATCATGACCTACTTTATACTTAAAACAAACTCTTATCCTCTCTTAGTTTGTCCCAACTTTTGTCTTCTTTATTCTAGTTTTGTTTCACTCCACCCACTTTTGCTAATAATAAAAGGGGGAAAATAAAATGATAAATCTTAATGATTAAAGGAGTAGGATTCACTAGATTAAGGGGAAGCATGAATCTAGTTTATGGGAGTATACACTAAGGGTGAGCACTTAAGTAGGGGGAGCACAATTTAACAAACTATAATTATAGCTCTTATCTATATATTGCTTAGTGTCATATATCTTTCTAAAAACACATCTCTTATTTATGATTCTAATTATCACTATTGGATTTGTTATTATCAAAAGAGGGAGATTGTTAGAACACGGTTTTCCGCATCCCTTTGATTTGAGAATAATAAATCCTACTGGTATTTGATATTATTGTGTTTTAGCATGCATGTTTGAACTATATTGACACTAGGATGCTACATTATTGGTATGGACTTGCCCACAAACTGAAATGATGAAAGTGGTCTAACACCAGGCATTGGGACTTAACATCGGTGTTAACACTCGATGAATATGGAATAGAGGGAAGCTACCGAGATTGCAGGAGCATTTTGGAATGATTTGGCATAGCGCTAGATGTTAACATCAATGCCAGCATTAAGGTTGCCTAAATGAATGTTTCCAAAGATGTAAAATCTCCTTCCTATTTTGAAGATCTGAGCCATCATATTATTACTATACTGGGTCAATGCCTGGCGTTAGCCTTAATGCTGATGTTAGCTTTAAGTCCTATAAATAGGTGGCATTCGTTCTCTTCAACTATTAATTCTAGAGAGCCCTAATCCAGCACTTCAGAAACTCTACAAGGGCTGTATTTCAGACCACCGTCACCCACACAAATTCAAGAGAAGAATTGGAAGGAGGATCGAATCAACGCTCACCCAACGCGAAGAACGCACGCTTCGACTTCGATGATATTCAACGAGTCTTCGCTATCTCCAGAATTCTTCATAGGGATTTTTTACTTGTGTTTTATATTTTGATTGTAACTTTTTTATTATAATTGTTTAGTGAATTCGCCTCGTGTTGGCGACTAGGTCTGGGTAGGACGTAGGGAGGAATTAGACTCGTGTTGGCGACTAGGTCTAGGGAGTAGATCTAGGGGGTGCTCGAGGCCTTTCTGGGGATAGAAAGGCTAGAGCGGCTTGAGGCCGTATCTAGGAAAGATCAGCTAAAGCCAATTGGTTCTTAGTGAGAAGAGTCGGTATAGAAAATGAAAAGATTATTTCATATTCGCCTTTGATTTCTAGCATCATAAGAAATCAAGTTTTGTAATCTTCTATTTCAAGTTAATAAAAATCATGTCTCTCATTTATATAACTTGATTTCTCCTTTTTGTTTGGTTTTTCACTAGTTTGATCTCTTAGTTTTTCAAGACATACAAAATATATTAAAAGTTTTTAAAACCCTTATTCACCCCCCTCTAAGGGCGCCTACAGGTCCAACAATATAGGCTAAGTCAAAATTTGACTTAACATATAGTCGAATGCCTAAATAGTCTAGTCGAACGTGCTGAAGAGTCAAGCTGAATCGGGTAGACATCAACACGAAATGGGCTAAGTTGAAATTCGACTTAACATGTAGTCGAATGCCTAGATGGTCTAGCCGATCGTGCTGAAGAGTTAAGACAACTTGGGTAGACCTCAATAGAGGCCAAGGATTCACTCTAAGAAATGATTCAATTAAATGAATGTGCATGAGCTTCAAGAAGAATCGTGTAGAAGAAGACTGGGAAAGGTTTAAGTACAAAGTCGACCAGTAGGCATGTTCATTCATCCAGAAGAATCTAAGTCACTCCTCTAGAAGACTAATAGTGAAAAATATGCCAAATCTAGATTCGATCTAATGTTAGACCGTTTGTTCAGAACTATCAAGACGATTCGATCTAATATACTTAATGAAAAGTGCCTGTGAATAATCAAGAACATAAGATCGATCATGCTGATAAATCAAGACGATTCGTATAGATGATAAGTAAAGAGTATATTGTTCATATAGAACATCTACACGATCGTGCGGATAGGTCAAGACAATTCGACCCAAAAGAAGCCCATAGAAAGTAAGCTTTTCATATAATTGTGCTAAGTAAGAATTCAACTAAATGAGTCTGATTCGACCAAAAGCAAGCCTTGAAGGCAGAATTCGACTGAATAAGGGGAATTCAACTAGATGGGTCAGGTTCAACCTGAAGCAAGCTATGAAGACAAAATTCGACCAGAAAGGCTGAATTCGACCAGAAGACAACTATAAAGAGTAAATTCGACTGAATCAGACGATTTTGACCAGAGAGGTTGAATTCGACTGGAAAGAATGCATTCAACTAAATGACATAAAATTCGACTGGACATCTAGTTGAATTATGGAAAAGGAGGAATTCAAATTAATGCGCAGATTTGGAATTTTCTCTATAAATGTCGTCGTAGATTGGGCTATTTTGTCACGTCTGCTAAGGAAAGAGATCTCTGACTTTATGCCACTACTAAAATCGACCGTTAGACTTTTTGTCTTATAAAGGGAATGCGATGGACGCAAACCCTAACAATCTTCATCAAGGCTTATAGAATACTCCAAAGTATTCAAGCTTATCTTTATGAGTCTATAGAAAGTTTGTAAGAACTTATTGAAACTGTGGGATCTCTCTAAGATCTGAGTTGTAGGATTCCGGAGTGGAATCTGAGTTGTAGGGCCCTACGTGGCATGAGTGAAGGATACTTGGTCTCTGAGGTAGGAAGTTGGTTAGTACTTCTGAGTGTAGTATCTTGTGGGATCTGAGTGTAGGAGACGTGGTCTTTGAGTTGTAAGATCTGCGGATATGAGTTTTGGTGGAGATTGTCGAGTCTAGCAAACTGCTAGATAGGCGAATGTGGACAGTGGAGTACCCAGTGACATGTTGTCTTGGGGAACCACTATAAATAGCTTGTGTCTATGTTGTGATATGTGTGTGATTGTTGTGCATAGTTTTAATATTCCACTATATTTTTCAAAAGAGTCAACATCACTTATTCACCCACTCCGGGTGAATAAACCCCTTGACTTTTAGTACATGCCATAAAGTTCTATTCTAATGTTGTGGAAACATTTAAATAAGAAGCTAAGCACATAAAATATTTGGGTAGTCCACTATTCTTCCCCTTGGCAGGATATCCATTAAATGGTTCTGAGTCTTTTGATAAAGAGACTCTTATAACCAATTACAATTGAATCTTTTGATAAGGAAGATTCACATAACCAATAGAATTTTTGATAATGTATTTCAAAACCCTGAATCTTTTGATAAGAATGATTTACATAACCAAGAGCCTCAAGGAGACTCAAAAATCACTAAATACTTTAGAGAGGAATTCTCAGAACTCTATCTGAATCCTTTGAAGAAGAATTCTTAAAACTCTATCAATAATAGTAATTGGATTTCAATTTCTACAATATGATCCTCTTTAACAAGCTCTGATAATCTAGTTCTTTGAAGCATTGGGTGGATTCATGTTGAGAGAGAGAGCAAGAACATCAATTCCTCTTTGTGTAGTTATTGAGATTCAATAGAGAGAAGATGAATCTTATTAGAGAGGAATCATGAAGAAGATGTGTTTAACCTTTTGAAAGAGAGAAGACTTCAAATCTGAAGAAGAAGAAGATGATCTTGTCGGCTAGATTTTTTTAGAGAACTTATGGATGAAGAAGAGAGACGAGAGAGATTTGAAAATCGAATGCCAGAATCATTAATATTTCCTTCAATGGAGAGATATTATTGATCTGTTGTTGGTTGAAGGCCTATCGTGTTCTTACCTAGTAATAATTAAGATCTTGCTTAATCTAATCCTTAATGACTATATTCAAATCTTAACCCATGCCTTATTATGCTCAAACCCATATATAGAAGTCTGTCGAGTAGTCGACGTATGACTTCTTGAATGTAGACTACTAGTCGATATATGTTGAGATGTAGAAGAGAACTCAACATATGTGGATATCCTAGCTCTAAGCTTAACTTCTATTATATGGAAGAACTCGACATAGGATGAGATACTGTATGTCTTCATGTGCCGACTAGTTCTCAAAACACCAAGTATACTTATCGACATATGTCGACATTTTTACGAAACACAGAACATTATTTAGTCATCATATGTTGATTACTTCTCGACATATACTTATAATATGAATTTTTTATCTTCTCTAAGTATTCTGAGATCTTTGCTTTGACTGAATTTACTCTTTTGGTCTTAGAATTAGACCAAATGTCTTTCTATACAAACATAGGCATATCCTAATTAATTTAATAATCAAATATATCAAATCAATAGGGATTTTTCCCGACAATTTCCTATATTTGATATAGCTTATTTTACAAAAGTAAGTGATTTTAAAAGAAAAGAAATTAAGGTTCTTATATAGACACAGGAACAAGTATAAAGACAGGATCGACAAATATATATTTAAATCTTTATTTGTATTCCTTCACATACTATGCCTTCGTAGAATTTTTACATAGTGACAAAAGAAAGAAAATAAATACATGAAGAAAATTTCTCATCAGGTACTTTTCTTTTGGTTCTTTATCTTCAGTAGAAACTCATAAATGTTTCGATGTAACCTTTCAGTCAAAATATTTGAGTATTTAGAAATTTTCTCTGGTTGCCTCTCAGGATTTTCCTTTAATGATTCCTGGAGAGATAGAACCAATCTCCAATCATATGAGGCAGAAGATATACATCTGTTAGAAAATGTCCTCTTCTTTGAATCTCATGAATCAATCTCTTAATAAGAGGTATCACTACATCATCCTTGATTACATGTTTTCCTTTTACAATTGATACATGATCTTAATAGATAATTATAACTGCTCTTTTGGGCACTTTGTATACATGTTGATCTACATGAGGAACCGGAGGAATACCGATATGAAGGTATATTTCTGGAGTTACTTTTGATACTGGATCTTTAATAAATTTGAACTTTTTGCTCTTAGGAATATACTCTTCACAATACTTAGCTCTCCATATTGAAGAAATAATTCATATGATTCTTCCATGTTGTAAGGAATAAACAAATTCTTAGGTCTTTTGTAGGGAAGCTTAACAGGAGGTATTACATAAATCATCTCCTTATAGAATAATGGTACAATATCATTAGAAACTCTAGCTCTTTTTTGGAAGTAGACTAATAGAGATTTAGATGGTGAAAAATTCACATCCAAATCTGAAGAGGAATGCACATTAATCTCCCCATGAGGTAGTGCTCCAATAGTTGCACTATCATGAGGCACCAGCAATGCATTTGTATAAGCTTCATATATCAATTAACTAGTAGAGTCCTTATAACACATGATGTTTGAAGTAGCTTTCTACGTACTAAGAGCATGATGAGTTAGATTATGATCCTCCTAAATAGTAGCTCCAGATATAATCTTTCCCTAAATAGGTGGCTCCTCAAGAACTATAAGAGATAGGTCGTCAGTAACCTCTTGAGAAAGATCAATATCCGCTAAAGTATCAAGATCATCAATTAAGGGCTCCTCTTGAATAGCTTGTAGTGAAACATCTTATTGAGATGGTATAGAAAGAACAACATCAACAAAAGTTTTATTATCATCATGCACATCAGTTTGCATATCAACTAACACATTACCCTCTTAATATAATTCAATGATTACATCCCTAGAAACATAAACATCACCATTATCAGCATCACAACCAGCATTAAGAATGTTATAATGTTGATTATCATCACTAGGAATTTTACTAGGAGAGTAGACATTCACCTTCTTAATTTGATCAACAAGAGAAATCAAGAACCTCCTGATGATGGGAGAGGAGGTAGTATACTGAGATAGTGTATTGATGGTGGAGGAAAGAGATGTGTTTTCATATTGAAAAGACATGTGTATGTGTTAGAACATAAGTATAATTGGCAGTTAACCATGTTTAACCACACCTTGCGGTCAGTGAGGTTAGGTTGATCACACCCGTCTGTGATCACAGTGACCACAGTGACACAGTGACAACGGTAGTCCCCCGCTGTAGATTTGTGTATATTAGTCCCACACTGCCTATTTTTAATCTCTCCCATCCCCTCCATTCTATATAAAGGAGGCCATACTCTTGTAATATTTAGATTTTTGTAAATAAAATTTTATTATTTTTAATTTCTCGTGTGTTATTGTTAATTGCGGTTAAGTTATTTCCAAGTTCTCACATGGTATCAGAGCTCACACCGATTCTTTGGTTGTGAATTCTATCTGCACTGATCACTGCCTCCTTATACGGATTTCAGTTTCTTAACCACCCTCCCTCCCTATCTTCTTTGTGCAGATTTCGGCTTCTTAACCGCCCTCCCTCTACCTCTTTTTTTATCTCACGATCTGAGCGGTCTTTCTCTTCGTCGTTTGTCTATCGACCTATGCGATCACTGCAGTTTCTACTTCTCTCTGCGATCTCAATGGTTTCAGCTGTATCTGTTTGCTTTCTACGTCTTGTGTGATCTCTTATCTGACTTGCGCGGTTAAAACTCCTTGTCGCGTCTCTATGGAGACTCTGAATGCCCTACAACAACTTCCATTCCTTCAGCTTGCAGTCTTTCCGGCAATCTAGGTACTGCCTCGAAGTTGACTGGACCCAATTACCCAGACTGGAGTGTCTCCTTCACCTTTTTGATGAGGTCACAACACAAATGTCATCATCTCACTGAAGATCCTCCAGCAAGAGGAACACCTAACTATGACGACTGGGATGCTGGTGATGCTCTGGTTCGTACATGACTTGCAAATAGTCTCTATGATGAGTGTCTGTCCATCATCTGCCATGATAAAACTGTTAAGGCTGTGTGGACTCATTTTGCTACTCTCTATTTCAAGGGAGCCCAGACTTCTTGCATATACACATTATATGCCGAACTCTTTAGTCGCCTCACCATGACTACTGTTGCTGCTTACCAAGAGGTGCAAGCTCCAGGTGTCGAACTACTTCAGCATCGCCCCTTCTCCGCAGATCTAGCCGAGCGAAACAAGCACTTTCAGGAACTTCTGGTGATGTGTTATCTTCTTCGCCTCCCTGAGTCATATGATATGATTCGTCAACAAATTATTGGAGAAGATGACTCTGCCACCCTTGATACTACTGCTGCTCGCATCTCTACTATCACAACTCTTCTTCAACATCCTCTACTGACTTACCCACCCTCTCCTGAGAGTTTTGCTCATCCGGCTCACCTAGGTAACTCTAGTGGTCATGGAGGTCACTCTGGCAGACGAGGTCCTTCCCGATACCTCTGCTCTCATTGCGGAAAAAATTGGTCATTCGGTGGATCGTTGATGGGTCAAGCATCCCCATCTTTGCCCACAAGCGGGTGAAGCGTCTCTTTCTACTTCAAAAACTTATGCATCTCTTGCCACCACATCAGGTAGTGCACATGTGCTCACCCAGGGTAAATGGCTTGTTGACTCAGGTTTTACTAATCATATGACGGGCAATCATCTTCTGTGCTCTCAATTAGACAAACACAATCGGTCACCATCGATTTCGATAGTAGATGGATCTCCATCTCCTGTATGTGGAACTGGTATGGTCCAAGTCACTCCGTCTCTTCAACTTGAGGACACTCTCTATGAGACAGACAAACACAATCTGTCTCTTCTTTTCAGGATCCTCGCTCCAAGACGATGATTGCTACTGGGACTAAGAATGGCAGTCTTTACTTCCTTGATAATGTATTAGCTCTATCTGCTTCTACTATCACCAACTCTCTTCTTCAGTGGCATCTTCACCTCGAACATACTCCTCCACACCTTCTCTACTAGCTCATACCGAACCTGCCAAAGGAAGATTCCTCCTTCAATTGTGAAGTCTGCCAGTTTGACAAACATCACCGCTCCTCTTATCCAGCTCGACATGGTTGTAGCTTGTAAGACCCCTTTTTTTTTTTGCAAAAACCACCGGGTCTTAGGCCCAGAACCGCTGTTTTGCGGTGACGCCTTCACTCGGGAAGGTCGCCACCATAAAATGCCGATTCTGTCGGCCAAATCGATCACAAGAAAAGTTTATAAAAGAGAAGACAAGTCCACAGCATCAACATGAAATATAAGTGTCCACATATATTAACTGAATAAAGAGAGCAAGGGTTACAATAATAAAAGAGGGCTCATGCCCTATACATCATTCCCTCACTACAAGATCACTCGCGGAAGCTAACTCCTAAGTAAAACTAAAGCTAATCGTCACCGACACTGAAACCGGGCACCCTGACCCGACTGACCCATCCCTGCAGACTCCGGGCTCCACTGGTGCTGCAACACTGGATGCTTCTTCTCTTTTGGCCAGCGGTCGCTTCCTCGCAATTCACGTCTACGTCTTCGCCTTCGGCATTCTGGTCGCTGTGCTGGAGGGGCTCCACCCATCATGGGGCATCTGACTCGAGTATGTCCCGGCTGGTGACAATGGTAGCATGGCCGTGGAGTCCGCCACGTCGGATCCTGCTGTACCTGTTTCTTGAAGGTTGCTGCGTCTCCTCGAACTCCTAAAATAATATGGTCCACCGACCGTTAGTCAAAAGACTAAGCCTTATGTTCCCCACCCCACCCCCAATGGCTCCTAGGCACCGTGCGGGAGGATGAAGCGGAGGACAGCAAGGGGTAAAAACAAGAGCAGGTGACGGCGGAACTAGAACTACACAGGTGTATATATATATGAAGCATTAAGTAAGCATAGTAAAGTGCAAGTAAAGAACAGTAAGCAGTATATATAATGGCAAGTAAAGTAAAGTAAAAGTAACCATTGATTTATAGGAATGCCCTTACAAACCTATAGACCAAGGGGTCGTTTAGCAGGGCCTACCGTATAAGAAGTCCCATAACCGACTTATACGTTAGGGGTAGGTTGAATGCAATGTTTATGCTATGACATGCAAGTATGTTGTTATGCTATGATCATACAAGTGCAACTCACACACTTCGACTCTATGCGCATAGACCTTTAGTTCCCCCTTTTTGGAGCGAGCTAGACTCCCAGGAAACTCCCGTAGTGGCAAACGGAAGCGGTGGGTTGGGCCTCGCCCACCTCTAGGTTGGTATTCACACTACCCAACCTAGACCTATTGTACACCTCCACTATACCCGCGGAGCGTCTGCGTACTCTTGCTGACTGGACCGCCAGACTATCAAGGCTAAGTGTAAAACCACACTTGCCGAGTCAACGTATTGACGTCGGTGCGAACGACCATCCAATACCGAAGACCCACCACCTTCAGTGCACATGCAACATATTCTACTTCCTATCTCTGAGCCATGAGTTCCCCGGGCTAACCTGCCCGCCATCAATAACCTTTCGAGCCAAAAGCTCCCCGGGCTAACCTGCCCGTCATCAGTAACCTTCCGAGCCAAAAGCTCCCCGGGCTAACCTGCCCGTCATCAGTAACCTTCCGAGCCATAAGCTCACCAGACTATCTAGTCTGCTGCAGCAGCCACCGAGCCCACCGCTTGGGCAACCAATCCAACTAAACTTCCGAAACCACAGGGTGTGGATGAGTGTGTTATTAGCAAATCTTGTACCATGTCTTACTCCTATGAGTTAGGGTTAGTCTTGGACTTCCCGAGGGTTACCCTGTGAGGGGCTCGCTACGGTACTAGGAACCACCACGGGATGACACCCCGAAGTTCCCATTCCTAAGACACTTAATGTTATTAGTTACTACCCATAAGAAAACCCTCTTAATACATTTTACCTGGTTTACTCCTAAGTGCTTTAAGACATTAAAGGGAAAAGACGATCTTTCGTCAATTCCAGGACGACCTACCCCAAGGATGGCACCCCACCACCCTAGGACTCATCAAACTTTAATTCTCTCCAAGGGTCCTCTCATATCCATATAATTACCATGAGGCCCTCACTCTCCAATCAATATAATCCAATTTGGCCTACAACCCCAAAATTGCCGATTTGCTAAACGCAGACCATCCTTAACGCTTTGATGCTCATGAAGGGGAGTACACGAAATACTCAATCCTATGATTCAACAGTTTTATTGGAGGTCCATACTACATATTTAAGGCCAAATCCAGGGTTTCATAATTTTCCAAATAATAAAAGTATTTAAATCATTTTTTCCAAAATACCACTTCCTAAGGTTTGAACTGCAAGTAGGCTTTCCTGACATCCAATGTCTGCCTAAATTTTTACATAAATAAAGGGTACCTAAAAATCAGTGGATATGAATTCTTAGGAAAAACCAGCAAGATTTACTATTTTTCAAAATTCCAAAACTCATTTATTATCAGTAAATTCCAAAGGAGGTACCCTCATATGATCTCCAAACCTTATGCAATTTAATACAGAGGAGAAACATACTAAAATATTCAGTCCTACAAAGTTTGACCAAGTTTCACAGAGGGTACATTTGTAATTTCCACAGAGGATATATTTGCAATTTATTCCAAAATGAACTAGAGGTACCAAAAATATTAACCCAAAAATTATGAGAACAATACAGTGGTTCCATATTGATATGAAAAGACAATTAGTAAAGTTTCATGCAATTACAGCAACTTATCAGCCTAAAATTAATCATCCCCAAAAATTGTCTACTATATGAAATATTACACTTTGAACCCCAAAAAGTCTTCCCATGGTCTAACAGATTCTTCCAGAGATCAATACCATTAAAACCAAGTTTGTGACAGAAACTGGTTAATAAAAATGTATTATTTCTTTCTAAAACCCAAAACCCTAATTATTTACAAATCTACCCAAGAGTTTATTACCTAGGATTAACAACTCCAAATCCCTCCAAATTCTCACAGTAGTATTCTATGGTCACTTAAACCACCTCCCCAAAATTTCAAGTCAAACCATTAAGGTTTGACCCCCTCTTCCTTCAATAGCCCCTACTTGCACCCCATTAGGGTTTAGCCTAGGGTTAGGGTCTAAACTTCTCCAAATCCATTCAAACTTCTTGTGAGAGGATTAAAACACTCTTGGATCCCAGAGAGGGCTATTGCACTTCTCTCCATGGACATTTACTCCTACCTCCTTCACAAACCCTAAAGGGCACCATAAACTTAACCACTAGGGTTTAAGGGCACACTAGGCCCTAACTCATCCAAAGTTACTCCTTGGGGTGTCTCATACCTCCCAAGACAGTGACCAAGGCCACCCCATCAATCAGTGGGAGGAAACCCCTCCACACTCCAAAATTAGCTTAGGTTCACTTTTGCCCTAAACATAACCCTTAAGCAAACTATTCTCAAGAGGACTCCCTACCTTGCCCAAGTCCATACTACTCACTATACTGACCAAGGGTCAGTGAAAGACCACCCAAGATCCTACCAACATTTGGTAAGGAGTGGGGTTTTATTGGGTACCTATTTGGGGTGCACATAGCATTTTAGCCCCTTTTTTATTTTCTAAGGCAAACCTCCTCCAATGGCCACCAAATTTGGACCATAGGTTGACATGGGGGAGGGTGAGGTGCACCCCAAATATGAAGCCATTTGGCTTTGTGGAAGTGTGGGGGCACTCACCCAAAGTTTTGCCTAAACCTAGGGAGCCTAAGGTTGTTTTGGTGAATTACCCCACCAAATCAACTCCATAAATCATGCAATTTTAACCAATGACTCTACTTGCTCTCTAGGACCTCCCATCCAAATTTGGAATGGTTTTGATGTGTTTAGGGCACCTAATTAGGTCCCACAAGGATTATTGAATGTTTTCCAAAAACTAAGGGGAAAAGTTCTCCAATCAATCTGATTTTTGGACATGTATTATATGTATATAAGAGTAGCCTACCCTCCAAATTTCAAGTCATTTGGAGTTCTAGGTTGGTGTGGGCATCAAAAACAAGTTCTGGATAGCCATATGGACAGTCCCCACTAAAATGAGTGTTGTGCCCTAACCAGGACTCCAAATTGAGTGATTTCAATTTTGTATTAAACTAGACATCAAGGGCTACATTTTACATGTTGACCAGTTTTTCTGAATCAGCCTCTAACTATTTTTACCAGAATTAATAAGGAGCTGCATTTTTAATCATAGAAAATGGAATTAGAACTAAGGGGGTGCACGAATCTTGGCGCACATCAGACCGCGCCTGGTCGTCTTCTTCCTCTGGCCAACGGCCAGGATCGCCCGTGCCTGGGCCACCTTGATCCTCGTTTTCCCGGCCACCTAGGCGCCGCCCCGGCCGGCCAATGCCACCACCACCTTCGTTGAGGTGGTGGCCGGCGAGATACGGTGGTTGGCCGGCCGGAAGTGGCCGGAACAGGGCATTTAGGTTGGAAGAAAAAGCTCGGTTTCGAGCTTCTTGGTCGGCCCGATCCAGAGCCGATAGGGCTCGAACCTTACCGCCGATTGAGGGGATCTACCCACTGAAGAGAGGGGAGGAGAACCAGACCTGATTTAGGGCTTGAAGCCTTGCCGATTGGGGGATTGCCATGGACGACCTCCATGGTTTCCGAGTTCTGCAACCCACATAGAGGAGCCCGATTCCTTTGGGTAAAAGGGGGAAACAGCTCCTCTCTGACTGGTGAAGCTTTTAAAGGCTTCAATTTGAGGAGAGGAAGGGTCATGGCTTCAATGCCATTTAAGGCCATGAATGGTGGAAGTCGGCCAAGGTGAAATTCCAAGGGATTCACCCCTAGGAGGCCGGGAAACGGCTAGAAACTTCTCCCCTTCCCTTGGGGAGTTGAATCCAGCCATTAATGGGGAGGAATGAGGGGGGTTTCATCTTCCTCCATTGATGGCCTCATCTTTCTCTCTCCTCCACATTTGATTTTCTCTCTCCTATTCATCAAGGCCGACTCATTTCTCTCTCCTGGGTTAATTAACAGCCAAGGGTGCTGGTCAAGGGGTCAATTTGGGCTTAACCCAAAGGGATTGGGCTAGGTTTAAGAGATTTGACCTAAATTGGGCAATTTTGACTTTTGGTCAAATTGGCCAATTGGGTGACCCTAGGATGGGGCTTTTGGGTCCCTTGGATTCCAAATTAGGTTTAGAAACTATTGGTGGGGTCAATTTGGTCACATGAGTCTTAGTTGACCCAAATTAAGCTGATTTGACCAAAACAGGCTAAGTTGACTTTGGTCAAATTGAGCCCTAGGGTTGACCCAGTCAAGGGGCTTTTTGGTCCACTGGGTCCCCTATGATATGATAACACTATGGGTAAGGTCAATTTACTATGGTGATGGTCAATTAGGGTATTTTGTGAAGAATTGCCATTTTGACCTAAAAGGGCATTTTGGTCAATTTGCACCATTGGGGTCCCATGATGGGGCTTTTAGGTCTACTAGGTCTATTATGGTATTCTAGACCTAGTTGAGTGATCAATTTGGCATGGTGAGGGTTAATTGATTCTAATTAGGCTACTTTGACCAATTTAGGGTTAGGGTTGACTTTGGTCAATTTAGCCTCTTTGGTTGACCCCAATGGGCCCTTGGTGCCCTAAGGGGACCCCTAATGGGTTAGGGATACTATGGTGGGGTCAAATGGTCAAGATGAGGCCCTAAAGTCCAACCCTAAGCTTGGTCACAGGAAATTGCTATTTGCAGACCAAGGTGATTTTCTTCTTCTCACCTCAATTCACATGGCCTTGGGCTCTTCCTATGGTTTTGTCATGACAAAACCAACTTAGGGGTCTAGCTGTCTGGGGGATGTTACATAGCTCGTCTTGTCCGTTTGATCTAGTTCATTCGGGCATTTGGGGTCCCTCTCCTACCAAAACTGTTGGTGGGATAAGTCTTTATTTTGTTACTTTCATTGATAATTTCTCTCATTGTACTTGGGTGTATCTATTGAAAGGATGATTTGAACTCAATACTCTCTTTACAACTTTTTATAATGAAATTCATACGCAATTTGGCATTTCTCTCAAAATTCTTCGTACAGATAACGCTAAAGAATTTCTTAGTACGCAATTTTCAATTTTTCATACTGATAATGGTATTCTACACCAAATTAGTTGTGTTTATACGTCTCAACAAAATGGAGTTGCAGAACAGAAGAATTGCCATCTTCTCGACGTTGCTCGAACCATTTTTACTCAGATGAATGTTCCTCTGTCATATTGGGCTCAGGCAATTCTCATCTCCTGCTATCTCATCAACAGTATTCCTTCCTCTGTTCTCCACAGCCAAACTCCTTTCTCCATCTTATACCCAGAAGAAACACCTTTCCCTCTACCTCCACGTGTGTTTGGTGGTACGACCTTTGTTCATTCTCCTTCTCCTAGTCGAGATAAACTCTCTCCTCGTGCAGTCAAATGCATTTTTGTTGTCTACTCATCAACTCAAAAGGGTTATCGATGTTATGACCCTGTTCTCTGAAAGCAATATGTCTATGCTGACGTTATCTTCTTTGAATCTACTCCTTACTTCTCAAATAACACTACTCCTTCTGATTCTTCTATTTATTTACCCATTGTTACTACACCCCCACCTGAGTTTGCCCCTCTTCCACTTCCCGCACCACCATCTCCGTCTCCACCTCCTACCATATCTCCTACCATTCTGGGGTCATCGTTACATGTTCTCAGGCAACACCCTCTTCCTCGGACGGATCTAATATGACTGAGGTATTAGACCTTGATCTACCCATTACTCTTCGCAAGGGTGTTCGGACATGCACTCAACATTCCATTCATGATGTTGTATCGTATGATCAGCTTAACTCCTCTTGCAAGGACTTTGCTCTGGCCCTCTTAGCCACCATCACCCCCTCCACTTATCAAGAAGCTCTCACCTTACCACATTGGAAGGCTGTCAAGGATGAGAAAATGACCACCCTAACAGAGAGGGGTACTTTGTCTATTGTCCCTACTCCTCCAGGGGAAGATATTATTGGGTGTTGGTGGGTTTTTGTAATAAAATTTCATCCTAATGGTACTGTGGATTATTATAAGGCATGGCTAGTTGCCAACGGTTTCACTCAGACCTATGGAGTTGACTTCTTTGATACTTTCTCCTCAGTTGTTCGCATCAGCACAATCAAGGTTCTCTTCTCTGTCATTGTCAACAAGGATTGACAGATGTCTCAATTAGATGTCAAGAATACCTTCCTCTATGGAGACCTCTAAGAAGAGGTGTATATGGAGCAACCACCTGGGTATGTTTCTCAGGGATATTCTTAGTTATGTAAGTTGCGGAAGGTTATACATGGCCTCAAGCAAAGTCCTCGGGCTTGGTTTCATAAGTTTAACAAAGTTATCTCCACCATTGGCTTTGTTCGCAGCTCTGCAGATCACTCTCTCTTCATACGTAAAAATTCTTATGGGTTGGTTATTCTCACTATCTATGTTGATGACATCCTCCTCACTGGCGATGATAAGGATGGAATACCTCTAACAAATAAACACCTTCTTCAAAATTTTGTTACCAAAGACATGAGACCTCCTAATTACTTTCTGGGAATTGAAATTTCATGAAAACACTACTCAGTGGTTCTCTTACAACGCAAATATGTCATTGATCTTCAGAAAGAGACAAGACTACTTGGTGCTAAACCTGCTCATTGTCCAATGGGAGTGGGTGAAGATAAGCTGTGGAAGGAGGACTCGCCACTTCTTTCAGATATCACAAGATAAAGACGCCTAGTGGGCAAACTCATCTACCTAATAGTAACAAGACCTGATATTTGTTATGATGTGGGTAAGGCTAGTCAGTTCATGCAAGCTCCCAGGGAATGTCATCTACAATCAACTCTCAAAATCTTAGAATATGTGAAAGGGTCTCCAGAGAAGGGACTACTGTTTCAAAAGAACAACCACCTGAGGATTGAAGCCTACTCAGATGCCACCTATGCTGATGATAAAGAAGATCAAAAACCCATGTCTGGTTTCTATACTTTTGTAGGAGGAAATCTTGTTAGATGGAAGAGCAAGAAATAATCGGTTGTATTCAGATCAAGTGATGAGGTTGAGTATAGAAGCATGGCTTCAACCACGTGTGAATTAAAGTGGTTACGAGCATATATATTGGACTTAGGAGAAGTCTATGACTATCTATTACCGATGTACTATGACAACAAAGCTTCCATATACATATCAATGAATGTATCTTGAAAGAACAAAACACATTGAGGTGGACTGTCGCTTCATCAGAGAAGAAATCTTGAATAAGCAAATCTGCACTCCATTCGTTTACTTCAATAATGAGCTAGCAGATATCTGTGCCAAACCTATATCCTCCTCACTTTTAGACATATGTCACAAGCTGGGCATGATAGATATATATGCTCCAACTTGAGAGGGGTGTTAGAACATAAGTATAATTGGCGGTTAACCATGTTTAACTGCACCTTGCGGTCAGGGTGATTAGGTTGATCTAACCGCAACTCTTGTGCTTTGCAAATGATCTTAATGGAGGTATGTTTACTGTAAGTTGTGATGGTGAAGACCTGAGGATTCAGCTATGTTTCCTGCTCAAGGATGTTGTTTGTGATGGACGTTTAACCTTGTGTAAGCGCACATCCTTGCGATCATCATGTGTGACCGTAGTGATCGCGGTTGATGCCTACTGCGGTCAGACCGTCTGTGATTGTAGTGATCGTGGTAGTCGCCCACTGTAGATTCATGTATATTAGTCCCACACTACCTATTTGTAATCTCTCTCATCCCCTCCATTCTATATAAAGGAGTCCATACTCTTGTAATATTTAGATTTTTTGGAAATAAAAATTCTGTTATTTTCATATTCATGCGTGTTATTGTTAATTGCAGTTAAGTTACTTCCAAGTTCTCATAGCATGGACGCGAATTGGTAAGAGAAATGAGTTATATCAACTGAGATTTTGGATGAGATAAAAGCAAATGTTGATACAATAACATGAGAGTCTATTGAAGTAGAAGTAGAAACATGAACCCTAGGTGTAGAAGCAGAAATCCTAGTGTGAGGAGATGGAATATGGATTGTGGGTAGTGGAGGAGAAGAAATAGTCTCATAAACTAGAGAAGTGTTCATATTGGTAGGAGGGGAAGAATGAACTGGGGAGTGAGCTGGAGAATTAACATGAGGAGAAGAAACTAAGGTGTCCACATGATGGACAAGAGCCTCGGTGGGAATTGGAGGAGAAAATGGAGAAGAAGACATTTTGACATCAGTGTTAATGGTAAAAGAAGGTTCCTCATTGGAAGGAGGAGGAGGAACCTCAGTAGAGAGGACAAGAGGAGATGCATTGACCTTATGGATTTTTCTTTCCCATCTACCAAATAATTGGATGGTTAAACTCTTTCCAGGAGGAATGTTAACCCCCTCAGAGATGCAAACACTAGGGTAGATCTCTAAGTGCACCATGCTCAAGATCACACCATAAGAAATCTCTTTATTATGGCATTTTAGTTTTTGTTGAATGATCTTGGCCATGCACTTGTTGTAATCTATCATCTTATCAAGAATAAGAATGCCCATTGCTTGGAGCTGGGCATGAGGGATATCATTGTTGGAAATTGCATTCACAATTACCTTGATTTGTGAGAAGTCACCCTTAAACTAAGATTGAATTGCTTTTGTATTTGATATGCTTTTCTAGTGTTGTCTTGCAGATTATCATGGGTAAGTGTAAGCCAATGTCAGGTCACAATGGGTCTGCAAACACAGTTTCATAAAATGTAATCCCTCATTATATGAAACATGGTGTTGACTCATGTGTGATCTCACTATTGGGGTACACTTCTTTTTCAAGACTATTGAAGACTTTGGAGTGCGGCTGCAGCATGTGTTCAAGAGAAGAAAAGAAATATTTTTGTAAAACAAATTTTTCCTAAGGATATGTCTCGAGAGATCAGACATGTCTCGAGAGATCGTGGTTGTCTCGAGAGATCTTAAGTCTGAATTCTTTGCAATGTCTCGAGAGATCGTGGTTGTCTCGAGAGATCTTAAGTCTGAATTCTTTGCAATGTCTCGAGAGATCATCTAGTTCTCGAGACATCCCTTTCCTGCTCTCTCCGTTTCATGTCTCGAGAGATCCCTTATGTCTCGAGAGATCCCTTATGTCTCGAGACTTCTGTCCGTAAATTTTCTGTTTCGTTTTCTCTGTTCTGGACGGATCGTGATCGCCCCTTCTCTTTTCTAACGGCTATTTGGAGCGCTTTTAAGACTGATTAATCCTTTAATTGCTCCTCTCCATATATATAGGGTGGTTTAAAAAGAAGTTTCATAATCATTATTTCGTTCGAACCCTAATCTCTCTCTCCCGATCAAAAAGAACGAGAAAAACACCGCTCGCCGTCGTCTTCGATTGGAGATCGCTCTTCTCTTTGGAGTTGCCGATTTCTATCAAGAAGGATTCGATTGATCCATGCTCAGGTTCTACAATCTCTATTGGATCGTTTCGGATTGCCAAAGACAGATTTGAAGGATCGTTGTTCTTCCTCATCGTTCTCAAAAGCCATTCAAGAAGAAGGAAGAAAACGCTTCTGTCATTCAGATCTGGTTTAGTATTGCTCAAACCCTTTTCAATCTATTGTAGGAGTTGTTATCTCCGAGTTGTAGGAGAGGTTGTTCTCCGAGTTGTAGGAGAAGTTTTCTCCGAGTTGTAAGAGAGGTTCTCTCTGAGTTTGTAGGAGTTTGACTCCGAGACTGTAGGATCGTTCTTGATCCGAGATTTAGTGAGTAGTCAAGTCTAGCTGTGGTGCTAGATTGGCGAGGCCGGCAGTGGAGTACCCAAGTACGGGGAACCACTATAAATTCCTGGTGTTATCTGTGGCTGTGATTAATTTTGTGTGATGTGCTTTACGTTTATTTTTTAATTCCGCAAAAGATGTAGAGATCACCTATTCACCCCCCTCTAGGTGATTTAGGTAGGCAACTAGATACTTCAATTGGTATCAGAGGTAGGTTGTTCATTGCTAGGTTAACACCATGAACAGGATCCATTCTTCTAGTTGCTAGCAAGCCATGGATAGAGTCAAGGAATCCTCTCTGAAATTGCCCATCTGCACCAAGGCCAACTTTCCTATGTGGAAGGAAAGAGTCCGTTTTTATATGGAAGCTGTAGATCCCAGAATCTTCCAAGTCGTGGAAGAAGGTCCGCATGTGCCAATGACTGCTTCGTCAACAAATCCTACTGTTCAGATTCCTAAGAAAATGATGGATTTGACTAAGGATGAGATAGCTCTTGTTGCTCTTGACAAGAAGGCTAAAAATATAATTGCAAGTGCAGTGGACGATTCCATGTTGCAAAACTTAATTCACTGCAAATCAGCCAAAGAGATGTGGACATCCTTAATTGTTTTAATGGAAGGTACTGACGAGGTAAGAGAAGATAGAAGGTCTCTACTTAATCAAGAGTACGAGGCATTTAAGCAGAATAAGAAGGAGTGCATTGCTGATGCGTACGAAAGATTCTTCAAGATAGTCAATGGTTTGAGGAACTACGACAGGGAGTTCACAAACGGTGAACTAAATGACAAATTCTTGCGTTCTCTAACGAAAGACTGGGATAGCAAAATTGTTGCCATAAGAGAGTTTGGAAAACTGCCAAGTCTAGAACCTCAAAATCTGTTCGGGAAGCTGTTGTCTCATGAATTACAAATGAACATCCGAAAGTCTGAAGAGGATGTAAATCGAGCCTCAAGCAAAGAAAGAACCTTAGCTTTGAAGGCAGAGAATTCAAAGAAGAGCAAAGCAGTGATACCGATCAGAGAAAAGGAATCTGATATTGAAGAAGAATCAGAAGCCAGCTCCTCCTGTTCCGAACTGTCTGATGGGGAGTTCTCTTTAATTTCCCGTCAGTTTAAGAAACTGCTGAACAAGCGGAGGCACATGAACAACAAGCCGTCTTCCTCGGATCATAAACATTCTCGTCGTGCTGGCGACTATCACAGGAAGGGCTCAAGCAATAATGAAAGGTATAAATCCAAACAGAACAAACATATTTCTTCTGACATTATTTGCTACTGTTGTAATAAGCCAGGGCACATGATTGCTGAGTGTCCCCATAAGAAGAAAGAAGGTGGAAGGAAAGAAGACAAGAAATCCATCCACGGAAAGAAGAAATCAGATAGAAGCTTCGTCGCTAAGAAAGCCAAAACTCTGAGCGACAGTGACTCTGATGAGTCGAGTGATGAAGAAGAAGCTTACTTCGGCCTGATGGCCATGTCTGATGATGAAGAAGCACCCCCGTACACTGGAAAGGTAAATGATCACACTATCCTATCTGATTCTGATTATGCCTCGGCTGAACAACAGGATAACTCCTTAGACGATGAATCTGAGCTCATGTCTCAATATACCAAAATGCTCCAAAGTTTTGACAAGTGCCGAAAGGTTGTTAAAACTCAGGGTAAGGAGATCATGGCTCTCAAGGAGGTGGAATCTAACTTGAGAAAAGAAGTTGAAGAACTTTCTTCTCTCAAAGAGGAAGTCCAAGCCTTGAAAGACAAGATCAAAAGCTCGGAAGAGACTCTTGCCCTGAGAGATAATTCGATAAAAGTCTTGGAGGAACAGCTTGCGGCTGAGAAGAAGTTGGTTGAAGCATTCTCTCAACCTAAAACTGTTCTGCCAATTATTGGTACTTTTACCACTAAGGCAAAAGGAAGCGGTATAGGGCATGAAGCTAGTACTAGCAATTCTTCAAAAAATACAATTGCTAAGAAGAATGGTCTGGTTGCTAAGAAAGCTACTACCAAAGAAAAAGGGAAAGCTCATCAAGAGCCTGTAGCATTCAAGAGAGTCATATTCCCTACGAATGCTTATGATATGGAGAGTTCTTATGGTCATTTCACACGACCAATTCCTTTTTCACCTGTGAATGATCATAAGGAATGGGCTCCTCCCCGAAACTTTGGTGATAGTGCTTTTCAAGCACCCTATCAAGAGATTAATCGGAAAGGGTACGGTCCATTTGTTCATGGCCCGAGTGCTAAGAAAGCACCAAAAGTGAATGTTGTTGCACCAAAGCCGAAGAAGACAATACCACCTTGTGTGTGTTGCCCCCATGAGGCATCCTCATCAAAAAGGGCTGCTCCTGCAAGAGCTAACGTTCAAAAAGTTAAGCAGGAGAGTGTAAAAAGAAGGTACAACAGATTCGACTGTTGGTGTTACGGTAAAATTGGTCACTTTGCCGTTGATTGTTGGTTTAATACAACGTATACTAGGAGACCACAAGTGAATGTTGCAAGGCAGACCACTCGCAATGTCAATATTTATCGTGGTGCTCAACTGACACGGGACCAAGGACCCAAATCTGTTTGGGCTCCTAAGGCGAAATGATTTGTTTTTGCAGGTATGTACAAAGGCCAATAAAAATCCTATCTGGTACTTGGACAGTGGATGCTCTCGGCATATGACCGGGACAAGAAGCCTTTTGCAAAACTACATTCCAGTTGCGAACGGTCCAAAAGTTATTTTTGGTGGTTCAGACAGAGGAATAACTAAAGGCTATGGTATGATTTCTAATGGTAATGTATCGTTTTCCGATGTAGCTTATGTGGAAGGATTACAACATAATCTGATAAGCATAAGTCAACTTTGTGATAAAGGATACACTGTTGATTTTCATAGAGATAAGTGTTTGATAAAGTCGGCTGAAAATCATGAAACGATTTTAACAGGCATTCGCTGTAGAAACATATTTTGTTTAAATTTTCTGTGTATATCATCTTCTACTCCAGTATGTCTTTTGGCAAAAGATAGTGCATCTCTTGTTGACCAATGGCACAAGAGATTAGCACATGTAAATCTCAAAACTATTAATAAATTGTTTTCTCAAAACTTAGTGCGAGATGCACCAGATGTTAAGTGCATTAAAGATAAACCTTGTCATGCATGTGTGAAAGGCAAGCAAACAAGGGCTACCTTTAAGAGCATTATTGGCAAAGATTCAACCAGGTGTTTATACCTGCTTCATATGGATTTTCATGAAGGAATAAGAACAAGACGAGGTACCATTAACGAAAATATGCATTTAAGTTTTCTTTCGCAGGTCGAACCAAAGAAATTCCAAGAGGCAAATGAAGATCCATACTGGATAATTGCTATGGAAGAAGAATTAAATCAGTTCAAACGATGTAAAGTATGGACACTTGTTCCAAAACCCAAAGACAAAAATGTCATTGGAACAAAGTGGGTGTATAGAAACAAGCTGGATGAAGAAGGAACAATCATAAAGAACAAAGCCAGACTTGTAGCTAAAGGGTACAGACAAGAGGAAGGCATCGACTTCGATCAGACGTACGCTCCAGTAGCAAGGCTCGAAGCGATCAGACTCTTCCTTGCTTATGCTGCTTTCAAGGGTTTCACCGTATATCAAATGGATGTCAAATCCGCTTTCCTAAACGGAGACATTAAAGAGGAAGTATACGTTGAACAACCCCCAGGTTTTGTTAATCCTGATCATTCCAATCATGTTTATTTATTGCAAAAAGCTTTATATGGTTTGAAACAAGCTCCTCGAGCTTGGTATGAGACGCTGTCTAACTTTCTTCTTGAAAACAAGTTCACAAGAGGAAAGATAGATAAAACATTATTTCTTAGGGAAGTAAAAGGCAAGATTTTGCTAGTGCAAATCTATGTCGATGACATCATATTCGGCTCTACGGATGATAACCTCTGCAAAAAGTTTTCTAAACTTATGCAAGGGAAATTTGAAATGAGCAGTATGGGTGAGCTGAAATATTTCTTAGGACTTCAAGTGAAACAGTCTGAAGATGGAATCTTCATTTCTCAGACGAAGTTCACTAAGGAGTTGATTAAGAAATTTGGAATGGAGAGTGCAACCTCTATGAGGACTCCAATGAGCTCAGCTACGTCTCTGGACAAGGATGAGAAAGGGAAACCTTTTGATGAAACCAAGTACAGAAGCATAATTGGCTCTTTGCTCTACCTTACTGCCAGTAGACCTGATATAATGTTCTCTACATGTGTTTGTGCTAGATATCAGGTGAACTCTAAGGAATCTCACTACACTGCTGCAAAGCGAATTTTGAGATATCTTAAAGGCACACCAAATCTTGGCTTATGGTACCCAAGAAGTAATGATAGTGAACTAATTGGTTTTTCAGATGCAGACTTTGCAGGTAGCAAAGACGACAGGAAAAGCACTTCTGGGACGTGTCAATTCCTCGGAAGGAGACTTATTTCCTGGAGTAGCAAGAAGCAGAATTGTGTTGCAATATCAACCGCCGAGTCAGAATACATTTCTGATGGTAGTTGTTGCGCACAACTTCTATGGATAAGAAATCAACTTCAAGACTACAACATGAAGATCAAAGACATTCCCATGTTTTGCGACTCTTCCAGTGCAATTGCTATCGCAAATAATCCAGTCTCTTACAGTCGGACAAAGCACATCGAGCTACGATATCACTTTATCCGGGAGCATGTGGAGAAGGGTGACATAAATCTGAGTTATGTCCCCACGGATAAGCAAGTTGCAGACATCTTCACGAAGCCACTGGATGAGACCAAGTTCTCTTTCTTCAAGACGGAACTTGGAATGCTCAACATGGAGTAATGGTCAAGTCAATCAAAACCTTGGCGACAGGAAGTTTTCTTATGACAAGTCATGTCTCGGGACCTGGCAGGATTTCTCGAGACAAGAAGAAGATTATGATATAAGGTGATGTCTCGAGACATGGATAATCTCTCGAGACATCAATGAAGAAGATATCTCCTGAGCTCTCGAGACATAACCGATGTCTCGAGACATAAGTTTTATTTTTAAGGGAATCCAAAACGACAGGTACGCGCTAAATCCTATTTCTAATTTTCTATTTTTCGTAAAATCAAAATATATATATATATATACGAAATCGGAAACTTGATGTTCACGCGAATCATCTCCCGAGACCTCCTCGACCTTTCGTCTCCCTCTCGAGCAGTGATCATCCGCTACTCGACTCTGTGTTTCGGTGGTTTTCGGTGGTTCTCGGTGGCTCTGGTGCTTCAGCTCTCTCCGTCGGCATCTCTCCCTCCCTCTTGCTACTATGGCTCCCTCTCCTCATCCGAAAATTGGAGTCGGCAACGAGGTCATTCGGTCAGGTCTTGCGAGTTTATCCGATGATTTCAAGTCTCTGTTTCACTTACTTGATGCCGCCGGTCTCTCTTTCGTTCTTGAGCATCCTTGCCGGATTTTGTTTGATGAGGTTGAAGAATTTTTCATCAATGTGAAGCCAATCAAGGAAGGAAGTATGTTGATCTCTTTTGTTAAGGGTATCAAAATCAAAGTCTCTCCAGAGACTCTTGCTAAGTATTTGCAGTTGTCTCAAGTGGAAGCTGAAGAAGAGCTAGTTGACATTGATTGGTTGACTACAACAAGGTTCTGTGGTCTTGATTCAGACTTTTCTACAGTTAAAAGGAATAAGTTGAATGATGTGGGGAAGCTTCTGCTGGACATTATCTCAAAGGCACTATTCTGCAAGACAGGCTCTCAAGGACATGTGTCTGAAGAGATGTTTCTGTTGATGATTGGCATTGTTACTGGAAAGAAGAGAGATTGGGCCTCAATCCTATTCTCAAATATCAAAGCTTGCATAAATGTTCCTAACTTTGCCCGGATCATCTCTCTGTTTCTAAATCAGTTTAACCCTGCTATTTTCAACATGTCCAAAGGTGCAGTTATCCATCACCTTAAGAAGATTGATGTCAGCTCCTTGCAGAGATGGGACATTCGTATCAAGAAGCCGGAAATGGCTAGTGCTTCTTCTGATGGGGAGACTCTTAAATCTGCAGTTGCAAGAGAAGCAGAAACTCCAGCTCCTTCTTCTGAAGATCAAGCACCCTTTGTAACATCATTTCCACTTTCATCTCGGACTCGCTCTAAAGCTTCAGGTCGAGCCAAGCTGCCAATCCATTCTAAAGCCAAAGGTCAATCCTCATCAGCTCCGACAGAATCCATTCCAGTATCTGAAGAGCACAGTCCCAGTGGCCAACAGGCAGGGTCTGGTGCTGATTTTGTTTTTAACATAGAAGAAGATGATGATGTTTTGTCAGTTCATGAATTGTCACCTCCCCTAGTACATGTTGAGGGGGAGTCAGAGTTTGACACAACCAAGAATGCTCCAGATGAGCTAGGTTGTGCGGAAGATTCTCTTCTAGGAAAGATTGAAGCACTGCTCAAGAAGCAGAGTGCACAGTTTGAAAACTCTTTGACAACTGTTCACAGGAAGATTGCCTCAGTTGAAAGTGATCTTGGCCGGGAGTTGGCCAAAATCAAATCCAATTATGAAAATCTCTCTGAATTAGTGTGCCTAGGGAGCAAGCAAATTGATCATGCAACTGGAGGTGTAGGCACAGTGTTGGAACAGACTGTAATCGTAACCAAGCTTCAACAATCAATGATTAATGATGCAGAAGCTAACACCTTCAAAATTGTTGATGAAGTCGGAAAGTTCAAAGATGATACTCTCCAAACCCTATCTATAGAAGTCAGAAAGGGGGAGGAACATATAGTAACTCAAATGACAGATTTGATTGAAAGCTCCGTTTCTGCTCTTCAAAGCTCATGGAATTCTCAGTTTGAGCAGTTCTCTTCCAGGATGTTGAAGCAAGTTGCTGATATTAATGCTTATTCATTCAAAACAGCAACGTGGCTTCATAATCAAATTTTTCCTGAGTTGGCAATTGATCCAGATGTTCCTGTTCCTCAGTTTTCTCCCAGGCCAGAAGAACTACTTGGGAAGGTTCCTATTGTTGAAAATCAATCAGATAGGGCTGGGACCAAAAGAAAAAGAAAATTTGGTGAAGGTTCTTCTGCCATTCGATCAGTTCCTAGTTCTAGCTCTACAGGTCAGTGCAAAGCTAAGGTTGAGAAAAGTTATCCAGAACTCTAGAGCCCAGTCTCAAAAGACATTATTCTTGAAACCTATAAGTTAGTTCATGAAGGTAAATTGAACAGATCTGAATGCTACAGCTCTCAAGAATGGGAAAAACATGAGACAGCTCAAAGGAAGCGAAGGATTCATTTCAGAGCTTTTGGTTATAATAATGATGATGCTCCGGAACCCCCTCCGTTTTACCATCCCAAGCCTCATGCTTATTTCTCCAGACAAGAAGAAAAGATGAAAAGAAGATCTTGAAGGATGATGATGATGATGCTGTCAAGACTATTTTGTTTTCATTCTTATTTAGTGAACATCAAGTCTTCTGAACAATTCAATTTAGATATATATATATATATTTGATGTTTTGATGTTCTTTACTTTTTCATTTCTATATCTTTGTGTAGTGTAGCATATTTATTCTTTAACTGCTGTAATTCAACTTAGTGTACAGGGTTCTGACTTCTACAAATAGGGGGAGATTGTTGGAAATTGCATTCACAATTACCTTGATTTGTGAGAAGTCACCTTTAAACTAAGATTGAATTGCTTTTGTATTTGATATGCTTTTCTAGTGTTGTCTTGCAGATTATCATGGGTAAGTGTAAGCCAATGTCAGGTCACAATGGGTCTGCAAACACAGTTTCATAAAATGTAATCCCTCATTATATGAAACATGGTGTTGACTCATGTGTGATCTCACTATTGGGGTACACTTCTTTTTCAAGACTATTGAAGACTTTGGAGTGCGGCTGCAGCATGTGTTCAAGAGAAGAAAAGAAATATTTTTGTAAAACAAATTTTTCCTAAGGATATGTCTCGAGAGATCAGACATGTCTCGAGAGATCGTGGTTGTCTCGAGAGATCTTAAGTCTGAATTCTTTGCAATGTCTCGAGAGATCGTGGTTGTCTCGAGAGATCTTAAGTCTGAATTCTTTGCAATGTCTCGAGAGATCATCTAGTTCTCGAGACATCCCTTTCCTGCTCTCTCCGTTTCATGTCTCGAGAGATCCCTTATGTCTCGAGAGATCCCTTATGTCTCGAGACTTCTGTCCGTAAATTTTCTGTTTCGTTTTCTCTGTTCTGGACGGATCGTGATCGCCCCTTCTCTTTTCTAACGGCTATTTGGAGCGCTTTTAAGACTGATTAATCCTTTAATTGCTCCTCTCCATATATATATAGGGTGGTTTAAAAAGAAGTTTCATAATCATTATTTCGTTCGAACCCTAATCTCTCTCTCCCGATCAAAAAGAACGAGAAAAACGCCGCTCGCCGTCGTCTTCGATTGGAGATCGCTCTTCTCTTTGGAGTTGCCGATTTCTATCAAGAAGGATTCGATTGATCCATGCTCAGGTTCTACAATCTCTATTGGATCGTTTCGGATTGCCAAAGACAGATTTGAAGGATTGTTGTTCTTCCTCATCGTTCTCAAAAGCCATTCAAGAAGAAGGAAGAAAACGCTTCTGTCATTCAGATCTGGTTTAGTATTGCTCAAACCCTTTTCAATCTATTGTAGGAGTTGTTATCTCCGAGTTGTAGGAGAGGTTGTTCTCCGAGTTGTAGGAGAAGTTTTCTCCGAGTTGTAAGAGAGGTTCTCTCTGAGTTTGTAGGAGTTTGACTCCGAGACTGTAGGATCGTTCTTGATCCGAGATTTAGTGAGTAGTCAAGTCTAGCTGTGGTGTTAGATTGGCAAGGCCGGCAGTGGAGTACCCAAGTAGGGGGAACCACTATAAATTCCTGGTGTTATCTGTGGCTGTGATTAATTTTGTGTGTTGTGCTTTACGTTTATTTTTTAATTCCGCAAAAGACGTAGAGATCACCTATTCACCCCCCTCTAGGTGATTTAGGTAGCCAACTAGATACTTCAATCATCATGTGCAATAATTTACACATAAATACCTTCCCACATATATCTTCCAGAATTTGATATTTCTCAAACACTTCCTTCTTTCGCATATTTGATGATTTGTTTCTAGTATAATCCATAATTAGCAGAACCTTAGTAAGTTCATTTGTGGAGAGAGTATCTTCTTATGTACCAACTAGAAGATTAAACGACGAACATAATTCTATTCTGGTAACCCTAATCGGGGTATCATTGATCAAATCGGAAATAACACCATCCTTTGAGAGATTAATGGAGGAGTAGAAATGAGTCGAGGTAAACTTTAGTAATCCCTGATCAACAAATAGCTTAAGAATATCTTGGAATTTTTCCTCAACATATGAGAGAGAGAATTAAAATTACGATCAAACCTAGAGTTGATCTTCATCTTCATTGAATACCTATAAAAGGGTTAGGGAGCAAGAAAAATGAAAAGGGAATATGAAGGGTTTGAAGGAGGAGTAAAAACAACATAAGAGGGTTTGTCTTTATATACTTGTCAAGCCCTTGAGTTCATGTTCTGAGTCAATGTCGACAAAGAGAAGCTGACATGTAGATGCATAAAATCTGACTTGTCAACATACGAGGAGAGATCTCGATACATAGAAGTCGACGTATTTATTCTTATCAAAGTTCTCATTGAACTTCAACATATATATCCTTTCTAAGAACTGGGCTTATGTTAAGATGATGTCAACATATGTCGATAAGATGTTGAGATCCCTTTAATAAGTAGAAATTGAGTTTTTCTCTAAGTTTTTCTTAATTTCTTCTTAGCTAGCTCCATCTAGCATACCTAAGATATTTATGAATTACTTTTGCTTCACCTCATCTAGAAGTTTTGTGAAGATATCAATTTTTTGGTTATTTATATGGACAAATTTTGAGAAAAAATTTCTTCTCTTTATATTATATCCCTAATGAAGTGATGTATTATCTTAATATACTTAGTCTTGTTGTGTAGTGCATGATTTGATGCAATGAAATTGCACTAAAGCTATCACAAAATATAATTGATTTAGTAAAGTGATATCCATAATCTAATAATTGATTATGCATCCATAACACCCGTGAATGAAAACTATCAGTTGAGATATATTCAGCCTCAGTTGTGGATGTAATGTAATGGTATCCCCAGCATACAACTCGCAAGGACGACCTCCGACACCCCCAGCATCTAGCTCGAAAGGGTTTAGCCTCAACCGGCCTGCAGACCATGCACACTACCCCTCTCTGTCCCTCCACAAGGCACAATGGGTTGTTGGAGGCCGCAACCCCTTTTTATATGAGGAATGGTTCAGTTAAGCGGCAGCGCAAGGACTTCCCAAGAGGTCACCCATCCCGTGACTACTCTAGCCCGAGCACGCTTAACTAAGCTCAATTGGTGATGAGATTAATTGGTAATGAGGAGCGAAAGAACTTTATAGTTAAGCATGCTCGGGCTAGAGTAATCACGGGATGGGTGACCTTCTAAGAAGTCCCTACGCTGCCGCTTAACTAAACCATTCTTCATGAAAAGGGGGGCTGCAACCTCCAACAACCCACTGTGCGCTGTGGCGGGACAGAGAGGGGTTGAGGTGCATGGTATGCAGATCGGTTGAGGCTGAACCCTTTTAAGCTGGATGCTGGGGGTGCCAGCGGTCATCCTTGCGAGCTGTATGCTGGGGAGACTATTACAAAAGGTGCACTTGTTAATATACAACCGGGTTGCAGCCCATGCCACCCCAACCCCTCTCCACTTAACAGGCGGGTTATTGGGGCCGGGATTTGATCCCGTGCCCCCTTGATGAGGAAAGCTTCAGTTAAGCTGCATCGCGTGGACTTCCCAGGAGGTCACATATCTCGTGACTACTCCAGTCCGAGCACGTTTAACTATGGAGTACTTTCAATTCTCATCACCAATTGAGTTGCAGCTCAATTGGTGATGAGGAATGGAAAAACTCCATAGTTAAGTGTGCTCGGGCTGGAGAAATTTAGGGATGGGTGACCTCCTGGGAAGTCCCTGCACTATCGCTTAACTGAACCATTCCTCATGAAAAGGGGGGTTGTGGCCTCCAACAACCCATTGTTTCCTGCGTTGGGACAGAGAGGGGTTAAGGTGCACGGTCTGCAGACCGATTGAGGCTTAATCCTTTCAAGCTGGATGCTGGGGGTGCCGACGATTTTCCTTGCGAGCTGTATGCTGGGGAGACCGTTACATGTAAAGACTATGAATTACTTTTTTGCTAAACCATGGGATTAGACTTGCACCAAGGAATTGAAAAGTTCCTGAAGTGTTTTTCATATCAAGTCAGCATCCATCATAATCTACATCTGAGTGTCTAGTGAACTCAAATCCAAATTCTACTGGGTACCATAGGCCCAGCTAAGGTGTGCCTTTTAGATATCTCAAGACTCTTTTTACAATGGTCATGTGAGACTCTTTAGGATCAACCTGGATTCTTGAACACATACATATTGTAAACATGATATATGGCCCACTTACTGTAAGATAGATGAGAGATCCAATGATGGCCTTATAGGTCTTTTGATCTACTAATTTGTTTATCTTATCCTTATCAATTAAAAATTTGGTAGCCATGGTGGTCTTCATGGTAGTAGCATTTTCCATTCTAGATTTTTTAATAATTTTTTTTGAATATTTGGACTGAGAAATTAATATTCATTTACCAATTGTCTTACTTGAATACAAAGAAAATATGTAAGCTCACCCATGCTACTCTTCTAAAATTTTGATTACAGGTGTGCATCATTTCTCTTATAGAGTTTGCTATCAGTAGAACCAAATATTATACATCCACATATATTTATACTAAAAGTAGTTTTTCTTTGTGTTTTTTTATAAATAAAGTTGTGTCTACCTTTCATCTAAAAGGTAATGTTCAAGTAGAAAAATAGAGAGTCTCATATCAATCTCTTGGAGATTGATTAAGACCATATAGATCTTTATTAAGTTTGTAGACATAGGAGGGATGAGTAGGAACATCAAAACCTGGATGTTGTTTTACAATAACCTCTTCTTGTAAAATGTCATTGAGAAAGACACTTTTGACATCCATCTCGAATGCCTTGATATTGTTGAATGCATCCTAGACAGGGAATATTCTAATTGCTTCAAGTTTATATGACTATAGGAGAAAATGACTGATTATAGTCAATATCTTATTCTTATTTATAACCTTGAGCAACTAATCTTGCCTTATTTCTGACATTACTCCCTCAGCATATAACTTATTTCTCAATACCCATGTGGTTCCAATCAACAATTGTCCTTACTTTGCTTCTCTCAAATTGTATAAGCTCGTATTGCATGATAACATTCTAGTGCGGATCATTATTTGCATCTTCAAACTTCTTGGGCTCAACTTGAGATAGAAAATATTGGATCATCATTTCATTGGTAACTTTGCTTCTAGTTTTAACTCCTACTGAGATATCCCCAAAGGATTGAGAGGGGGTTGATCCCTAAGAGTAACAAATGCTGAATAAGTTGTCACTGCCTCAATGTGTGAAGAGGAGGGAACTTCCTATTGAACTTCTTCAGCTGCTTCACTGGGAGCATTTTCAATCAGCTCAGCTGGTTGAGCATTAACTTAAATAGATTCCTCAATGATTGGAACATCTTCATCATCATTATCTTCATTGTTTTGCATAGTAGTCTTTGGAATCAATTCAAATTGAGTAGGAGGGTTGGTGGATCTTGGAGCCTCCTGACTCACCATCAATTCTTTCATCTGATTGTTTATAGCCTTATATGGAAATCATAATTAGTGGAAGAGTTTTTCTCGTCACACATCATGTTAGTCTAATCAAAAGCAATATGTATAGACTCCTTTATTTTAAGTGTTCTCTTATTGTAGAACCTATAAGTCTTGCTAGATGTTGAGTATCTATAAAGATACTAGCATCTGCCTTCTTGTCAAATTTGACAAGGTGACATTTTTCATTATTTAATATATATCATGTGCATCAAAATATCTTAAAATATAATATATTTGGATTTTTCCCTTCAATAGTGTAACATCCCCAAGACAGCTAGACCCCTAAGATGGTTTTGTCATGAAAAAACCGTAGGAAGAGCCCAAGACCTTGAGAACTTAGGGAAGAAGGAGAAAACCACCTTGGTCTGCAGATAGCAATTTCCAGTGACCAAGCTTAGGGTTGGATTTTATGGCCTCATCTAGACCATGTGACCCAACCTTAGTATCCCTAACCCTTTAGGGGTCCCCTTAGGGCACCAAGGACCCATTGGGGTCAACCAAAGAGGCCAAATTGACCAAAGTCAACCCTAACCCTAAATTAGTCAAGGTAGCCTAATTAGAGTCAAATAATCTTCACCATGACAAATTGATCACTCATCTAGGTCTAGAATATCATAAGAGACCTAGCAGACCTAAAAGCCGCATCATGGGACCCCCAATGGTGCAAATTGACCAAAATGCCCCTTTAGGTCAAAAATGGCAATTCTTCACAAAGTGCCCTAATTGACCATCACCATAGTAAATTGACCCTACCCTTAGGGTTATCATGTCATAGGGGACCCAGTGGACCAAAAAGCCCCTTGACTGGGTCAACCCTAGGGCTCAATTTGACCAAAGTCAACTTAGCCTGTTTTGGTCAAATCAGCTTAAATTGGGTCAACTAAGACTCATGTGACCAAATTGACCCCACCAATAGTTTCTAAACTTGATTTGGAGACCAATGGACCCAAAAGCCCCATCCTAGGGTCACCCAATTGGTCAATTGGACCAAAAGTCAAATTTGCCCAAATTAGGTCAAACCTCTTGAACCTAGCCCAATCCCTTTGGGCTAAGCCCAAATTAACCACTTGACCAGCACCCTTGACTGTTAATTAACCCAGGAGAGAGAAATGAGCCGGTCATGGTGAGTAGGAGAGAGAAAAACTCATTTAGGGGGAGAGAGAAAGAGGAGGAATTAATGGGGAGGAAGAAGAAACCTTCAAGCTCCCCCATTAATGGTTGGATTCATCTCCTCTAGGGAAGAGGAGGAGTTTCCAGGCATTTCCCGGCCTCCCAAGGATGAATACCAAGGGATTTCACCAAGTCCGAAATTTCCCATTCATGGCCTTAAATGGCATTGAAGCCATGGCTCTTCCCCTCCCTCAATTGAAGTCTTTAAAAGCTTCCCTAGACCCAGAGCTTCGTTTTCCCCCACTTACCCAAAGGAATCGGGCAGTTTGGTGTGGTGGTTGCAGAACTCGGAAACCATGGAGGTCGGCCATGGCAATCCCCCTACCGGCAAGGCATCAAGCTCCAAGCAAGGTCCTCTTCTTCACCTCTCCTTCAGTGGGTAGATCCACTCTATTCCTTTTTCAAAACCAATCGAGATTGGAGCCTCCTCCAATCGGTTTTCAAATTGTTCTAACCGAAAAACGCAAGATCCGGGGGGCCAACTCCGGCCACCCCCGGCCACACCGACACCGGCAATCGAGAGCTGGATGTCGGGTGGTGCTTCTGGCGGCGGCGATTCGTCGGACGTGGCGCCACCGCGCCGGAAAATCGCCCGCAAAACTGCCCAGGCGCGGGCTCTGTGGACCCTTGATTTATCGGGGACGATGAACAGGGGTCGTCGGATCAGCGCAATATCGTTTTATTTAATATAATATTCTATATTAATACTCTTAATAATAGAGTTTTAAAGGCTGATTCTAATATTAATTATTAAAAATACTTAGAGGGCTCTACAGAAAATATGCCCAACATGAAAGTTGTAGGCCCTGACCCCTAGGACCATACAAACTTGACCTCACCCAAATAGGGGTCCTGGTTTGACCTCAGCACCCATTCTAGTGCAAAGGTTGACTGAACTTTGAAGGGGTGCCCACACCTAACCACTAGTCCAAATGACTTGAAATTTGGACTGGAAGTGAGTCATACCTAGGGCTATAACATATCCAAAAATGAGAATTTTTGGAGAAATTATTCTTAGAGTTTTTGTAGAAATTTAATAATCCTTACCTAAATTATTTGGAGGGTCAAATGACCTCCAATCTCCACCAAATTTTGGTGGGGTGTCATTAGGGTCATGATAAACCCCTGGATAAAATCTCAACTCATTTGGAGTTCATTTGATTAGGTAATCATTGGGCCAAAGATTTGCCCATTAAGGGGAAATTTGTGATTACGGGCTACTTGGGACTTTTCATGGTCAAACCACCTCCAATTGGAGTGGGACTTTGCCCACTGCCCTAGTGTCACCCAAATCACCTCTAGGTGAGTTTTTGGGTCATGGGAAGTTGGTTTGCCCTAGGACGTGGAGTAGGAGCACCTTGGGGTGCATTTAGCCAAGTCGAGACCCATTGGCCAAATGGGCCCATAGAGGCTTGAGTCTTCTTGGGAAGGTCAGTGGGATCAATTTGAGACCCCATGAGGAAGATTGGTGAGCATTGGAGTTGAATTGCTCAAGGCCATAAGGTTGATCCTTATGGAGTGGAATTTGGGGTTGTGAAGGACATAGGAGAGTTTGTCTTTGGAGAGGGGTGTGTTGGACTCCTCTGAGCTTTATAAGTGTTGTAACACCCTCACAAGAAGTTTGGGTGGAGTTGGAGAAGTTTTGACCCTAACCCTAGCTTAAACCCTAAAGGGGTGCGATTAGAGGCTAATGAAGGAAGAGGGGTCAAACCTCAATGGTTTGACTTGAAATTTTGGGGATATTGCCTTAGTGACCAGAGAATGCTACTGTGAGAATTTGGAGGGATTTGGAGTTTCCAATCCTAGGTAATAAACCCTTGGGTAGATTTGTAAATAATTAGGGTTTTGGGTTTTAGGAAGAAATAATAATTAGTGATTAATCATCTTCTGCCACCAACTTATTTTTGAGGTTATAAATCCCTGGAGATTCTATTAGAACCATTGGAAAACATTTGGAGGTCCAAATTGTGGTTATTCATATTGTTGGCAATTTTTGGGATGATTGATTTTAGAGTGGTAACTTTCTATAATTGCATGAAAGTTTGCTGGATGTATTTTCATACCAACATGTACTTATTTTTCTCATAATTTATGGACTGATATTTTTGGTACATCTAGTTCAATTTCGAATTATTTACAAATATATCCTTTGTGGAAATTACAAATGTAACATCTGTGTTATATGGTCAAACTTGGTAGACCTAAATATTTTAGTATGAATCACCTCTGTATAAATTTGTATGAGGTTTGGAGTTCATATGAGGGTACCTCCTTTGAAATTTATTTGTAATAAATGAGTTTTGGAATTTTTCAAAATAGTAAGTCTTACTGGATTTTCCTAAGATTTCATGACTACTGATTATTAGGTACTCTTGATTTATGTAAAAATTGGGAGAGGCATTGGAAGTCAGAAAAGTACACTTGTAGTTCAAACCCTAGGAAGTTGCCCTTGGGAAAAATGGTTTTAAATATTAATAATAGTGGGAAAATTATGGAACTCTGGAATGGATCTTAAATCAGTGACATGGACCCCCAGTAAGAATATTGGGTCATAGAGTTGATTAATTAATGTACTTCCCTTCATGAGGATCAAAACGTTAAGGGTGGTCTGCGTTTAGCAAATTGGCAGTTTTGGAGCTATAGGCCAATTTGGATTACTTTGATTGGAGATGTGAGAATTTAATGGTGATCATATGGCTATGAGAGGACCCCTGGAGATATTTAGGGTTTGGTGAGGCCTAGGATGGTGGGGTGCCACCCTTGGGATAGGTCGTCTTGGGATTGACGAAAGATCGTCTTATCCTTTAATGTCTTATAGCCCTTAAGTTTAATTCGGGTAAGAGTATTAAAGGGGTTTTCTTATGGGTAGCAACCAACATTACTAAGTGTCTTGGGAAAAGGAGCTTTGGGGTGTCATCCCATCGTAGTTCCTAGTACCGTAGCGAGCCCCTTACAGGGTAACCCTCGGGAAGACCAAGATTAACCCTAAATGATAGGAGTAAGATGTTCTACAAGATTAACCAATAACAATTCACCCTCACTCCGTGGTTTCGGGAGTTTAATTGGTTTGGTGTTTCGAGCGGTAGGCTCGGTGGCTGTAAGAGCGGATTGCTAAGACCGGTGAGCTTGTGACTCAGCGGTGTTTGTTGGCGGGCAGGTTAGCCCGGGGAGCTTATGGCTCGGAGGTAGGAAGTAGAACATATTGCATGTGCACTGAAGGTGGTGGGTCTCCGGTATTGGACGGTCGTTCACACCGACGTCAATACGTTGACTCGGCAAGTGTGGTTTTACACTTAGCCTTGATAGTCTGGCGGTCCAGTCAGCAAGAGTACGCAGACGCTCCGCGGGTTTTGTGGAGGCGTACGATAGGTCTAGGTTGGGTAGTGTGAATACCAACCTAGAGGTGGGCGAGGCCCAACCCACCGCTTCCGTTTGCCACTACGGGAGTATCCCGGGAGTCTAGCTCGCTCCAAAAAGGTGGAACTAAAGGTCTATGCGCATAGAGTCGAAGTGTGTGAGTTGCACTTGTGTGATCATAGCATATTAACATACTCTGCATGTCATGGCATAAACATTGCATTCAACCCCTGACACCTATCGTATAAATTGGTATGGGACTTTTTACACGATAGGCCCTGCTAAACGACCCCTTGGTCTATAGGTCTGTATGGGCATTCCTATAAATCAATGGTTACTTTTATATTGCTTTACTTGCTTTCATTTATACTGCTTACTAATTCTTTACATGCTCTTTACTATGCTTACTTGCTGCTTCATATATATATATATACACCTGTTAGTTGTAGATCCGTCGTCATCTGCTTTTGTATTTACCCCTTGTTTGTCCTCCGCTTCCTCCTCCCGATCCGGTGCCTAGGAGCCATTGGGGGAGGGGTGGGGAATTGGCTGAGTCATGTTTGACTGACGGTCAGTGGACCATATCATTTTAGGGTTTCGAGGAGACGCAACAACATCAGAGAAACAGGTGCAGCAGGATCCGACATGGTGGACCCCACGGCCATGCTACCATTGTCACCAGCCAGGACATACTCGAGTAAGATGCCTCATGATGGGTGGAACCACTCCAGCACTGCAACCAGGAGGCCGAAGGCGAAGACGTAGATGTGGATTGCGAGGCAGCAACCGCAGGCCAAAAGAGAAGAAGCATCCAGTGTTGCAGCACCAGTGGAGCACAGATTCTGCAGGGATGGGTCAGACCAGTTTGGGTGCTCCGGTTTCATTGTCGGTGACGATTAGCTTTAGTTTTTCCTAGGAGATAGCTTCCGCGAGTGATCTTGTAATGAGGAAATGATGTATTGGGCAAAAGCCCTTTTGATTTTATAACCCTTTTATCTCTTATTCAGTTAGTATATGTGGACGATTACCTTTGTGGTTTTAATTCATGTGATTATGTGGACTTGTCTTCTCTTTTATGAACTTTTCTTGTGATCGAGTTGGCCGGCAGAATCGGCGTTTTGTGGTGGCGACCTTTCCGAGTGAAGGTGTCACCGCAAAGCGGCGGTTCTGGGCCTAAGACCCGGTGGTTTTTGCAAAAAAAAATGGGGTCTTACAAGTGGTATCAAAGCGAAACTTCGATCCGAAGAAAAGAAGTCCACAAAAACCTGGGCCACCCCGCGCGAGCTTAGTTTGAGGACAAACTAGTAGCGGAAGCAGTGGTGTGCCCGTATGGGAATCACATCGAAAAAAGTCCACTTTTAACTGAATCTTCTTAGTCAATTTCCCTTACGAGTGTCAAGTTTTCTTTTGTAGCCTGCGGCGAACCCTGCCCCCAGCAGGGAATACCTTCGGCTGCAAAGAACTCTTTAGGTAGTCCTTTAGTTAATAAGTTAGACTCAACCGCACTAGGACACGTGACTTACTAGGACAATTTATACCATGACCTAGTCTGACATAGATCGTAGGGATAGCTTTTGGTAAAGGTACGAGGATACCCCAAGAGGCTAGAGGAAGAGAGGATTGGCACCTAAGTAGAATGGTATGAGACTCATAGACTCAATCCTCGTTTATGTGTCAGGATTACATTAAGTCAACCACCGTGACAAACACCAAGGGACGGATAAGAATTGAAGTTCAAAAGAGACCCGTTTGGGATTGGGTGACATGTTAACCCTGATAAGGTTGTAGTATAGGATACCTAGAAGAGTCTAAGGTGTGGAGTATACCATTGAGACCCAAGATAGAACCCCAAGTCTAAGGTTGTGTGCCCTAAGAATTGTTTGCATACTTGGGACGAATATAACTTGGTGATATTAAAGATACTCAGCCCAAAATAGATAGTGGCTTATCTTTTGTTTATTGGGGGCTTGTCCTTTGTTTATTGGGCCAATTAATGACGGACTTAGTTTTCCCTTAAACCTATGCTAGAAAATTTTGTGTCGTGAGCATACTGATTCTGAAGTCGATCTTACTCAATGTTACTTGGAAGAAGATGAGATGGTGTAACAGTATGTTGGGAATGATGACCAGTAGAAGTACCAGGACAATGGATAGACATCATTTGGGTCGAACAACAACTTGCCCTTAGTGGAATCATTGGAAATATAAAGCCGCCAGGATTAATCACTTAGGGATGTCGATGTCCTAGTATAGAAATTATGGTCAGAAACTAGGTTGTGCAAGTTGTAGTTATATTTGAAGTTCTTATGACTTCGGGCGTTCGGAAGTGATTAACTCGTGACTTGTTAAAAATTCATGCCCCGTCATGGTTAAAAATTTTGTCTACCATAATAGCTTTATACCTTAGGAGCTTTGATGATAAACAACCAGAGATCTTAGACGATGACTTGTTGAATCTAGGATCTAGCGTTTGAGTTTACTATAACAAGAACGAACTAAGTTTATTTTGCGTATGATTATTTGAAAGCGATCAAGGCTAGTACAAGTTGAAGTGAAAGAAATTTGGTGAAATAATCATGATGATATTTCCTTGATGAATCGAATTGTGAAAAACCCTAGGGTATCAAAATTTTGCTCATTATGAATCAAACTCCACGTAGAAAATGATTGGGAGTCATCTTACCATCATGATTGGTTAACTTATACTCATAAAGGTTCACAAGTGCCCCCCCCCCCCCCCCACTAATACTTAAGGATGATTGGGACGCTAGACGATTTGATTAGTTCCATCAATAGCAAGAACTAGAAAAGTTGTGGATTGAAGACGTTTGATTACTCGGACGTACCTGAAAGAATAAGAATTGAACGTGAAAGAAAACTTTAGAGGCATAAGAGTCTGCCCAGGTTAGAGTGGAAGTTTGTGGATAGAATGACCAAGGTAGCTAGGTCACCCCGGTCAGGATAAATGATTCGACGGTGCAAGTCTTGCGGTGCGAGAAGATTCCAGAGGTTAAGACATGTGGTAAATTGGGGTCAGGAGGAGCACACCTAGGAGCCACTAGAGCTGGTGTGGTATAGATAGTCGGTGCTCTTCGAGCTGGGATTAACCATAATTCTTAGGGGATGTTACGTTCGGTCGCAGTGAAAACCTCGCAAGCCTAACCTGAATTTCGAGGACGAAATTATTGTTTTTGTTTATTGGGATTTGTAACATCCCCCAGACAGCTAGACCCCTAAGATGGTTTTGTCATGAAAAAACCGTAGGAAGAGCCCAAGACCTTGAGAACTTAGGGAAGAAGGAGAAAACCACCTTGGTCTGCAGATAGCAATTTCCAGTTACCAAGCTTAGGGTTGGATTTTATGGCCTCATCTAGACCATGTGACCCAACCTTAGTATCCCTAACCCTTTAGGGGTCCCCTTAGGGCACCAAGGACCCATTGGGGTCAACCAAAGAGGCCAAATTGACCAAAGTCAACCCAAACCCTAAATTAGTCAAGGTAGCCTAATTAGAGTCAAATAATCTTCACCATGACAAATTGATCACTCATCTAGGTCTAGAATATCATAAGAGACCTAGCAGACCTAAAAGCCCCATCATGGGACCCCCAATGGTGCAAATTGACCAAAATGCCCCTTTAGGTCAAAAATGGCAATTCTTCACAAAGTGCCCTAATTGACCATCACCATAGTAAATTGACCCTACCCTTAGGGTTATCATGTCATAGGGGACCCAGTGGACCAAAAAGCCCCTTGACTGGGTCAACCCTATGGCTCAATTTGACCAAAGTCAACTTAGCCTGTTTTGGTCAAATCAGCTTAAATTGGGTCAACTAAGACTCATGTGACCAAATTGACCCCACCAATAGTTTCTAAACTTGATTTGGAGACCAATGGACCCAAAAGCCCCATCCTAGGGTCACCCAATTGGTCAATTGGACCAAAAGTCAAATTTGCCCAAATTAGGTCAAACCTCTTGAACCTAGCCCAATCCCTTTGGGCTAAGCCCAAATTAACCACTTGACCAGCACCCTTGACTGTTAATTAACCCAGGAGAGAGAAATGAGCCGGCCATGGTGAGTAGGAGAGAGAAAAACTCATTTAGGGGGAGAGAGAAAGAGGAGGAATTAATGGGGAGGAAGAAGAAACCTTCAAGCTCCCCCATTAATGGTTGGATTCATCTCCTCTAGGGAAGAGGAGGAGTTTCCAGCCATTTCCCGGCCTCCCAAGGATGAATACCAAGGGATTTCACCAAGGCCGAAATTTCCCATTCATGGCCTTAAATGGCATTGAAGCCATGGCTCTTCCCCTCCCTCAATTGAAGTCTTTAAAAGCTTCCCTAGACCCAGAGCTTCGTTTTCCCCCACTTACCCAAAGGAATTGGGCAGTTTGGTGTGGTGGTTGCAGAACTCGGAAACCATGGAGGTCGGCCATGGCAATCCCCCTACCGGCAAGGCATCAAGCTCCAAGCAAGGTCCTCTTCTTCACCCCTCCTTCAGTGGGTAGATCCACTCTATTCCTTTTTCAAAACCAATCGAGATTGGAGCCTCCTCCAATCGGTTTTCAAATTGTTCTAACCGAAAAACGCAAGATCCGGGGGCCAACTCCGGCCACCCCCGGCCACACCGACACCGGCAATCGAGAGCTGGATGTCGGGTGGTGCTTCTGGCGGCGGCGATTCGTCGGAGGTGGCGCCACCGCGCCGGAAAATCGCCCGCAAAACCACCCAGGCGCGGGCTCTGTGGACCCTTGATTTATCGGGGACGATGAACAGGGGCCGTCTAATCAGCGCAATATCGTTTTATTTAATATAATATTCTATATTAATACTCTTAATAATAGAGTTTTAAAGGCTGATTCTAATATTAATTATTAAAAATACTTAGAGGGCTCTACAGAAAATATGCCCAACATGAAAGTTGTAGGCCCTGACCCCTAGGACCATACAAACTTGACCTCACCCAAATAGGGGTCCTGGTTTGACCTCAGCACCCATTCTAGTGCAAAGGTTGACTGAACTTTGAAGGGGTGCCCACACCTAACCACTAGTCCAAATGACTTGAAATTTGGACTGGAAGTGATTCATACCTAGGGCTATAACATATCCAAAAATGAGTATTTTTGGAGAACTTTTTCTTAGAGTTTTTGTAGAAATTTAATAATCCTTACCTAAATTATTTGGAGGGTCAAATGACCTCCAATCTTCACCAAATTTTGGTGGGGTGTCATTAGGGTCATGATAAACCCCTGGATAAAATCTCAACTCATTTGGAGTTCATTTGATTAGGTAATCATTGGGCCAAAGATTTGCCCATTAAGGGGAAATTTGTGATTAAGGGCTACTTGGGACTTTTCATGGTCAAACCACCTCCAATTGGAGTGGGACTTTGCCCACTGCCCTAGTGTCACCCAAATCACCTCTAGGTGAGTTTTTGGGTCATGGGAAGTTGGTTTGCCCTAGGACATGGAGTAGGAGCACCTTGGGGTGCATTTAGCCAAGTAGAGACCCATTGGCCAAATGGGCCCATAGAGGCTTGAGTCTTCTTGGGAAGGTCAGTGGGATCAATTTGAGACCCCATGAGGAAGATTGGTGAGCATTGGAGTTGAATTGCTCAAGGCCATAGGGTTGATCCTTATGGAGTGGAATTTGGGGTTGTGAAGGACATAGGAGAGTTTGTCTTTGGAGAGGGGTGTGTTGGACTCCTCTGAGCTTTATAAGTGTTGTAACACCCTCACAAGAAGTTTGGGTGGAGTTGGAGAAGTTTTGACCCTAACCCTAGCTTAAACCCTAAAGGGGTGCAATTAGAGGCTAATGAAGGAAGAGGGGTCAAACCTCAATGGTTTGACTTGCAATTTTGGGGATATTGCCTTAGTGACCAAGGAATGCTACTGTGAGAATTTGGAGGGATTTGGAGTTGTCAATCCTAGGTAATAAACCCTTGGGTAGATTTGTAAATAATTAGGGTTTTGGGTTTTAGGAAGCAATAATACTTAGTGATTAATCATCTTCTGCCACCAAATTATTTTTGAGGTTATAAATCCCTGGAGATTCTATTAGAACCATTGGAAAACATTTGGAGGTCCAAATTGTGGTTATTCATATTGTTGGCAATTTTTGGGATGATTGATTTTAGAGTGGTAACTTTCTATAATTGCATGAAACTTTGCTGGATGTATTTTCATACCAACATATACCCACAGTATTTTTATCATAATTTATGGACTGATATTTTTGGTACATCTAGTTCAATTTCGAATTATTTACAAATATATCCTTTGTGGAAATTACAAATGTAACCTCTGTGTTATATGGTCAAACTTGGTAGACCTGAATATTTTAGTATGAATCACCTCTGTATAAATTTGCATAAGGTTTGGAGTTCATATGAGGGTACCTCCTTTGGAATTTATTGGTAATAAATGAGTTTTGGAATTTTTACAAATAGTAAGTCTTACTGGATTTTCCTAAGATTTCATGACTACTGATTATTAGGTACTCTTGATTTATGTAAAAATTGGGAGAGGCATTGGAAGTCAGAAAAGTACACTTGTAGTTCAAACCCTAGGAAGTTGCCCTTGGGAAAATGGTTTTAAATATTAATAATAGTGGGAAAATTATGGAACTCTGGAATGGATCTTAAATCAGTGACATGGACCCCTAGTAAGAATATTGGGTCATAGAGTTGATTAATTAATGTACTTCCCTTCATGAGGATCAAAACATTAAGGGTGGTCTGCGTTTAGCAAATTGGCAGTTTTGGAGCTATAGGCCAATTTGGATTACTTTGATTGGAGATGTGAGAATTTAATGGTGATCATATGGCTATGAGAGGACCCCTGGAGATATTTAGGGTTTGGTGAGGCCTAGGATGGTGGGGTGCCACCCTTGGGATAGGTCGTCTTGGGATTGACGAAAAATCGTCTTATCCTTTAATGTCTTATAGCCCTTAAGTTTAATTCGGGTAAGAGTATTAAAGGGGTTTTCTTATGGGTAGCAACCAACATTACTAAGTGTCTTGGGAAAAGGAGCTTTGGGGTGTCATCCCATCGTAGTTCCTAGTACCGTAGCGAGCCCCTTACAGGGAACCCTCGGGAAGACCAAGATTAACCCTAAATGATAGGAGTAAGATGTTCTACAAGATTAACCAATAACAATTCACCCTCACTCCGTGGTTTCGGGAGTTTAATTGGTTTGGTGTTTCGAGCGGTAGGCTCGGTGGCTGTAAGAGCGGATTGTTAAGACCAGTGAGCTTGTGACTCAGCGGTGTTTGTTGGCGGGCAGGTTAGCCCGGGGATCTTATGGCTCGGAGGTAGGAAGTAGAACATATTGCATGTGCACTGAAGGTGGTGGGTCTCCGGTATTGGACGGTCGTTCACACCGACGTCAACACGTTGACTCGGCAAGTGTGGTTTTACACTTAGCCTTGATAGTCTGGCGGTCCAGTCAGCAAGAATACGCAGACGCTCCGCGGGTTTTGTGGAGGCGTACGATAGGTCTAGGTTGGGTAGTGTGAATACCAACCTAGAGGTGGGCGAGGCCCAACCCACCGCTTCCGTTTTCCACTACGGGAGTATCCTGAGAGTCTAGCTCGCTCCAAAAAGGGGGAACTAAAGGTCTATGCGCATAGAGTCGAAGTGTGTGAGTTGCACTTGTGTGATCATAGCATATTAACATACTCTGCATGTCATGGAATAAACATTGCATTCAACCCCTGACACCTATCGTATAAATTGGTATGGGACTTTTTACACGATAGACCCTGCTAAACGACCCCTTGGTCTATAGGTCTGTATGGGCATTCCTATAAATCAATGGTTACTTTTATATTGCTTTACTTGCTTTCATTTATACTGCTTACTGATTCTTTATGTGCTCTTTACTATGCTTACTTGCTGCTTCATATATATATACACATGTTAGTTGTAGATCCGCCGTCATCTGCTTTTGTATTTACCCCTTGTTTGTCCTCCGCCTCCTCCTCCCCATCCGGTGCCTAGGAGCCATTGGGGGAGGGGTGGGGAATTGGCTGAGTCATGTTTGACTGATGGTCGGTGGACCATATCATTTTAGGGTTTCGAGGAGACGCAACAACATCAGAGAAACAGGTGCAGCAGGATCCGACATGGTGGACCCCACGGCCATGCTACCATTGTCACCAGCCGGGACATACTCGAGTCAGATGCCCCATGATGGGTGGAACCACTCCAGCACTGCAACCAGGAGGCCGAAGGCAAAGACGTAGACGTGGATTGTGAGGCAGGGACCGCATGCCAAAAGAGAAGAAGCATCCAGTGTTGCAGCACCAGTGGAGCACAGAGTCTGCAGGGATGGGTCAGACCAGTCTGGGTGCTCCGGTTTCAGTGTCGGTGATGATTAGCTTTAGTTTTTCCTAGGAGATAGCTTCCGCGAGTGATCTTGTAATGAGGAAATGATGTATTGGGCAAAAGCCCTTTTGATTTTATAACCCTTGTATCTCTTATTCAGTTAGTATATGTGGACGATTACCTTTGTGGTTTTAATTCATGTGATTATGTGGACTTGTCTTCTCTTTTATGAACTTTTCTTGTGATCGAGTTGGCCGGCAGAATCGGCGTTTTGTGGTGGCGACCTTTCCGAGTGAAGGTGTCACCGCAAAGCGGCGGTTCTGGGCCTAAGACCCGGTGGTTTTTGCAAAAAAAAAATGGGGTCTTACAAATAGCTCATAGGGAGTCTTACCCTTAGTCTTATGAAAGAGGCTTCTATTTAGGACATAGTTGGTTGTGTTAACTTCCTCTGCCTAAAAGTATATAGGTAAGTTAGCCTTAGCCAGTAATATTCTTCATGATTCAATCAAGTTTCTATTCTTTTTGTCAACAACTTCATTTTGTCATGGAGTTTTAGGAGCAGAGAAGTTATGTTTAATATCTTCATTCTCACAAAATTCATAAATCTTATGAGACTCAAATTTAGTGTCATAATCACTTTTGTTCATAACAACTGAAGTGTTATGTTCATTTTGGATCTGTTTATGAAATCTTGCGAGAATCTTGAAGGTCTCAGACTTATTTCTCAAAAAGAATAACCATGTGAATCTAGAATAGTAATCCACAATAACCAATGAATGACTTATCTCCTAAGCTATGGATAGTAACTGGTCCAAATAGATCTATATATATAAGATATAGAATCCTAGAAGAATTATTTTTAGCAACATAAATGAAGCTCTTGTTTGCTTAACCGATTAATAAACTCTAAAAGGCTTTTTCTTAACATATCTACATTGTGACCGACCTCTCACAAGGTTATTCTTGTAGAGCTTGGACTAGAAGTTGGCATATGGACAACCATACGTCGAGGTCTAATCTACACATGGTGGTTCATATGTCAACTTCGTGTCAACTTATGAAACATCGATCTTGATGTATGTCGAGAGGATCTCGACATATGTTGATATTTTTCCAGATACTTAGGCTAGATATTATTTACATACATGGGTATTTTTCCCAAGATTCCTCTTTACTTTGAGGGGACTAAGGTAGTCACCACATGGTTCATTTTGTTATTTGCCCTCTTATGAGGAGATTTCCCTATTAAATTCTTTGATGTATATCGGGTATTAGCCATTGGATTAGTAGACTCTTTTCGCTTTTTCTTTACAAACTTTATTGGATTCTTCCATGCTAGTAAGTTGGAAGATTCAGATTTATGAGAGATATCAGCACCTAGACCAAGATTCTTACACTTAACTATAAGGTTTTCAGATATGATCTTGAGTTGTTGTGTAAGATCCCCCACCCACCCACTCAAAGTACACTAGGTCAAGGGAACCTTACTGCCCAAAGTGGCCACACTACAATTTTCAAATGGGTAACATGCTCGCTTCTCAAGCGTAGAACGATTGCTTTGTAAGGATATGGAACATCATCACATCAGTTCTATTCATTTGAGTAAGCAACTCAGAAAAACCATATATATATATCGCTCTCAAGATCTGGCGACACTATCTCTATGGTGTCCACTGCGACATATTCTCAGATCACAAGAATCTGAAGTATGTAGATACGCAGAAGGAGATGAATATCCGGCAGAGGCGATGGGTGGAGTTCTTATCAGACTATCAGTACACGATGCATTACCACCCAGGGAAGGCGAATGTTGTAGCAGACGCACTGAGCAGGACAACTACTGCGTCAGAGGCAGAGCCTAAGTTGATGGCCATGGAGTTAGTGCGGATGTTCGAGGACATGCAGATCTCTCTAGTGTCTGAGGACGATCCGAAGCTGTACGAGGAGTACTTAGCAGCAATGGGTGCCACTTACGACATTCGAGACCGCATCAGGGATGGGCAGAGGCAGGATGCCAAGTTGGAGCCGATATTCAAAGCCTTGGAGGCAGGCTCAGCTGGAGATTATTCGCTGAAGGATGACCTGTTGAGTTTTAGAGGCCGAGTGTATATACCGGCAGGGGGCCGGATTCGGGAGGATGTTATGTTAGAGGATCATTGCAGCAGGTATTCCATGCACCCGGGCATCACCAAGATGACTGCAGCTTTGAAGAGGACCATGTATTGGCCATGCATGAAGAAAGACATTGTATATTTTGTGACCCACTGCGAGGCTTGCCAACTCGTGAAGGCGGAGTGCCGAAACCCAGCAGGATTATTGCAGCCACTTTCGGTGCCGGAGTGGAAGTTCGACGACATCGCTATGGACTTTATACACGGTCTTCCCCGATCTCGTACGGGAAATGACTTGATTTGGGTGATCGTCGACAGGTTGACGAAAGTGGCCAAGTTTATACCGATCAGGAAGGACGAGTCGGTCAGTTTTTTGGTGCGAAGATTCGTGGAGCAGTTTGTTCGATATCATGGCGTGCCGAGGACGATCGTGTCAGATCGAGATGGACGGTTCACGTCGAGGGAGTGGAGAGCAGTACAGGCCTACCTGGGCACCCGGTTGACTTTTAGTACAACATTTCACCCTCAGACAGACGGGCAAACAGAGCGTACCAACCAAACCCTAGAGGATCTTTTACGTCTTTGCATTCTGGACCGCGGGGAGCCATGAGAGATATTGTTGCCATTAGTCGAGTTCTCATACAAGAACAGTCATCAGGCTAGTATAGGCAGGGCACCTTATGAGGCTTTGTATGGACGGAGATGTAGAACACCATTGTCTTGGATTCAGGATGAGGATCCCAAGGCACTTGGCTCAGAGTTCGTGGAGGACACGGAGGCTCAGGTGAGGCGGATTCGAGATAGGATGTTGGAGGCCCAGAGCAGGCAGGCCAAGTATTACGATGCGCGTCATCGTATGGTGGAGTTCCAGGTGGGAGACTGGGTTTTCTTGAAGATACGTCCGATGCATGGAGTCTCGCGGGTTCGCGGGCGGAAGAAGCTCAGTCCGAGGTATATGGGACCTTATAGGATCCTGGAGCGGATCGGTCCCCTGGCTTACAGACTGGAGCTACCGCCGAAGTTGGAGGGACTGCACGACGTTTTCCACGTCTCCTCACTTAGGAAGGCTCTACTTCGGCCAGAGCAACAGGTTTCTACTTTAGAGGGGCCAGTAGCTACTGATCGGTCGGTTCACCTGGAGCCGGTTCGGATAGACGACACGGAGTTACGAGTCTTGCGGCGTAAGAAGGTTTCGCTGGTCAAGGTCCTATGGAGGAATCATGGACAGGAAGAGCATACTTGGGAGCCACTAGACTTGATGCAGCAAAAGTACCCGCAACTTTTTACGACAGGTACAATTTAATTTTTTCCTGGGATGTTACATTTTCTTCTATTAGTAGAACCCCCACAGGCTTGCCTGAATTTCGAGGATGAAATTTTTATTTTTATGTATTGGGATTTGTAACATCCCCCAAACTGCTAGACCCCTAAGTTGGTTTTGTCATGACTAGGTCATGACAAAACCATAGGAAGAGCCCAAGACCTTGTGAGCTTAGGTGAGAAGGAGAAAACCTAGGTGGTCTGCAAATAGTAATTTTCAGATATCAAGCCTAGGATTGAATTTAGGGGGCCCCACCTTAAACCTTGACCCCACCATAGTATCCCTAACCCATTAGGTGTCCTCTTGAAGCAACAAGGACCCATTGGAGTCAAATTAAGAGGCCAATTAGACCAAAGTCAACTTTAACCCCAAATCGGTCAAAGTAGCCTAATTAGGGTCAATTGACCTCCACCATGCCAAATTGACCTTGCCCCTACCCTTATAAGGATATTAGGGACCCAATGGACTAAAAACCCCCACCATGGGGCCACCAATTTGGCCAATTTGACCAAAGTCAACTCTAGTCCTATTTTGGTCAAATTGCCCTATTGTGGGTCAATTGGCCTCCACCTTGCCAAATTGACCATACCTAGACCTTCCTAACCCTTAAGAGAGACCAATGGGTCACTACCCACCCATTGGGGCCAACCCAAACGGTCAAATTGACCAAAGTCAACTCCACCCTAAATTTAGGTCAAAATAACCTATTTTGACCTAATCAAGCCCAATCCACTTGGTCTAGACTCAATTGAGGTGGTCCACCACCTAGTGGGGTTGGTAATTACTGAATTAACCATTCAATTTCAGGATATTCGTCCAGGAGAGAGAAAGCCCTAATTTGAAAGAGAGAGAAGGAAGGGAGAGTTAATGGGGAGGAAGAGGAAACCTCACATCTCCTCCAATAATGGCACCATTCATCTCCTCTTGGGGAGAGGAGAAGTTTCCAGCCCTCTCTCGGCTGGATTGAGTACCTATTCGTCTCCAACAAGCCAAAACCGAAATCACCTTGATGGCCATTAATGGCATTCAAGGTTGTAACCTCCCCCTCTCCCAATCAAGGCCTTTAACATCTTCAAAAGAGTGAGAGGAGTGAACCCCCCCCCCCCCCCCCCAACTTTCCTGAAAGTATTGTGCACTCTAGGATCGGATTGGCATGGCTCCACAACCTCCCCGAGCTCCCATGGTGTACTCAAGATCCACAAGGAATTCTGCCCCAATTCAGGTCTGATCCCCTTCTCCTCCCCTAGTGCGTAGATCTGAATTCGATTGGGCCTTGATTCGATCCAAAATGGCCTTGGATCGAGCTTCCCAAAAGGCTTGTTTTAGAGCTTTTTCCCCTCCCCTAAAACACTATTCCGGCCATCTCCGGCCGGCAAACCACCGTCAAACGATGGCCACCACCTCAACGGAGGTGGTGGTGGCGGTGGCCGACCGGGAAGGTGGTCGGATCGCTGGCAAGAAGGGCTGGAAATCTTTCAGGAAAGGGCAATCATGGCTGTTCATCCAATGGAGAAGACGAAATCACGTCCGTCAACTTTCTGTCTAAATATTTTATAATAATTGTTATTTATATCTCATTTTTATGTATTATTATTGCAGTAGATAGAAATTATTATAGAAAATACCTAGGGCCCTCTGATGAAAAAGTGTCTAACACCAAAGTTGTAGCCCTTGGTGTGTACTTCATTTTAAAATTTGTTTCAACCCAAAAGGAGTACTGTAGCTCTCTGTAGGGCCATTTTGGTGGGACTGGTCCCTAGGGTAGGAAAGTCACTCTTTCTTGTATAACTTTTTACTAATAAATGCTATGGCCTTGATATTTAAAACCTAGGCTATTTACACCTACTCACACATCATATCAAAAGATCGGAATTTTAGGAGAAACGTTTTCTAAGGTTTTTGTATTAATTTCATAAATTAAATATAAATTAATTAGTGGGTCAAATGACCTCCAATGCCCTCCAAATTTTGGTGGATGCTTCTTGGGGTCATCACATGACCCTGGTAAAAATCTCAGCCCAATTGGGACTTATTTAGTTTGGAAATTGGCTAACCTAAGTTGGGTCTAATTAGGTCAAAATTAGGGCATGATGTTTGTCTAGGGGTATTGTGTTCAAATCTCCTCACCATGAATTGAAACCTTGTCCACTGGCTTAGGATCTCCTAAAACACCTCCATGAGTGATATGGTGTGGTGTGGAGGTGGTTATGCCCTATAACACTAGTTTTAGCCCTAGGTGTGCATATAGGACCTTGTGAAGGACATGGAGTCAAATGTCCATGAGTGGTTATGAAACTTGGTGGATAAGCTTATAGGGGGTAGATAGGAACTGGGTAATTTTATAAGAATTTTAGGAGCTAATATTCCCTTTGAATTAGGGCATAACCCCTTTAGGGAAACTTCTTAAAAGAAACCTTTACATGCTTAAAAGTTGTTGGATGATGATGAAACTTTGGTGGTGCCCTTATGATCATGGTTTAGACCTCTGGTAATTTTTGTGAATTTTATTAAATGATTTAATCAGTACTTTTTTCACAAGGCACCTGTTTTGATTTAGACTTAAGAAAAACATTTGAGGGTCCAAAACTCATTGTTAAATTGTGCAAATTGGTGATAGGACCTTTCAGAGCATTAGGAGGCTCTGTAAATTTTTATAGAATTTTTGAAGACTTAAATCAGTAGGCTACTTCATAGTTCATTTAATTTGAGGTTTTATTAATTTATTTATTTTAGTGATAAAATAATTTCCTTAAATCCTGAAACTTAGTCAGTAGCCTTTTCTGGTGAATACAAGAGTTTGGTATTTTTCCCATAATTTTAGTGTTGATCTTTTTGGTAGTTCCTTCATAAAACTATGATTTTGGATAGATGATAAATAATTAAATTAGAGGAGAATTTCTTACTGTAAGAATATGATATGTTGTTTCTGATGTTATTTAGTCACCATAGATTTATCATAATTTTTGGAGAGCCATATCATAAGATTTACTTACACTTCATGTTCATTTCCACACTTGGCAAATGTTTGGAGAAATTAAATTAAATATTAATTAATTAGGGAAAATATGATTCTCTGGATTTAGTCCTTTAGCATCATGGTAGACCTCCAGTAAATATCATGGGTCAGTTGGAAGAATATTTGGAGTACCTCTAGTTGTAAGCTTCATATAGTTAGTTTGGTCTGCGTTTAGTAAAACAGCAAAACTTAGGAATTTAGTGACATACTAGGTGGAAATGGTGTGCAGGTGGTTCACATTGGTTGATTAGACAGTTGTGAGTCCACCCAAGGAAGTGTATGTGAGGAAAGTGTACTTGGTGGGTTAAGAGTAAGGTTGTCCTGGGGATTGACGAAAGATCGTCTTTCCCCTGGTGTGTCTTAAAGCACTTAGGTCTAACTCAAGTGAAACAGTAGAAGGGAATTCTTAAGTGTAGATACCAATAACAGGAAGTATCTTGAGAAAGGGAACTTTGGGGTGTCAACCCATTACAGTTCCTAGTACCGTAGCGAGCCCCTTACAGGGTAACCCTCGGGAAGTCCAAGATTAACCATAAGTCGTAGGAGTATAGAAGATGCTCAAGACTAAAAAAACACATTCACTCACACTCCGTTGTCATGGGAGTTTGGTTGGTTTGGTACCCCGAGTTGTAGGCTCAGTGGTGGTTGGTGCGGATTGTTGGTCCGGAGAGTTTGTGACTCAGTTTGGTTCTTGGTTGGGCATGTTAAGCCCAGGTGGTTTATGTTGTAGTTTGTAGATAGATAGTAGAACATGTTGCATGTGCACAAGGTGGTGGGTCCTTAGTGTTGGCGGTCGTTGCACCGACGTTGATACTCGGGCTCGGCAAGTGTGGAATTTGCACTTAGCCATAAAAGTCTGGTGGTCCAGCCATTAAGAGTACGCAGATGCTCCACGGTTTTGCGTTGAGGCGTACGATAGGTCTAGGTTAGGTAGTGCATATAACAACCTAGAGGTGGGCGAGGCCCAACCCACCGCTTCCGTTTTCCACTACGGGAGTATCCTGGGAGTCTTGCAAGATCCAAAAAGGGGGAACTAAAGGTCTGTGCGCACAAAGTCGAAGTGGGTGAGTTGCACTTGTATGAACATAGCATAACTGCATACCTTGCCTGTCATAGCATAAACATTGCATTTCAACCCCTACCCCTATCATATAAGTCGGTTATGGGACTTCTTATATGATAGGCCTTGCAAAATGACCCATTTGGTCTATAGGTTTGTGTGGGCATTCCTATAAATCAATGGTTACTTTTCTATTACTATTGTCTTTACTTACTGCCCTTTACTTACTCTTTACCTGCTCTTACTATGCTTTATTACCTGTTTCATTTATGTATATATACTTGAGTAGTGGTAGAACTCTTCCTGTAGAATATACCCTGCCATCTGCTTTTGTTATTACCCCTTGTTTGTCCTCCGCTTCATCCTTTCCGCTCGGTGCCTAGGAGTCACCGGGGGAGGGGTGGGGGATTGGCTTAGTCTTTTGACTAACGGTCGGTGGACCTTATCATTTTAGGAGACCGCGGCGATGGAGCAGCACCAGAGGCTGGTGCAGATGGAGGCGGGGCAGTCCAGCACGGGAGCACCGATGACAGGATCCGTGAGTGGCTATTAGTTCTAGTTATTTTGCTTCCGCGAGTGAATTTGTAGTGAGGCTTGATGTATCGGGCAGGAGCCCTTGTTATCTCTTTCCTTATTTCAGTTATATTTATGTGGACATCTCTTCGTGGATGTATTACTTTTCTATGTGATGTGGACTTGGCTTTCTTTTAGCTTATTTGTCTTTGCTTCTTCGTGATCGATTTGGCCGGCAGTATCGGCGTTTTGTAGTGGCGACCTTCCCGAACGAGGGTGTCACCACAAAGCGGCGGTTCTGGGCCTAAGACCCGGATGTTTGAGAAGAAAAAAAAATGGGGTCTTACATACATACAGGCACCTCAGCCTCGACATGCACCCCCACCCCCAGCACACCGACCAGCTCCAGCACCCCAGCCTGCACCAGCAGGCGACGAGACGTTCCCTTTGTAGGGAACTATTATCTTTGCCAGCAGCCCGAGCATATTAGAGCCTTCTGCCCCCAGTCCATAGGGAGGCCAGACTTGGGAGCAGTACAGGGAGCAGCTGAGAGAGGTTGAGGACGAGGAGGCCGCGGACGACCTGCAGGAAGGAGGGATCAGGCTAGGCAAGACAGAGCAGCACCACTCGAGGCTTATACATTAGATCTACAATAAGGACCTGCCCCAAACGTAGTCATATGTATATATTTTCAGCACCAGTGATGATATATCTTGGTAATAGTATCTAGTAGGAGTCATATGTGTAGTTTTTTTTATGCATACATATCAGCTGAAAAAAAAACTCTATGATCATGGTTTATAAATATGTCACCAGGTTTACTTTTGGTAGAAGGATATCCGGCTAAAACATTGTTCAATACCGGAGCCACACACTCCTTCGTCTCCCGGGACTTCATCACAACCAAGGAAAACACCATCCATCATTCGGAATGTCCATACGAATTCGACTTCTAAATGGATCAGACATGACATCCACGGAAAAATGCTCATTCCAGGCTATGTTAGGAAACATGGAGTTCAAGATCTACGTGACTATTCTGGCAATAACCGGATTCGACATCATCATAGAGATGGACTGGCTGGCCAAGCACAAGGCCCAAATCAATTGCTCGACCAGAGAAATCAATCTATATAACCTGAATGGACAGTCTATCACTTTAAAAGGTATATCATCTGTCACCCGCATAATTCTGACATCCGCTCAAACTGTCAAATCAATCCGACAAAAGGATGAAATGTACCTTATTTACTTCGAGTTGGAGGACAAAACTCAAGTGCTCACCGAGGTTCTTGTAGTCCGAGACTTCCCCGATGTCTTTCCCGATTCCCTCCCAAGATTGCCCCCACAATGAGAAGTAGACTTCCAGATCGAGCTTATACCTGGAGCTCGACCAATGTCATGAGCGTCTTACTGAATGACCCCAAAAGAACTAGCAGAGCTAAAGATACAACTTCAAGTACTAATCAATGCATGCTTCGTCCGTCCAAGTACCTCACCCTGGGGAGCCCCTGTGTTATTCGTCAAGAAGAAGGACGGGTCACTAAGTTTATGCATCGATTATAAGGAACTCAATAAGCTTACCATTCGAAATACATATCCTCTACCAAGGATAGATGAGTTGTTCGATCAGCTGCAAGGCGCGTCCGTCTTTTCTAAAATGGACCTAAGGTCTGGATATTACCAGCTCCACGTACGGGAGGACGATATTCCCAAAACAACCTTTAGTTCCTGATACGGCCTTTACAAGTTCATGGTGATGCCTTTTGGGCTGACTAATGCACCATCCTCCTTCATGGCATTAATGAACAAAGTATTCAAACCATTTCTGGACCACTTCGTAATCGTCTTCATAGACGATATCCTCATCTACTCAAGGAACAAGGCAGACCATTCCACCCACCTTCAGATGGTATTACTCAAACTACGAGAGCATTCCCGCTTCGCGAAGTTCAGTAAGTGCAAGTTTTGGTTGGAGGAAGTCGGGTTCCTAGGGCAAACAATCAATAAGAATGGGGTAGCGGTGGACCAGGCCAAAATACAGGCATTACGGAACTGACCGCCACTCAAGTCAGCAACAGATATCAGAAGCTTCCTTGGTCTCGTCGGCTACTAGTGAAAGTTCGTAGAAGGCTTTTCAAAAATGGCTTTACCCCTCACCGCCCTCACCAGAAAAGATTATGTGTTCCAATGGACGCCCAAGTGCGAGACAACATTCGTCAAGTTAAAGAACCACTTGACCTCCGCTCTAATTATTACAATCCCCTCAGGAACTGAAGGATTCCAAATCTACACTAACGCATCTCTAAAATGATTAGGAGCCGTACGGATGCAGCACGACAAGGTAGTTACTTATGCGTCATGACAGCTAAAACCACATGAGCTTAACTATGTGACCCACGACTTAGAGTTGGGCGCGGTGGTATTCTCTCTCAAGATCTGGAGGTATTACCTATATGGAGTAAGATGCGATATCTTCTCCGGCCACAAAAGCCTCAAGTATATATTCACTCAGAAGGAGTTGAACCTCCGACAACACCGGTGGTTAGAACCTTCGTATGAGAGTTGATTATATGTTGATGGGTCTATAATGCTTACCTTCATGACAAAACTCATAAAATTTTGCATTTCAGTTGTGCATACATTGGTAGGATTCACTTATGCTAGAATTACTTACTCAGTATAATTATCTAAGCTAGTAATTCATTATGTCTCCAACTTGTCTGCGAGAAACATTCTCATGAACAATATCATAGTTACAACAGAATAATCGTAGCTACGCTAAAGCTATCCTCTGTTTCACGTAAGCTACTTATTACATTACACGGCAGAAGCCATCAAATAGCTCATTAGATAAAGCCAAATCTATAAACACTTAAAATTTTGGGATTATTTGACACTTATAGTTGTCTACAATACGTCCCGCTTGAGAACCCCATGACCCACTCGCATTTTCGTGGAAGAAAATTATTCTTTGATTTATTGGTTTGTAATATTCCAACTTTAAGAGATGGTCTATCCGTGTTCAATTGAACCCTTGAAGGAGCTTGAGCCGGGTCATAGTCAACCACGACCCGCCCTCCACCGCATTCTGGTGACGGTTTAAGGAATGACAATGTACGTAATCAGTAAATCAATATGAAGTCGATCTCAACCCGTGGAAGTGTTTTATGAGATCAAAATAAACTCAACAAAGCAATTAGAGCCTAATTTCGACATGAAGCAACAAAGTTGGATAATCAAGGTTGGATCGAGCTACGTACCGACCCCAAAGTATGAAATTGAGCAAACGTTCTTCGAATCGACTTCCGTCAATTGCATTAGACTCGTATAGTCGATATGAGTGCAACAGAACTCATTTCGTTCCAATACGAGATCATTTAGTGAAAGTGACTATTTTGAGTATCGTAGTGTGTCACGATGACGCCGATTTAGTATATTGAGCATATGTGCTCTAAATTGTCTTATGTCAGTTGCATTAGACTCGTATAGTCGATACGAGTGCAACATAACTCATTTCATTCTAATCCGAGGTTATTTGGTGAAAGTACCATTTTGAGTATCGTAGTGCGTCACGACGACGCCGTTTTTGTATATTGAGCAAACGCGCTTTGAATCGACTTTCGTCGGTTGCATTTGACTCATATAGTCGATACGAGTGCAACAGAACTCATTTCGCTCCAATCCGAGGTCATTTGGTAAAAGTGACCATTTTGGGTATCGTAGCGCGTCACGACGACGCTGTTTTAGTATATTGAGTATACGTGCTCCGAATCAACTTCCATCAGTTGCATTAGACTCATATAATTGACACGAGTGCAACAGAACTCGTTTCGATCAAATCTGAGGACATTTGGTAAAAGTGACCATTTTGAGTATCGTCTAACGTTAGGACGATGCAGATTTAGTATATTGTGCATACGTGCTCCGAATCGACTTCCATCGGTTGTATTAGACTCATATAGTCGATATAGGTGCAATGGAACTTGTTTCATTCCAGTCTGAGGTCATTTGTTGATAACAACCATTTTGAGTAATGTCGAGCGTCACAACGCCGCCAAAATAGCTTAGTGAGTAAATGAGCTCTGAATTGAATTCTGTCAATTGCATTAGACTCGTATAGACGATATGAGTGCAATCGAATTCATTTTGCTCAATTTTGACTTCGTTTAGTCAAGTAAATAAAAATAATGCTTGTAAAATTATACGACACTTCGAGATACGTGAACTCTTGATTTCAATCCTGTCACATCAATAATGACTCGACTCGATGACGCAGACCCATAGTGACTTTGACATGCATGGGGGGACCCACTTAGGGTTGACTTTGGCCAACCCTCTTATAAGAGGTGATTTTAGATTTTAAACCCCCACCCAAGCTCAACTTAACCCAAGCCACCCCCATCCTATGGCTGATGGACACCAATTCCCATGCCTTTCTCTGATTGGCCAATGGCTGATTCATGGCAAAAACCAGGAAAACCAACCTAGGCTCTAAGTTTAGCCTAGGCCTAACCCAAAAAAATAGAGTGAAGTATAAGGTGATGAATGCTGGTTATTCTCACTTCTTTTCTTTGATAATGCAGTATTCAATATTTTTTTATGCAATAAATCCTTAGTCTATCTTCTATTTGTATAACCCTAAAATTCTTTTTCATTTATGTAGTTTTCTTTGACATTATGTATGGATAAAAGTTGGATTGAATTGCGAAACATAGCTTTATTTGAATACATCCTAGGTGTTGACAAGTTTTTGGATTATGCTTATCAAAATAAAAAGTAATTTTGAGCCTCAAATTTTCTGCTGGTATGATTTAAAGAGAATCTGCTCATAACACGTATAATGACTTATTTACGAATTATTTCAATAAATTGATCAAATTGTGAGGGATTATGTAGGATGGTTTATGTATTTGTTAGTTGTTAAAAGTATACCTGAAATTTGGGAAATATTTTTTTAATATATATCTTGTTTCTGGATAGGAATTTGGGAAATATTTTTTTTTTTTTTAATTTAATATATTATTAGCCACGGCCTATAACCGTGGCTATTTGTTTTTTTTTTAAACATGCATATTATTAGCCACAGTTTAGTACCGTGGCTAATAAAAAGACTATTAGCCATGACTATTAGCCGCGACCAATAGTTGTTCGCCACAACCTGTAAACGGAAAAAAAAACCTGCATATTATTAGCCACGGTTTAATATCGTGGCTAATAAAAGACTATTAGCCACGACTATTGGCCGTGGACAATAGTTGTTCCAATGGTTTAAAAATAATCTTTTGCCAGGGTTAAAACAGTGGCAAAAGGTATGGGTATTCGCCACGGATTTTTTAATTTGTGGCTAATACTATTTGTCATGGCCAATCCGTGGCTAAACACCTTTCTCCACGCGACCTTTAGCCACGAATTTTTTTCGTGGCTAGACCGTGGCAAAAATCTTTAGCCACGGTATTAGACCTTTTGCCAGGGCAAATTGCCATGGCCAAATATCTGTTTTCTTGTAGTGGATGCCAGATGCTCCTTCACCTCACCATAGTTGGTCGGCAACCCAACCCAAGCCACTCTTACCTGAGAGAGAGAAGGAGAAGGGAGGGGCACTCTGCTGCCTATATAATCCCTCCCATAGCTTTAGATGAGGGGGCACTCCACAAAAAACGAGGACGAACCCACCTCTGGAAGTTGGAAGTTTTGTCGGCACCAGAAAAGGAGGAGGAGATGACCCGAGCCCCTTCGTGGGCATTCAGAGTCTCCATAGAGAGATGCGACAAGGAGTTTTAACCGCGCGAACCAGATAAGAGATCGCACAAGACACAGAAAGCAGACAAAGACCGCTGAAACCACTGAGATCGCAGAGAGAATTAGAAGCTTCAGTAATCACATAGGTAGACAAACAAACGACGATGAGACAGACCGCTCAGATCACGAGAGAAAAAAGAAGAGGCAGATGGTGGGCGGTTAAGAAACCAAAATCTGCATAAAGAAGATAGGGAGGGAGGGGGGGTTAAGAAACTGAAATCCGCACAAGGAGGCAGCGATCAGTATGGATAGAATTCACAACCAAAGAATCGTTGTGAGCTCTGATATCATGTGAGAACTTGGAAATAACTTAACCTCAATTAACAATAACACATAGGAAGTTGAAAATAATATAATTTTTATTTACAAAAAATCTAAATATTATAAGAGTATGGCCTCCTTTTATATAGAATGGAGGGGATGAGAGAGATTACAAGTATGCATTGTGAGACTAATATACACGAATCTACAGCGAGAAACTACCGTTGTCACTGCAGTCACAGACAGGATGACCGCAGTATGCGACAATGATGATCACTCTGGTCACACATGTTGACCGCAAGGATGTGCGGTTACACAAGGTTAACCGACCATCACAAACAACATCCTTGAGCAAGAACCACAACTGAATCCTCCGGTCTTCACCATCACAGCTTGTGGTAAACACACCTCCATTAAGATCATTACAAAGCACAAGAGTTGCGGTTAGATAAACCTAACCTCCCTGACCGTAAGATGCGGTTAAACATGGTTAACCGACAATTATACTTATGTTCTAACACATACGCATGTCTTTTCAATATGAAAACACATCTCTTTCCTCCGCAATCAATACACTATCTCAGTCTACTACCTCCTCTCCCATCATTAGGAGGTTCTTGATTTCTCTTGTTGATCAAATTAAGAAGGAGAATGTCTGCTCTCCTAGTAAAATTCCCAGTGATGATAATCAGCATGATAACATTCTTAATTCTTATTGTGATGCTAATAATGGCGATATTTATGTTTCTAGGGATGTAATTATTGAATTATATTAAGAGGATAATGTGTCAGTTGATATGCAAATTGATGTGCATGATGATAATCAAATTTTTGTTGTTGTTGTTGTTGTTGTTCTTACTATACCATCTCAAGAAGATGTTTCACTACCAGTTATTCAGGGGGAGCCCTTAATTGATGCTCTCGATACTTTAGCGGATATTGCTCTTCCTCAAGAGGTTGCTGACGACCTATCTCTTATAGTTCTTGAGGAGCCACCTATTTAGGAAAAAATTATATCTAGAGCTACTATTTAGGAGGATCACAATCAAACTCATCATGCTCTTAGTACTTAGAAAGATGCTTCAAACATCATGTGTTATAAGGACTCTACTAGTTTATTGATATATGAAGCTTACACAAATGCACTGTTGGTGCCTCATGATAGTGCAACTACTGGAGTACTACCTCCTGGGGAGATTATTGTGCATTCCTCTTCAGATTTGGATGTCAATTTTCACCATCTAAATCTCTATTAGTCTACTTCCAAAAAAGAGCTAGAGTTTCTAATGATATTGTACCATTATTCTATAATGAGATGATTTATGTAATACCTCATGTTAAGCTTCCCTACAAAAGACCTAAGAATTTGGTTATTCCTTACGACATAGAAGAATCATATGAATTATTTCTTCAATATGGAGAGCTAAGTATTTGTGAAGAGTATATTCCTAAGAGAAAAAAGTTCAAATTTATTAAAGATCCAGTATCAAAAGTAACTCCAAAAATATTCCTTCCTATAGGTATTCCTCCAGTCCTCATGTAGATCAACATGTATACAAAGTACCCAAAAGAATAGTTATAATTCTCTCTAAAGATCATGTATCTATTGTAAAAGGAAAACATGTAGTCAAGGATGATCATGTAGTGATACCTCTTATTAAGAGATTGATTCATGAGATTCAAAGAAGAGGACATTTTCTAATAAATGTATATTTTCTGCCTCATATGATTGGAGATTGGTTCTATCTCTCCAGAAATCATTAAAGGAAAATCCTGAGAGGCAACCAGAGAAAATTTCCAAGTAATCAAATATTTTGACCGAAAGGTTACATCAAAACATTTATGAGTTTCTACTAAAGATAGAGAACCAAAAGAAAAGTACCTAATGAGAAATTTTCTTCATGTATTTCTTTTTTCATTGTCACTATGTAAAAGTTCTATGAAGGGATAATATGTGAAGGAATACAAATAAAGGTTTGAATATATATATTTGTTTATCCTGCTTTTATACTTGTTCCTGTGTCTATATAAGAACCTTAATTTCGTTTCTTTTAAAATCACTTACTTTTGTAAAATAAGCTATATCAAATATGGGAAATAGTCGGGAATAATCCCTATTGATTTGATATATTTGATTATTAAATTTATTGGGATATGCATATGTTTGTATAGAAAGACATTTGGTCTAAGTCCAAGTCCAAAAGAGTAAATTCAGCCAAAGCAAAGATCTCAGAGTACTTAGCGAAGATAAAAAAATTTTCATGTTATAAGTATATGTCGAGAAGTAATCAACATATGATGACTAAATAATGTTCTGTTTTTCGTGAAAATGTCGACATATGTCGATAAGTATACTCGGTGTTTTGAGAACTAATCGACACACGAAGAAATATAGTTTCTCATCCTATATCGAGTTCTTCCATATAAGGAAAGTTAAGCTTAGAGCTAGGATGTCCACATATGTTGAGTTCTCTTCTACATCTTAACATATATCGACTAGTAGTCTACATTCAAGAAGTTATACGCCAACTACTCCGCAAACTTCAATATATAGTTTTGAGCATACTAAGGCATGGATCAAGATTTGAATATAGTAATTAAGGATCAGATTAAGGAATATCTTAATTATTACCGAGTAAGAACACGATAGGCCTTCAACCAACAACATATCAACAAATATCTCTCCATTGAAGGAAATATTAATGATTCCAGCATTCGATTTTCAAATCTTTCTTGTCTCTCTTCTTCATCCATAAGTTCTCTCAAAAAACCCTAGCCGACAAGATCATCTTCTTCAGATTTGAAGTCTTCTCTCTTTCAAAGGGTTCTACACATCTTCTTCACGATTCCTCTCTGATAAGTTTCATCTTCTCTTTATTGAATCTCAATAACTACACAAAGAAGAATTGATGCTCTTGCTCTCTCTTAGCAGGAATCCACCCAATGCTTCAAAGAACTAGATTATCAGAGCTTGTTAAAGAGGATCATATTGTGGAAACTAAAATCCAACTACTATTATTGATAGAGTTGTAAGAATTCCTCTTCAAAGGATTCAGATAGAGTTCTAAGAGTTCTGCTCTAAAGGATTTAGTGGTTTTTGAGTCTCCTTGAGGCTCTTGGTTATGTAAATCTTGCTTATCAAAAGATTCAGGGTTTTGAAATATATTATCAAAATTTCTATTAGTTATGTGAATCTTCCTTATCAAAAAATTCAATTGTAATTGGTTACAAGAGTTTCCTTATCAAAAGACTTAGAAACATTTAATGGATATTTTGCTAAGGGGAAGAATAATGGACAACCCAAATATTTTGAGGAACCACTATAAACCTGTCTTCTAGTTATCTAATTTTATGTGCTTAGCTTCTTATTTAAATGTTTGCGCAACATTAGAATAGAACTTTGTTGCATGTATTAAAAGTCAAGGGGTGTCTGTTGGATCTTGTGGCGCCCTTAGAGGGGGGGGTGAATAAGGGCTAATATTTACTTTGAAATTTTTATATAATATTAAGATAATTTTGCAATGATAAACAAGTAGATTTTTACACAACCAAAATAATCACTTAGAAAATCATGAGGAAATTGGAAATCAAATTATATTTTCACAAGTGATGAATACAAAGAACTATTGATCTTAATAAAGCTTAAGATCAAGGCTATGATAAAAATAAACTTCTTTTTAATTTACCGGTCCTTCAACCAAGGATCGGCCGGCTATAGCGCATCTCTTCCTAGATCTTACTACTAGCCTCCCCCTAGATCTCTCCACGATCTAGACGTTGCACACATGGCGGCGATTTACTCCTAAGCCTCACAAGGACCTAGACGCCACGCGCAAGGCGGCGATTTCCTCCTAAGCCACACACGGACTTAGACGCCACGCACAAGGCGGCGATTTCCTCTACGAATTACAAGATAATAAAATAAATTACAAAATAGAGATTAAGATATGAGAACTCCCAAAATATGAAGCTTTGAAGGCGGCGTCGAATCCTTGCAAAGATTGCCTGAAATACTGTGCACGGACCGTCTCTTCTTCGCTCTTGACGTTCTTGCCAAAATGGGAGTTCTCGGAGTTCTGGAGCTCTCTGGACGGAATGCACTTTGGTATAGGTACTCCAGAATTGTGTGTAACTTCTCCTCCATGAAAAACGAGTCAATATATAATTTGTCGATGTCGTCGACTACATCTAGCTGTCGTCCGCCGACGTTATCTCCTCCAGCTGCCACGTGTCCATGAATGCAACGTTTCTGCGAGATTTGATGGTTGTGGAGTTGTCGTCGATGACATCGATGTCAGAATTCCGATAGTGGATATAGCTATTCTTCCTGCTAATCGTGCAGAACATGTCCGTTGTCATGCTGACGTCATTTTCTCTGTCGGATTCCAACATCTAGATGTCGGAATCTGATAGCTCCTCTTCATTTTTGGCATCCGAAACTTCTCCAGACTGTAGATGGAGTCGTTCTCATCTCCGAAATGGGGTGGACCGTTCCGTAACTCTTCCTGGATTGAAAGGTATGGCCATTTTAAGATCAACACACAAAACTCATCCTTTTGCTTTTTTCTAAAGTGTACACACTCTTGGATCATGCCCATGAACGAGGACTTGTCTCCTCATTCAACCTGTACAACCTGGACACTATAAACACACAAAAGACTAGATCAAATATATCATGGTATTTGTTATTCTCAAACCAAGAGATGCGGAACGCAAGCTCCAACAATCTCCCCCTTTTGATAATAACAAATACTTGTATGAGATATTAGTGAGATTAAGACAATTTGTGTTTATAGATAAGTGCGGTAATAAGATATGCATGAATAACATATTAAGAGCGTGATAGAATTGAAAGCGATAATGCCTACTCTTTCTATATCATGTCCTCCCCCTACATAAGTGTTCTCTTATAAACTACTCCCCCTAAATATCTATTTTACTAGATTTCTCAATTTCTTCTCCCCCTTTGTTATTAGCAAAAGCAGGTAGGGATGAGTGTATATCTACTAAGTGGTTAGGAATCACTTATTGAAGGATTGTCATGATCGAGCACAGGATAAAGAATGCACCTCCTATATGATTACTCCCCCTACAGATTAGATTTATGTAATTTATTCTCCCCTTTTGGTAGTATCAAAAGAAGGTTTTGGTGAGAGTGTGCAATAAGGAGTAATATGTTCTATGTCGAGAAGAAAAATAGGTTGCAATCAAAAGCTTGTTAAATACTACTTGTTAAGAAAAATATAAGCATGATGGAACATATAGTAGTAAGCAACATAGCTGACATGATAAAGTAAGCATTCTATTTTAAGATACCACTTGTTGAAAAGAATACCACGATGTTAAGAATAATAGACATGAATGAGCATAAATGGTAAACTTAGCAGAAGAATATAATAAGCACTCTTAAACATAAACATCATTTTAGAAGACAAAACCATATAAAGGATAATGAGTTTTAAATTTGAAAAGTTGATGTTTGAGTTATAGATTCAAGAGATGCTATTCCATTAAGATAAAATTGCAAGCATGATTTTATATTATCAAGAAAAGATACATAAACTGCAATGTAATAAAATTTGCATTTCAAGTAAACATAAACATTATAGCGGTCATGCTTTGTTATCTAGTGCATTTACTTAAGTTTGTAGCGAATAGTGTAGATGAGCATTAGGATCCAATTCTCATGAGTATAAGTTTTATGAAAGATAATAATGTGTACAAAATAGTGTTTTGATAAAGTATACAAGTGAATCAATCAAAAACACATGACATATATAATGAATTAACACAACATTAAAATACACAAATACTATTATTTCCACAATATTTCAATGCACATGAATAAAGAGTATAACTACCAAGGTGCTCTGCACACACAATGCTTATTAAGACTTATCATGGTGCAAAGTAGTGCTTGAGGATCACTTTTATACTGTTTAGCTTTATTTTCATTTTTTGTGATCCTGGTGTACTAAGAGAAGTGGTGTATAAATTGTTTGCTACAAGACACTTTACAATTCTTAGCCAAGATGCCCAACCTTACAATGCTCATTAAGACTTATCAGGAGGGTGAGTAGTGCTTGGTGGAGTTTTCCTTGTCATTTATTATTTGTTTTTTAGTTTAGTGACTAAGGACTCCGAATTCACTTGTTTTGCAAACATCGCATTTTCAACCACATTTCTCTAAAGAATAAGTGCATGAAAGACAAAGAATTGTAATAACCAATTCAATGTTGTGTAGGTAATCTATTTATGCATTTTAATTATTTATTTTATTACACTACACAATCATGCAAGTATAAGATTGTAAACACATGTAGATTATCAAAAATAAGTGAGTGAATAAATCATTATCAAACATAATACATTACTCATACTTAGAGGCATGCTAAGCATTTCTACACATGTTTATTTACAATCAATTTCATTGCACATAACAAGATAATTTTCAAGGCATGACAAATACAAAACAATGTTTTTTTAAGAAACTTGAAAGTTAAATTAAACATTGTATTTAATCTTTAATTAATATAATTAATCATCCTTGACAATGCCAATGAATAACAATCAATATTTAAATATTTTTTAATTTTTATATAAGTTCAAAACAATAATCACACATAAAGAGAAAAACATATTTTTGTTCTTTGAAATTGTTTTGTAATTTTGTATTTGTATTAAAATATTCAAATTTAAATATTTTCTAGAAAACATAGAAGTCTTTTTAGCCCTATCAGTAAATGATATTCTATGCTAGAGAAATAAACCCAAAATTATGCATAAACAAAACAGAAAATTTTCCAAAAAGAAAAAAATTTATAGCAAAGGGGCTAACGCCAGGCGTTAGCTTCTTAACGCCAAAACAGAACTGCATTTCTTGATTTTTTTTGAAAAATGTTTTTCAAAATTCATTTGTATTATAAAGAGGTCTTCCTTCAGTTGAAATTTCAGACTTTTTAGAGATGATTTGAAGGCTCTTTTAAGCATGTTTTCGATGCTTTTTCAAATACTTGTGTTTTATCATTAAAGCTTAAAATAATAAAATACGCAAACACAAGATGCAAAGATAGAACAAAAATAATATGCATGATTTAAGTATAAAGAGTGAGATGATGTTCATGCAATGAATATAATATAAGTATATCTAAGATCAAGATACCTTAACTACATGACTACACTCTAGCCCCGTACTAAGTGACGGATGGGCATGAGGAGCTGCACACATGCCATAGGTTGGGGTGTTAATCCCATATGCATACAAAAGACGACACTCAACCTAGCACTCTTTCCCCCCCCCCCCCCCCCCCAGTGCCTCGCAAGGCCCTACTCGAACCATCCCCAGTTAAGTACAAGACATGACTTAGAGGTTAGGTCTCTAATGCACACAATCCTACGCCCTCGCTATTGTGAGACACAAGTCATGGGTTAATGATTATGGATATACTAAGAGCTTTAGTCTAAGGATTGATTCATAAAACATGAGTTTGTTATTGTTTTATAACATATAGTGGATTTTGAAACCACATTGTACTCATGAATTTTAAAGCTCAAAATTTCTCTACCTTTAGCATGCCACTATATTTATAATCCTAGCATAGACACTAAATTGAGCATATACCAAGAGGTGCAACTAGGATAATGAATTTGGATGTTATGCAAAATATGCTAAATATATATAATTGGTTTGCATGTAATCAATTATAGAGTTTTGAAAATTTATAGACCTAGATTAATGAAGAGGCAATTCTATTTGATTTCATCTTGTTAATGTCAAGTTAATTTTAAGGTCTAAATATAATGAGATACATGCATACAATAGAGATGCACATCACCACACAAAATAAGATATGAAACTCTAATACCAATAGACATCATATATTTCATAAATCCTAAGGTTGATAGAGATAATTGATTTATGATAATTATTGATAGATCATGAATTATGATATATGATAATAGTGAATTTTAGCATAGGATATTAATAGATCATGGTGGAGTGTGTGAAATCATATTCATCATTCTTGTAATTTTTCAATTCCAATTTTTCTAGAACATGATTTTTAAATATAGGGTCTATTATATGCAACAAAGAAATTAGACAAATATACAGTAAGTTGTGCATTTAATATTTTAGCCTAAGACCCCTAAAAGCCCATTTAAATTCATTTTTGAAAGTAATTTCATTAGACTTGATAATATCACTTAACAAATTTATCATTCAATTTATAATGATAAAATAAGACATTTATAGGCGTTGGATTTAAAAAGGATAAAACTTTAGAAGAAAAAAAAGATAGATCACTTGAAAAACTTTATGACTTTATATTCAATTTAATTCAATTTGAATTGTTAAACATTAGTCTTAAAATGTGAAAGTCATATTGCATAATATATCTAAGTGACCTTAGCGTGTTGGCTCAAAAATAAAAATAAACAAACGAAAAAGAAATTAAGCATATCATGAAGTAGAATATTAAAAATTTCATTTTGATTTATTTCTACTTCATGCAATTTAATGAATCCTAGTGAATAAGTGATTTAGGTATCCAAAGGGGACCAAGCGTGATGGTTCCTTTGGGTACCCAAATATTGCGTGATGTTTTATGGGGAGACAAAGATGAATGAGCCCTTACAGGTGGAGTTAGTGTTTCATTTTTAATTTTGGGTCTCCATTCATACCTTGGTTGAATATGTTTCAAATTTCCATGGTCATGAAATTGTGGCTTATAATTGCAGTGAGTTTTCAACGTATTATTGATAGGAAATTTGTTAACATTCAATTTGAGAGATAAATAATTTTGTGAAAGATGATGATAGTTATTTGAAAAACAAAGCATTGAAGATTTATGAGTTTTGAAATTGTTTTTCAAACTACAATTAAGTTGCTTATCATTTTCACTCTTCCTTTTATACATACTCATAATATGTGTAGTAAAACTTTTTAAATTTAGATTTCTTAATAAACTAGAGTTAAGAGAATTTTTATTACTTGAAAAATTTTCAATAAACAATTTTAATGATTCTAGTTTATCCTTTAACTTATCATTTTCTTTTATCAATTTTTCATTATGCTCTTTTGAAATTAAAAGTCCTTTTTCTAAAACCTTGAGTTCTTCTTTAAAAGAATTATAATCAAAACAAGGTTTAGCATTTTCACTTAAAGAGCATGAAAGAGAATTTGACACATCAATATGAGATTCTACTTTAGCGTTTGCTTTTAAAGATTTATTTTCTAAACGTAGTTTGGAATTAGCATTTCTCAACTTTAAAATTTTACGTTTAGCAATTTCAACCATACGAAATGTAGAAGTAGAATTTGATATAAAAAGAGAATGTTTTGATTTTCTTACCTTGCTATGGGATGAGGCAAGATTTGAACCAAATGTTCCTTTGACGTTTGCTTCGCATTCCTCTTCCATAGTTGAGTTTTCACCTTCTCTTTTGCTTGATGTGTTGCCATCATTTGAGTCCAATATTGTGACGTTGCATTCTTCTCTCTTCGATAGATCTTCATCCAAGCATGAGTCCTCATCGATTTCTTCGCTTGAATCCAAAAAGAATTGCTCTTTTTCACCATCTGTGGAAGGAAAACTGTAAGTATTCTCAAGAAATTTCCAAACTTCAAAAGCAGTAGGAAGCGTATAAATAAGTTTGAAAATATTTTGATCTAGAGCACAATATAGACTATTCATAGATTTGGCATTTAAAAACATTTCATTTTTATTTAGAATACTTGGGGGAATTTTAATAGTAATTTTCCAAACTTCAATATCCAAAGATTTAAGAAATTTTTCCATAAGAGTTTTCCACCCATTATAATTTTCACCCATAAATAATGGTGGTGATAATGATTTTTCATTTTCATAAAAAATTTCCCCTCTAGAAGATGCGAGATCATGAAGCGTCATTATTCCCGGTTGTGAAGCCGTATTGGAATAACCTGCTCTGATACCAAGTGTTGGATCTTGCGGCGCCCTTAGAGGGGGGGGGGGGTGAATAAGGGCTAATATTTACTTTGAAATTTTTATATAATATTAAGATAATTTTGCAATGATAAACAAGTAGATTTTTACACAACCAAAATAATCACTTAGAAAATCATGAGGAAATTGGAAATCAAATTTTATTTTCACAAGTGATGAATACAAAGAACTATTGATCTTAATAAAGCTTAAGATCAAGGCTATGATAAAAATAAACTTCTTTTTAATTTACCGGTCCTTCAACCAAGGACCGGTCGGCTATAGCGTATCTCTTCCTAGATCTTACTACTAGCCTCCCCTAGATCTCTCCACGATCTAGACGCTGCACACAAGGCGGCAATTTACTCCTAAGCCTCACAAGGACCTAGACGCCACGCGCAAGGCGACGATTTCCTCCTAAGCCACACACAGACTTAGACGCCACGCACAAGGCGGCGATTTCCTCTACGAATTACAAGATAATAAAATAAATTACAAAATAGAGATTAAGATATGAGAACTCCTAAAATCTGAAGCTCTGAAGACGGCGTCGAATCCTTGCAAAGATTGCCTGAGATACTGCGCACGGACCGTCTCTTCTTCGCTCTTGAACGTTCTTGCCAAAATGGGAGTTCTCGGAGTTCTGGAGCTCTCTAGACGGAATGCACTTTGGTATAGGTACTCCAAAATTGTGTGTAACTTCTCCTCCATGAAAAATGAGTCAAATATAATTTGTCGATGTCGCCAACTACATTTAGGTGTCGTCCGCCGACGTTATCTCCTCCAGCTGCCACGTGTCAATGAATGCGATGTTTCTGCGAGATTTGATGATCGTGGAGCTGTCGTCGACGACATCAATGTCGTAATTCCGACAATGGATATAGTTGTTCTTCGTGCCAATCGTGAGGAACATGCCCGTTGTCATGCTGACATCATTTTCGTTATCGGATTCCGACATCTAGATGTCGGAATCCGATAGCTCCTCTTCATTTTTGCAGTCCAAAACTTCTCTAGACTGTAGATGGAGTCGTTCTCATCTCCAAAATGGGGTGGACCATTCCGTAACTCTTCCTGGATTGAAAGTTACGGTCATTTTAAGATCAACGCACAAAACTCATCCTTTTGCTTTTTTCTAAAGTGTACACACTCTTGGATCTTGCCCATGAACGAGGACTTGTCTCATCATCCAACCTGTACAACCTGGACATTATAAACACACAAAAGACTAGATCAAATATATCATGGTATTTGTTATTCTCAAACCAAGAGATGCGGAACGCAAGCTCCAACAGTGTCTTCACCTAGAGGGGGGGCGGTGAATAGGTTATGTTGGATATTTTGAAAAATACCTCGGAATATTAAAACTATGCACAACAATTACACACAGATCACAACATAGACACAAGCAATTTATAGTGGTTCCCCAAGACAACATGTCATTGGGTACTCAACTATCCTCCTTTGTCTATCTACCGGTATTCTAGAATCGACAATCTCCACCAAAACTCAGATCCACAGATCTTACAACTCAGAGACCACATCTCCTCCACTCAGATTCCGCAAGATCCTACACTCAGAAGCACTAACTGGCTTCCTACCACAGAGACCAAGTCTTATATGCTTAGGCCATGCAGGGCCCTACAACTAAGATTCCACTCGGGAATCCTGCAGCTCAGATCTCAGAGAGATCCTACAGTTTCAATAAGTTTTTACAAAATTTCTATAGACTCAGAAAGATAAGCTTGAATGCTTTGAAGTCTTCTGTAAGTCTTGATGAAGATCGGCTTCAACTAGAGTCTTCTGGTAGAGATCTTGGATGAAGCAATGAATTATCTTCTGCACTGTTGAGGACTCTTCTTCTGGCTGAACGATCCTTGATCTGAATCAGAAACTTGATTCGACGTCTTGGAGAATTTTATTGATTTGCTTTCTACTTGACTTCTTCTTCCTTAGGCTTTTCAATGGAACAGTACTTGAGTGGTGGAAAAGTTTTTTTTATCAAATGTTGTCGATTGATTTTTGATTCAAAGTTAGATTGTGAGGGTTTGCGTCCATCATATTCCCTTTTATAAGACAAATAAGTCTAATGGTCGATTATAGTACTAACATAAAGTCAGAGATCTCTTTCCTTAGCAGATGTGACGGAATAGCCCAATCTGTGGCTACATTTATGGAGAAAATGCCAAATCCGCGCTTTAATTTGAATTCCACCTTTTCCGTAATTCGATTAGATGTCTAGTCAAATTTCATGTCATTCAGTCAAATGCATTCCTTCACAGTCTGCTTCTAGTCGAATTCAGCATGTCTGGTCAAAACCGTCTGATTCATTTACTCTTCATAGTTGGCTTCTGGTCGAATCCCACTGTTCTGGTCAAATTCTGTCTTCATAGCTTGTTTCAGGTCGAACCTGACCCATCTGGTCGAATTCCCCTTATTCAGTCGAATTTTTCCTTCAAGGCTTGCTTCTGGTCAAATCAAACTCATTCAGTCGAATTCTTACTTAGAACAATTATATGGAAAACTTACTTTCTCTGGGCTTCTTTTGGGTCGAATTGCCTTGACCTGTCTGCACGATCGTGTAGATGTTCTATATGAACATTATACTCTTTACTTGTCATCTACACAAATCGTCTTGATTTATCAGCATGATCGATCTTATGTTCTTGAATCCTCACAGGCACTTTGCATTCTAACTATATTCAGCCGAATCGTCCTGACAGTTCTGAACGATCGGCCTAACATTAGGTCGAATTTGGACTTGGCATATTTTTCACTATTAGTCTTCTGGAGGAGTGACTTAGATTCTTCTGGACGAATGGACATGTCTTTTGGTCGACTTTGTACTTAGAACTTTCCCAGTCTTCTTCTACATGATTCTTCTTGAAGATCATGCACATTCGTTTAGTTGAATCGTTTCTTAGATTGAATCATTGCCCTCTATTGATGTCTGCCCGATTCAGCTTAACTCTTTAGCATGATCGACTAGACCATCTAGGCGTTCTACTACATGTTAAGTCAAATTTCCTAGCATATTTTTTGTTGATATCTACCCGATTCGGCTTGACTCTTCAGCACGATTGGCTAGACTATCTAAGCATTCGACTATATGTTAAGTCAAATTTTGACTTAGCCTATATCTATAGATATGAGCTAGGCTTCTTTTCTTTTGCTTGTGTTCCATAGTTTGTTTACTTGTCCCTTAGAGTAAGTACAAGTCCAAAATAGTCTAGATCTTAGGTCGACATGGTGTCTTCCACAATGAGGAATTACATTTGCAAGGCTATGTCTGATGACACTAAGTCCAACCCTATTTCGAGCTTGCACTTTCATATACCTGAAATTTACTATTCAAAAAAGTACACACATTAAATACAAATGTGTTCATCTCCCCCTCTAAAGCGATTCTTGACTATGGTTATCCACTTTCATGCAGAAGGGAAGAAGATGATAAAAGCCTTGGTAGAAAAGTCGCATTATAAATTTCATATTGATGATCATGGCATCCTGCGATGCAATAATCTATACGGAGTCCCTAAAGTTGATAATGTTCGAGAACAATTATTAATGAAGACACATCAATCGAAGCTCTCGATCCACCTAGGCGCTACAAAGATGTATCAAGATTTGAAGATTAACTTTTGGTGGCAGGGTATGAAGACAAATGTCACGAAATATGTGCAACATTGCTTAACCCGCCAACAAGTTAAGGCTGAAAACCATCATCTAGGTGGTGTAATCCAACTGTTGCCTATTCCTAATTGGAAATGGGAAGACATATCGATGGACTTGGTAGGTCTTCCAAGAACACCATCAGGAAATGATGCAATTTGGGTAATCGTTGATACTACCAAGTCAACCCACTTCTTGCCAATAGGGGTTGGTGATTCAATGTCAAGATTAGTCCAAAAGTACATCGATCATATTGTAACCTTACAGGGAGTTCTAGTATCTATTGTGTTTGTTCAAGATCCAAGACTCTCTTACAGATTTTGGAAGACTTTCAAGAAGCTATGGGTACAAAACTTAACTTCAGTGTTACTTATCATCATCAAATTAATGGGCAGACTAAAAGGATGATACAAACACTCGAAGATTTATTGAGAATATGTCTCCTCAAATTTGGCGGAGACTGAGAGCAACATGTTCTCAAGGTACAAGTTACCTATAATAACAGTCACCACTCAAGCATTTAAATGGCATTATATGAAGCTCTGTATGGAAGAAGATGACATACAACAAGAGGAGGGAGAAAGTGTCAGAATGCTACAAAAATTGTGTGGAAGTTTCAAGAGAATTTCTAAAGAGTGATTGTAGCTTTACTTTGTGCCAAAGTGTAGCTCAAGTGGGGGGGTTTTTGGAGCCAAAACACTAAAATCATCAAAAGCAACGAAATACTATCAGACACAATTCTCAGAGACAAAATTGAGGTAGGTGGAAAATAATACAATATTTATGCTTTAAATTAATTATCCCAAATGATTGGCTTCGTCGGGTGGAGTGGATCTTCGAGGGTATTGAATATCCGGAAAAGAAGAGGGTAACTCTTATCAAGTTATCCCACAAAAGGATGCAACATCCTGGTTGAATAACCACAGGAGTTTCCACCTCCAGGGGAGAAAAGCAATGAACATTGCATGGTGCAAGTTCATGGAAGCATTCCATAAGTGGTATTGGCCAATGTCAGCATGCCAAAGGATGAAGGAGCCCAAGACAATTTCTCTGTTACTGAATAATGGTAACAATAATAACAATCAAATCTTGGAGAGAGAAGAGAAGGCATCAAAACTTAGGACGAGAAGAGAATGCATCAAAACTCGGGGCATACATATCATCAGAAGCGCCCACATAATGGTAATAATAATAATCATGATCTGCCAATCTGCCAAAAATGCAATAAACACCACAATGGCTTTTGTTAGGAAGACAAGAAAATCAATACATATTTTTACTGCCACCAACATGGGCTTCACATTGCAAATTGCCCAAAGAAGAGGGTGATTGAAAGGAAAGCAAATGGAATGTCACAACAATAGGTCCCTCCTCAGCCTCAAATATATGAGATGAATGGATCAGAGGCACCACGGAAAGCAAATGACGTGGTTGCATGTATGATAATTTTTGAGAATATTTCTACTATTACAAATATGATAATTTTCTAAAGTAAATGATGTGGTTGCAGGTACTCCCAAACTTTTTCTAATGCCATCTGATTTCCAACTCCACCAAAATCGCCTAATTATGAGCTCTAGAACTCCCGAAAAGTCCAAAAAAACTACTTGCCCATTACAGTGTCGCTTGACAATGCATGAGTGCTGATTTTTGCAAATAAAATGTTGATTGTTATGGACTTTGACATTCTAACTCTACTAACAGAATCAATTTCGACTAAAAGAACGATACAAGCACTCAAAAATTTATTAAAAATGTGTCTTAAAATTTGGTGGAAGATGAGAACAACATCTTCCGATTATGCAATTTACCTATATTAATAGTAACAAGAGGAGAAGAGGGGGGAACTTAATCATGCTCAGTTGCATCCCCTCCAGGTGCACCAGGCCTGGGGACATGCCTCCCCCACTTTGCAAACAGTTTGTTTGAAAGCCTCTTCCCTGGATGGATATGGATTCCCTCAGATTTACAAGCTCCTGGGTAGGAGTGCAATAGAACTTGGATCAAGGCCCTTCCATAATCAATCTCCCCCTGCTGACATTTATGTTTGATCAGTCTTAAGAGACAAGCACTCTAATCAATCTTCTTTTTCAGAATCAAAACTCACATAACTTTGAGTTGCACCTTTGGGATTGCATTATGTGCTGAGCTCTTACAAAGTAAAATCTTTCCAACTATATCAGCCAAAAAATGGAATTCTTCTCCAAAATTCTTTTTCTTCAACCTGTCGGGAGCCCATCAGAACTTCATAATCTTCAATACTTCCTTCACCTCTGCGTCAGTCAGATTATCATCTCTTGCGCCATCATGTAAATATAAAGTCACTTGTATCTCTTCATGAGAGATAATGACGCACACACCATCGATCATACCAGTGATAGACCCATCCGCAGGGTACTCAACATGACTGAATAGAGTTCTCAACTCTGTCTCTGGAATGCAAGTTTTGGTGGAAATGAGCTCATTTGGGCTTATATCTCCTTACACTTTACTTCTTCATCTGGAAATGAATCGAGATCAATGTCAAAGCCACTATTAATCTTCATCGGTGTCATGGATACTCAAATGCAAGAAGTTAGAGAGACAAAGAGAAAGAGAAGTGGAAGAGGAGGGAAGAAAAACTATTTTAAAAGAGAGTGAAAACAAAGAAGTTGTATCATCTATTTAAGTAAAGCCAAAATTTAGGGCTCCATCGGGAAGTAGAAGACGAGTACCCGTACATTTCGATGTTACATCTTCCATACAATTTGACTTTTCGACGTCACAAGAAAAGTAATAGATATTATGCCAAAAAGATTTCAATGTCACATAGTTTAATGCAACTTTAAGAGTATTCAGCGTCGTGTTGACTAGTATCAACGTATGTTGAATAGTCAACTTAACTCTTAAATCTTTCAGAGACCTTTTCGATGTCACGAGGACTTGTCTTTTGACGTTGCGTCGAATAGTCTCCCCGAAGCATTTTTTCATCTTTTTCCTGAGTTTTTCTACAACCTTTCTTAACCAATTTTTTAGGTCTTCTTTTTGTTGATTTGTCAAACATGCCTAAGGCATTTATGAAGTGCTTGTGCTTCATTTCATCAAGGGCTTTAGTGAACATATCTACCTTTGTTCTTCAATTGAAATAAGTTATAGGGTGGCTTTGCCATTTTCAACATTATCCCTGATAAAATGCTGCCTAATTTCAATATGCATGGTCCTACTATGGAGCACATGATTTGAGCCTATTGAAATAGCACTTGAGCTATCCCAATATATGGTAGACTTCTCATATCTTTGATTATAATCACTTAATTGATTTTGCATCCAAAGGAGTTGGGAACAACAACTACCAGTAACAATGTACTTAGCCTCAACAGTGGATGTGGACACTATGATTTACTTCTTGCTAAACCAAGAGATAAGCCTAATACCTAAGAATTGACATGTTCCTGAGGTACTCTTCCTACCAAGCCTACACCCAGTATAGCCAGCACATGAATATCCACTTAATTTAAACCTAAATCTATGGGGTATCACAGTCCAAGTTCAGGTGTCCCCTTGAGGTATCTAAGTATCCTCTTCGCAAAAGTCATGTGGGACTCTTTAGGTTTAGCATGAAACCTTGCACATACATATATAACAAACATGATATTGAGTCTACTAGATATGAAATAGAGAAGGGACCCAATTATATCTCAATAGATCATTTGATCTGCATGTGTTCTCTTCTCTTCCCTATCAATTACATCATTTGTATCCACGTGAGTCTTCATGGTGGAGACTTTCTCCATGTCAAATTTCTTAATTAACTCTCTAGTGTATTTGGCTTGAGAAATGAAAATGCCTTCACTAGATTGCTTCACTTGAAGTGCAAGAAAGTAAGAGAGCTCCCCCATGTTACTCATCTCAAATTTAAATTACATAAGCATAATAAACCTCTTACATAAATTGTTATATGTAGACCAAAAGATGATATCATCTACATATATTTATACAAGTAATAATCTATCATTGTGCTTTCTAGTGAATAATGTTTTATCAACCTTTCATCTTTCAAAGTAGATTTCAAGAAGGAAGATATATAAGGTCTCATACTAATCTCTATATGCTTGCTTTAGACCATATAGTACTTTCTTTAATTTATATACATGACTAGGAGAGGTTGGATTGATAAAACTTGGTGGTTGTTCAACATAGACCTCTTCTTGCAGAATATTATTTATGAATGCAATCTTGACATCCATTTGGAATAATTTGAATTTGTTGTGGGTTGCATATGCCAAGAACATTCAGATGAATTCAAGTCCTTCAATAGGAGCAAAAGTCTGATCATAATCAATTCCTTTTTCTTGCATGATCCTTGTGCTACTAGCCTTCCCTTATTCCCGACCACTGTCCCATCAACATCAAGCTTGTTCCTGGATGTATATAATTGGCTCTTGACCAATATGTATACTTGGCTCCTTTGAGATTGAGCAATTTTCTTTTGCATTGCAATAATCTAGTGTGGATCATTATTTGCTTCCTTAAACTTCTTATGGTCAAAATGAGATAAAAAACACTAGAACAACATTTCACCTGATACTTGGCTTCTTGTTTGGACACCAAAAGCTATATTTCCAATAATTTGTGTATAAGGATGATCCTTCAAAGTCACCAAATCTAGAGTAGGCATCTCAGTTTCAACGACTTGTACTTCCTGAGCTGCATCTTGATTGCATTGTGTTGGGGCCTGAATAAAATTAAGTGATTCATCATCACTATCATCTACAGCTTGGACTTCTTCTTTTTTAGCCACTTCATTAGGAGGAGGTGCATTAGAGGTACTAAAAGTGTCCTCATGTACAACCAACTCCCCCATTCTAATTGTAAGGTCTTCTACCCGCAATTCACTAACAAGGGATTTTTCTCTACATAAAATATGTTAGTCCCATCAAAATAAACATATATGTTTTCTTCTATCTTATGGGTTCTCTTGTTAAAGCAACTATATGCTTGCTAACTAAGGAGTATCCCAAGAATATACCCTCATTAACATTCTTTTCAAACTTTTCAAAGTGTGTTTTGCCATTATTTAGTATGTAACATCTACTTCCAAAGATTTTGAAGTAGGATATCTTTGGAGCTTTGCCTTTCAAGAGCTCATAGGGAGTCTTTCCCTTAGTCTTATGGATAATACTTATATTTTGAACATAATTATATGTGATAACTTCCTCAACCCAAAAGTGCATGGGTATATTGGCCGCAACTAATAATGTTTTAACAGATTTAATTAAGGTTCTATTTTTCCTTTTTTCTACTCCATTTTGTGGTGGAGTCTTAGGTGAGAACACATGTCTGATCGTTTCATTCTCATAGTATCACACATCCTATGAGATTCAAACTCATTCACATGATCACTTATGATCATTGCTACTGAAGAATTGAACTCATCAGAGATTTATTTTAAAAATCTAGAGAGAATCTTGAAGGTGTCAGATTTGACTCTCAAATAGAACACCTAAGTGAATCTTAAGAAATCATCCATAATAACCAAAGTATATGAGTTGCCCCCTAAGCTTTGAGTAACAATAGGCCAAAGCGATCCATGTGGAGTAAATAGAGGATTCTTGGGGAATCATCTTTGGAAATGCTTTTAAATGAGGTTCTTATTTGTTTTCCCAATTGGCAAGCTTTACAAGACCTTTCGTTTCTATATTTTCCTGATGGAAATTATCTTGCAAGGTTATCCTTGGAGATTTTATAGATGGTCTTAAGATTGAGATGACCAAGTCTCTTATGTCATAACTCTGAGTTTGAAATATTCATATTGAATAAGCAAATCTCATTCTTATTAGAACAAAAGTCAACCAGATAAATATTACCTTTCCTAGTCCTGTGGTATTGCACACTATCTGACATTCACTTTGAGCGAAGTTCACTTTGTATCTTCCATCACAAAGCTAACTGATGCTTATTAGATTATGCTTCAACCCTTCTACATAAGCAACCTTCTTGAAGATGATTCCTCCTATCCTTATCTTCACATAGCCTTTTGTTTGGACACGGTTGGAATCACCAAAAATCACATTTGGACCAAGATTTTCTAAGTTTTCCAGCAGTCCTAATGTTCCAGTCATATGCCTAGATCATCCACTTTCCAAGTACATAGCTGGTTTATAGAATTGGTCTTCACTTGCCACAATAATAACTAATAGGAGGAACCCATAAATTCTTGGGTTGTTGGCTTCCATTAAAAGGAGTTGCATATGAGAAGTAAGGTTTCATCATGTATCACTTTGAATGGGAGTAGGCTGGTTGGTTGTACTAGTAATCTTTTATGAAGTGTCATACCTTATTGCAACAATGACATTAATACATGTTATACTTAATTTTTCTTTTGATAAAATTATTTATATGTGCTGGTGGAGGTGCAAACATTCCTGGATGTCAGAAGAAAGAGGGAGAAATAAACATCCTGAACTAGTGAGGTAGAATAGTATTCAACGCAAGAGGTGACAGAACTTCATGAAAACGTTGAGTAGTATTTGGCGTAGCTTCATGATGACGTCAAAAAGTATTCGACGTTACATCGTGATGTCGAGTATTTTTTGACGTGCCTTGACAGTTTCATTGATTTACTGGCTTATGGGCTTCATCTTAACTAGATTCATTGCACCAGGATGCTTCCCAAGGACTCCTTTTTAGGTGAAGTAGTTTGGATGCTTCTTGCACCATTATTATTATTAATATTAGATTTATTAATTATATTCTCATTACTTTTTTAGGTTGAAGCAACATACCTCGCATGGAACATAGGGGCTCGTTTGCCTTTCTAAGCTTTTCCAAGCGGGAATGTTTGAAGGGACCTTTGGCATAGCATGACCAACTCCTAGTCCTAGATTCTTAAACCTTTTTGAGAGGTTCTCAAAAATATCTTTAAGTCTATTTCTTTTACCATTTAAGAAAATTTCAAATTTTGTTGCTTTGGTGAGTTGACTATTCAATTCAACAACTTTAGCTCTTTGGGAATCAACTACCATTTCAAGCTTATAATTTTCAACTTAAGTTCCTAATTTTCAATTAGATTTGTATCATCCTTAATCCATAGATTAAGTACTAATAGCTCTTTCTTGAAATCTTTGATTTCAATCTCTGCCTTTAGATGCTCTTGGCATTGGATTTTAAAGTCTCTTCTGAATCCAGGTGAAGTATAATCAATAATGTCAAAGGACTGTACCTCTTCTACTTGATCTTCTTCATCTGATTCTTCCAAGTCTAAGTCATTGAGTGTCATATTGTTGACCTTGAACTCTTCTATTTCTTCCTCCTCATCGGAGCTAGAGGAACTTTCATTACTTTGGCTCCAGGTTTTTGCAATGAAACCCTTGTCCTTCTTCTTTATGTTCTTCTTCTTTGGATCATATTTCTTCTTATGATCCTTCTTTGGCTTCTCCTTAATGCCCTCAGTGCACTCAGAGAAAATGTGACTTGTGTTGGAACCTTAGTTTTGATTTGAGTTAGGATCCACCTTTAGTATCTAAGTTTCTATCATAACTCATATTATAACTTAGATTAAATCTCATTAAGAAAGAAGGCTAAATATATATATATTAATAGGCAGAAAATAAAGAGAAGAATAAAATTATATATATTCTCTGCTTCGTCAAACAGCGCTCTGCGATCGGCATTCATCGAACGGCGCTCTGCGAATTATATTATAACAGCGATCGACGAACTCCTTCTTAGCGGTGGATGATCCCGTCTCAGCGGTTCAGCGGTCGACGAACAGAGCCCGTCTCAGCGCTCGACGAAATATCTGTAGCATTATTTTATATTATTCTCAGCTCGACTAATATGCTATCAGATTTATTAAGGCAATATTTATTATTTCTATTTATATCTTTCAATATATTGCTGCCTTTATTATTTAACAATACAGTCGTTGCAGCATTAAATGATATAGCCATTGCAAAAGCTAAAGACAGCAAGTTAAGTTCTCAAGGATCTGGGAAATGAAAGAGATATTATATCCTTCCTTTCTTGTCGGCAAGGATTCAAATCAGCCGAAAGCTCTCAGAATATATATACAAGAAAAGAGCAGAGAAGAATAACAGATTAATATATAGCAGGTTCTCGACAGATTACATATATAGAACATATTGCTGTACAGATTATGCATAGAACATAACACATTTGTTGTACAGAAAAGAAAGAGGAAGAGAGAAACAGAGAAGCAAAAAGAAAGAAGAACATATATGTTGGGTATTGTATCCACAATCACCTGGATTTGAAGGTGTCCCCTAGTAAACTAAATTGAATTGAGTATGTATTTGATGTTTTCTGTTGAGATATGTTGTGACAGGTCTTAATGCTAAGTGCACACCAAGGTCAGGTTGCAATGGATCACCAAACACAGTTCTAGACAATGTAATCCCTCATTGTGTAGAACAAAGTGTTGGTTCATGTGCAATCTCTCTCTTGGGGGTGTACTTTATATGCTCATAACTGAAGGCTTTCAAGTGGAGCAGGTTTCCAGAAGAAAGGAATTTTTGCCAAGTCAATTCGTCGGAATGTCACGTGAAGTTCCGACGAATCCCGACGAATCCTGACAGAAGTCAGTTTTCTAGCTTAAAGAAGAAATTTCTGCGGCTAAGTCAATTCGTCGAGATTTCTCGTGAACTCCCGTGAAATCCCGACGAATGCCGACAGAAGTTATTTTGGCAGATTTGTGAAGAATTTTCTGCGGCTAAGTCAATTCGTCGGAATATCACGTGAAGTTCCGTGAAATCCCGACGAATGCCGACAGAAGTCATTCTGGCAGGTTTGTGAAGAATTTTCCACGGCTAAGTCATTTCGTCAACATTTCACGTGAAATTCCGACGAATGACGGACAGATGGGTTTCGAAAATTACGTTTCGTTTTTGAAAATTAGGGTTGGCCGCCATGCTTAATACACGTGTCATCCCTACCTTGTTTGTCGCCGCAACCGTTGGAGGTTTCCCTTTAAATACTTCTTTATTTATTAGGGCAAATACAATTCTAAGCGACAAGAACTTCTCAGCCGTAATCTTCATCGCTGCCATTGACGTTTCTGAGACCTAACTTCTGCACTTCTCAAATCTCGCTCTTCGTGCTGCAAAAGATTTCTCAGTCAAGAAGGCCTTTGATCTTATTACAACTCTCTCTATTGAAGATCTTCTCAAATAAATCAAAGGGCCTAGACAGATCAGGTTTGCCGAGTTTTCCTCTCTTCCAAAATCTTTGAAGATTCAAGCTTTTATTCTCAAGGAAGAAGAAGACTCAGTTTTCCCGAGATCTGAAGTCAATCTCAGTTGAGATCCAAAGGAAGTTTATTTTGTATCAAACTTTATTTGATTCTTGCAGGAGATTTTTCTCCGAGTTGTTTGTAGGAGTAGTTTGCTCCGAGTTGTAGGAGTTTATCTCCGAGTGTTGTTGTAGGAGAGGTTGTTCTCCGAGTTGTAGGAGTTCTCACTCCGAGTTGTAGGATTGTTTTAATCCGAGAAGAGTAAAGTAGCCTAGTCTAGCCTCTCTTGCTAGATAGGTGAGGTGGAGAGTGGAGTACCCAAGATCGGGGAACCACTATAAATCTTGTGTCTCTGTGATGTGTTTCTTTGGTTGTGTGTGCTATATTTTTTATTCCGCAATAGCAGTAGAGATCACCCATTCACCCCCCCCCCCCCCTCTAGGTGATTTAGGTAGACAACGAGTTCTTTCAATTGGTATCAAAGCGAGGTTATCTTTAAGAGGTTAACACCTAGATTAAAGATCCCTATAAGTTGTCTAGATCTCTCTTCATGGACAGAGGCATGGAAAGATTTTCCTCCAAGCTCCCAGTTTGCACTAAGGAAAACTTCCCTATGTGGAAGGAAAGAGTCATCTTTTACATGGAAGCAAATGATCCCCGAATCTCTCAGATAGTTAAGGAAGGTCCATACATTCCTTTGGTTGCCTCTACTATTGATCCCAACAAACAAGTACCAAAGAAATTGATGGATATGTCAAAGGATGAAATTGCTCTTGTCACTCTGGATAAGAAGGCAAAGCATATCATAGCAGGTGCAATTGATGATTCAATGCTACAAAATCTGATTCATTGCAAGTCTGCAAAAGAGATGTGGGATTCTATTGTAGTTCTGATGGAAGGTACTGAAGAAGTTCGAGATGACAGGAAGTCCTTGCTAAACCAAGAATACGAAGCCTTCAAGCAACAAAGCAAAGACACAATTTCTGACACCTACGAGAAATTCTTCAAGATAGTAAATGGTTTGAGAAACTATGGAAGGGAATTCACCATGGGTGAACTAAACGACAAATTCCTTAGATCTCTGTCTAAGGAATGGGATCCCAAGGTGATAGCCATCAGAGAATATGGCAAGTTGGCTACTACGGAACCACAAAGTCTGTTTGGGAAACTGCTTTCCCATGAGCTGAAATTGAATATCAGGAAGTCAGAAGAGGAAAGCAGTAGGATCTCTAGCAAGGAGAAGACCATTGCTCTAAAGGCTGAAAGCTCTAGGAGAAGCAGGGCTATGTCTCCTGTGAGGGATGAATCTTCTGAAGATAAAGCTGAAAGCAGTTCTGCAGATTCAGAACTATCTGAAGGAGAATTTTCCCTCCTCTCCAAGCAATTCAAGAAGTTGCTTAGCAAGAGGAAACAAATGAGGAAAGGCTCATCTTCCTCAAGAGATCACAGAAGATCACATCGTGATAGAAACGATAGGTATGGTTCTAAACCGAACAAACATGATTATACTGAACCCGTTTGTTATTGTTGTAAACAGCCAGGGCACATGATAGTTGATTGCCCACACAAGAAGAAGGAATCCTCAAGGAGAGAAGAAAAGAAGTCCTTCAAAGGAAAGAAGAAGGAGGAGAAGAGTCTTGTTGCCAAGAAGTCCAAGACTCTGAGTGACAGTGACTCAAATGAGTCTAACTCAGATGAAGAGGCTTTCTTTGGACTGATGGCTCGACCTGATTCAGAAGATCAAGTTGGTCAATATAAAGGAAATGGCCTCACAGAAGACTGCTTCCACAGTCTAATGGCCATGTCAGATGATGACAAAGAAGTTGTTCCTTACACCGGTCAGGTATTATCTTCTACACCTCTTTCTTGTTCAGAAACGGCATCTGATGCTAATGAAAACTACTACTCGGAAGAGGAGTCTGAGTTGACTGCTAAGTATAAGGAAATACTGAAGGGGTTTAATAAGTGTCGAAAGCTTGTTAAAACTCAATCAAAGGAGATTCAATCCTTAAAGGATCAAGAATCAAACCTGAGAAAGGAGATTGAAGAATCTAACCTACTCAGGGATGAAATCTTATCATTAAAGATTGCACTCTCCGAGGCCACTTCAGCAGGCATTCAGAAGAGTGAAATTATTGATGATTTGACAAAACAGCTTGATGCTGAAAAGAAGATCACCATGAACTTCTCTAAGCCCAAGACAGTTTTGCCTATCATAGATACTTTCACTGCTGGTTCTGGCAGTAGTGGTTTGGGCCATGTTGCTGAAAAGAGCTTAAGTAAGTCGGCCAAAAGAAGAGCTGCTAAAGTTAAGGGTAAGGGTCCACAGGGTGCTCCAATCTTCAAGAAAGTGATTCTCCCTACAAAGACCTATGATTTTGAGAGCACCTATGGTCACTTCAGCAGACCAACCCATGTTGAGCCAGCTAAGGTGAACCCAGTGTGGACCAGGCCCAGAAACTTTGGATCAAGCTCCCTCAAGGCTCCTTATGAGGAAGTTCAATTGAAGCATCATGGACCATTTGTTCATGGATCAAATGCTAAGAAGGCACCACATGTCAAGCCTATTGTGCCTAAGAATTGTGTGTGTTGCAACAACGAGGCTTCAACCTCCAAGGTTGCTCCCTCTGCAAAGCCACCCATTCAATAGGCAAAGCAGAACATAAAGAGGAGATACAATAGATTTGAATGTTGGTGCTGTGGCAGAATTGGTCATTTTGCCATAGATTGTTGGTTCAATCATGCTATGCCAAGAACTCCACAAGTTAACAGTGCAAGACCGACCACTTGCAAAGTTAATGTTCCAAGTGGTGTTCCATTAACAATGAACCAAGGGCCCAAAAATGTTTGGGTTCCTAAGGGATATTGATCATGTTTGCAGGAATGTCCAAAGGCCAATGAAATTCCTATCTGGTATTTGGACAGTGGATGCTCTCGGCATATGACCGGGAGAAGAAGATTACTTCAGGATTATGTTCCAGTTGAGAAAGGGCCTAAGTAAAATTTGGCGGATCTGAACGAGGTATTATTATTCGTTATGGTTCAATAACCAACGGCTCAGTCGTTTTCACACGTGTAGCTCATGTGAAAGGATTGAAATACAATCTGATTAGCATAAGCCAACTGTGTGACAAAGGCTATACCGTTGAGTTCTTTAGAGATAGATGCCTGATAAAGATGTCCGTGTCTGCGGAAACTATTTTAACAGGATCTAGGAGTAGTGGTATTTACTGTTTAGATTTTATCTGTTTACAGTCTTCTACCCCAGTGTGTTTTGTTGTCCAAGATAGTGCATCTCTTTGTGACCATTGGCACAAGAGACTAGCACATATTAATTTCAAAACTATATCTATGCTATTTTCTCACAACTTGGTAAGGGATGCTCCCAAAGTTAAGTGCATTAAAGAAAGCCCTTGTCATGCTTGCCAAATGGGTAAGCAAACAAAGGCTAGCTTTAAAAGCATAATTGGCAATGATTCTACCAGATGTCTTCATCTGTTGCATATGGACTTATTTGGTCCAATGTCAGTTAGAAGCTTAGGTGGGAAAGCTTACACCTTGGTTATTGTTGATGATTATTCTCGGTTTGCATGGGTGTTCTTTCTAAAACTCAAGTCAGAAACCTTCGGCATATTCACTAATTTTGTCAAGCTTATTCAGAATGAACTTGACTGTTCAGTGGTCAAAATCAGAAGTGATCATGGAACAGAATTTCAATCTGGGGCCATGACAGAGTTTTGTGAAAGTCAAGGTATCTCCCATGAGTTTTCCTCTCCTCGTACTCCACAGCAAAATGGAGTAGCCGAGAGAAAGAATAGAACCCTCATAGAAGCCGGCAGGTCTATGTTGAGTGATTCTGCACTTCCAGAATATTTCTGGGCAGAAGCTATCAACACAGCTTGCCATGTGCAAAATAGAGCACTCATCAATAAGAACCATCGTAAGACCCCATATGAGATTCTAAAGGGCAGAAAACTAAAGATTTCATATCTTAGAATTTTTGGCAGTAAATGCTATGTACTTAACAATGGAAAACATCCTACAACCAAGTTTAGTGAAAAGTGTTTTGAAGGTATTTTCGTAGGATATAGTAGCCATAGTAAGGCATATAGGATTTTCAATAAGAAAACTCTGGTGGTAGAGGAAACAGTTCATGTTGTATTTGATGAGACGAGCATGCTGCACAGCAACTCGTCTAGTGTGTTCATTGAAGATGCAGGTGAAAAGCTAAAGGAACTCTCTATGCAAGATGGAGTAAACACCACAGATGATGCACCTAAGTTGACAGAAGAGGTTTCAGATCACTCTGAAGATGAACAAGAAATTCATGAAGAAGAAGATGTTCCAGAGAGACCTGAACCTCAAGTTGCTCCTGAAAATGCAAGTAACTTAGGAGTCAGATATTCAAGAGATCATCCAGTTGATCAGATTATCGGAGATCCTTCAAGCAGAGTTCTAACAAGAAGAGGGTACAACTAACGAAGTTATACATTTAAGTTTTCTTTCACAGATTGAGCCAAAGAAGTTTGAAGAAGCAAACACCGATCCATCTTGGATCCTGGCTATGCAAGAGGAGCTCAACCAATTCAAAAGATGTAAAGTTTGGGAGTTGGTACCAAGACCCAAAGGACTGAATGTGATTGGAACCAAATGGGTCTACCGGAACAAACTTGATGAAAAGGGCATCATTACAAAGAATAAAGCTAGACTGGTTGCACAAGGTTACAGACAAGAAGAAGGGATTGATTTTGATCAGACCTTTGCACCAGTAGCAAGACTTGAAGCCATCAGATTATTCCTGGCCTATGCTGCATATAAGGGCTTTAAGGTCTTCCAGATGGATGTGAAGTCAGCCTTCCTCAATGGAGATCTTAAAGAGGAAGTATATGTAGCTCAGCCCCCAGGTTTTGTAGATCCTAACTTTCCTAATCATGTATATTATTTACATAAAGCTTTGTATGGTCTCAAACAGGCACCCCGAGCCTGGTATGAGACATTGTCTAGCTTCCTTCTTGAGAACAAATTCACAAGAGGAGCAATAGATAAGACATTGTTTCTTAGGGAAGTAAAAGGCGAGATATTGCTTGTGCAAATCTATGTCGATGATATTATATTTGGCTCTACAGATGACAAACTTTGCAAAAAGTTTTCTAACTTGATGCAAAGTAAGTTTGAAATGAGCAGCATGGGAGAGCTGAAATATTTCTTAGGACTCCAGGTGCACCAATCTGAAGATGGAATTTTCATCTCCCAAACTAAGTACACCAAAGAACTTCTTAAGAAATTTGGAATGGAGAGTGCAACCTCTATGAGGACTCCAATGGGCTCAAGTATGTCTCTGGACAAGGATGAGAAAGGGAAACCTTTTGATGAAACCAAGTACAGAAGCATAATTGGGTCCTTGCTCTACCTTACTGCTAGTAGGCCTGATATAATGTTTTCAACGTGTGTTTGTGCCAGGTATCAGGTGAACTGTAAGGAATCTCATTATGCCGCTGCAAAGAGGATTTTGAGATACCTTAAGGGTACACCAAATCTCGGCTTATGGTACCCGAGAAGCAATGATTTTGAACTAATTGGTTTTTCAGATGCTGATTTTGCAGGTAGCAAAGATGATAGAAAGAGTACTTCAGGAACTTGCCAATTCTTGGGAAAAAGGCATGTTTCATGGAGTAGCAAGAAGCAAAACTGTGTTGCAATATCAACTGCTGAATCGGAGTATATCTCTGCCGGCAGTTGCTGTGCACAACTTTTGTGGATAAAGAATCAGCTTGAGGACTATAACTTAAAGCTCACAGAAATCCCCATGTTCTGTGACTTCTCAAGTGCTATTGCCATAGCAAATAATCCAGTCTCTCATAGCAGAACAAAGCACATCGAGCTTCGCTACCACTTTATCCGGGAACATGTTGAAAGTAAGGATATTAATTTGTTATATGTTAATACTGACAAACAAGTTGCAGATATTTTTACGAAGCCTCTGGACGAGACCAAGTTCAATTTCTTCAAAATGGAACTTGGAATGCTCAACAAAGAATCATGAGATTTCACGGGATTTCATGAGCTGCACGGGATTTCACGGGATATTTCAGAAAATTTTATGACATTTCACGGGATTTCACGAGAAATCTCGTATAATTTGTGATTTTTCTAAAGAGGATTTCACGGGACTTCACGGGTCAAACCCTTACTGTTTCCGGACGCGCCATTTTTATTGAAATTTAATTTATTGGATCCGAAGAGTCTCCCGTAAAATCAGGTACGCGCCCAAATTTTTTTTATATATATAAAACGGAGAAAATACATGATTCCACGCATTCTTCCGTGAATCCCTTCCCGACTGTTCATCTTCCTCGCGATAAAGCTGTTCGTCTTCCCCGGTTCCGTCAAATTCGATGGCGCCCAAGACTTCTTGTGGTCTGCATTCAGGAGGAGAACTGGTGCGAGGCGCTTTCCGCTCAGTTTCAGATGATTTTCGAAATGTCATCTTGATGCTTGAAGTCGCTGGGCTGCAATATGTCCTAGAGGAGCCAGCGAAAGTCCTAGAACAAGACGTTCTTGAATTTTACAGAAATGCAAAGGTAACAAGTCAAGGTACAAAGATAAAAAGCTCCATTCGCTCCTGCTCAATCATTCTCAAAGCCAGTGGCATCAACCGAATTCTCAGAATGCCTGAAGTTGAATCAGAAGAGTTATTTGTTGAAGATACTTTAAAAGCAAAACGATTCTGTGGCATCACTGCTGAAGATTCCAAAGTTCGGAGAAAGTTCATGAATAATGCAGGTAAGCTTCTGTGTGATATAATTGGCAAAGTTTTATTATGTAAAGTAGGTTCTCATGACTACGTGTCTGAAGAGGTCTTTAAGATACACACAGCTATTATTTGTCGAAAGAATTTCAACTTTGGTGAAGTTCTCTTTGAAAAAATAAAGGAAAGTTTTCAAAGTCCTAATTTTGGGAGAATCCTCAGTATGCTTCTTAGTGGAAGTAACCCTGATTTGTTTGATCTTGGAAGAGGTTCTCCACTTCATTACACCAAGAAGATAACCTCTTCTATTTTCTCCAAATGGGAAAGGATCATTCCTAAAGGTGGAATAAAGAGAGATGCTGATGAAGGGCCCTTGCAGAGGGATAACAGAACTCTGGAAGAAGGTCAACCCTCAAGGGGTAGTGGACATAGTCCAGGTTCTGATCAGGGCAGAGGAGGCCATGTTGAGGGGGAGCTTCCATCTCCAAGAGGTGAACATGTTGAGGGGGAGTATGAAACCCCAAGAGACAAGGTTGGAAGTGGTGCTGCTCCATCTAACATCCCTCCCAGTGAAACAGATCCAGTTACTCCTGATGCTGTCCCTAATGATGTTCCTGACCTGGAGGGTCTAGGGAAATCTGTTGATGAAGTTGCAGCTACTATGCTAAATGATTCAAGGAGATCCCCTGCAGAGTTCATTCCAGATTCAGAAGGTTATGACAAATTTCCAGACACTGCCTCAGACCATTCTGTCTCAAGAAATTCAGCTGCACATTCTGATAATGCAGATTCTATGGAAATGGGAAGTTTTGATGCACAGTTAGAGTTGGCCATGAAGCTGTCATTGGATGAGGAGGAGAAAGCTCAAGTAAGCTCTTTCTTGGATGAATCTGCAGCCCCAAAAGTACTTCCCTCTGTGCTGCTCCTGTCCCCTCCAGAAATTCCTCCAAACATTTTTCAATTTAGAGTTCCAACAGCAACAGTGCTTGATGAGCAAGCTCAGTCTACAAGCTTTGAAGCTGATAGTGTTTCTCTTGATGCTTTTGAATTTGGAGAGAGCTCTCACTCCTCCTTGCTCAAATCAATCTCAACTCTGCTGAAAGCTCAAACAGAGCATTTTGATCAATCCATCAAGTCAGTTTATCAGAAGATTGATAAAGTAGACAATGCCTTGAGGAAGGACATAGCTGAAATAAAGCATGAAATGGGGAAATTTAAGAGTGATCAAGAAGCCTGGATGACCACTGCAGGAAAATCTTTGGATCATTCCAATAGAGCTACAGGGCATGTTCTCCAGAAATTGGTTCAAGTTAGCAAGGATGTTCTTCATTCTAATGCTACTCTTTCCACTCTGAAGTCTGCTCATGATCAAGGACTCAACTTCTTGGATGATCAAATGGAAAGGCAACTCCATAAGCTCTATTCCCTCCTACATGAAGATGTCATAAAGGGGGAGGAGAGTTTGGTGTCCCAGTTGGAAGTAAATGGAAGAAATTTGACTGAAAATATTATGCAATCTGTTACAGATGTCCAGGGTTACACTCATGATTCTATCAGTTGGCTTTTCAAAGAAGTTGCAGGTATGCTTGGCTTCACTGTTGTAGACAAGATGCCAGACGTTCCTCTGTCAAGTGCTCCAGGCCCAAGTGCTCCAAGTGCTCCAAGTGTTGAAGTTTCTGAATTTGTTGAATCTGATATCCCAGCCTCAACCTATCAAGAATTCTGGGATGATCCAGTGGTTGAAAGTTCCAAGGCTCCTGAGTTTTTTGAGAAATCTTTGAAAAGGAAGATTTTTGGGGACAAACCTTCTGCAAAAAGGTCTAATCCATTTAAGAATATGAGAGCATTCTATGATATGCCTCCTCCAAGAAATTTTCAAGAAAGCTGGAGTCCCACTTCAAAAGAGATCATTCTTTCTTCATTCAATCTAGTCAGCAAGCAGAATGACAGTGTCAGCAAACACTACAGTCAAGATGAATGGGACAAGTTCAAGAAAAGGACAACTGAAAGGAAACTCCATTTCAAGACTGGTGGATCTAAAGAGACTGCTCCTGACAAGTATTGGCCCAAGCCAAAGGCATTCTTTGAAAGGATGGAGTCTGAGCAAAGGAAGAAAGCTGAGGCAGTGGAAAGGGTTTATGAGAGAAGGAAAGGCAAAGATAAAACATGAGCTGAACCCATTCTGGAATCATGTTGTTTTCTTTGTGTTTATATATATTTTCCTGTTTTGATAAACATTAATCTTCTCTTTAATTATTACTGTCTGGTTGTGCTATTTTATTCAATTATATTTTCTGTGCAATTCAATTTAGTGTATTGGGTTATGACATCTTCAAATATGGGGAGATTGTTGGGTATTGTATCCACAATCACCTGGATTTGAAGGTGTCCCCTAGTAAACTAAATTGAATTGAGTATGTATTTGATGTTTTCTGTTGAGATATGTTGTGACAGGTCTTAATGCTAAGTGCACACCAAGGTCAGGTTGCAATGGATCACCAAACACAGTTCTAGACAATGTAATCTCTCATTGTGTAGAACAAAGTGTTGGTTCATGTGCAATCTCTCTCTTGGGGGTGTACTTTATATGCTCATAACTGAAGGCTTTCAAGTGGAGCAGGTTTCCAGAAGAAAGGAATTTTTGCCAAGTCAATTCGTCGGAATGTCACGTGAAGTTCCGACGAATCCCGACGAATTCTGTCAAGTCAGTTTTCTAGCTTAAAGAAGAAATTTCTGCGGCTAAGTCAATTCGTCGAGATTTCTCGTGAACTCCCGTGAAATCCCGACGAATGCCGACAGAAGTTATTTTGGCAGATTTGTGAAGAATTTTCTGCGGCTAAGTCAATTCGTCGGAATATCACGTGAAGTTCCGTGAAATCCCGACGAATGCCGACAGAAGTCATTCTGGCAGGTTTGTGAAGAATTTTCTACGGCTAAGTCATTTCGTCAACATTTCACGTGAAATTCCGACGAATGACGGACAGACGGGTTTCGAAAATTACGTTTCGTTTTTGAAAATTAGGGTTGGCCGCCATGCTTAATACACGTGTCATCCCTACCTTGTTTGTCGCCCCAACCGTTGGAGGTTTCCCTTTAAATACTTCTTTATTTATTAGGGCAAATACAATTCTAAGCCACAAGAACTTCTCAGCCGTAATCTTCATCGCTGCCATTGACGTTTCTGAGACCTAACTTCTGCACTTCTCAAATCTCGCTCTTCGTGCTGCAAAAGATTTCTCAGTCAAGAAGGCCTTTGATCTTATTACAACTCTCTCTATTGAAGATCTTCTCAAATAAATCAAAGGGCCTAGACAGATCAGGTTTGCCGAGTTTTCCTCTCTTCCAAAATCTTTGAAGATTCAAGCTTTTATTCTCAAGGAAGAAGAAGACTCAGTTTTCCCGAGATCTGAAGTCAATCTCAGTTGAGATCCAAAGGAAGTTTATTTTGTATCAAACTTTATTTGATTCTTGTAGGAGATTTTTCTCCGAGTTGTTTGTAGGAGTAGTTTGCTCCGAGTTGTAGGAGTTTATCTCCGAGTGTTGTTGTAGGAGAGGTTGTTCTCCGAGTTGTAGGAGTTCTCACTCCGAGTTGTAGGATTGTTTTAATCCGAGAAGAGTAAAGTAGCCTAGTCTAGCCTCTCTTGCTAGATAGGTGAGGTGGAGAGTGGAGTACCCAAGATCGGGGAACCACTATAAATCTTGTGTCTCTGTGCTGTGTTTCTTTGGTTGTGTGTGCTATATTTTTTATTCCGCAATAGCAGTAGAGATCACCCATTCACCCCCCCTCTAGGTGATTTAGGTAGACAACGAGTTCTTTCAATATCAGAGTTCTTCATACAAAGAACAATATATTTATATCTTGCTTTTTGCTAACTCTTCTTTGCAGATTATATTTATCCTGAGACACCAATCAAGATCAATTGCTCAGGATCTAAACTGCAAGAAGAAGAAGAAGAGTATTACAATCAAGTGAAGAAGCTCCATCCAAAAGCTGTCATCTAATCTAAATCAGACAGGGGGAGCTCTCTTCAACATCATCATCAAGAGTCTTCTCAGACAAGAGAAGAACAACATAACCTTTTTGTTTTTTTGTATTCTTTCCCATCTTGTAAAGGGTTATAACTCCCTTCAAAAGTTAACTCCCGGTGACAGGCCACCTTAGCAAAAACCTGCATCTTGGTTAGAGCACCTGATCAAAAGCTCCCTTGGTTTTTAAGCACCTTATCAAAAGCTTATTGGTGATTTGGGCACCTGATCAAACCTCCATTGCTGTGAGGGCACCTTATCAACAACCTCTAGTGGATTCCTACTAGTGGGTAGAAGAGTAGATGTACCCAGGTTGATTGGGGAACTACTATATATCTTGTGTCATCTGGATGCTTGCTTTGTTTTATGTTTTATTTCTGTTTTGTTGTGCTGTGATTTTTATGCACTCTTACTGTTTGTGTTTATTACTCAGCAAACACTTATAGATATAACATTATTTTGAAGTAAAACTTAAACAAGAGCTTTAATATTAAGAACCAAAACTCTCTTTCAATTGGTATCAAAGCAGGTTGATTTTATCAATCACCCTCATCAGAGCATATCAATTGTCTCTTTCATTGTTAGAACCTAGTCTTAACCCAACTCAAATAGGGGGAGATTTTTGGAACCTTAGTTTTGATTTGAGTTAGGATCCACCTTCAGTATCTAAGTTTCTATCATAACTCATATTATAACTTAGATTAAATCTCATTAAGAAAGAAGGCTAAATATTTATATATATATATTAATAGGCAGAAAATAAAGAGAAGAATAAAATTATATATATTCTCTGCTTCGTCGAACGGCGCTCTGTGATCGGCATTCGTCGAACGACGCTCTGCGAATTATATTATAACAGCGGTCGACGAACTCCTTCTCAGCGGTTGACGATCCCGTCTCAGCGGTTCAGCGGTCGACGAACAGAGCCCGTCTCAGCGCTCGACGAAATATCTGCAGCATTATTTTATATTATTCTCAGCTCGACTAATATGCTGTCAGATTTATTAAGGCAATATTTATTATTTCTATTTATATATTTATATATATATTGCTGCCTTTATTATTTAACAATACAGCCGTTGCAGCATTAAATGATATAGCCGTTGCAAAAGCTAAAGACGGCAAGTTATGTTCTCAAGGATCTGGGAAATGAAAGAGATATTATATCCTTCCTTTCTTGTCGGCAAGGATTCAAATCAGCCGAAAGCTCTCAGAATATATATACAAGAAAAGAGCAGAGAAGAATAACAGATTAATATACAGCAGGTTCTCGACAGATTACATATATAGAACATATTGTTGTACAGATTATACACAAAACATAACACATTTGCTGTACAGAAAAGAAAGAGGAAGAGAGAAACAGAGAAGCAAAAAGAAAGAAGAACATATCCGAGTTCTTTATACAAAGAACAATATATTTATATCTTGCTTTTTGCTAACTCTTCTTTGCAGATTATATTTATCCTGAGACACCAATCAAGATCAATTGCTCAGGATCTAAACTGCAATAAGAAGAAGAGTATTACAATCAAGTGAAGAAGCTCCATCCAAAAGCTGTCATCTAATCTAAATCAGACAGGGGAAGCTCTCTTCAACATCATCATCAAGAGTCTTCTCAGCCAAGAGAAGAACAACATAACCTTTTTGTTTTCTTTTATTCCGTCCCATCTTGTAAAGGGTTATAACTCCCTTCAAAAGTTAACTTCCGGTGAAAGGTTATCTTAGAAAAAACCTGCATCTTGGTTAGAGCACCTGATCAAAAGCTCCCTTGGTTTTTAAGCACCTTATCAAAAGCTTATTGGTGATTTTGGCACCTGATCAAACCTCCATTGGTGTGAGGGCTACTACATAATAAAAATGTCTGACAGTAAAAGAAATGAAACATAAGCATAGAACCTGAAAATTGGCGCAGAACGACCTCAGAGAGCAGGTGGCGCGGGCACGAACGCTAAGGCAAATCCAAAACAAGAAGGAAAAGCCTCAGAACATTGAAATAAACAGGAGTAAAGCTAAATAAAAATACGAGCAGGAGAAACAACATATTTGTGTACCGCTTTTCATGAAGCTGAGCTAACAAGACAGGCAAGCAAGTGAGACAAGCAGAAATATCTAGAGTTATTAGACTACTCTGAAGTGTAGCATACATAGATAATCAAGTAATAACTTAAGTTGTAACAAGTGAAAGTGTGGGTGTTTTTGTTGACGCACAGGATTCGTGATTAAGACAGATTCAGATTCAGATTCAGATTCAGATGCAAGTCTAATCGGAAATTCAGGATTTCTACCCGTAACCTCTAAGGCGCGGCTCTTTCGAACCCTCACCCTTGAGCCAGGGAGTACATGCTTGCTATGACCGGTCCTTTGTTCCCATTAGGGATTCAAGAGGGAACCCAAGTCGAGGAGTTGCATCGATTAAACACCACCTTTCATTGTTTACTTAAGTTATTAAAGAAGTAATTCACGATTGAGTGATTCAAACAAATCAGGACATGTAACCAAATATTGATTCAGATATACGGTAGTATATTTTACAAACGTGAAATGGGAGGAATCAAGTTATAGAACATTATTTACTCAAGTCTTAGAATCAGACAGGCATAAGAAACAAGGTTCGATGACTCAGAGAACTCGATAAAGAGTTTTGAAACTTGCGGATTCAAGAGGCTGAAGGTTTTATTAACAAGAAGATTATTCAGGTAAAATGCACAGGAGTAAGTTGACAAGCATCGATTCTGGGATAAGAACGCATTTACATTAAGACATTTTATGGCACAATTAACTCCCAAATAAGATGTGTACGATACGAGCATGATAGAAAACACCGATCATTTATTTGCTAACCAGAAATTATTACTATTATTATCATGACGCTTCTTACTCATGCCCAACGACCTTTCATTCCTCGAATTATTCATCAATTAAGAAACTCATTCATCTAGGTGACTATCCAAATAAAATCATTCAAGTTCACAAATTCGTGTCTTTTCAAACGCGTGAAACCTCAAACTACTAACAATCAATTCAGGCATTCAAGAACTGAGCTTATTTGATGAAACCAGCATTCAAGGGTGAATTAATATAAACATAAGAACAGACAAGGCAATTAAGTTCAATGTTTGCAAGAGAGGATGATCTCTACTTGCCTTAAATGAGGCTGAAGCTGACGGCGGCGGCGAAGCGGCGCAAGCAAAAGTCAGAAATCATATTTTCGAACCTGTTCAGGGAAAATGAAAGCGATGTAGCATAATTCACTACGCTACAAATGCAAGCATTCTATGAGGAAATTAAACAAAGGGAGTTTAGCGGATTTTACCTCCCTCAAAAGTGAGGGGAGAAGAGCTTCCACGCGGAGACGGAGGCTACTACGAGCAAATCGGAGATTTGGCGGCGCTTGGGTGACGGAAACCCTAATTCGGAGAGGGGGAAGGAAAATCTGAATATAACGGAGCCCAAGGAGGCACATCTCGCAAACACCGGCTCGGAGAGGGAGAGGATTGCCGGAGGAAGAAGAGGCGGCTGCCGGCCTTGAGGAGGAGGAAAGAGCTGCTGCAGCCGGCTAGGGGAGGAGGAGAAACTGCTGCCCTAGTTGAGGAAGAGGAGAAGAAGAAATCGGCCATGGCAGGAGGGATTAGGGTTGCCGACCTTTGAGGTAGTCGGAGGATGGAGAGGTTGCTGTCGGCCAGAGAAGGCGGAGAAGGAGACGTCGTCGACGGCCTGAGGGAGGGCAGGAGGGGGAGACGTCGGGCAAGGTGTCGAGCGCAGGAGACGGGGTCGGGATCGGCATCTTCAGCGCATTTGCGGGAGACAGACGCACGGGATGCGGGAAACAGGTGGGGTGCGGCTTGCGGAATCGGAAGACGGGGCTAGCGTGAGGCGGGATCGAGAAATAGAGGGGGGCTGGCGGGATTTTAATAGGGTTGGGGGGTGCGGCTAGACAGCAGGGCTTCAAAGAAAAAGATTTATTATTAGGCTTATTAGCTTTATGCTAAACAATAAAAAGTAGGGTTGTTACAGGGATGGCAGTTACTAACATTGCAGCCCCTCTTGGAGCCACCCCTTATGCAACTGATTCCGGAACCGGCTCGCCTGTCGTCACCTTGGTGCCCCCGCTCGTGTCAAGCCTCACTGCCCCGCCCGTAGCAATGGCAGATACTCTTGCATTCAAGAGGCTGAATCTGCCGTCTTTCGATGGCAATCGAGACTACTTCGTGATCACTGAATGGATCTCTCAGATGGAGAAGCATTTTGAGTATGCTGGAGTTCCCTAGACCCAGAAGGTCCTCCTTGCGGCCTATCAATTGTCTGAGGATGCTTATACTTGGTGGCTCCAGCGCCGCAGCCTCCCTGATTCTACCACCTTATCTTGGAGACAGTTCAAGGATGCTCTTATGGAGAACTTCCTCTCTTCCGTGGAGCGGGACAAGTTAGCTGAGAAGTTCCTATCCCTTCAGCAGACTGGTAGGACAGTGACCGAGTACGCGAGAGAGTTCTCCCGCCTTTCCCTCCTTGCTGCAGAGTTCGTGCCGGATGAAGACAAAAAGATCAGCTGTTTCGTGAAGGGGCTCTGTCATGACTTCCGCCAGCTTGTGGTAGCTCATGGCGCCACCACCTACGCGGAGACCGTGGAAGCCGCCTTGCAGGTGGAAGCTATTGAGTTGGATCGTTCTGCCAAGAAAGCCCAGCATGGAACAAGCAATGCCGTCGCATCCGACCTCAAGCGCAAGGATGCTCCAGCTCAGCAACAAGGCCCGAGGTCCAAAGAGGTGTGTGCCTTCTGCCACAAGGTGGGCCATGTCGCCCAAGTCTGCCGCTCCCTCCTGAAGAAACAGAAGATGGTTACTCCTGCGCAGCAACCTCAGATGACGCTTGCCTCTGCTGCCTCCGTCTGTACTTTCTGCAAGAGGCCGGGCCACTTGGCAAAGGACTGTCGCCGCAAGTAGAAGGCCTGTTTCAAATGTGGGCAGGTTGGGCACATCATGCTTGACTGCCCCATAAAGGAGAGCCCGATCCCCGCTCAGCCTCTGCAAGTTATCCCCGGAGCTCATGGCAGAGCTGTACTGAACGTCGTTACTCAGGGCGAGGCGCTCGCATCTACCGACGTCATCTCTAGTATGTTTTGTGTAGAATTTTAAATTTTTTGCATTCTTAAATCTGACTTGCCTTAGTCGAACAAACTTGTTATGCGTTATGTTTTCCTTTTTAGGAAGTTTTAGGGTCAAGAATAAGTGGATGCAAATCTTATTTGACTCTGGTGCATCGCACTCTTTTATCGCTCGCCGCATCGTGGACCTTTATAGTTGGCATACTTCGCCACTTGAGGTTCCTTTTGAGATTTCTGTACCCGGTCATCTGCATCTCTCAACCAGAGGCGTTCTCAATTGCCCGATCCTGCTTGGAGAATTGCAAGTCGTCGCTGACCTCATAGTTCTGGATATGACAGAGTTCGACGTAATCCTGGGAATGAATTGGTTGGTCGCGTATCGAGCAATGCTGTACTGTGTGGCGAAGAGGGTCAATCTCAGCATTAATGGCAAGAAATACAGCGTTCATGTTCAGACCCGCAGCCACCTGAAGGTAATCTCTGTTGTGCGCGCCACTCGCCTTCTTAGCCAAGGATGTTCTGTCTGCTTCGTTTATGTTTCGCACTCGGATGCTACCTCTCCTCAACTCGAGTCTATTTATGTTGCTTCGGAGTTTCCTAACGTGTTCCCCGCCGAATTGCCTGGGATGCCTCCTGATCGTGATGTGGAGTTCTGTATTGATGTAGAGCCTGGGACGCGCCCCATATCTAAAGCTCCTTACCGTATGGCACCGCGTGAGCTCGAAGAACTCAGATCGCAGCTAGACGAATTGCTCGAGCGTGGGTACATACGCCCTAGCTCGTCACCTTGGGGAGCCCCTGTACTCTTCGTGAAAAAGAAGGATGGATCCATGAGATTGTACATCGACTATCGAGATCTTAATAAGGTGACCATCAAGAATAAGTACCCCCTTCCGCGTGTGGATGATTTATTCGATCAGCTTAAGGGCAGTACAGTCTTTTCCAAGATAGATCTCAGATCGGGTTACCATCAAATGAAGATCAGGGACTCCGACGTCCCCAGGACGGCCTTCCGGACTCGCTATGGGCATTTCGAGTTTTTGGTGATGTCTTTTGGGTTAACTAACGCCCCTTCTGCATTCATGGGCATGATGAACCGTGTCTTCCGTGAGTACCTGGACAAGTTCATCATCGTCTTCATTGATGATATTCTGATTTACTCCAAGACCCGCGAGGAGCATGCAGCGCATCTTAGACTCACTCTCTCCACCCTTCGTCAGCATCAGCTTTATGCAAAGTTGGCAAAATGTGAGTTCTGGCTGGATTGTGTTGCCTTCTTAGGCCACGTCATTTCAGGGGATAGACTTTTTGTTTATCCTGCCAAGATTTCCGCAGTTATGGACTGGAAGCGACCTTCTACCCCTACCGAGATCCGCAGTTTCCTTGGTTTGGTTGGCTATTACCGACGCTTCGTCAAGGGTTTTTCCTCCCTTGCTGCTCCCCTGACTCGACTAACTCAAAAGCATGCTAGGTTCGATTGGTCAGATCAGTGCAAGCAGTCCTTTTCTGAGTTGAAGCAACGTCTGTGTTCAGCGCCTGTTTTAGCTCTTCCGTCAGAAGGGTTGGACTTTTCAGTTTACACCGACGCTTACGGATTTGGGTTGGGTTGTGTCCTGATGCAGGATGATCGTGTTATTGCTTATGGGTCGAGGCAGTTGAAGGTTCACGAACGCAACTACCCCACTCATGATCTGGAGTTCGATGCGGTGGTGTTTGCTTTGAAGCTTTGGCGTCATTATCTCTATGGCGTGAAGTGTCACTTTTTCACCGACCACCAGAGTTTAAAGTACATCTTTGTTCAGAAGGACCTCAATCTTCGTCAGAGGCGTTGGCTCGAGTTTGTGGCAGATTACGACTTGCAACTCACGTATGTTCCTGGTAAAGCCAATTCAGTGGCAGATGCGTTGAGTCGACATGCCTCCGTAGCCGCTTGTGCACCCATGTCAGCTATTCTAGCAGCCTTGATTGGTGACCTCGATCGGATGGATATATCCATCGCACCCGAGGGTCATGGAGAGGTTTCTGTTCCGTTGTGGGTAGAGCAGGTGAAGGATTTGCAGCCATCTGATCCCGCACTCAAGCGCATCCACCGACAGGTTGAACTTGGGAATCTTCCGGATTTCTCTATTTCTGACGATGTTCTGCGTTTTCGAGGCCGCCTCTGCATTCCTGATGTTCCTGAATTGCTCGATAGTATTTGCCAAGAAGCTCATGAGTCTCGCACATCTGGACATCCAGGCAATAATAAAATGTATCATGACTTGAAGCAAATCGTTTGGTGGCCTGGTATGAAGAATTATATAGCTCGTTTCATCTCTCGATGTCTGACGTGCCAGAAGGTGAAAGCTCAGCGACAGCATCCTGGTGGTCTTTTGCAGCCTTTGCCTATCCCCGAATGGAAGTGGGAAGATGTCTTTATGGACTTCATCACGGGTTTGCCCCGTACACCGAGAGGGCATGATGCGATTTGGGTCATAGTGGATCGCATGACGAAAGTGGCTCACTTCATCCCGTACAAGGAAGGTCACTCTACTGAGAAGATGGCCCGGATCTATGTCTCTGTGATAGTTAGACTTCATGGGATTCCTCTGCGGATTGTCTCTGATCGTGACTCGAGGTTCGTTTCGCACTTTTGGAAGGGTTTCCAGCAAGCTTTGGGTACCGAGCTCAACCTGAGCACCATCATCCAACTACCGATGGGCAGACCGAAAGGGTTAATCAGATTCTTGAAGACATGCTTCGGTGCTATATTCTGGACAACAAGGGAGCTTGGGATGAGCACCTACCGTTGGTTGAGTTCGCCTACAACAATAGCTATCAGGAGAGCCTCAAGATGGCCCCCTTCGAAGCATTGTATGGGCGTCGTTGTAGAACTCCTCTCTATTGGTCAGAAGTTGGTGAGAAGGTGGTGTTGGGCCCTGAGTTACTTCAGGAAATGGAAGAAGCCACCAAGAAGACTTGTCTTCAGCTCAGTCGTGCCATTGAAAGACAGAGGAAGTATGTTAATCAGCGCCGCCGTCCGTTGGAGTTTGCAGTAGGTGATCGGGTATTCTTGAAGGTTTCTCCTACTCCTGGGGTGAAACGGTTTGGTCGCCATCATAAGCTCAACCCGAGATTTGTGGGGCCGTACGTCATCTCAGAGCGTGTTGGAGGATCTGATTATCGTTTAGAGTTACCAGATTCGTTGTCCGGTGTTCATGATGTTTTCCATGTCAGTCAGCTCCGGAAATACATCCATGATCTGAATCGTGTTCTTGAGGAAATCCCGGTGGTTCCTGAAGCTAATATGCCTTATCCGATTGAGCCCGCCAAGATAGTGGAATATCAAGAGCGCAAATTTCGAAAGAGGACCATTCCTATGGTGAAGGTACTTTGGATGCATGGCAAGTCTGAGGAGTTCACTTGGGAGCTCGAAGCTGACATGCGTAGCAAGTATCCCCACCTTTTCTCCTGATCCTGGTATGCCTCCGCTCTTATCCTCTTCTCTTTTTGCTATTTGCATAGCTACTTTCCATGTTTTGGTTTGCAAACCTTGTCGGTATAAAGGACATCTGAACCTTCGTCATATTAGCCCCCAGCTAGGAAATCATCAGAAGTTTCGGGGCGAAACTTTCTAAGTAGGGGAGAATGTAACAACCCTTAAATTAGTGGCTTAATAAAAACAATAATTATAAGAGTATATAAAAATTTTCCCCCTTTATTATATTAAGCACATCCTTCCTCCCCCCCCCCCCCAATTAAACTCCCCCGATTAAAATCTCGGTCCAGCACTCACGCAAAACCGCAAACCAAACCCGCTAGGGCTCCTGCTCCCGTGCCGCTCCCATGCCGCTCCTGTCTCCCGCGATCAGTGACGCCGCCGCCCGCTCCTCCTCCTGCCGACGCCGACGCCTACTCTTCCTCCCGCCGACGTCGCCTCCTGCGCCTCCATTTTTCCCTTCCCCTGGCCGACGGAGGCAGCCCTTCTCCTCCAAGGATCGGCAGCAGCAAGAAGCCACTTCTGCGCCTCCTCCTTCCCCTCTTCTGGACGCCGACAACATCAAGGAGCTTCTCCTCCTCCTCCAAGAGGTCGACAGCCCATCTTCCTCTCCGTTTCGGCCGGTGGATTTCAAGGGAACTCCTAGGGTTTCGCTTGAAACCCCTCCTCGTGGATTCTTGAGCCCAGATCTGGTCTCCTTGGTGGTGGAACCTCTCCAAAACCCTCTCCGATCTAGGGTTTTCGTCACCCAAGTGCCGCCAAGCCCCTGATCCATGTGGTAACTTCTTCTCCCCTCACCTTGAGGGAGGTAAATTGCTAATCTGCTTCTGATTGTGTTTTCGCGAATTAAACTGCCTGTGTTAGCATATGGTTTGCTTCTTGTCAAATATCAAATATCGTCTGTGATTATCCCTGAACAGGTTCAATAGAGCCTTGTCTTTGCTTCCGCCGCATAGTTGTTGCTGGTAGTTGTGGCTTCACCTTAAGGCAAGTGGAGAAATTCCCTCTCGCTTGCAAACAAGAATTTAAGTTCTTCTTACATGTATCTAAATTATTAACAGTATCTGATAACATAAGAATCATCGCTCGTGAGTATGTCGCGTTGTGATAGAAATCTCCTCGAAAAAAACATGAATCACTTATGTCTTGAGTGTCATAAGCAAATCTTGGAAACTAGGGTTTAAGTGGTGCAACGTCTTGATTGCATGGTCACAGTAATCAGGAAATACTCTTATTCTAGTAAGCCTTACACCTGGACTTGAGTGTGAACCATGTGCGCCCACTATAAACACCTACGCATTTTATAGATTACAGCTTATGTCGTTGCAAAACACATGTTTAGGTTATATTCCGAAGTAGGCTAATATTTCTAGATAGTTTCAACCTGTTTCAATTACCTGCCTGTTTCACTAGCCTGTTTCAAGAGTTAATTGGTACTTTAGAATCATTTCTGCATGTACTTAAAATTACAGCTTGTTTTCTATTATTTTCTTGTTCTGAGGCATTTTTCTTCTGTTTGGATTTGCCTTAAGGTTCGTGACCGCGCCGTCTCCTCCCTGAGTTTTCTTCATTCAGCTGCAGTTTTGCTTGGAGGTTTTATTTTGATCTTTGTGTCAGCAGGTTCTATGTATTTTGTTTCAGTACTGTTGGATCTACTTTTCTTGTATTAGTTATTTTCAGTCATTTTCTCTTTTATTGTGGACAACTCTTAGGGTGTTTTGTTGTATCAGATCTTTTTACTTGGCATTTTACTATTATGGCTCACTGCATGATTACCGTTTCAGCATTGCGTGTGACATTAGATTTTTATTATAAATGCATGAGCATTAAATCTTTCATTTCGGCTTTCGCATATTTATAAACTACACTATATTCTTTTCAAAAGCAATAAATCCAAAACTTTTGTGGCATTTATGTTTCCGCCTTAGCAGGCATGGTATCCTGTTCGCTCATGCCTGTGGCATCACGGCCCGCCCGAAGTGCGTTGTGACTCTTGTCGAGACGGGTCGTGACACCGCCCATCCTCAAACGGACGGCCAAACCGAAGTCGTTAACAAGACTTTGGGGAACCTCGTTCGTTGCATTTGCCAAGATCGCCCGAAGCAGTGGGATCACGCCCTCGCACAAGCTGAATTTGCCCATAACAATGTCGTGCAAAGCTCTACCGGTCGCACACCGTTCTCCATTGTTTACACCAAAGCCCCCCGGCATGCGCTCGATTTAGCCCGCCTGCCGGCGGCACCCCCTTCAGCAACACAACTAGCGGAAGAGACCCGCGACGTCCAAGCCGATACTCGGCTCAGGCTACTTGAGTCCAACGCCAAGTACAAGGCTATGGCGGACAAGCACCGTCGCGAACAGATTTTTGAGGAGGGAGATTTGGTCATGGTCTTCCTCCGCAAGGAGCGGCTTCCCGCGGGACACCACCACAAGATCATGCCGAAGAAGTACGGACCTTTCCCCATCACCCGCAAGATCAACGACAACGCATATGTAGTCGACCTTCCGCCGAGCCTCAACATCTCCAAGACCTTTAACATGAGCGATTTGTCCCCTTTCTACCCGGACATCCCGCTTTATCCCGAGCACTCGAGGTCGAGTGCTTCCCAAGAGGGGGCGAATGATGAAGGACGTATAGTGGCCGACGCACCCGCAACGGACGCAACCCCCAGCGAGGCCGGAATCGCGTGGCTTGAGAAGTTCGACCCACTTTGGAAGCCTCGAACCGCTTGATTAATTTTCTCATGTTGAACTCTATTTGTATTTTCTATTTGCTTTCGCTTATGTTGAACCTATTATGTTGTGTGCTATTAGCGGGTGTGCTAATAGCCGTGGCCTTCCCCTCATAGTATAAGAGGTGGGAGTTATTATTGTGTGGCAGCTTTTGAAGGATTAAAGATTGCCATGTTGCCCTAGCTGTTTCCCCCTCTCCGTGCGAGAGATCCCCGCCCGGAAGGACCGCGCCCGCCGTCCGCTCTCTCTCTCTCTCTTGCCGTGAGGAAGATCATCGTCGAAAGGTGCCGCCCCAGCCCGACGCTCCTACATCATACGCTCCTGCGGTCTGCCTACAGTCTGTGCGGCCTCCTGTTCGTGCGGCCAGGCAGCCTCCTGCTCCTCACAGCGCCCGCTGCCGAGCTCTCTTCTGCACGCGCCCACTGTCGATCTCCCAGACCGCTGCGACCTCCCTCTGCCAAGTCGAAGACCGCCCGCGCTTCACTCTTCCTCACAACAGTCTGTGCCTCCTGCGGTCTCTAGCCGCTGTGATCTTCCCAAGCCGCCAGGGCAGTCTTCTCTCCAAGCCGCTGTGAATCTGCAACCTGTCTATTACTGATCGCCTCGGTCTCTAGCCGTTGTGAATCTGCCGCTAGGGCAGTCTTCTCTCCAAGCCGTTGTGAATCCTTTGTAGTCCGCCCAACCTCTGGCTTCAGTCCGCTCGAACTCGTCTACTCAATGGTGGTATCCGAAAATTCTCAGACTACCCATACCCCCCCCCCCCCCAGCGACAGTGGCTGCTCCTGCTCCTAATGTTCGCGATGAACTTCGGATTACAACTATCTCCCTCTCCGGGAAGTCCAACTTTGTGGAATGGGTTCACTCTGTTCGTCGGGTCTTCCAGACGAAAGGGTTTGTTCATCACGTAACCCAGGTTGTTCCACTTAACCCTTCCAATGAATGGCTTCAGGATGATGGTCGAGTGCAAACCTGGCTCCTCAACTCCATGGACAAGGAGCCTTATCGGATATCTATTTATCATGAAACCGCCAAGGCCATCTGGGATGAACTTCATGCTTTCTACTCTGGCCAGAACAGTCTGCAACATCTCTTTGATATCATCTCGAAACTTCAAACCCTTCGGCCTGGCGCACCAGACCTAATGATCTCCCATGTTGCTCGGGTGAAAACTCTGCATGAGGCTTGGATTCAGCATCAGCCTCCGACTGCCGACCTTGCTACTCAGAAAACCCAGAAAGAGGCTGTAACAATCTTCATGTTTTTGTCCCACGTTCCACCACACTTGCATAGTGTTCAGGCTCAGATCCTCTCATCTCCTACCACACCATCCATATCTGATGTGTGCTCCATGCTGATCAAGGTTACACCACCATCCGAGGCTTCAACAAATTTTTCTCCAGTTCTTCTTCAGCAACCTCTCCTGCCAACTCCTCCTCCTGGTCGTGGCCCTTCCACCAGGGGAGGACGCCACCCGTCTAGGGGACGAGGACGTGGTGGTCGCTCTTCTTTGAAGTGCACTTACTGCTCTCGTGAGAGTCATCTAGAAGCTACATGCTACCGCAAGCATGGCCTACCTCCGCATCTGGCCGCCTCAGCTACTCCAACTCCTTCTGATGCCCCTAACACTTCCAACCTTGGTGCTCCTACTCGCCAGGAATATGAAAACCTTCGCACTCAGTTCCAGCAGCTCCAAGGAGGTATTAATAGGCCATCTGGCTCGGTTGCCTCTTTATCTTCTCAAGGCATATCCTGTCTTTCTTACAGCTCTCACTGGATCGCTGACTCTGGAGCAACTCATCATATAACATCCCAGAAACTGTCTCGGTATTCGACAACCTCTCACCCGCCATCTATTATTGTTGCTAATGGCGACACTACCTCGGTCTCTGGTGCTGCTGATCTCCGCCTCACACGTACCTTGTTACTCTCCTCAGTTCTTCATGTTCCGGGCTCCCCGTTTAACTTCCTTTCTGTTAGCCAGTTAACACGGGATCTTGACAGTTGCATAACTTTTTCTCCTTCATCTTTTGTTTTGCAGGATCGCCGTACACGGAGTACCATTGGTAGCGGTCGGCTGACGAATGGGCTATATCTCCTGGATCTCCCACCTATCAGTCTTTCTTCCATCTCCACTTCTGACTGGCATCGTCGTCTTGGGCATGCTCCCCTTCCGGTTCTCAAGAAAGCTCTTCCTGGTGTTCTACTCCAAGATTTCACTTGTGAATCGTGTATTTACGGCAAGCAACATCGTGTTTTTTCTCTCCTTCTTGTACCCGGAGTGATACTCCGTTATCTTTAGTTCAATCTGATGTATGGGGTCCATATAGGATCCCCAGTGTATTTGGACATCGCTACTTTATCACTTTTATTGATGACTACTCGCGTGTTACCTGGCTTTATTTTCTTCATGATTGCACTGAGATTACTTTTGTGTTTCGTGCATTTATATCGGAAACACGTACGCAATTCTCGACGCCTCTTAAATTACCTCGCACTGATAATGCCCGCGAGTACACAAGTTGGTCCTTCTCCGCTCTGTGCTCCGAGCTTGGTATTATTCACCAAACCTCCTGTGCCTACACACCTCAACAAAATGGCGTAGCCGAACAGAAAAATCATCATCTTCTCGATATCGCTCGGTCCCTCATGTTCCAAATGCAGGTCCCAACAGAATTTTGGCACTTTGCTATTGCAATTGCTTGTCACCTCATCAATCGCATGCCCTCATCCGTTCTCAGCTTTACCACTCCACTGAGTCTTCTTCTTCCATCCACTACTCCTTCCCCCCTCACACCCCGAGTTTTTGGGTGTGTATGTTATGTCCACAACCTCGGTCCGCCAACGGACAAACTTGTTGCTCGTGCTACCAGACATATGTTTGTTGGCTACTCTCGAACTCAAAAGAGTCATATATGCTACTCTCCTACAACAGGAAAAGTGACTGTCTCGGCCGATGTCACCTTTTGTGAAGATAAACCATTCCACTTATCCTCTCCCCAATCCATACCTTCTACTATTACTCGTCCTATCGTTCCAGTCACGCCTTCTTCTCCATCGTCACCTCCATCCCTGCCTTTGATCCATCCGCCCATTCACTACGTCTATTCTCGCAATAAATCCAAGGATAGTTCCCTACCGGAGCCGTCTGCTACAGATGACACACCGCCCGCGGTCGATCCAGCATCTTCTTCTACGGCTCATCCTATGGCTAGCTATGTGTCTCTAAACCGGCTTTCTCCACCACTCCACCAGTTTGCTACTTCTCTTTCCTCCATCTCTATTCCTAACTCTGTGCAGGAGGCGCTTCAGCATCCGGGGTGGCGGGCAGCTATGGATGAGGAGATGAATGCCCTCTGGGCTAATCAAACCTGGGAACTGGTTCCCCTTCCTCCAGATCAACATTGTGTTAGTTGCAAATGGGTCTTTGCGGTAAAACAGAATGCGGATGGAACTGTTGATCGCTTAAAAGCCCGTCTCGTGGCCCGGGGCTTCACTCGGCAACAAGGCCCGACGACCCGATGGGTTGGTTATGTCCCAACGAAAGTACTGCATCGACTTACTTCATGAAGCAGGATACTCCGTGTGCAAACCTGCGGATACTCCTATGGATGCTAATCAGAAATTGTGTGATGTTGGGTCTGATTCTGACCAGCTTCTTGAGAATCCAGAATATTACCGACGATTGGTTGGGAAACTAATCTACCTAACTGTTACTCGACTGGATATCTCGTTTGATGTTGGTGTTGTGAGTCGCTTCATGCATACTCCGCGCACTTCTCACCTTCAAGTTGTTGAGCGTATTCTCAGATATCTAAAGACCGCTCCGGGACAAGGCCTTGTCTACAAACCATCCAACTCACCATCTCTTCTTGCTTACTCGGATGCTGACTATGCTGGGTCCCCTGATGATAGGCGTTCCACGACTGGTTTTTTGCACTTACTTTGGTGGACACCTCATAACATGGCGAAGCAAGAAACAGACTGTGGTCGCCCGCTCCTCGACTGAGTCTGAATACAGGGCTATGGTTGTTGTTGTGTCAGAAATAACATGGATTGAAAGCCTTCTTGGTGACTTGGGTGTGAGACTTCCTTCTCCGACAACACTTCGGTGCGACAGTCAGGCTGCAATTCATATAGCCAACAATCTAGTTTTCCATGAGCGAGCGAAGCATATCGAGGTTGACTGTCACTTCATCAGAGAAAAGGTTCAAGCAAAGAAGGTAGAATTGGAGCATGTTCCTGCTGCGAGACAAATTGCTGACGTCCTAACAAAAGCTCTTCCTCGGACATTATATCTCTAGTTCCTATCCAAGCTGGGTGCCTACAATTTGTACGCTCCAGCTTGCGGGGGAGTGTTAGAGAAATTGATGTAAAAGCCCATTTATGAGGCCCATTTATGTAGTTCCCCTCTTATTCTTGTTTAGTCCCACATCTTGAGATTGGAGTGACTAGCCTCCTTCTCCTCCTATATATTTGTATTCATACTTGTAATTAGGTATTCAATGAATATATACAAGATTTACACCATTTCTCTACAGAGACGATGCAATTGGTTTAGTCCATTCTAAATTAGGGAAACTAACATACAAAAGTTGTATCACATGCAAACAGACTAACTTAAAACTATCTAAACAACAACTAGAATATGTACACCATAAACAGACGAGAACTACATAAAATAAAACTGAAAGCTCTCAAGCGGGCAGTCCAGGTCCCTACAACTCCCCCGGTGAGCATTAAGTACTTCATACACCGATATAGTCACCTCCACCCATAGACGATACTTCTTGTCTATTTGGAGTCTTTTCTTCTCCGCCATCTGTTTACTATTAGTGTCGGGAGCCTCCTCTTCCTTCACATATATTAATTTATTTATCTAAGGGATTAGTCAAGGGACTAAGTGAATTCTTACCTTCTTTAATTATCTACAAGAAAAATAAGGATTTGCAATAGGGTATCATTTAATTTTCATTATTATCTTGCTTCTTAAAAGTATAGTTTGAGATTTCACTTCCCTAATAAGTGTTAAATGCCAAATTGAAGCATTTTCTATGTACATTTTCGTGTTATCATTCGTATCGTTTTACAATTCATTCATTTTTTTAGCATCCTTTGTTGGGCAATTTTAAGGATAAATTTCATCATACACTCAATCGTTGTCTTTTGTATAACACACTCACAATGTTTTCATATTCAGGCTATCAACTAGTCTGAAATCCAATCAGGACAAGAGTCAAACATAATGGGAGGATATTCATGCCCCACCTCCTCTATTTGGGTTAACTGTTAGCAAAGCCCTTGCATCGATGCATTATTCATATTTTTCCTTTAATAACATTTTCCTTTTTATCTATTCATTCACATTAATGTTCATGGACCATACTATTGATTTCATTTCGTTTAGTGATCCATTTGGAATTACGCCACATGTAACACATGTAAGCATTTAATATTGAAATCAAATACAAGTAAAGAAGAACCCACCCCAAATCTACAGTTCCCTTATTCCTACCTTGGGTCGTTATCTCTTCCTGCACGGGATGTTATTTTCTACACAATTCCTTGGGGGTTAGAATTCCACAGGTTTGGAGATCATATGTTTGGCAATTTATATCATTTCTCCAACATTTCTATTTCCTCTCATACGAGTTACATTTGCGCGGAATAGACGATACTAATATCCTTAGTATGATGTGTACCGATCATAAATATTGTGTCCAAAGTTAAAATTAACATGACCAAATGAATACAATTAACGCCTCCAATATTCCAGCGTAATAAACCACACGAATTCTTTCCAAAAATCATATATGCAACCCTCCAAAATAATAAAAAGAGTCATTTCCAATGTTACAATAGTTGCAGCCATATAATATAAAAAAAATTGAAATGGATTAAAAACTAACAACTTACCAATCTAATGCACACTTTCAAATAACACCTTTCTATATGATTAGCGAGACCATGTGGTCAGAGAGAATAATCATTGCAGCTTTGGCTATCTAAGTTTCAATTCAGCAACATATTTCACCTCTATCACCTTTTGCATATTAAATGACCACCAGCCGGTCCACACAAGTAGACCAACATCTAGTTAAAATAATATCCCCAAATTAAATTTTAGAAACATAGAGCCAGCTCATAATACACACTCACGGCTCTCTAAAGCATAATACAACAAAGCCGGGGCCCATACAAACCCCAAAGCATGTTGCCTATAAAAACAATTTAACATAAAATGGACAAAATGGGCAGGGATGGAGCCTTCCGGCCGGTCGTCTTCCTCACGGGAAGAGGGAAAGCGGGCGCCGGGCGCGAGTCCTTCCGGACTGATTTCTCTCGCACGGAGAGGGGAAGGCGGCTAGGGCAACAGTGGAAATCTTAATGATCAAAAACTGAGCACACCAAAATAACTCCCACCTCTTATACTATGAGGGGGAGACCACGGCTATTAGCACACCTGCTAATAGCACACCACATAATAGGTTCAAAAGCAAATACAATAGAAAATACAACTAGCATTCAGCATGAAAGAAAATTAATTAGACGGTTCGAGGCTTCCAAAGTGGGTCGGTCTTCTCAAGCCACGCGATTCCGGCCTCGCCGGGGGTTGCGTCCGTTGCGGGTGCGTCGGCTACGATACGTCCTTCATCATTCGCCCCCTCTAGGGAAGCACTCGACCTCGAGTGCTCGGGGTAAAGCGGGATGTCCGGGTAGAAAGGGGACAAATCGCTCACCTTGAAGGTCTTGGAGATGTTGAGGTTCGGCGGAAGCTCGACTACATATGCATTGTCGTTGATCTTGCGGGAGATGGGGAAAGGGCCGTACTTCTTCGGCATGAGCTTGTGGTGATGTCCCGCAGGAAGCCGCTCCTTGCGGAGGAAGACCATGACCATATCTCCCTCCTTAAAAATTTGTTCACGACGGTGCTTGTCCGTCATAGCCTTGTATTTGGCGTTGGACTCAAGTAACTTGAGCCGAGTGTCGGCTTGGATGTCGCGGGTCTCTTCCGCCAGCTGTGTTGCTGAAGGGGGTGTCGCCGGTAGGTGGGCTAAATCGAGCGCATGTCGGGGGGCCTTGGTGTAAACAATGGAGAACGGTGAGCGACCGGTAGAGCTGTGCACGGCATTGTTATAGGCAAATTCAGCTTGCGCGAGGGCGTGGTCCCACTGCTTCGGGCAATCTTGGCAAATGCAACGAACGAGGTTCCCCAAAGTCTTGTTAACGACTTAGGTTTGCCCGTCCGTTTGAGGATGGGCGGAGCTACTAAACTGGAGAGAGGTGTCAAACATCTTCCATAACATCGTCCAAAAGTGGTCAAGAAACTTGGGGTCGTGGTCGGACGTGATAGTGGTTGGTACGCCATGCAAATGAACCACCTCTCGGAAGAAAAGACGCGCAATGTGAGACGCATCGGATGTCTTGCGGCAAGGAAGGAAATGCGCCATCTTGGAGAAGCGATCCACCACGACAAACACCGAATCAACCCCACGTTGCGTGCGCGGGAGGCCCAAGACGAAATCCATTGAGAGATCCTCCCAAACGCCGGAGGGGACCGGGAGGGGTGTATAGAGCCCAGTGTTGTGTGCATGGCCCTTGTACTGTTGGCACACATAACACTTCCGAACGAAATTCCCCACGTGTTTTGCCAACTGTGGCCAGAAATAGCGTTCTTGGAGGCTGGCAAGTGTCTTGTCTCGGCCCAGGTGGCCACTCAGTCCGCCCCCATGCAAATCGCGAATGAGCTTCTCCCGCAAGGAGGTGCGGGGAATGCACAGCCGGTTGTCTTTAAGCAAGAACCCATCGAGTAATAGGAAACCACCATGTGGGCCGCCCAACGAGCAGGCGCGCCAAACCTCTTGGAAATCAGTGTCGTCGGCATACAAATCGGCGAGGGTATCAAAGCCGATGATTTCGTGATGCATGGTTGCTAGCAAACAGCTCCGCCGGCTAAGTGCGTCGGCGACCACATTTGAAGTCCCCGGTTTGTGATGAATAATATATGGAAATCGTTGAAGATACGTGGTCCAACGAAGGTGCATTCCGTCCATGCGCTTCTGACTGTTGATAAACTTGAGAGCTTGATGGTCCGTGTACAAGATGAACTCCTTGTGCAGCAAATAGTGCTCCCAATGCCTGAGGGACCAGACGACGGCATAGAATTCTTGATCATACACGGCTCATTTCCGCCTGGCATCACTTAGCTTCTCGCTGAAGAACGCAACCGGCCGCTTGTCTTGGGAGAGAACCGCTCCTATACCAATGTCGTTGGCGACACTCTGCACTTCGAAGAGCTTATCAAAGCTGGGAAGCGCCAAAACCGGGGCCGAGCTAAGCTTCTGTTTGATCAAGTCGAAGGAGCGACTGGCCTCTTCCCCCCATAAGAACCGCCCCTTCTTCAAACAATCGGTCATAGGTGCTGATATGGTGCTAAAATCACGTATGAACCGCCGGTAGAACGTGGTGGCTAGGCCGTGGAATGACCGCAACTCCGAGAGTGTCGTTGGGGCCGGCCAATCTCGGATCGCCTGGATCTTCTCTTCATCAACTCGGATGCCATCCGCCCCCACAATAAAGCCCAAAAAATTCAGTCGCGGAGCGAGGAAGGTACACTTCTTGAGATGAATGAAAAGTTGGTGCTCCGCCAACACTCCCAACACAGCACGAAGATGTGATAGATGGTCCGCTCTACTCTTGCTAAAGATCAGGATGTCATCAAAGTAGACGACGACATATTTCCCCAGAAATGGTCTCATTACCTGTGTCATGAGGCACATAAACGTACTTGGAGCGTTAGATAATCCAAAAGGCATTACCTTCCACTCGAAGAGACCGTCCGGCGTTTTGAAAGTCGTCTTCCACTCATCTCCCGGCTTGATGCGGATTTGGTGGTACCCACTACGCTGGTCTATTTTGGAAAAGAACTTGGAACCATCCAGCATGTCCAGCATGTCGTCAAGGCGCGGGATGGGGAAGGAGTACTTGATGGTGATCTGGTTGATTGTGCGACTGTCGACGCACATCCTCCACGAACCGTCCTTCTTGGGCACGAGGAGGTCCGGGACCCCGCAGGGGCTGAGGCTCTCGGAGATGAACCCCTTCTTCAACAATTCTTCCACCTTCTCACGCAGGATGTCATGTTCTTTGGGGCTCATGCGGTAGTAAGGCAAGTTCGGAAGGCTAGCTCCCGGAATGAGGTCGATCTGGTGTTGTATATCTCGAAGAGGAGGGGGATAGTCGGGTAAGTCCTCTGTCGTGATGGCTCGGAATTCGTGCAGCAGTGCTCGCACGTCCGGGGGTGCGGCTTCCACCTCCTGCTCGCTAGTGGCGTACAAGTCGTAGGAGACGAGGGCCACCACCTCTTTGGCCTCCACAACGTCTCGCTCGAACAGAGAGGGGTCTTCATGCATCACCAACAGACTGCGCCCCTTATCCGAAGGCGGACCGTCTTCGGGTTTCCCTCCGACCCGAGCAATAATGTGGATCTTCTTGCCCGCCCAAGTGAAGGAGTATACATTCTCATGGCCCTTATACAAAGCATCCGTGTCATACTGCCACGACCGCCCTAAGATCAGGTGGCTCGCGTCCATCTCCACGACGTCGCACCAAACGTCGGCCTGGTAGTGCTTTCCAATGGCAACAGGAACGTGGGAGCGGTGGGTAACCCGCACCGAGGGGCCGCGCTGGATCCAACCGATGGAATAGGGGTGCGGGTGAGGCTCGGTCGGTAGCTGCAAGTAGGAGACCAACCGGCTTGCAACAAAATTCTCGCAACTGCCATTGTCAATTAAGACATCACAGATCTTCCCCTTGATGTTGCAGTAGCTCCGAAAAACATTGCTACGATGGACGTGTTCATCTAGCCGCGGTGTAAGAAGTAGACGATGAACCACGCACGCGGAGAAGTCGCCCTCCTCGTCATACCCATCAACGACCTCATCGGCCTCCTCTAAGTCGTCCTCCCTCTCCTCGTCCGGTGCTACAGCGTGGACGAGTTGGCGAAGTAGGGGGCAACGGGAGGCGAAATGACCAGGTTGCTGGCATTTGAAACATGTGCCCGATGATGCGCGGTCAGGTGCCCGACCCTTTGGTGCGGAAGAGGAGGCCGGCACCCGGTCTGCAGTCTCCTTGTCGGTGGTGTCCCGGCTGCTAGAACGCGAAAGATCAGTCCACGGGAGGCGAGAGGCCGCGCGGTGTTGTGGCATTGCTGTCTTCTCCATTTGCTCGGCCTTGAGGGCCATGTTGTAAGCCTCATCCACCGTACGCAAGACATGCAATCCAATCTTCTCCCATAGGGAGGGACGTAGCCCATGTAGGAAATGCGTAACACGTTGGCCATCCGTCTCGGTTAGGCCGTTGCGGTCCGCAAGTCGGCTTATCTCCGCCAGGTACTCCGTCACCGTATGAGTGCCTTGCGAACAGCTCTGGTAGAACTGAAACAAATGCCGGTCGTAGTCAGGCGGGAGGAACCTACTCTGCAACAACTTCTTCATCTTCAGCCACGTGTGAACGGGAGCCTTGCCTTGGCGGTTGCTGTTGAGTTGAAGTTGGTCCTACCAAACCGCCGCGCCGGATTTAAGGCGGTAAGCGACCATCTTCACTTGGCGGTGGTCGTCGATCTCGGCCATTTCGAAGAAACGTTCGACTTCCGAAATCCAATCGAGAAAGTATTCGATGCCCAGGTTGCCATGAAAGTTGGGAATGTCCGCGCGCAAGCGGTATCCCGGTTGGTAATGAGGTTGCTGGTCACCCCCGCGATAAGGATTGCCGCCGTCTGGAAGGTCCTCATCGGAGCTGGACTCGGAAAGGGTTGGGTGGAGGGGCGAGGCTTCCAAAGTGGGTCGGTCTTCTCAAGCCATGCGTAACACGTTGGCCATCAGATTCCGGCTTCGCCGGGGGTTGCGTCCGTTGAGGGTGCGTCGGCTACGATACGTCCTTCATCACAAAACAACTACATATCAACTTAGTATCCATCATAAACATGGAGGAACGAATGAAAAGAAGCAAATCCATGATCATGAAATCATTTAAACAAGCTAGAGCTTTCTGCCTTCCTACATAAAGAAGAGAAAATTAACATATATGACTCATAAAGTTCATAGAATTAGAGGGGAAGATGAGAAATCAGTAATTCTGAGATTTTAATCCACCTAGGTTTTCGGCCTTAAGAAATCCAAGGCTCAAAGAAATAGAAAATCAAATAGGAGTTGAGAGGGAGTAATTACAGTGAGTTTTAGAAGAAGAAACCTCAAAAAGAATTGGATTTGGGTGTCGATAGGGAATTGACGGTATACGGCAGCGAGAGGGAGAGAAGGAAGCTCGGTAGCGAGAGAATGAAGAGAGTACGGCTTCTTACAGTTCAACACAAGCGGGTGGCTCGGCTATTTATAGAAAAAGTAGAAGAAAAAAAAAGGGAACTCTGCACACACGGGGTGCGGATAGCGGCCGCGCTATCCGGCGCTTCGGAGTTCGAGCCAGCCCGTCGACACGCCAAGTCGCCTGCGGGAGGCGAGTGTTACGCGCGAGACTCTTCAAACGAAAGCAAGACAAAACGTATTAAAAGTAAAAGCATTCGCAAGAAAGCATTCGGCAGAGTTATAGAAGTCAGAATATACAGCATTCAAATAGGCAGATTGTTCGCGAGACGCAGCAGGTCTCGACTTGTTCAGTGCATAAAAGAGAAGAAAAGAAATAGCAGGGGTGCGGGAGGATACAGGGGGCGAGAGCCGGTAGGCTTAGTACTGTATCCACTGCCATCGTCTTCGGCCTCGCCTCCCTGTCCTTGGAGGCACTCGCGGGTAGTGGTATGCACTCACTGCTGTGAGCTCTTGATGGGCCAGGCGCATATGGTCCCTCACCCGCGCAATGTGCCTCCCAGGAGAGGTCTCCTCGCACCCACCCCCCTGACATTCCATCTCGCCTACGAGATGTTGGTAGTCTCGCTCGAGAATGCACACCCGGCGCTCGAAGGTGGTTCGTTGTACATCGATCTGGCCAGCGAGATCCCGCAGTATCCAGGTGAGCTTGCCGAGAACCTCCACCATTCGCGCCTTCAACGTCTCTAGGTCGGCAGGCTCTCCCAAGAAATCCAAGAGGTCTTCAGGAGAAGGCGGGGGGAGAACACCCCTTCCTCCTCATACTGGGGGCCCATCGGCGAGGCCTCTCGATATTTTGCGAATGCGAGCTTTGGGTAAGGATCGGTCGGTAATCTCGGAATACAAAATCACAGTGAGTAAGACAACTAACCGGGCACAGGTTCCTTGTCGGGGCGCCGGCGAGAGGGGGTAGGTTGCCCCGCGAATAGCTGGTCGTGGGGGTGTAGAGATTTTCCCTTCCTGGGGCGGGAGGGTTCCGGGTTAGCAGCAGACGTGTTGGCTTCGCCAGCATACGGGGGTTGCGCACCACGACCCCCTCAGTTGGGCGCTCCTCCTGCAGCGTGACAAGATCAGTTGTCTCGATAGCAGGTGAGGTGTGTGGTGTTGGAGGAGGTTCTCGCGGTGTGTGTTCCCGCGGAGGAGGAAGACCGGTGGTCCCGAAGGTAGGGACTGCAAGGTGCGAGATAGGGATGACCAGAGGGCCGGACCCAAGAACCAGCGGAACGTCATCAGCAGGGGGCGGGAGCGCGTCGGCACCCGCCTGATTGGTCTCGGGGGCGCCTCCCGTCGACGGCTTCTCCTGCGACTGAGTTTAGCATTCGAGATATCAAGCCGGTCAGCACAGCGGCAGGGCGAGAAAGAAAGAGTTACCTTCGATGCATTAGGAGAGTCGCGAGAAGGGGCGGGGTCGCCGATGCGGATTCATTAGTCATCGGGCCCCTTCTGACAGCCTTGGCACTCCTCGGCCGGTAAGGGGAGGTAGGATCCCTCTTAGACGCGAGCCAAGGGGCATACTTGGCGGTGGTAGAGGAATCCGTCTTTCGCGCCTCGGCGAGGCGATCGATCATCTCTTGGGAGATAGGCTTCAGCAGCGGTTTCATGAGAGTTATAGGTTGCGAGAGCTCAGGAAGGAGGAAGAAGTAAGAAACAGTGATGGGAATATGAATAGCGAGCTCCCCGGCAGGAGATATTTATAGCGAAGTGGAGGGTCCCACTAAAGGATTCCCTCTACGTCAGCATGAGCTCATCAAATGTATGGGGTTGGACTTTCTTTCCAAGCGAGTGTCTCGCTCGCACAGAGCGGGGACTGTGTACAACCCCGCATTTGTCGAGTAGGGGCCTAGGCCTGAGGTAGGCAAAAGAGCAGGCAAGGAGCACTCGCCAAGATCGGGAGAGGCAGGAGGAGCCTCCGGGCGAGTGCGAGACCCTTCCGCCAGGCACTCGCTCCTTTAGGTGTGCGAGTGCGTGGTGTGCGAGTGCGTCGAAGACCTGGCGAGTGAGGTATCAGGCGAGTGGAGCCCCAGGGACCACTCGCCCAGCAGAATCTAGTGAATAAGAAGCCAGGAGAGTGGCGCCTTCACAGACCACTCGCCCAGAAGGCTTAAGGGGGAAATGACCTAGGTACCCTTTGTGGGCTGCCAATAGCCCTTCAGAACAACGGAGTTAAGCTGTTAGCAGACCAATTTGGGGTGCAATTAGTAAAACCAAAAGGCGGATTCATGCTATTTGCAGACCAGACTAGAAAATCTATAAATAGACCCTTAAGGGCACCTTGGAGGAGATCCGATCTTTTGAGCTCTCTCCTCCAGGCTAGTTTTGGGGATGGCTGCTAGTGCCCTCCAAGATGCCCGGCTGAGCATTGGTTAGGGAGGGAAGCTCTCTAAGATCTTCCGGGTGTGTGGCGGGACCTCCTCGCTACAGCCTTGGGTCTGTTCTAGATTTTCCATCAACAGTCAAGTGGGTTTGTGAGGGAGTAGGCGCGGGCTACACCCCCCAGTGGGTTCGAACTCAAGAGACCGGTTGACAGTTTCAACACATACCACCCTAGTCAGCGTTGACGGACCTATTTATTTAACGTCTTATTAGTCGGTCGAGCCAATAAGCTGAAATTAAATTCATAAAATGAAAAGTAACGAATATGCGATGACATGCAACACGACGAAAACAACAATCATGCAATATGGTATGTAACACGAACAATTTCAATAGCTGATGCGAAATCGAAAAATAAAAATAACCCGAGAATTTAAGCGGATGTGACATGGGATGCATCAATTCCCTCGAGGTTAAGAGAATTCGACCCCATCGAGGAAGTGATAAAACCTACAATACTGAGGTCAGGACGAAGACGACGAAGCTCAGAGGCACTTATTCAGGAGATGTCCAGGAGATTCCCTCCTTTCCAAGATACGAGGTAACATTATGAGTCTATGCGCGTCTAAAACTTACGAACATCCAATACCTGATCAATCTACTCAACCGTTGGTGTGGTTGTAGGTAAGGGGGAATGTAGGGCATCAGTGGGAGTGAAGGAAGGTGGACTAGAGGTAGCAGTGGGGGTTTTGCCAAAGAAAGGCACCCGATGAGCAATATTGAAGATAGGGGATGTACCAAATTCGACTGGAAGATCGAGGTGCATTAGTGCCTAGTTTCTTCGTAACCTGAAAGGGGCCAAAACGTCGATGTCGGAGTTTATGTTAAGTACCCACCGGAAATTTTTCTTTCCTTAAAAAGGTAAGAACTCAAATCTCTTTCTGAGAAATATAACTCTCGGCGATGTTCATCAATTATAGCTTTATATTTTTCTCAAAAGACGCTCTCAAACTGTTGTAATATGTTTATGCAATGTTTTTAAGTGATCAATATATAAGATGAAGTCAAAAGAGATTCTTTCAAAAGAGGAAAGGGAATCTTTCAAAAGAGGAAAGGGAATGACGATCATGTAAGAGGGATATCGGATAGCCATAGAAGAGTTCAAAGGGAGATTTGATGGAGTGATTTTTTGAGCTGTTATATGCAAATCCTGCTTGCGTAATGACCAAATCTCATTGCTTCAGGTGTTCTCCTGCGAAACATCTAAGAAAATCGTTTAAGTTTTGATTCACTACCTCGGTTTGCCCATCTGTTTGAGGATGATAGGAATTACTAAATTCTAGTTGTCCCTCATTTACCCCACAATGTTTTCCAAAAGTTGATCATAAATTGAGTGTCTCTATCAGAGGTAGAAGTGCGCGAAATTTCGTGTAAACGCACAATCTCATGAAAGAAAAGGTCAATGACGTGAGTAGCTACAGACTTTTTTCGCATGGTATAAAATGTGCCATCTTGGAGAATCAATCTACTACAAATATAGAATCAACTCTTTTCTTCATACGAGGTAAACCGACAATGAAGTCCATGGAAACTTCATCCCACGGTCTCTCGGGCATGAATAAGGGAGTACATAATCCTGCGTTCTGAGCGTGGCCTTTAAATAATCGATAAATAGAGCAGGTCTTAACTAAGCTCGCGACATCCTCTTTCATTTTGGGCTAAAACAATTGGGTGTCAGCGAGGTCTAAAAGTTTGGACTGATCAACATGACCTCCTAAACCTGAGGAGTGAATATCACTAAGTAAGGTTTCCTCAAGTGGTCATTCGCAAATACAGAGGCGGGTTCCCCTAAATAAAAATCCTTCACTTAAAATATATTTTGTATTGGGATATGCTCCACTAAATTGACGTGCGGCCCAAATCTCACCAAAGTAGGGGTCAGAAGGATATAGCTCTTTATGGGAATCTAAGTCGAGGATGTGAGGTTGTAGTGTAACTAAGACGTGCGCCCTACGATTAAGTGCATCTGCCACTCTAATGGAATCACCAGGTTTGCACTTCAGGTGTAAAGTAAATTCCTGAAGGAATGCAGCTAATTTGACATGTCTACTACTTCCTTTTACGAGTTCAAATGCCTAAGTGCATCGTGATCATTATTTAGTATGAACTCCTGTTAAATCAAGTAGTATCGCTAATGACAGAGGGCCTGCACAATGGCATAAAATGTTAGGTCGTACGTGGAGAGCCGAATTTTGGCCTCATTCAATTTCTCACTAAAGAAGGCAATGGGGCGACCTTCTTGACTCAATACGGCTCTTATACTAATAAAAGAGGCATCACAGTCCACCTCAAAATCTTTTCAAAATTAGAAAGTGTTAGTACATGAGCACTAGTCAATTTGTCTTTCATAAGAGTGAAAGCACTAAGTAAGGTTTCCCCAAGTGGTCATTCGCAATACGGCTCTTGAATAAGCTCAGTGACCTGTCGATGAAGCTCTTCGTGTTCTTTAGGACTCATGCAATAGTGGGGAAGGTATGGGAGGCCAATATAAGGAACGAGATCAATATAATGTTGAATGCCTCGCATGAGTGGTAGCTAATCGGGTAGCTCATCGGGAAAAATTTCTGAAAACACTTCGATAAGAGGTCGGACAATATTAGGCATGTCAAGTGTCTATGTGAGTGTCTAAACCTTCTAATTCATAAACAACCCAGTATCCTTCATTTCTTCCTGGAACTGGGATCTAGAAAGAAGCATGGAGGCGGAGAGGAAAGATGTGGCGGAAATAAGAGGGGGAACTACTCAGGGAGGAAATCGAGGATCTCTCAAGTGATTTGGGCACAAGGCCGTTCTTCTAAGGGAGAACTACTTTGCGCTCATTCTCTTCATAGGTGTGAGAGCTCCTCCCACCATCGTGGATCACACGTTTGTCATACTGTCATGGTCGGCCGAACAGGATATGACAAACTATTATGGCGGAGACATGAAACCAAACAAAATCTTGATAATTTCCTCCTATCGAGATTTCTACAAGGCATTGTTGGGTGATAGGCATCGCCATGGTGCTAGTAACCCCGGATAGGCAATATGGTTTCTCTAGGGGTTGTGTTTTCAACTTAAGCATGTCCACCATCCGTTGGAACATAGTTCTCCATACTACCGCTATCTACAATAATAGAGCAAAATTGCCCCTGAATGTGTGCGGTGGTGTGAAAGATGATGGGTCATAGCCACTCGTTTCAGCGGGAATTTTAGGGGTAAGCAAACTATGTTGGAGAAAACATATCAATTGATCGGCTTGTTCTCCCTCAACCTCTACTTCACTGTCGCTTACCTCGTCAGTCAGGAACTCATTGAGGAATATTCCATATTCAGGTACCTCAGACTAGAAGACCACTACAAACTGCCTACGGGGACACTCGGAGGATTTATGCCCCAGCTCCATACACTTGAAACAAAGGAAGACCCCAGGGGTGGGTCGGGAGCCAATAAGCCCTTTGCCTTTAGATGAGGCGGGAGGGGATGTAGGTGCACTCGGGGACCCTAAGGGACGATTAAACATGGGGGGTTTAGGTGTAGTAACCTGAGATATTACATTAGGTGGCCTATCTGAAATCCTAGGGCCGGAGGTTTTCTTTTGTAGTGAAAATTCTACAAGTCGGGCCCTACTGGATATCGCCCCTAAATCTCTAGTCATGAAGCTCTAACTGCTCTTGAATACCATATTGAATGTCGTTTAGGTAGCGAACACAGTGATATCGTCTTCTTCCCGTATGTCTAACCGAAATTGAAGAATAAGAAACTCGTTGGTGTAATCATCCACCAAGAGTCTATCTTGCCGAAGGTTATGAAACTTGCGATATAAATTTTGGAGATAATCTGGTTGAACATATCGCTTCCGTAGTTGGGATTTAAATTCTACCCATGAGGTGATAGGGGCTAAACCTAAGTTGAAATTAGTGCGCTCAAGTTGGACTCACCAAACTAATGTCGGACCTTCAATCCTAAGGTTGGCAAATTATACTTGTCAATTCACAAGCATTTGCTTCATGCCATGAATCGCTCCATTCATTCGCACCAGTCGAGGCAACCCTCGACCCTCTGATTCTACTCATCCCTCAAAATCTCCTACGTCTAGATTGACACCATCATCCTACCGTGGTTGGTTTCGGGGTTCAGGATATTGGCGCATGTGTACCACTTCCATAGGGTATGAATGATTGTAAGGTGGAGGGATTTGATTTATACCCAAATGGGTGGTAGCCTCAAGGTTGTTAACAGAAGTCCGTAGTCCATTTATGACTTGTCAGACATCCCCCATGGTGGTGGTGAGTGTCTCAACCATGCATGAGATTTCCCACGCGTTGGTTGAAGTCATTGAGGCTTGCCTTTAGGCACTCTACTCGATTATCCATTATATGTTAAATAAAAAATTTTGTTTTAGAATAAATTAGTGAGAAAGAAACACTCATGTTTTTTATTTTTTTTAATATAATAGTGATGTATCTTTTTAATACAAAACATAAAACAAGTGAAAGGAAAAAAATGTCTTTAAACCTTTAAATTAAATATTTATTTAAATAGATCTTAAAAAAATTTCTTCTTTTGTAAACAAAGGATCGCTTGGTTCACCATAGAACTGAATCAAAACTGCTCTGATACCAAACTGATGTTGACTCGATTTTCTTTATCTTAGAATTTAGAAATTATTTTATGATAAATAAGGAAACGCAACTTAGAAATTTATAAACGCGAGCTATGATCCCGAGAGAGTATGCTCCTCATTAGAAGATCTCGAGCTTATCTATTTTCATAAATTTAGCAAGAGAACGGGGTGCACTATTTACCAGCAAGTGTTTGCAAATGTCTAGCTGCAAATATGGCAAGAAACGTAAGCAATAACATCAACGGACAGACGGTGATGGGTGTAAGTAATTAAAATGAGATCACTTAAATTGAAATTGCATACAAAGATTTCTAATAGAGAGGGAGTCAAAGATAATACCTGATGTGAGTTCTCTGGACGAAACAGAAAAGGCTTGTGACACGAATTTAGGCTAAGGGAAAAATAATGGATTTTGTGGTTCAATAATGTCAGCAAAAGACTAATTTCGGGATGAATGCAGGGACTCGAATAGGCAATCAGGCGAACTTGTGGAATGGTTTACAAGCTTGGGGAGAATAACAGATGAAGGAAATATATATACGGGAATGATATGTGAAAAGTGTTGATGGTCAAGTGCAAAGTAGGACAAGACGGGGTCACGAGCTCCAAATGGAACGTCGACAAAGGAGGGCCGGGATGGAGACGTTGGAGGTCAGTCGTCCCTCAGATTGTTTCGCCGGAGACGTGAGGAATGGCGGCAGGCGGCAGAGGTGGAAGAGGAGGGATCTTTGGGCAGTGAACTCACTGGAACGGCTGATATCGTCGTAGGAGGGCCAGGATGGGGTTGTCGAAGGTTGATCGGCCCTCAAGAGGATTCGCCGGGGGTGTATGAAGGTACGGCGGTCGACTGGAGTTGGAAGGAGGATGAAGGATGAGGCTACGGGAATTTTCGCTGGCAATACCAAGAAACAGAAAGTTCTCTGTCTCGGTTGTCCAGTCTGCTTGGAGTCAGGGCAAGAATAAGCTTTAAATAGGATTATTTTTTTGTAGGAGGCGAGCAATATTTGGATCGGAGAAAGATGTTGGTCAACAAAATTTTAACAAAAGGAATGGTGGGCTGGTCAACAAAACATTAATAAAGGACCGGAAATGTGATATTGAAATTGGCATCACCCCCATCCATATGAAACTAATTTCAAAATAACAATTATTTTGAAATTAATTTACTAATTTAACTTTATAATTTTATGCAATTTAACAAAAATATATTTTTCTTCTTGCATACCACCCTAGTCAGCATTGACAGACCTATTTATTTAAAGTCTTATTGGTCGGTCGAGCCAATAAGCTGAAATTAAATTCATACAATGAAAAATAACGAACATGCGATGACATGCAACACGACGACGACAATCATGTAATATGGTATGTGACACGAACAATCTTATCCAAGAATTTAAGCAGATGCAACCTCTGGGAATAAACAGAGATCAATTTTCTCTGTTTTTCGATTGTCAAAGCTCTCTGGGAGAGAGGGCCTGGTCCTTCTAATAGGATAAGATATTTAGTTAATTAAATTTAACTAGAAGAGATTTCAAATAAATTTCTTTTGTTTTCTGGTATGAGATATTAAGGGACAAAAATATGAATTTCAAATTATTTTCTTCCTAAATATTACTCACCATAAATAATTTACGAAATTATAACTTAATTTTCACTTCATTATTATTTTTTAATATGATTCATTTTAGTTAGTCTTTTTATGTGCTTGCCTTAATTAACTTATTACTTAATTTGACGGATCATTTTATTCAGGGTCTTATTGGGTAATCACTCCAATAAGTCAGGACAATTGCGCGAAGTAAAATAAAAGTGATCTAATAATATGCACGGATATACAAATAAATAAATGAGCGTGAAGACATGTGCTACAAAATAACATATACAAATTGGTGAAACAAAATTAAGACAAGGGTGTGGCTCAGGTTGCGATGTAAACCGGAATCTCGGATTTAATTTTAACTTAATAAACTTGATTTTTTTCAAATATGTAGCACAAGAGAAATTTTCTAGCATAACCGTAAGCGGTGATCGACCTCGGGCTCGCATACGCGCATAAGGACCAACATTTGAGTGTAGAATAAATATGAATTAACAATCCGCAGACAGAAATGAAGACGACAATAAAAAATTTTCAAATTGATGGCAGAGGCATGGTGTACATGAGCAAAATTGATACGGGTACAGGTACTGGATACGATACGTATCCGGTGCGGCGGTACGATAAAATTTTAAAAACACAGATACGGGTACGGCGGGATACGTTGTATTAAATATAATAAATATGTATATATGTATATATCTCACAAATGTTAAAAACCTTCAAAACAATAATAGATCAAGCATAATTGATAAACCATCAATTTTCAAACTTTATACATACAAAACAACATGAATATGAAGAACTACCAGCACGGGTATTGGGTACGTACCGGTACCGGAAACATATCCGGTACGGGTACGTGACCCTCAAGGAAGTATCGGTGCTTCATAGATGTGCGCTAATATTATGTACAAAGATACAAATAAATAAATGAGCGCGTAGAGATATGCTGCAAAATAACATATACAAATTGGTGAAACAAAATTAAGACACAGGTGCGACTCAGGTTGCGATGTAAACTAGAAATCTAGGATTTAATTTTAAACTAATAAACTTGAGTTTTTTTTTCAAATATGTAGCACAAGAGAAATTTTCTCAGCGATCGATCCAGGGCTCGCATACGCGCATAAGGACTAGCATTTTTTTAAGCGTAGAATAAATATTAATTAACAATCCATAGACACATAAGTGAAGACGACAATACAGTTTTTCAAATTAACGACAGTGAAACGATGATAATTTAGAGTAAGCACGCTCTGACTATTTAAAGATCAATTAAAATAAGCATATTATTATTCTAGCACATCGCAAGTGAGACAATGAGATGTATACCTTCAGATCCATCTTGAAGCGTCGGAGTCAATGGGGGACTAGCAGTTGATGGCTAGACGGATGAGAAACAAATTGGATGAGAGAAGATTGTGTCGTATATTATTATGGCCCAATTGGGGCAATATATAGAGAATACAAGATTGTAGGATTGTGACACCTCATCAATCCGTGTGATACAAGATGGTAGGATTGTGACACCTCATCAATCTGTGTGCCTCATACAATAAAAGATAATAAACCACTAAAAATAAACCCAATAAACCCAATAAAACAGAGGTGACATTCAGCTTCGTGACTAGAAGGATAAATCTGATGGAGGCTCGTCGGAGGATCACGAAGTGATTGGTGGAGTCGGCTATGAAATCTGGAGGGCAATCAAATGGCGTCCTCAAACTTTTGTGGCTAGGGCGTCGGATCTGACGAGAGATGGGTTGAAGCCGGAGGAGTGGTAGTCGACGCCCACTGGGGTTAGCGGAGGCGACGAAGAGACAACGTCTGGTTGATGGAAGGTGGAGAACAGGCAAGGCGTGTAGAAGTCGGGATGGAATTTTCGAAAAATAGAGACTAATTTTCTCTGTTTTTCATAATTTGTCCAAGCTGCCACTGTGAGAGAGGGTTGGTCCTTCTAATAGGATAAGATATTTATGTAATTAAATTTATTTAGGACAGATTTCAAATAAATTCCTTTTTTTGGTAGGAGATTTTAAGGGACCAAAATAGGGATTTCAAAGTATTTTCTTCATGAATATTTCTCACCCTAAATAATTTCCGAAATTAGAACTTCATTTTCATTTCATTAGTAATTTTGAATATGCTTCATTTTAGTTAATCTTTTTTATGTGTCCGCCATAATTAACATAATACCTAATTTGAAGAATCATCTTATTCAAGGTCATATTGGGCGATCACTCCAATAAGCCATAACAAGTGTGCGAAATAAAAAATGTGCACTAAAAAATGCGCGAAGATACATATAAATAAACGTGCGCGAAGACATGTGCTACAAAATAACATATACAAATGCGTGAAATAAAAATAAGACATGAGTGTGACTCATGTTGCATCAACATCGTGTTCGCTATGTACCTCGTCATAATAAATGGGCTTTTGCACCTTTTGATGTTGCTCACTCTAAAGTCTGGGGACCTTGTTTGGTCCCTACCTTGTCAAGTCATCGTTATTATGTTATGTTTATCGATGATTTTTCTCGTATGAGTTTAGTTTATCTAATGAAAAATCATTCTTAATTGTTTTCCATTTTTCAAAATTTGTGATATAAAATTAGTTTCAAGTAATTAGTACATTAGAAGTGATTAGTATTATTAATTTAATGTTTTATGTTATTCTATTGTAATACCCTCTACTACAAGTAAAGAGTACCCTTCTGTTTTTCGTGCATTAATATTTCGTCAAGTTCCAACTGTTGAAGTATTTATATTTAAGTGTTTGGAGTTTAGTCCCACACCGCTTATCGGTGTTTGGAGTCTTGTTGTAGTCCTATATATTCCCCCCTTGTGGGATGAATAAGATTGCACTTTCCATTTTCCTTCCTTCTACTTCTAACATGGTATCAGAGCGTTTCGATCTGAAAGCCTAAATTTTTTTTTCTTCCCGCAACCTAGCCCGCCGACCCGTTCGTCTTCCCCTTCCGGCTCGACTGCTGGGGCTTCGGCGGCACCCTCTTCCCCTCGCTCCCGTCAATGGGATCGTATTTTGATTCCAGAGACGGGAGCGGGGCCATCTCCCGTCGCTGTCGATGCCGGATTCTCCCGTCGAAATCGACGACGCCTCTGCCGATCGACGACGTTGCTGCCCTCTTCCACCGTCGACGATCCCGTCGTTCTCTTCTACCATCGACGACGGCTGCTACTACCTCTTCTCCAGTCAACGCTACTCCAGATCTCCCGTCGAGCCATCTTCTTCCTCCGGCTGCTGCGCTTCTTCTCCAGATCTGCCATCGACTCCTTCCCCCTGCGACATCGACGAAATCAGCGGCTTCTTCCTCTGCTCCGTCGACCTGCTGCTGCGGCTTCTTCTTCTCCGGCGTGTGGCTTCTTCTTCTCCGGCGTGTGCCTCTCCTGCTGCGGCTTCTTCTCCTCCGGCGGCTTCTTCCTCTGTCGATCGAAGATCCCGTCGAGCCTTCTGCTCCGAGCTTCCTCTTCTCAATCGACGGCTGCTTCCCCTCTTCCAGATCTGCCGGTACCCCTCTTCCAGCCGCTGCTGCTTCTTCTCCGGCTACTGTCGCTGTTGTGCCGCTGCCGCTGCTGCCCCTCTCCTGTTGTGCCACTGTTGTGCCACTGCTGTGTTGTTGTCGCTCCTGCTATGTCGTGCCCTAGTGTTGTTGTAATTTTTTTTTAGGTTGTGTTGTTGTCTTAGTAGTGTCTTTTAGTTGATTGGTGGACGATGGTTTCCCGTGCTGCTACTCTCTGGGTGCCGAGCTCTTCTCTTCCTCCCTTCTCACTCGCCGCTGCTTGAGCCTTTTCTTGCTCGCTGCTGCTTGAGCACTCTGCTCGCAGCCGCTTGAGCCTTCTGCTTGCAGCTGGCTTGTGCTTTGCTCGCTGCATCTCGGATCGTGGTCTTGCCGGCAACCGTTATCCTTAGTTGTTTGTTTTCCGTGTTCTGTTTTTCTTCGTATGTGTCTTCATGCGAGTCTATGCCTTCATGCACGTGTTCCACGTGAGGGGGAGTGTTTGTGATACCGGCGACTCGGATGCCTCTTTCCCGACTCCTGCCTTAGTCACACACGGCCTCCAGGCATATTTCGTATGTTGTGTGTCTCCCCATCTTTTTCGTCTATGTTAGGTGGATGTGGTTTGGCCTTTGTTGGTTGACCTGGTTTCAGCACCGGGAGCATCCAGCGTGATCATGATCGGTTTGTGGACCAACGTCGTATGGCCTTTGCCCGGTTGAAGTATCCCCGGTGACACGCGGTTGGGCCTCGGTGGCTGGTGTTTTGTCCCACGTTGCCAACCACCATTTACCTTTTCTTTTATGTTATGTTCAAGCTGAAGGGTTCCCCTTCAGCTTGAGGGGGAGTGTTGAAGTATTTATATTTAAGTGTTTGGAGTTTAGTCCCACACCGCTTATCGGTGTTTGGAGTCTTGTTGTAGTCCTATATATTCCCCCCTTGTGGGAAGAATAAGATTGCACTTTCCATTTTCCTTCCTTCTACTTCTAACACCAACATGGTAACGAAGCCCTAGCCGCTCGGTTCCACTCGGTTCCGCTCGGTTCCGCTCGCTCCCGCAGACGTTCCTTCCTCCTTCGCATAGTTCCGCTCTATCCCATCTCTCCGATCTCATTTCTTCTCCTTTGCATCTCCGATCTCCATTTTCCTTGCTTCTGTGACACTCGTACCGAGCCGATCGGCGCACGGGCCGATCGACTCTATCGGATGATTGCTACTCCAACAACCGTCCGATCGAACAAATTTTTCTCAGAAAATATTCTTTTTCCCTCCTCTATCACATACTAAGAGAGTAAGAGGACTGATTGAGGGTTTCACTATATCTTCCTATATCGTCGATCTAGTGTTCTTCTCATACATTTGCTTTCGCGCATGACAATGGTTACCTCCTTCTTCAAGCATTGTATAACTTCAACCCTCAAGGATTTAATGCTCTAGGATCTTGGGCGGTCCTATTGGCGGTGTCTAAAAATTTACCGACACCGGCGATCTTCGGTGGCTGTTTTTTGACCTAATCCGAAATTCTTCGACGTTCTTTCGCTCTCCAATTTCATCATGTCCGATGTGGTTAATTCTCGTGATAGCTCACAATAAGCTGGATCTACCTAGGTTGGGCACGATCATACGACCTCTCAAATTATCATGATCCATCATGATACTAATTATTTATCATGATCTTGATCTATCATCTCGGCTCTTAAGAGTCGCCGGTTGTTTGTCTATGTTAACGGTGTCATTAAGGAGCCAGCTGGGGACAATGAGAATCGGAAAACTCCTTGGGTATGTCGTGGTTGATTAATCGCATGCAAAAGGCTATCGCACGGAACTATTTATTCTTGGATACTACTGCGGACATTTGGAGTCATGTTGAATACACATTCCCAAAAAGGCAACACCACTCAGATATTTTAGCTACGAAGGAAAAAAAATTCTCCTTCGACAGGGAGATCGACCTCCATCCGCATATTATTTGGAGTTCACTTAACTAGGAGTATGACCACTTTGTCTCCATAGACCTTGTCTGCTCTACTGATGCGATCATTATTCGTGCTCATGAAGATCAGAATAGGGTTTTTGAGTCTCTACATGAGGGACTTTGATCAGATCAATTTTCAGATCCTTGGCCGCACTTTGGTCCTTTCCTTGTCAGAGACCTATAGCATTGTACCGCATGAATATGATCGCCGCCAGCCTTGGAGTTCAGAGGTTATCTCTATTAGTTCTGCACTTGCTGCTTCTCATTCTGGAGGCGACAACACTCAGGACTTTAAGCAAAGGTCCACTGACAAAGACCACCTGATGTGTGATTACTGTGCCCGGAGTCGGCATACTAGCGATACTTGCTTCAAATTGCAAGGGTAGCCTCAACTGAGAGATGGAATGGTACCTCGTCGAGGACATGGGGGACGTGGCCGTGGACGATCCAGTTTTACCTCTTCTCACTCTACTCACCTGACTGAGTTCATAGATGATATTACTTTAGGTGGCCAAATATCTTAGCCTTCTTCTCTACCTGGGGACTTTTCTACTGATGAGATGATAACCCTCCATTGCATGATACAGGGGTTATCCACTGAGCCCAGCCCTGGTCCATCCTTGCCATTTGCCCATTCAGATACTCCAAGTGCTCACTCTGTTACTGTACCGCCTACCACCCATTGGTTCATTGACTTTAGGGGCATTAACCATATGACTGGATCATCGTCAGGTTTTGTTTCATATTCACCATTGTCGGGTAAAGACAAAGTAAGCACTGCTGATAGAACTCTTTCTTCTATTGCAGAAAAGGGATCCATCAATTGTTCTGCTCTTACTTTGGCTTCTGATTTACACGTCCTCTCTTTTACTCACAACCTCTTATTTGTTAGAAATTGTCACGACCCGTCTCGACAAGAGTCAGAGCGCGCTTCGGGCGGGCCGTGATGCCACAGGCATGGGCGGAAGGAAAACCATGCCTGCTAAGGCGCAAGCAGAGATGCTACTAAATAGTTTAAAAACAATTACTTTTGAGTAAAAATAGGTTGTTTTGTTGCGGAAGCTTTAAAAACATGTTAGTTTGAAACAGGTGCACATGCATTTTTGAAAGAAAATCTTATGATACAAGTTTTGAAACAGATTTTTATGCAGTGATCATCTCAGTTGAATGAACATGCAAACATGTCAAGATCTAGTACATATAATATTTAGCCTAGCAGTTGTCCATGAAACAAGAGAAAATGGTTGATCGTAATTACTACATAATAAAAATGTCTGACAGTAAAAGAAATGAAACATAAGCATAGAACCTGAAACTTGACGCAGAACGGCTTCAGAGAGCAGGCAGCGCAGACACGAACACTAAGGCAAATCCAAAACAAGAAGGAAAAAGCCTCAGAACATTGAAATAAACAGGAGCAAGGCAAAAATAAAAGTACGAGCAGGAGAAACAGAATATTTGTGTACCGCTTTTCATGAAGCTGAGCTAACAAAACAGGCAAGCAAGTGAGACAAGCAGAAATATCTAGAGTTATTAGACTACTCTGAAGTGTAGCATACATAGATGATCAAGTAATAACTTAAGTTGTAACAAGTGAAAGTGTGGGTGTTTTTGGTTGACGCACAGAATTCGTGATTCAGACAGATTCAGATTCAGATTCAGATGCAAGTCTTATCGGAAATTCAGGATTTCTACCCGTAACCTCTAAGGCGCGGCTCTTTCGAACGCTCACCCTTGAGCCAGGGAGTGCATGCTTGCTATGACCGGTCCTTTGTTCCCATTAGGGATTCAAGAGGGAACCCAAGTCGAGGAGTTGCGTCGATTAAACACCACCTTTCATTGTTTACTTAAGTTACTAATGAAGTAATTCATGATCGAGTGATTCAAACATATCAAGACATGTAACCAAATTTTGATTCAAATATACGATAGTATATTTTTACAAAGAAACGGGAGGAATCAAGTTATAGAACGTTATTTAACCAAGTCTTGGAACCAGGCAGGAATAAGAAACAAGGTTCGATGACTCAGAGAACTCGATAAAGAGTTTTGAAACTTGCGGATTCAAGAGGCTGAAGGTTTTATTAACAAGAAGGTTATTCAGGTAAAATGCACAGGAGTAAGTTGACAAGCATCGATTCTGGGATAAGTACGCATTTACATTAAGACATTTTATGACACAATTAACTCCCAAATAAGATGTGTACGATACGAGCATGATAGAAAAACACCGATCATTTATTTGCTAACCAGAAATTGTTACTATTATTATCATGACGCTTCTTACTCATGTCCAACGACCTTTCATTCCTCGAATTATTCATCAATTAAGAAACTCATTCATCTAGGTGACTATCCAAATAAAATCATTCAAGTTCACAAATTCGTGTCTTTTCAAACGCGTTAAATCTCAAACTACTAACAATCAATTCAGAAATTCCAGAACTGAACTTATTTGATGAAACCAGCATTCAAGGGTGAATTAATATAAGCATAAGAACAGACAAGGCAATTAAGTTCAATGTTTGCAAGAGAGGATGATCTCTACTTGCCTTAAATAAGCTGAAGCTGACGGGGGCGGCAAATAGCGCGAGCAAAAATTCCAAGAACCTGATCAAGCACAATGAAAGCGATGCAGTATAATTTACTATGCTAACACATGCAATTCTACAACGCGGAAATTAAACAGCGAGAGATTTGCGGATTTTACCTCCCTCAAAAGTGAGGGGAGAAGAGCTTCCACGCGGAGACGGAGGCTACTACGAGCAAATCGGAGATTTGGCGGCGCTTAGGCGACGGAAACCCTAATTCGGAGAGGGCTTCGCGTGATCCCACCAATTAAATCGAGGGGCGACACCGGAAATCACGAACAAACCACGGTTAGACGATTATAGGAGAGCAAAAATCTGAAATAGGAGGGGAAGGAGGAATTTCTTACCAAAATTCACCAAATCCGAGCCCGAGGAGGAGAGGGAAGAAAACCCTAGGCATTTCTCATAAAAAATCTTGGCCCAAACGGAGAGGGAGGGGTTGCCGGAGGGAGAGGAGGTGGCTGTCGGCATTAAGGAAGAGAAGAAGGCTGTTGGAGGGCTGCTGGAGAAGGAGCCGGCCAGGAGAAGGCGGCCATGGGAGGAGGAGGAGGACCTGGGGGCGGCGGCCTTAGCAGGGGAGGCAGAAGAGGAACCCAGTCGGCACCTTGAAGGAGAAAGGAGAGGGAGGCTGCTGGCTTGGAGGACTGTCGGCCTTGAGACAGGAGGAGCCGACGTCTAGGGCGCAGAGGAGACGACGGGGAAGCAAGAGGAGGAGACACCGGCCACTGCAGGAGGAGGCGCCGATGAAGGAGAGGACGACGGGAGCAGGAGGCGTCAACGACGCTGCACGCGGGAGCCGGGAACGGGAGCGGGCGCAGGAGACGGGAGGAGCGGCCTGCGGCTTGCGGGATTTTTTTTGCGAGACGGGAGATCGACGCGGGATCGGGAGACGGGAGCCCTAGTTGGGGGCTTTGCGGGTTTAAAACCGAGGGGAGGGTTTAATCGGGAGTGGGGGTGCGGTTAAGAGGGGGAAATAATATTTCCTTTTAATTTTATCATTTTACATTTTGGGGTTGTTACATTCTCCCCTACTTAGGAAGTTTCGTCCCGAAACTTTCTGAGGATTCCCTGAATGGGACCTCTCATGGCGAAGATTCAGATGACATTCAATCCAAATAAGATTTGCAAATCAAGACAGGAAGCTAACAATGAATATGCTGAAACAGAAAGAAAAACAAGCGTGGAGACTTACCAAGATCAAGAGAAAGTTTTTGGATATTTGCTTTGCATATCAGATTCAAGAATTCGGGAGCGAAAAATCTTTGCACGAAGGGGGTAGCTTACTTGCGATGCTGACACTTAAGAGCTAACTAAAAGGGGATACTGGAGAATCAGATGAGATCGATAGAGAAGCAGGACAGGAAGCACTGATTACGAATACCGGGATTTTGAAACTAGAGATTCTAACACATTTCCTACTGTCAGGTACATAAATTATGTAATAATTACAGCATTTCCATTGGACAACTCTAGGTAATGATCATGCAAGTGCAAAATTGAAATCATGTGCCATGTCAAGCAAGTAGTAAAGCCATGCGTGTACAATCATTATTGTTGTTCTTAGCTGGACACTTGTGCAATGCTTATGATATGAATGCAAATGAATGGATACACATGCCATGTTAAGCGCCCATATCACTTAACATGTCATGCATATTAAGACTCTAATGCCAACGCACTTGAAAATATTAAACTGCCCATAACCATTTAATATTCGCAAGCGGTGTATATCCTAGTGGAATTCATATGCACAAAAATGTTAATTTGCCCATAACCCCTTAACAAGTGAGACAAGCAGAAATATCTAGAGTTATTAGACTACTCTGAAGTGTAGCATACATAGATGATCAAGTAATAACTTAAGTTGTAACAAGTGAAAGTGTGAGTGTTTTTGGTTGACGCACAGGATTCGTGATTCAGACAGATTCAGATTCAGATTCAGATTCAGATGCAAGTCTTATCGGAAATTCAGGATTTCTACCCGTAACCTCTAAGGCGCGGCTCTTTCGAACGCTCACCCTTGAGCCAGGGAGTACATGCTTGCTATGACCGGTCCTTTGTTCCCATTAGGGATTCAAGAGGGAACCCAAGTCGAGGAGTTGCGTCGATTAAACACCACCTTTCATTATTTGCTTAAGTTACTAATGAAGTAATTCATGATCGAGTGATTCAAACATATCAAGACATGTAACCAAATTTTGATTCAAATATACGATAGTATATTTTTACAAAGAAACGGGAGGAATCAAGTTATAGAACGTTATTTAACCAAGTCTTGGAACCAGACAGGAATAAGAAACAAGGTTCGATGACTCAGAGAACTCGATAAAGAGTTTTGAAACTTGCGGATTCAAGAGGCTGAAGGTTTTATTAACAAGAAGGTTATTCAGGTAAAATGCACAGGAGTAAGTTGACAAGCATCGATTCTGGGATAAGTACGCATTTACATTAAGACATTTTATGGCACAATTAACTCCCAAATAAGATGTGTACGATACGAGCATGATAGAAAAACACCGATCATTTATTTGCTAACCAGAAATTGTTACTATTATTATCATGACGCTTCTTACTCATGTCCAACGACCTTTCATTCCTCGAATTATTCATCAATTAAGAAACTCATTCATCTAGGTGACTATCCAAATAAAATCATTCAAGTTCACAAATTCGTGTCTTTTCAAACGCGTGAAATCTCAAACTACTAACAATCAATTCAGACATTCCAGAACTGAACTTATTTGATGAAACCAGCATTCAAGGGTGAATTAATATAAGCATAAGAACAGACAAGGCAATTAAGTTCAATGTTTGCAAGAGAGGATGATCTCTACTTGCCTTAAATAAGCTGAAGCTGACGTGGGCGGCAAATAGCGCGAGCAAAAATTCCAAGAACCTGGTCAAGCACAATGAAAGCGATGCAGTATAATTTACTACGCTAACACATGCAATTCTACAACGCGGAAATTAAACAGCGAGAGATTTGCGGATTTTACCTCCCTCAAAAGTGAGGGGAGAAGAGCTTCCACGCGGAGACGGAGGCAACTACGAGCAAATCGGAGATTTGGCGGCGCTTAGGCGACGGAAACCCTAATTCGGAGAGGGCTTCGCGTGATCCCACCAATTAAATCGAGGGGCGACACCGGAAATCACGAACAAACCACGGTTAGACGATTATAGGAGAGCAAAAATCTGAAATAGGAGGGGAAGGAGGAATTTCTTACCAAAATTCACCAAATCCGAGCCCGAGGAGGAGAGGGAAGAAAACCCTAGACATTTCTCATGAAAAATCTTGGCCCAAACGGAGAGGGAGGGGTTGCCGGAGGGAGAGGAGGTGGCTGTCGGCATTAAGGAAGAGAAGAAGGCTGTTGGAGGGCTGCTGGAGAAGGAGCCGGCCAGGAGAAGGCGGCCATGGGAGGAGGAGGAGGACCTGGGGGCGGCGGCCTTAGCAGGGGAGGCAGAAGAGGAACCCAGTCGGCACCTTGAAGGAGAAAGGAGAGGGAGGCTGCTGGCTTGGAGGACTGTCGGCCTTGAGACAGGAGGAGCCGACGTCTAGGGCGCAGAGGAGACGACGGGGAAGCAAGAGGAGGAGACGCCGGCCACTGCAGGAGGAGGCGCCGATGAAGGAGAGGCTGACGGGAGCAGGAGGCGTCAACGACGCTGCACGCGGGAGCCGGGAACGGGAGCGGGCGCGGGAGACGGGAGGAGCGGCCTGCGGCTTGCGGGATTTTTTTTTGCGAGACGGGAGATCGACGCGGGATCGGGAGACGGGAGCCCTAGCTGCGGGCTTTGCGGGTTTAAAACCGAGGGGAGGGTTTAATCGGGAGTGGGGGTGCGGTTAAGAGGGGGAAATAATATTTCCTTTTAATATTATCATTTTACATTTTTGGGTTGTTACATTCTCCCCTACTTAGGAAGTTTCGTCCCGAAACTTTCTGAGGATTCCCTGAATGGGACCTCTCATGGCGAAGATTCAGATGACATTCAATCCAAATAAGATTTGCAAATCAAGACAGGAAGCTAACAATGAATATGCTGAAACAGAAAGAAAAACAAGCGTGGAGACTTACCAAAATCAAGAAAAACAAATGGAGAAGGCAGCTGTACCGCCACACCGCGCGACCTCTCGCCGTCCTTGGACGAATCCTTCGGGTTCTAGCAGCCGGGACACTACCGGCAAGGAGATTGTAGATCGGGTGTCGGCCTCCTCTTCCGCACCAAAGGGTCGGGCACCTGATCGCGCACCGGCGGGCACGTGTTTCAAATGTCAACAACCTGGCCATTTCGCCTCCCGTTGCCCCTTGCTTCGCCAGCCCGTCCACACTGTAGCACCGGACGAGGAGAGGGAGGACGACTTAGGGGAGGCCGATGAGATCCTTGATGGGTATGACGAAGAGGGCGACTTCGCCGCGTGCGTGGTTCATCGTCTACTTCTTACACCGCGGCTTGATGAACACGTCCAACGTAGCAATGTCTTTCGGAGCTTCTGCAACATCAGGGGAAAGATCTGTGACGTCTTAATTGACAATGGCAGTTGTGAGAATTTTGTTGCAAGCCGGTTGGTCTCATACATGCAGCTACCGACCGAGCCTCACCCGCACCCATATTCCATCGGTTGGATCCAGCGCGGCCCCTCGGTGCGGGTCACCCACCGCTCCCACGTTCCCGTTGCCATTGGGAAGCACTACCAGACCGATGTTTGGTGCGACGTCGTGGAGATGGACGCGAGCCACCTACTCTTGGGGCGGTCGTGGCAGTATGACACGGATGTTTCGTATAAGGTCCGCGAGAATGTATACTCCTTCACTTGGGCGGGCAAGAAGATCCACATTATTGCCCGGGTCGGAGGGAAACCAGAGGCCGGTCCGCCTTCAGATAAAGGGCGCAGTCTGTTGGTAATGCAGGAAGACTACTCTCTGTTTGAGCGAGACGTTGAGGAGGGCAAAGAGGTGGTGGCCCTCGTCTCCTACGGCTTGTACGCCACTAGCAAGCAAGAAGCGGAATCCGCACCCCGGACGTGCGAGCACTGCTACACGAGTTCTGATCCATCACGACAGAGGACTTACCCGACCGTCCCCCTCCTCTTCGGGATATACAGCACCAGATCGACCTCATTCCGGGAGCTAGCCTTCCGAACTTGCCTCACTACCGCATGAACCCCAAGGAGCATGACATCTTGCGTGAGAAGGTGGAAAAGTTGTTGAAGAAGGGGTTCATCTCCGAGAGACTCAGCCCCTGCGGGGTCCCGACCCTCCTTGTACCCAAGAAGGACGGTTCGTGGAGGATGTGCGTCGACAGCCGCACAATCAACCGGATCACCATCAAGTACTCCTTTCCCATACCGCGCCTTGATGACATGTTGGACATGCTGGATGGTTCCAAATTCTTTTCAAAAATAGACTTGCGCAGCGGGTACCACCAAATCCGCATCAAGCCGGGTGATGAGTGGAAGACGGCTTTCAAAACGTCGAACGGTCTCTTCGAGTGGAAGGTGATGCCTTTTGGATTATCTAACGCTCCAAGTACGTTTATGCGCCTCATGACACAGGTACTGAAACCATTTCTGGGAAAGTATGTCGTCGTCTACTTTGACGACATCCTGATCTTTAGCAAGAGCAGAGAGGATCACCTATCACATCTTCGTGTTGTGTTGGAAGTGTTGGCGGAGCACCAACTGTTTATTCACCTCAAAAAGTGTACCTTCCTCGCTCCGCGGCTGAATTTTTTGGGCTTTATTGTGGGTGAGGATGGCATCCGAGTTGATGAAGAGAAGATCTAGGCGATCCGAGATTGGCCGGCCCCAACGACACTCTCGGAGTTGCGATCGTTCCATGGCCTAGCCACGTTCTACCGGCGGTTCATACGTGATTTCAGCACCATCTCAACACCAATGACCGATTGTTTGAAGAAGGGGCGGTTCTTATGGGGGGAAGAGGCCAGTCGCTCCTTCGACTTGATCAAACAGAAGCTTAGCTCGGCACCAATTTTGGCGCTACCCAGCTTTGATAAGCTCTTTGAAGTGCAGAGTGACGCCAGCGGCATTGGCATCGGAGCGGTTCTCTCCCAAGACAAGCGGCCGGTTGCGTTCTTCAGCGAGAAACTAAGTGATGTCAGGCGGAAATGGGTCGTTTATGATCAAGAATTCTATGTCGTCGTCCGCGCCCTCAAGCATTGGGAGCACTACTTGCTGCACAAGGAGTTCATCTTGTACACGGACCATCAAGCTCTCAAGTTTATGAACAGTCAAAAGCACATGGACGGAATGCACCTTCGTTGGACCGCTTATCTCCAACGATTTCCATATATTATTCATCACAAACCGGGGACTTCAAATGTGGTCGCCGGCGCACTTAGCCGGCGGAGCTGTTTGTTAGCAACTATGCACCACGAAATCATCGGCTTTGATACCCTCGCCGATTTGTATGCCGACGACACTGATTTCCAAGGGGTTTGGCGCGCCTGTTCATTGGGCGGCTCACATGGTGGTTTCCTATTACTTGATGGGTTCTTGCTTAAGGACAACCTCCTGTGCATTCCCCGCACCTCCTTGCGGGAGAAGCTCATTCGCGATTTGCATGGGGGCGGACTGAGTGGCCACCTGGGCCGAGACAAGACACTTGCCAGCCTCCAGGAGCGCTATTTCTGGCCACAGTCTGCAAAGGACGTGGGGAACTTCGTTCGGAAAAGTGTTATGTGTGCCAACAGTACAAGGGCCATGCACACAACACTGGACTCTATACACCCCTCCCGGTCCCCTCCGACGTTTAGGAGGATCTCTCAATGGACTTCGTCTTGGGCCTTCCGCGCACACAACATGGGGTTGATTCTGTGTTTGTCGTGGTGGATCGCTTCTCCAAGATGGCGCATTTCCTCCCTTGCCGCAAGACGTCAGATGCGTCTCACATTGCGCGGCTTTTCTTTCGAGAGGTGGTTCGTTTGCATGGCGTGCCAACCACTATCACATCCGACCGCGACCCCAAGTTTCTTGGCCACTTGTGGACGATGTTATGGAAGATGTTTGACACCTCCCTCCAATTTAGTAGCTCCGCCCATCCTCAAACGGACGGCCAAACCGAAGTCGTTAACAAGACTTTGGGGAATCTCGTTCGTTTCATTTGCCAAGATCTCCCGAAGCAGTGGGATCACGCCCTCGCACAAGCTGAATTTACCGTGCACAGCTCTACCGGTCGCACACGATTCTCCATTGTTTACACCAAAGCCCCCCAGCATGCGCTCGATTTAGCCCGCCTGCCTGCGGCACCCCCTTCAGCAACACAACTAGCGGAAGAGACCCGCGACGTCCAAGCCGACACTCGGCTCAAGCTACTTGAGTCCAACGCCAAGTACAAGGCTATGGCGGACAAGCACCGTCGCGAACAGATTTTTGAGGAGGGAGATTTGGTCATGGTCTTCCTCCGCAAGGAGCGGCTTCCCGCGGGACACCACCACAAGCTCATGCCGAAGAAGTACGGACCTTTCCCCATCACCCGCAAGATCAACGACAACGCATATGTAGTCGACCTTCCGCCGAGCCTCAACATCTCCAAGACCTTCAACGTGAGCGATTTGTCCCCTTTCTACCCGGACATCCCGCTTTATCCCGAGCACTCGAGGTCGAGTGCTTCCCAAGAGGGGGCGAATGATGAAGGACGTATCGTGGCCGACGCACCCGCAACGGACGCAACCCCCAGCGAGGCCGGAATCGCGTGGCTTGAGAAGTTCGACCCACTTTGGAAGCCTCGAACCGCTTGATTAATTTTCTCATGCTGAACTCTATTTGTATTTTCTATTTGCATTCGCTTATGTTGAACCTATTATGTGGTGTGCTATTAGCGGGTGTGCTAATAGCCGTGGCCTTCCCCTCATAGTATAAGAGGCGGGAGTTATTATTGTGTGCGCAGCTTTTGAAGGATTAAAGATTGCCATGTTGCCCTAGCCGTTTCCCCCTCTCCGTGCGAGAGATCCCCGTCCGGAAGGACCGCGCCTGCCGTCCGCTCTCTCTCTCTTCCCGTGAGGAAGATCATCGCCGGAAGGCGCCGCCCCCAGCCCGACGCTCCTTCATCATACACTCCTGCGTCCTACCGTCCGTGCGACATCCTGTTCGTGCGGCCAGGCAGCCTCCTGCTCCTCACAGCGCCCGCTGTCGAGCTCTCTTCTGCCCGCGCCCACTGTCGATCTCCCAGACCGCCGCGACCTCCCTCTGCCAAGTCGTAGACCGCCCGTGCTTCTCTCTTCCTCACAACGGTCTGCACCTCCTGCGGTCTCTAGTCGCTGTGATCTCCCCAAGTCGCCAGGGCAGTCATCTCTCCAAGCCGCTGTGAATCTGCAACCTGTCTATTACTGATCGCCTCGGTCTCTAGCCGTTGTGAATCTGCCGCCAGGGCAGTCTTCTCTCCAAGCCGCTGTGAATCATTTGCAGTCCGCCCAACCTCTGGCTTCAGTCCGCTCAGACTCGTCTACTCAATGGTGGTATCCAAAAATTCTCAGACTACCCATACCCCCCCCCCCCCAGCCACAGTGGCTGCTCCTGCTCCTGATGTTCGCGATGAACTTCGGATTACAACTATCTCCCTCTCCGGGAAGTCCAACTTTGTGGAATGGGTTCACTCTGTTCGCCGGGTCTTCCAGACGAAAGGGTTTGTTCATCACGTAACCCAGGTTGTTCCACTTAACCCTTCCAATGAATGGCTTCGGGATGATGGTCGAGTGCAAACCTGGCTCCTCAACTCCATGGACAAGGAGCCTTATCGGATATCTATGTATCATGAAACCGTCAAGGCCATATGGGATGAACTTCATGCTTTCTACTCTGGCCAGAACAGTTTGCAACATCTCTTTGATATCATCTCGGAACTTCAAACCCTTCGGCCTGGCGCACCAGACCTAATGATCTCCCATGTTGCTCAGGTGAGAACTCTGCATGAGGCTTGGATTCAGCATCAGCCTCCGACTGCCGACCTTGCTACTCAGAAAACCCAGAAAGAGGCTGTAACAATCTCCATGTTGTTGTCCCACGTTCCACCACACTTGCATAGTGTTCGGGCTCAGATCCTCTCGTCTCCTACCACACCATCCCTATCTGATGTGTGCTCCATGCTGATCAAGGTTACACCACCATCCGAGGCTTCAACAAATTTTTCTCCAGTTCTTCTTCAGCAACCTCCCCTGCCAACTCCTCCTCCTGGTCGTGGCCCTTCCACCAGAGGAGGATGCCACCCGTCTAGGGGACGAGGACGTGGTGGCCGCTCTTCTTTGAAGTGTACTTACTGCTCTCGTGAGAGTCATCTAGAAGTTGCATGCTACCGCAAGCATGGCCTACCTCCGCATCTGGCCGCCTCAGCTACTCCAGCTCCTTCTGATGCCCCTAACACTTCCAACCTTGGTGCTCCTACTCGCCAGGAATATGAAGACCTTCGCACTCAGTTCCAGCAGCTCCAAGGAGGTATTAATAAGCCATCTGGCTTGGTTGCCTCTTTCTCTACTCAAGGTATATCCTGTCTTTCTTACAGCTCTCACTGGATCGTTGACTCTGGAGCAACTCATCATATAACATCCCAGAAACCGTCTCGGTATTCGACAACCTCTCACCCGCCATCTATTATTGTTGTTAATGGCGTCACTACCTCGGTCTCTGGTGCTGCTGATCTCCGCCTCACTCGTACCTTGCTACTCTCCTCAGTTCTTCATGTTCTGGGCTCCCCGTTTAACTTCCTTTCTGTTAGCCAGTTAACACGGGATCTTGACTGTTGCAACTTTTTCTCCTTCATCTTTTGTTTTGCAGGATCGCCGTACACAGAGTACCATTGGTAGCGGTCGGCTGACGAATTGGCTATATCTCTTGGATCTCCCACCTATCAGTCTTTCTTCCATCTCCACTTCTGACCGGCATCGTCGTCTTGGGCATGCTCCCCTTCCGGTTCTCAAGAAAGCTCTTCCTGGTGTTCTACTCCAAGAGTTCACTTGTGAATCGTGTATCTACGGCAAGCAACATCGTGTTTCTTTCTCTCCTTCTTGTACCCGGAGTGATACTCCGTTATCTTTAGTTCATTCTGATGTATGGGGTCCATATAGGATCCCCAGTGTATTTGGACATCGCTACTTTATCACTTTTATTGATGACTACTCGCGTGTTACCTGGCTTTATTTTCTTCATGATTGCACCGAGATTACTTCTGTGTTTCGTGCATTTATATCGGAAACACGTACGCAGTTCTCGACGCCTCTTAAAATACCTCGCACCGATAATGCCTGCGAGTACACAAGTCGGTCCTTCTCCGCTATGTGCTCCGAGATTGGTATTATTCACCAAACCTCATGTGCCTACACACCTCAACAAAATGGCGTGGCCGAACAGAAAAATTGCCATCTTCTCGATACCGCTCCGTCCCTCATGTTCCAAATGCAGGTCCCAACAGAATTTTGGCACTTTGCTATTGCAACTGCTTGTCACCTCATCAATCGCATGCCCTCATCCGTTCTCAGCTTTGCCACTCCACTAAGTCTTCTTCTTCCATCCACTACTCCTTTCCCCCTCACACCCCGAGTTTTTGGGTGTGTATGTTATGTCCACAACCTCGGTCCGCCAACGGACAAACTTGCTGCTCGTGCTACCAGACAGATGTTTGTTGGCTACTCTCGAACTCAAAAGGGCTATATATGCTACTCTCCTACAACAGAAAAAGTGACTGTCTCGGCCGATGTCACCTTTTGTGAAGATAAACCATTCAACTTATCCTCTCCCCAATCCATACCTTCTACTATTACTCGTCCTATCGTTCCAGTCACGCCTTCTTCTCCATCGTCACCTCCATCCCTGCCTTTGATCCATCCGCCCATTCACTACGTCTATTCTCGCCGTAAATCCAAGGATAGTTCCCTACCGGAGCCGTCTGCTACAGATGACACACCGCCCGCGGTCGATCCAGCATCTTCTTCTACGGCTCATGCTATGGCTAGCTATGTGTCTCTACACCGGCTTTCTCCACCACTCCACCAGTTTGCTACTTCTCTTTCCTCCATCTCTATTCCTAACTCTGTGCAGGAGGCGCTTCAGCATCCGGGGTGGCGGGCAGCTATGGATGAGGAGATGAATGCCCTCTGGGCTAATCAAACCTGGGAACTGGCTCCCCTTCCTCCAGGTCAACATTGTGGTAGTTGCAAATGGGTCTTTGCGGTCAAACAGAATGCGGATGGGACTGTTGATCGCTTAAAAGCCCGTCTCGTGGCCTGGGGCTTCACTCAGCAACAAGGCTTGGATTATGAGGAAACTTTTTCTCCAGTAGCCAAACTCAACACTGTTCGTGTTCTTATCTCCGTTGTTGTGCACCGGCATTGGCCGCTTCTTCAGCTCGATATTAAGAATGCATTCCTTAACTGCGATCTGAAGGAAACTGTCTTTATGTGCCAACCTCCCGGGTTTGAGACCACGGGGGAGTCTCGTGCAGTTCGCATTTGCCGCCTTCTAAAAGCTCTTTATGGTCTCAAACAGTCACCACGAGCTTGGTTTGATAAGTTCTGCAAGGTTCTCTTAGCACTTGGGTTTACTCGGAGCTCCGCCGACTTCTCTCTATTCACCAAGCATGGACCAACTGGCACTGTGATATCCTGATTACCGGCGATGACCTCTCTGGGATACAACAGCTCAAGGAACATCTGAACTCGGCATTCCAGACTAAGGATCTTGGAAATCTTAGATACTTCCTTGGGATTGAAGTCGCCCGACGACCCGATGGGTTGGTTATGTCCCAACGAAAGTATTGCATCGACTTACTTCATGAAGCAGGATACTCCGGGTGCAAACCTGTGGATACTCCTATGGATGCTAATCAGAAATTGTGTGATGCTGGGTCTGATTCTGACCAGCTTCTTGAGAATCCAGAATATTACTAACGATTGGTTGGGAAACTAATCTACCTAACTGTTACTCGACCGGATATCTCGTTTGATGTTGGTGTTGTGAGTCGCTTCATGCATACTCCGCGCACTTCTCACCTTCAAACTGTTGAGCGTATTCTCAGATATCTAAAGACCGCTCCGGGACAAGGCCTTGTCTACAAACCATCCAACTCACCATCTCTTCTTGCTTACTCGGATGCTGACTATGCTGGGTCCCCTGATGATAGGCGTTCCACGACTGGTTTTTGCACTTACTTTGGTGGACACCTCATAACATGGCGAAGCAAGAAACAGACTGTGGTCGCCCGCTCCTCGGCTGAGTCTGAATACAGAGCTATGGCTGCTGTTGTGTCAGAATTAACATGGATTGAAAGCCTTCTTGGTGACTTGGGTGTGAGACTTCCTTCTCCGACAACACTTCGGTGCGACAGTCAGGCTGCAATTCATATAGCCAACAATCCAGTTTTCCATGAGCGAACGAAGCATATCGAGGTTGACTGTCACTTCATCAGAGAAAAGGTTCAAGCAAAGAAGGTAGAATTGGAGCATGTTCCTGCTGCGAGACAAATTGCGGACGTCCTAACAAAAGCTCTTCCTCGGCCACTATATCTCTAGTTCCTATCCAAGCTGGGTGCCTACGATTTGTACGCTCCAGCTTGCGGGGGAGTGTTATAGAAATTGATGTAAAAGCCCATTTATGAGGCCCATTTATGTAGTTCCCCTTTTATTCTTGTTTAGTCCCATATCTTGAGATTGGAGTGACTAGCCTCCTTCTCCTCCTATATATTTGTATTCATACTTGTAATTAGGTATTCAATGAATATATACAAGATTTACACCATTTCTCTACAGAGACGATGCAATTGGTTTAGTCCATTCTAAATTAGGGAAACTAACATACAAAAGTTGTATCACATGCAAACAGACTAACTTAAAACTATCTAAACAACAACTAGAATATGTACACCATAAACAGACGAGAACTACATAAAATAAAACTGAAAGCTCTCAAGCGGGCAGTCCAGGTCCCTACAACTCCCCCGGTGAGCATTAAGTACTTCATACACCGATATAGTCACCTCCACCCATAGACGATACTTCTTGTCTATTTGGAGTCTTTTCTTCTCCGCCATCTGTTTACTATTAGTGTCGGGAGCCTCCTCTTCCTTCACATATATTAATTTATTTATCTAAGGGATTAGTCAAGGGACTAAGTGAATTCTTACCTTCTTTAATTATCTACAAGAAAAATAAGGATTTGCAATAGGGTATCATTTAATTTTCATTATTATCTTGCTTCTTAAAAGTATAGTTTGAGATTTCACTTCCCTAATAAGTGTTAAATGCCAAATTGAAGCATTTTCTATGTACATTTTCGTGTTATCATTCGTATCGTTTTACAATTCATTCATTTTTTTAGCATCCTTTGTTGGGCAATTTTAAGGATAAATTTCATCATACACTCAATCGTTGTCTTTTGTATAACACACTCACAATGTTTTCATATTCAGGCTATCAACTAGTCTGAAATCCAATCAGGACAAGAGTCAAACATAATGGGAGGATATTCATGCCCCACCTCCTCTATTTGGGTTAACTGTTAGCAAAGCCCTTGCATCGATGCATTATTCATATTTTTCCTTTAATAACATTTTCCTTTTTATCTATTCATTCACATTAATGTTCATGGACCATACTATTGATTTCATTTCGTTTAGTGATCCATTTGGAATTACGCCACATGTAACACATGTAAGCATTTAATATTGAAATCAAATACAAGTAAAGAAGAACCCACCCCAAATCTACAGTTCCCTTATTCCTACCTTGGGTCGTTATCTCTTCCTGCACGGGATGTTATTTTCTACACAATTCCTTGGGGGTTAGAATTCCACAGGTTTGGAGATCATATGTTTGGCAATTTATATCATTTCTCCAACATTTCTATTTCCTCTCATACGAGTTACATTTGCGCGGAATAGACGATACTAATATCCTTAGTATGATGTGTACCGATCATAAATATTGTGTCCAAAGTTAAAATTAACATGACCAAATGAATACAATTAACGCCTCCAATATTCCAGCGTAATAAACCACACGAATTCTTTCCAAAAATCATATATGCAACCCTCCAAAATAATAAAAAGAGTCATTTCCAATGTTACAATAGTTGCAGCCATATAATATAAAAAAAATTGAAATGGATTAAAAACTAACAACTTACCAATCTAATGCACACTTTCAAATAACACCTTTCTATATGATTAGCGAGACCATGTGGTCAGAGAGAATAATCATTGCAGCTTTGGCTATCTAAGTTTCAATTCAGCAACATATTTCACCTCTATCACCTTTTGCATATTAAATGACCACCAGCCGGTCCACACAAGTAGACCAACATCTAGTTAAAATAATATCCCCAAATTAAATTTTAGAAACATAGAGCCAGCTCATAATCCACACTCGCGGCTCTCTAAAGCATAATACAACAAAGCCGGGGCCCATACAAACCCCAAAGCATGTTGCCTATAAAAACAATTTAACATAAAATGGACAAAATGGGCAGGGATGGAGCCTTCCGGCCGGTCGTCTTCCTCACGGGAAGAGGGAAAGCGGGCAACGGGCGCGAGTCCTTCCGGACTGATTTCTCTCGCACGGAGAGGGGAAGGCGGCTAGGGCAACAGTGGAAATCTTAATCATCAAAAATTGAGCACACCAAAATAACTCCCACCTCTTATACTATGAGGGGAAGACCACGGCTATTAGCACACCTGCTAATAGTGTTGACGCCGGGAAAATACTGACCTCAAGATTCGGACCGATGCAGCCGGAGGCTACTCGCCCAGCAGTCCAACGAGATGACTTGGCTGGCAACGACGAAGAAGCTAGAAGAGCAACAAACAAGACGAGCTCCTCCGAAACCAAAGTAGCCGAGCTTGGTACAGGGAAGGCACCGACTTAGCTAAAAGCAAGGGTGACGGGCTTGAGAGTTCGGGAATCGGGGTCCAAAAGCTCAAGTCCAGGTGTCACTCCAAGTACCTCTGGGGTCCTATTTATAGGAAAACCAAAGGGTAGGGGGCTTTTTATAGCCCAGCCCCCAACCCGGCGACTATGGTTACTCGGCTTCCTGCGCGCGACGAGCTCCTCTGGTTAATACTCGCCTACCTGGCGAGTATCGCCTGTATGCTCGCCAGGGTCTCTTCTGCTTCTGCCTTGGACTGCTGGTCTCCGTGCTGACCCTTTGACCTTTGACTTCTGTCTACGTGGCCTTGAGTGGGTCCACCCTCGGAGAATGAGGGTTGTACACAATCTCCGCTCTTTGCGAGTAACGTAGTTGCTCGAAAAGAATCATCCAACCTTCATTCGACGAGATTCCCTACTGGCGACTATTGGCTTATACTCGCCGTCTCGCTGGCCGACGCTCGAACTCTATAAATAGAGGGGCAGGGGTCTCTGGTGGCACGACTTTTCTGAACTCGCTCACGATGGCGCGCGACTATGCTGCAGAAGCTAAAGCGGCCAAGGCTGGTCTTGTAGATCTGTTCGATGGTCCTTCGCTCCCTCCACGCCTAGGTCCCGAGGTTGAGGACTTCCTCGCTTCCAAGAAGAGGAAGAGGCCGGCGAAGAAGAAGAAGAAGGGGAAGAAGAAGGTTGCTGAAGACGATGTCGCCGTCCCTTTGGGCGACCAACATCAGCAGCTGCTGGACGAGTTGGGGCTTTCTAACGAGGGCAACTCGCCGGCCGCTGATCTTCCTATTCCAAATGTCGTCGAGGAGGCGAGCATGCCTGGGACCTCGGCCCAGAATCAATCGGAGAATCTCGCTCCTGCGCGAGGTAGAGAGCTACTCGCCACCTCCTTGATTAGCCTCAACTTGGTCCGTATTGCTGAATGTTTCTTCTATGCTCGCAGATTCGCCCACCATCGGTGCTCAGGAGGAGCCTCTGGCCGTACCTCCTCTAAGATCGTCGTCCATGATCTCGCCTAGGGGTGGTGGGCGCTCGACGCGAGTTCTCCATAGCTCTTTGCTGGAGAAGAGGCCGATGAGCGAGCAATGGGCTCCTCTGGCGGGCAGCGTGCTTCCGCCACCACCGCCTCTTCAATCTTTGGGGCTGGCAGCGCCCTTCGACTTCTACTGCTCCCTCAACCCACCAGGGCGAATCCTCGCGCCGTGGCGGGACTGAGGGCCCTTCGGGCTTCTTTCCCCCGAGGGGGAGGGCGACCATCTGATAGTCGCGGTCGAGGGAACGCGCCTCCTAGCCGGGGTCAGGCCGCTGGGTCCCATCCTGCTCTGCGAGGCGATCACCATCACAGCGCGTCTCCTCAGCGAGGAAGGGGCTCTCCTCGCCGTCACTCTCGCAGTCCTCGGCCAGGTACTTGATCGTTGTCTTTGATAGTCGCCACTATCTTCACTCCGTTCCTTTCGTTTTGTCAAAGCTCTGATACTCTTACCTTCTTTGCAGCTCGCGCTCGTACTCCTATAGGAGCTTTGATCGACGCCGTCGGGATTCCTTCTCGCGAATACCAGGAGAGGGCTACTCGCGCGATCCTGGATTTGGAGGCGAAGCTAGAGCGCCTGGCGGTCAGTGAGCCTCATCGCCGCCTGACTGATATGGAGTCGCGGGATGAGCGCCCGGCGAGCACTGACGCTCATCGTCGCTTGATCGAGTTGGAGGTGCGAGTATCACGGCTGGAAGAGTTTGATACTCGCCTGGCTGGTGCAGAATCTCGCCTTCATACTGTCAGTGACTTGGAGCGTCGAGTTGCGAGGCTCGAACATCGCCAGCAGCTGCACCATGACGAGATGGTGGGGATGCGTGCGAGCATGGGCTCGGTTGGTCGGCTGGCGAGGATTGAAGACCAGCTGCGGCAAAGCGAGGATGCGATGTCCGTAGCCTCCGAGCATTTTAAGCGAGCTCGCAGCTTGGGCTGGGTCGGGCGACATCCTCAGCCTCCGGATCCTCATGCGAATCTCCAGGGGCCTTCCTAGCTGCTGTCTTTTTCCTCTTTCTTTTCTTCTTTCTATGCTATGTCGCCCTTGGCGATCATTCCTGTAATTCTGAACATTTGACTTTCATCTGATGTAATATTATTTCGGCGAGTATTGGAAACTCGCCTTTTATTACTTGCTCTGCTTTGTTTTTCTGTGGTGGTTTCTTGTCAGTTGTTTTTTTTTCTATCTTCTTTAATTTTGGCGAGTAATGTCTGAATTTCGCCTGTACCTGGCGAGCTTCTTTCATGCTTCTTCTTGCAGGTCTTCGTGCTTTGGAAGTCGGCACCTTTCTGACGCGCGCTGCTGAGTTGGCGACCTTGTCTTAATACTCGTCACCCCCTTATTCCTAATCGCGACGTCGTGCTCGATAAGCCAAGCTACCCGACTACTATAAATAGGGGGGTGAGTATTTATTACGCTTTCGGCGATCTTCTAGCTCACACGCGAGTATCCTCCATCCTCTTCTCCTCTTCTCGCATTTTTCGATACTCGCCCTTCTTTTCTTCTTTCCTCCAAGATGACGGACGAGGCGACCATCCGGCATGCCAATCACGCCAAGAACTTTGCGGCGAACACCTTCAAGAAGTCCATCACAACCGAGAAGGACTTGGAGATGTTCTTGGCGAAGTACGTCCCGCCAGGGTTTGTCGCTCGTCTTCCTCGCCAGGGAGAGCGACTAAACACCGTCTTGACCACCGAGCGGGTGTTTCCTACTCGTCACTTCGAGGTGGGCTTGCGACTACCACTGTGGACGGAGTTCAGCCAGATACTCCGTTACTTTGGGATAGTCCCTGCCCAGATCAACCCCAATGGGGTGGCGATGATCGTGGGTTCCTCTGCTATCTGCGCGACCAGGGGATCGCCTTCGACCTTTCCGTCTTCAGGCGGATATTCCACTTCATGGCGACAGGCGAGGGCGTCGTCTTCCTGTGCAGCCATGTCCGCACGCTGGTCGGCACGGCGAAGAAGAATCATCGCTGGGGAGAGCGACTAGTCGTCATCAATGGCGACTTCCAAGCCATTCCCGACAGGTCCTTCCAGCCGTCGGAGAGCGCCTTCGGGACTTCCAAGCCATTCCCGACAATCCTTAGGGCATCTTTTATTCATCAAAGAGAAATCAACACACATCCTCCAGCTACCCCCCGCTTTCTTCACCATTACAACATTGGAGACCCAGCCTGGGTACTGGATCTCCGATACAAAGCCTGCATCGAGCAGTTTTTTCACCTCCTCCCGGATTGGTTTGGCTAAGATGGTGGCGTTCCTCCTCTTCTTCTGGCGGACGGGCTGGATCGCGGGATCCAAGTTGAGGCGATGGCATGCAACCTTAGGATCGATTCCTGGCATCTCGGCGGTACTCCAAGCAAAGATGTCGACGTTCTTTTGCAGACACGCCGCCATCTCGATCTTTTCCTCCGTCTTCAGCGACCCGCCGATCTTCAGCAACCCAGGTACTCCCGCTGCGGAAAGTACCTCGATTTCTTCAACTTCTTCGGCCACCTCCAGCCTAGCCGGGCTCTCCAACACTCTTCCGAACTCTTCTGCGTCAGCCATCCAGCTGATGGTACTGACGGCGCTGAGATGGCATTCCCGAGCGGCTCTTGGATCGCTCCTGATCCTCACCTGGACATCTCCCTTACAGTACTTCAAGCACTGATGGTAGGAGGATGGGACGGCCTTGAAGGCGTTGAGAAGTGACCTCCCGAAGATAGCCCTGTAACAGCTCGGGGCGTCGACGATGACAAATCGACAGCTGATGGAGGTGCCACCGAGCGTTACAAGGAGATCTGCTCCTCCTACTTCCTTCTTCTCTCCGGAGAAGCCGAAGAGGGGACCATCGGCTGCCCGAACCCTTGCTGCTCCGACTCCCAGTCCGTCAAACGTCCCCTTAAAAATGACGTTTACGGAGCTACCGTTATCGATCAGGATTCGATCAACGGTGAAGTCCTCCACTGCGCCTTGAATCACGAGGGCATCATGGAAGGGGTTCTCATTCCCTAACATGTCCTCCTCAGAGAAGGTGATCTCCTCCATCGGGGGGGGGGGTGCTTGCGAGGTCGAGGCGACGCTCCTGCGATAGATCTGATGGAGGCTCCCCTTGCGGGAAGCTTCCAGCCCTGCTCCCCCATGGATCACTCTGACTCTGCCTCCCTGAACCAGGTCTCCCCGACCTCCCTGGTCGACCCGGTCCTCATTCCTCCTTCGAGCGACGGCTTGTACTGCCGGCGGCTCGACAAGGGCTTCGATCCTTCGCTGCTCCCCTCCACCTTCTCCTGCTGCTAGCCTCCTCCTGGCTTCCCAAAAGTCTGGGCAAGCCATCATCGCATGCCCTTCTGCCTGGTGGAAGTCACAGTAGAGGGGGACCTCTTCCTCCTGCTGCCTTCTCTGCCGATGCTTCTTCCTTCCTTGACGACGGCCACGCCCGGCTACCGCTATCGCTTCGTCTCTCCTCCTCTCCTGACGTCTCTCCGGCTGGCGAAAGAGTCTTCTCTCCGGGGATCTTCGCCTTTGATCCCGACGCTGGTGCCGTCCAGCCGGCCTCCAAGGTGGCCGGTTGACGGGGACCTGATAGCGCCTTTCCTCCTCCTGACGCTCCGGGGTCACGATGGGCCTCCTCTCATCGCTCATCCTGGCTTCCTCCCTCCTGGGCTCCCTTTTCTTCTCTTCTCTTCTCCTTTCCTCGCGCCGCCCCGGCCTCTTCTTTTTTGCCCTCTGGGGCTCTTCTCTCTTCCTCTTCTCAGGGATCCTATCCCTCTCTTCTTCCTCACCTCCGGTCACCTTAGCAAGCCTGGCCAAGAAGACAGGGTTGGAAGCCTCTCCTCGGACAAACTTGTTGGCTCTCTGAATGAGGTTGTCATAGGAATAGGGAGGATTCCTACTGAGCTCCAACTTGAAGAGGCCTTGACTTATATCGAACGTCAAGGCCAGCAACAGGATGTTGCTATCCACCTCCTGGATCTGCAGAACCTCCTCTTGAAAGCGCTCGATGTAGGGCCCCAACACCTCATCCGGCCTTTGTACCAGATAGAACAGGGTCGTTGCCTCTTTCTTCAGCTTCCGGGCCGTGTCGAACCGGGTCGTCACTCCACGGCACAGGTCTTCAAAGCAGTAGATCGAGCCGGCGAGCAACTGGTGGAACCAGTCCCAGGCCTTTGCACGGAAGGTGATGGCAAACAGTCTGCAGAACCTCCTCTTGAGCCCTCTTCGTCGTTGCCAGTCAGACCTTCTCGTCGGACAGTTGGGCGAGTAGCCTCCGGCTGCATTGATACGAATTTTGGAGCCGGGATTTTCCAAGCTTCAACATGTGATATGATGTCCCAGACTTATATTTAGGTGTAGGGTACCCATACAACATAAAATTACAATTTTGCCCATAAATTTATTGAAAAAGGAAGATCATATGACCCAAATTTTAATCTCACAATGATGAGAATTGAACCCAGATTCCCACTATGTCAAACAAAGATGGCAACTTTCACATCATATGATTTTTTATTAAACAACAGTGAACTATATTTTATATATAAGTATATAAATATGGACTGCCCTCGCCTAATATCGCCGCCTCCGCTGAATGTCCTCATCCCCGCAAAATGTCGCCGCCCCCGCCGAATGTCGTCGTCCCCAACGAATGTCGCCGCCCACGCCTAATGTCGCCGCCCCCGTTGAATGTCCCCCGCCCCTGCCGAATGTCATCCCCGCCCAATGTCGCCTCTCCCGCGGAATTTTGCCGCCCCCTCCTAATGTCGCCTCCTGCACGCTCCACTCTCCCGTGCACTATCACTCATAAATTCGTAATATATACGAGTGACAGTGCACGAGGGGCCCCCATATCCCGCGCGACGGTACCCCGACTCGACGGCGCTCACACCGCTCGCATTCCCTCGAGCGCACGATAAAATGCGGCAACTTGCGTAGTACCGTGCGCTCGAAGAATTACGAGCGGCGTGAGGACCGTTAATCCTGATAAAAATAGGTGATTGTTATCCGCACTACAGTTTTGGCTATCCGCACTTTTTTTGAATGAGTTATTACGCTTCTTTTGAAAATACGTCTTGTACATGCATTTTTAGGAAAAATGTTCAACACGAACGTGTTGAACACTTTTCCTAAAAATAAATGTACAGCCAAAAATTCGTTATAGTTACGCACATATTTCAATCAGGGCGGCAATACGTCTTGTGCGTGCATTTTTAGGAAAAAGTGTTCAACACGAAAGTTGTAGATCTCGACACGAAAGTTGTTGATAATTTTTCCTAAAAATGCTTGTACAAGACGTATTTCTAAAAGGCGCGTAATAACTGTGTGGATAGCCAAAACTGTAGTGCTGATAACAATCACCTAAAAATATTAAACTATATTAAGTTTAAATGAGTCCCGATACCCGTACAAATCCACGTGACCATTACTCCGGATTTTTAACGATATACAACACTCGCGCATCCACTACTCCGGCACATTCTTGATTCTCCCGTCCTACCTGCAGCGCACGCACCCCCATTCCTTTCCATTCCTCCATCGCGAAGCAACACTCCCGCATCCACTATTCCAGCACAGTCTTGATTCTCCCGTCCTACCTGCGGCGCACGCACCCCCATTCCTCCATCGCGAAGCAGCACTCCCGCATCCACTCCTCTTCTTGTCACATCTTCCACCTCCGGCGTCGCATCTCCCAGCGCGCATCTCCCCCGCTTCGAACGGCAACCCGATCACCCTTCGCTCTTCTCCATCACTTCGAGCGACAAAACAGGAACAGACAATCACCTCCGGCCTCCTCTTCGTCGTTACACCTCTCATTCTGTAAGAATCTCCAACCCGAAATTTTTTTATGCTCCTACATTTGTAGCACAGGAGCTGCAAGAGCTTCAACACCTCGGGAGACGTTGGCCGGATGAACTGTGTTCGAAACATTCATTAAGCCCATTTCACGAATGCGGTCACTCCTAAGATCTCGTGCAGCTAGCTGTGCTAGCCTTGCAGTGCGTCGATTAACATGTCTTCGAAGTGAACCTAATCACATTCTTATAATCTTAGTGTCATAGTTGGCCATGCATGCGATGGGGGTATGTTGTAGTTGGAGGAAAGTGAGCATAACTGTAATACTTGGGGGGATTGTTACGTGGTTATTGCGAACTTATGTACCAGTCACCTCGAGCACAATTTGTGCTGCCAGCTGTGAAGACCATGAAATCTGCACCAGTTTTAAATGCCATTAGCTATTAAATAAAGCTTTAATTGCTGTCTTAATGTACCTGTTAACCATCTACTGTTATCCACCGCATTTATGTACCGTGAGCTGCTCTTGAAGGGTATATATATCCCCACCCGCAGACATTTTGAAATCAACAAGAAATATAAGCATAAATCACATTTTATTTCTCTTTTCCTCTCCTCTGTTTCTCTGCCGCTAAAACCTCCTCTTTCAAATCTCTTTTTAGTTTCTACACCAGCTTCATCGTAGATGGCGCGATAGATGTGATGATTTGATTTTGAGTGGATGAGAGACTTTGAACTTCATTGTTTCTATGCATGTGTTTGTCACGTGTCGACATAGTAGTTAGCGGATGACGACAGATTATGATGAAAAAATGATTAGCAGCGTAATTTTTTTGAATTGTGTGACGATAAGACTGTAAAGAATGTGTACAAAAGTGCATGCATGTAATTTGTGTTCTTTTATGACTGATGCGCGACGATGTTCGGTCTCTTGATGTTGTTGAACACCACTTATATGCCTATCACTAAACCTGTCTAGCGCACATGGTTGCAATCCTCCAGGTGCCATGATTATGTTGTGACCGTGTGTGCCATCCTGATCAACACCAATTGTCAGAGCTATGTCCCCCAATTTGTTATCGTTAGCCTGTTGAACGTTCACCAATAGCGTAGTTTGTTCCGGTCCTTGTTTTTGGTAGCACGATGTGGTTGCGGTCATGATCTGATTGTGAGCTGGTGAGAGCACTTGAACAACAATACTTGTTTGAGGTATTTCTGTAATGTGGATGGATAACAGTAGTGCATGAGAACGGATGTTGATGAGGATTAACAATAAAATAAGCATGAAACGTATAATCATAGAATGGTAGGAGTCGTGAATTTAATATGTATGTCCGCAACGGAAGGTTGTTTGATTACCTGGTCCATGTTGATGTTCAATTTGTTGGCTTAGCGGATGAATGTAATTCATCCACTAATGGTGTGCACCGCCTTGTGTAGTCGACTGTAATTCAACATTTTTTATTACTGTATTGTGATTCGCCGTACCCTCGTGAACAATATTATTTGTTAGATCCATGTCTTTGAGGTGTTGCCATTGCTTTAAATGTCCTCCGACATGTCCGACATGTCTCCCGACATGCCCGACACGTCTCCCGGCACGCCCGACACGCCCCCCGGCACACTCCCAGGCATGCCCCCCGGCACGCCCCCCCGGCACGCCCCCCGACACATGTCCGACACGTCTCCCAACACATGTCCGACACGTCTCCCGACATGTCCGACATGTCTCCCAACACGTCTCCCCGACATGTCTCCCGACACGTCCGACACGTCTCCCGATATGTCCGACAGGTCTCCCGACATGCCCGACACGTCTCCCGACATGCCCGACACGTCTCCCGACATGCCCGACACGTCTCCCGACATGTCCGATACGTCTCCCGACATGTTTTTTTTTTCCGATATATCGGCCTACACGACTTTTAAGTTATAATAATAAGCGAAATAATAAAATAAAGATAATAATAATAATAATAAGCGAAATAATAAAATAAAGATAATAATAATAAAAAGCGTAAAGATATTCCAAAAAGGAAGTCTCCCTAATGATGAAATATAGTTGCGACAGTGTAACGTCAAAAATTCGACTAATCGGGGTAATATTAGATAAATATATTTATGTTCGCCGTTTTTGTTACGAAATTTTGGAGTTGGTTTAATAAGAGGAATTAAGTATTTTTATATATATCTAAATAACTTTATGTTAAATAGAAATATATATATATAAAAATTGATAATAGATGGGTCAGCTTTTTGAGAGATTTTAGTGGGGATTAGAAAATCCTAATTTTAGTATTTTGGTTCTTACATGCTGATATATATATTTCTATATAGTGAGATAGCAGAGAAGATTTTGTGCTGATTTCTTGTGGTTTTTATGAAAACATTTTGGGTATTTGGTGTTGGCATCGGACAAAAGGAGATTGTAGATATTTTGGGTTAAACTTTCATAATGCATGACTATCTTACATCAGTTTGCTATGTTGTTGAAATATTAAGTTTTATATGCTATTAGAAAGAATGAATGGATTGTTGTATGCTAAAAAAGGAACAGTTTTGGCTACGGCAGCAACAAGATTATTAATCAGGGATCAAGGCTCCGTTTGGGGGGATTTATTTTCACCGGTCAAGCGGTTACGACCACTTGAACCGGACCTTAATTAAAGTCCGGTTCATGCGGTCCTAACCGCTTGACCGGTGAAATTAAGTCCCCCCAAACGAAGCCCAAGTATGAGGTTTTATGGCTTGATCATTCTAGGTCTTATTTCTTTAATGTTGTTCTAATTCTAAGAGCTGATTATATGCATTTAGTAGTCAAAATAGGGGCTGTTAAAAGAAAGACGGTATTTATAAATATAGAATATGGGATTAAATTGGCAATTGGAATTGCTTTACATAACCCATCCTAATAAAAGAAAATGAGGAATTTTATTTCGCTTAATAAACCTTTACATCTTGCCTCTATATATACACATACAACGATAACTACAACACCGTACTAGCGGTGTGGGACTAAATACAAAAGGAGGAGACCCTCTATCGGCATACCAATTTGCGCTATTTGCACTCTAAATACCAACACTGACTATAAGTTTTGTCGAAATGCGCAACATACACGATTGTAAACATTTCAGTTGGATTATTTGGGATAAATTTCTTGACCACTAATTGATCATAACTCATGTAGGTAATGACATCTCACGAAGGACATGGTAATGAACAAAGGAAGGGTAAACGCAAAAGAAAGGCACAAGTGAGTTCTACCTTCTTTAATTTATGCTTTATAATTATGTTTTTCTTTTCTTTGCATATTTACTTGTTTATAACTATACCCGCTTTATATCACTAATTCATATTATCTCTAATATACTATTCATGAAGCCCGGACAATCGTGGTAGTCCATAGGGAACTTGGATAAAAGAGGTAAACAGTTCTGAAGGGAGCAAACATTAACAAATACGTTCCTTAAAGAAATCACAACAAGATAACATAAAATACATTAAAGAAGATAAATGTAAAAGAAAACACAATGAAAATGAAAAGATGAAAGATGACGCGTCGCTAATTGGGGGCACGAACAAGGGTTAACCCAAGCGCGGAGGTGAGATGTGAGTAATTTCCCGAATGAATCGATGTGATTCAGTTGTCCTCCAAATGGATTCTATGCTAGAAGATAGCTGGAATCAAAAAGACTAAATTACAAATGATTCAATTCAGGTTGTCCTGATCAGACACTATGCTAGGTGATAGCCCTGACTTGAATCATATATGAATGTGCTAGAAAAAAGCACGTTGTGGGCCCAAAATGTAAAGGAAACTGCATGAAAAGAAATCATTCCTCAAACGCGACCCATCACAATAAAGAAAAGATGATAGAACAACTAAAGGAAACAAAGAGGATTCTATAGGAAATAAATTGTACAATGACAACTAACATGATCAATGAAAATGTTAGGGAATGAAAATCTATAAAAGAAAGAAAGATTAAGTGCATACTCGAGAATATTCAACAACACGACAAATGAAAGATTAACATAAGATGAATATGAAAAATACTTATTTTACATTTTTCTACACTTCTCTATCCTTGATATAGCTACTACTCCTGTTTATATTATTTTATCGAAAAGCTAACACGTTTTCCTTGTAAGCGGTTAAAGAAAGTAAAAATTTACTTAGTGTTTTATACTAACCCTTTAGATAATAAATGTTTTTAAGAGCCAGATGCAATTGTGGATGACGACAATCGGAAAGTAGTTGAAGAAAAGAGGAAGATGAGAGAGCCTAAGTACAAGCTTTGGCTCGAAGTGATCGTGGAAGTATCCTGTATTTTGAAGACTCATAAAGAAATATGCAAGGATCCCTACTGCAAACATGATGATTTCACCTTCTGGTGCCTCGAGGAGATAATCGCCGCACTGACGTCTTCAGTGGAAGAGCGGATGTGTCAGATGGAACGTCAAGCTCAGGCGCTCGCCCTGCTAAGGGACTTAGGAATTTCTAGGTCCCCGGGAACGTATCTTGCGGCTACGAACCACACATCGTTCGCTTCAAGCTACCGCTCGCTCAGCGGAGTGGCCAGCGCCGTGTATCACGTTACAAACGCGTGGGCTCGGGGGCACCGATCGACGAAGGAATCGCTCACAAAGGAGCACCTCTCCAGTAAGGACCAGGAAGTCAAAAAAGAAAGAACGAGCAGAATCTGAGCCCAACATCCAAAATGGAGGTGGGTGCTCAGATGACGCCCTACGGACTGGGGGGCAGTTGCAGGAACAACACTTCACTCCGCTCAACACTTCTCACGTGGAAGTCCTACTAGCCATCAAGGACCACCCCTTACTACGGAGGCCCAGGGTGCTCCCCCAGGTAGGGGGGATCAATCCAAACACTGCCACTACCACCAAAGTCGTGGACACGACACAGAGTAATGCAGGCGCCTGAAGGAGGAAGTCGAGCGGCTCGTATACCTTGGCTTGCTCGAGGAGTTTCAGGGAAAGAAGGCGGCAGCGCAGCTTGCCTCGACCAAGCTCACAGGGGGGTAGAATCATGGAGGAGCTCCCTCCGAAGCACGACAAAAGGTGGCCAGGCCAACCCCTCCCGAAGCCCAGGGATCTTTGTCAAACCCTCAACACATCCGCGCGATCATCAGATATCCCCCTGTAGAAGTAGGCGGGATATTGATCGACGACGATGTGTCCTCCAATGTGTTGTTTCTATCAACCCTGCTCCAACTTGAAATCTCTGGAAGGGACGCTCAGCTAGGCGCGATGGGTGCACATGTTACGGGACACCCAACGATCCCCATCTTGGGAAGGATTATCCTACCGGTGACCCTGAGGATCCCCCGACACAAGCCACGTATGAAGTCCAGTTCATCATTGTGGAGTCCGCCTCAATATGCATCGCCATTCTACGGGGACCGCTGCTAAGGGCGCTCCGGGCAGACGCCCTCACACAAGGCATTGCGGTGGAGATCCGCTCACAGGACGCAACTCTCAAGGGCGCCACCGGGACTTGACGCACGGGGATCAACTAAGCAGGACGGAAGAAACTCCGCCGCCACCCGCAGATTACTTTCCCGCATTTGCTAGAATAACAAGCCGCACGGCAGGACCTGCGCGCACCTGCATCTTCTTTCAACACCAATGCAATGATCTTTAGTTTCATCTGATGCAACAACCATTTGGAGGAACGGATCCCGTGTCCTTTTACTGTCAAGGCGAGATGGACTAAAGTCCTTCTGCACCTCCTGAGCGAACGGACCCCGTGTCCTTCCACTTTCAAGGCGAGATGGACGAAAGTCCTTATGCCCCTCCTGAGAGAACAGACTCCATGTCCTTCTACTGTCAAGGCGAGATGGACGAAAGTCCTTCTGCACCTCCTGAGCGAACGGACCCCGTGTCCTTCCACTGTCAAGGCGAGATGGACGAAAGTCCTTCTGCACCTCCTGAGAGAACGAACCCCGTGTCCTTCTATTGTCAAGGCGAGATGGACAAAGGTCCATCTGCACCTCCAATGGAACGGATCCCGAGTCCTTCCGAGGCGTGAACGGACAAAGGTCCTTCGCCACCTCCACTGGAATGAACCCCGAGTCCTTTCGAGGCGCGAACAGACAAAGGTCCTTCGCCACCTCCACTGGAACGGACCCTGAGTCCTTCCGAGGCGCGAACGGACAAAGGTCCTTCGCCACCTCCACTGGAACGGACCCCGAGTCCTTCCGAGGCGTGAACGGACAGAGGTCCTTCTCCACCTTTATTGGAACGGACCCCGAGTCCTTCCAAGGCGCAAACGAATAAATGTCCTTCGCTGCCTCCAACAGAGCGAGCTCCGAGCCCCTCTGCCAAAGCAAGAAGGGGCAAGTCTCCTTCTGCGCCTCCTATAATGGCAAACCTCGAATCCCCCATAGGATTTGGCGGGAACAGGCCCCAAGTCTGCCCACCTCAGCAAGGGTTGCAAACGCCCCCTCCGCACTGTACTCAAACACCTACGCTCAGGACAAACGCTAAACAACGACCGCTAAGGCTGACGCTAAACGTCACACGCGCACGTTAAAGCAAAAGTAACCTGAAAAGACAAAATACTTCTAAAATATCGCCATTTCAACCTCCATCTTGGACATCTCCTCCTGACTGCCTCAGTGCAGTGGTGTGCCTCTGAAAGGCTCGCCTTCTCCGCGGTGAGCTTCCCCCGAAGCACCTCGATCTTGGCCCTGGAAGCAGCAAGCTCAAACTATGACCTGTCCAGACGGGAGAAGGCCTTCTCCCTCCTCTTCCTAGCAGAAGCAGGGACTCCTTCGTGGTGGCCAGCTTCGCCCGGAGAGAGAAAAACTCGTCCTTCATGGCCACGTAATTGTTGTCCCACGTAAGCAAGACCTCACACAGCTCGTCTAGCTGGGAAAATAAATATTGGATCAGAATGGCGACCAAGTACATAACAGAGGGGCAAACAAGCAGAGAGACCAACATACCTTCGGCAGAGCAGCCTGGAAAGAAGAGGACTCCCACTTCTTACCCTTCGCAGTGACCAGTGGCAGTGCTGGTCCGCCCCGCGAGGCCGACTCGTTCACGGGTGACTCTGGAGTCTCCTCGGCCTTAGGAGCAGCAGGCGGGGGACCGCTCTCAAACTCGCCCGTGCAGTCATCATCAACCTCTATGACAGACTCAGGGGCAGCTGAGGACGGCCCTGCCTCCCCTCGCTTCAGCGGGAAGATCAACTTCCTCTTCTTCCCCCGCTCCAAGGGAACGGCGCAGCTCCACTCTGTGTCAGTGGAAAGGCCCACCTGGATCAACCTCTTATCGCCAATGAACGCACCAATCCCCAGGAGCATGCCTGCCAATGCGAGCCATTTCTTGTTGCTCCTCACCTCGATTTGATCACTTGTGCTAGGGCAGACTTCGCACCACTCCCGAAAAAGCTGGACGGACAAATAGGAACCATGCTCCCGGAAAAACAGATCAGTCCCATAATCCTCGACATCCTGATCGAGGAGAATTACATGATCGGAACCCCGCAAAATGAGAATATTTCCACAACCTCATCAACAGGAGGTATCCGCAAGCCAACCTTCAAACACTCCACCGAGACCGCAACATAGCCCAGTGCAGGATTCTGAACGCGCTCCTCCGCAAGCGGAATCCTCACTTCAATGTCCGCCAGGATGCCGAAGCGCTTTCGCCACGCTCTCACCTGGTTCTCGCTTAGAGTCGAAGGGAGACACATCGACTTCGATTGAACGTTGCGCTTCGGTGCCTGAAGAAAAACAAAAGTCAGCACCCGGGGTAGTAACGGGAAAGATTTCAGAGCATACAAAGTCAACTCACGATTCGGGCGAGCGCAACGCACCCCTCAATGCACCACACCCACACAAGACCAAACAAGCGGCGCGCCCGCACGGGTACGGCGCGCACGGGCACGGCGCGCCCGCACGGGTACGGCGCACCCGCACGGGTACTGCGCGCCCGCACGGACGCGATGTGCCCGCGCCGCACGCCCACACACGCAGGTACCGCACACGCCCTGTATGTGCGGGTAGCCGGGTACCGCTGCTACCGCACGCGCTGTTGGGATTTCTTTTGACTGTTTGCACGCTCGGTCCGACTTGGAGCTAAGGTGGTCCGATTCTCCGGACCGGAGTAAAACCGGGCGACCCGCAACAAGGATTAAAACAATACGCAGGCATGATGTATTTTCATAGGCACAGAATCTAAACATCATAGCATACTTCTAAATACGGTGCAATTCATTAAGCCAGACATGTAATGAATTTGTATGAAGCCAAATATGGTAAGAGACTCACTATTGATTTTTCTTCAACCCAGAGTCATCTTGTCTCGATGGCATGGCGGATATCCTGAATGAGAAATTATCTGTGCTGGAAGAGATTGTTTGCAAGTTATTATATGGAATTTCTAAACAAAGAAAAATGAAATTAAAATCCTACGAAACCACATTTTCATTCCACACTCTGCCTATACTGATGAACATGAAGAACATCAAAACTCGCCTCATACGAACCAATGCCTTTATTTTCCGAAACGAAGAACATCAACTCTGAATTGATGGGAATTGGATTTTTTCGAAGAAAATCATATTTGAAACGAAGAACATCAAATCCGAAATGAAGAACATCAAATATGAAAAAAAAATATTGACTTGGAAATTGGATTTTTTTCGGAGAACATCAAAATTGGAAACATACGAACTAAATTTCTGAGTTGTACGAAAAAATGTATAGGAAATTGGAAATTATAATACCGAAGGAGGTGGATTAGATAGAAATTTTAGTGAGGGCAAAGTAAACCAAAGTGTTGGACGACATGGTAATATAGTACCTGTCATAATATTCGGAGGCTTGTGGCCCTGAGCCAGGTCTAGGGGATAGGCCTACTGACGAGGTGGCTAGATATTCATGTAATCTAGTGTACCCTGTTGGCCGCCACCCCAACATCGACCTTTTCCTTGCTGTATTGTTGCCTTATTGGGGCTTCCTAACGACTGGTCAGCATCGGGCAGTGGGCGGCCACAAATGGCCCAAAAAAGAAGATGTTTTTGAAGGCTCCCCTGATTCTCTCTTGAGACTAGGCGCGCTAGGCTTTTAAGGCGCAGGCGAAGGCAAAGCAAAACCACATCCATTTTAAATAATCAACATCAAACATCAATTTCTCATCCTGGTCAGATTCTTCGTCTATTTTACTCATCGATCATTCATTAATATCATGTATATATCTTAAAAAATGAAATCAATGTGATCATTAAGATCATATTTAAGTCTCAACGCTCGATTATGTTTCACAAACACTAAATCATGCAAAAATTATTAAGTTCTTACATTATTTTTGTCATTATTTTGAAAAATATTTATAGCAGAAATTTCACTCAGTTGCGTCTTTTATGCTCTAAATGCGCAAAAAGGCTTGTGGCCCTGGAGCCTTAGGCGCGCCTTTAACAACCTAGGCAGAGGGCCACCATCTGGGTCGCTACTCTTGCCTCTGCGATGTCGTCCTCTACCTCCATTCCTCTGGTGCCCCTAAAATCTTTTTCTGCTCAAATGTGTCCTCTTGTGTCCTCCACACTCCATCACTTGCTGAGGAGTTTCAATAGGTCACTTTCGCTGTGCCTAAACCAAAAGATGATCTGTTAGAAATGTCTTGTCCACCTACATAATATGAGTAAAATTAGAGTAGGCTACCATAATAAGTGGCTATCGCAGAGAATCTCATAGACCTCGGAAGAAACGATTCACGCGGTCACGATCGTTGATAGCATAGGTGCTCACAAACTATTTCCAAGTGGCAAAACTTCCACTGATAGTCAAGTAATAACTGATTACCCTACTTGAAATGGAGAAAGCATTCCTTCATCTCCTCCCTATCAGTGGCTAAAATGAAGTTTTCAAGGAAGCTCTCTGAAAACTCCTCCCAACCAATCTCGGTGTGAGGTCTCTCATGAAAGTAGTATCCATGGTAAACCACCACCTGTGCCTGGCATACCTTTCAAATAGTGTGACTGTCAGAGTGACTGACATGTTCCTGGGACAACTCATTCCAAATAAAAGCTCCTGTATCAAATTTAGCCACTCCTCGATCTGAATGGTTGACTCTGTGCACTTGAAAGGCGGAGGTGAGAGACCACAAAATGTGCTCAGACAATAATTTTTTAGAGATGCCTGTTAGGCTTGATGCTGGTGTAGTGAGACTCTAAAAGTGTCCAGAATCGATGTCAAAGTCTGTCCCATCTTAGTATGGGCAAAGAGAGTAGCCTAGTGCACATGTTAGGGAACTGGGTCCATCTCCACTAGCATAAGGGAAGGGTTGTTGTTCCTCGGACCAGCATCCTACATAATTGATGAGTCTGATTAATATAGACTTTTATAGACTCATCCGGACTAGTTTTCACTCGTATGCACCACACTTTCAGGCCTTAATTACTTGTATTTTACTTGTACACCCTTTCACGTTAAGTGCACTGTTTAGGCTCGTGGTGGTGTGCAATTGCGTGCTGTATTGTTGGGGGTAAGCACAAGGTGCTCCCCATTCTTTTTCTGGTGTTTGGCTTGTGCTGGAGGTGTATTCGCAGCTTGTGGTTTTGCCGTGCAGGTGGGGCAGGTCTCCTATGTTGCCCAGATTTCATATCTATATAAATCGCACGGTCGTGCGTTTCCTTGACGCACGATCGGTGAGTCCGTGCGTTTCCTACAGTTCTCCAGGATAGTGATCTGCCCCTGCTCGTGCGTTTTGTTTGCACACGGGCAGTTTTGCCAGTGCGTGAGTAAAATCACACGAGCTTCTCTTTTGTCTAATTATTTATGAAATTATCGCCCGCGCGTTTTCTTCACGCACGGTTAGATCCAACCGCGAGCGAAGTAAACGCACGATCTGTCTGTTTTGCCTGGTTTTTCAGTGATCTGACTTGAACCGTGCGTTTTGTTCTCGCATGGGCTATTTTGCCCGTGCGTGATCAAAATCGCACGGTCTGTTGCTGTACCAGGTTGGGTGATTTTTGCGCGATAAAAATCGCACGATCCACTCACGGTCGTGCGTTCGACCGTGCGTGACCATTTTTCTGGCTGTTTACTATTTAAGCGCATGATTTCACCCTATTCATCATCATCTTCCTTTGCGCGCCAAAAGCTCCCAGCTCCGCTCCTCTGCGTCGCTCCCAGCTCCTCTCCCAGCTCCGCTCCTCTCCGACATGTCTCCCGACATGTCCCCCGACACGTCCCCCGACACGTCCCCCGACACGTCCCCCGACACGTCCCCCGACACGTCCCCCGACACGTCCCCCGACACGTCCCCCGACACGTGCCGCCAAACCTCCGACAATCCCCAAGGATTCCCGACGAACCCAAAAGGCGTTCCTTCGTGACGGTAGTCGGTCACTCGGTCTTGTCCTCAAATGCGAGCCATTTCTTGTTGCTCCTCACCTCGATTCGATCACTAGTGCTAGGGCAGACTTCGCACCACTCCCGAAAAAGTTGGACGGACAAACAGGAACCATGCTCCCAGAAAAACAGATTAGCCCCATAATCCTCGCCATCCCGATCGAGGAGAATTACATGATCGAAACTCCGCAAAATCAGAAAATTTCCACAACCTCATAAACAGGAGGTATCCGCAAGCCAACCTTCAAACACTCCTCCGAGACCGCAACATAGCCCGGTGCAGGATTCTGAACGCGCGCCTCCGCAAGCGAAATCCTCACTTCAATGTCCGCCAGGATGCCGAGGCGCTTTCGCCACGCTCTCACCCGGTTCTCGCTACTTCGATGAAACTTTGTGCTTCAGTGCTTGAAGAAAATCAAAAGTCAGCGCCCGGGGTAGTAACGGGAATGATTTCAGAGCATACAAAGTCAACTCACGACTCGGGCGAGCGCAACGCTCCCCTCAATACACCCGCACAAGACCAAACAAGCGGCGCGCCCGCACGGGCCCGGCGCGCCCGCACGGGCACCGCGCGCTGCGCGCCGCGTGCCCACACTTGCGGGTACCGCACGCGCCCTGTATGTGCGGGCACCGCACACGCTGTTGGGTTTTCTTTTGACTGTTTGCACGCTCGGTCCAACTTAGAGCTAAGGTGGTCCGATTCTCCGGACCGGAGTAAAACCGGGTGACCCGCAACAAGGATTAAAACAATACACCGACATGATGTATTTTCATAAGCACAAAATCTAAACATCACAGCGTACTTCTAAATAAGGTGCAATTCATTAAGCCAGACATGAAATGAATTGGTTTGAAGCCAAGTATGGTAAGTGATTCACTATTAATTTTTCTTCGACCCAGAGTCATCTTGTCTCGATGGCATGACGTAGATCCTGAATGAGAAATTATCTGTACTGGAAGAGATCGTTTGCAAGTTATTATATGAAATTTCTAAACAAAGAAAAATGAATTTAAAATTCTACGAAACCACATTTTCATTCCACACTCTGTCTATACTGATGAACATGAGGAACATCAAAAATCGCCTCATACGAACCAATGCCTTTATTTTCCGAAATGAAGAACATCAACTCTGAATTGATGGGAATTAGATTTTTCGAAGAAAATCATATTTGAAACGAAGAACATCAAATCCGAAATGAAGAACATCAAATCTGAAAATAAAAATATTGACTTGGAAATTGGATTTTTTTCGAAGAACATCAAAAGTGAAAACATACTGTTGAAACCAGAGAACTGACCTCGACGTTCGCAACGGGTATGCAACTGACCCTTACTTCACCTGAGCTAGAGCACGTGACCGATCGCTGAGAGCCGAAGGACCTTGCTCCTAAGAAGACTTGAACAGACCCCTTGAGTTGCAACGAGGAGGTCCCACTACAAACTCGGAAGATCAAAGAGAGCTTCCCCTCCCAAGCCAATGCTGAGCCTGGGCACCTTGGAGAGCACTAAGAAGACCTCACTATCAACCTTAGATGACAGAGGGCTGGAGTGCTTGCTCACAAGTAACACGCGAGGGAGAGAGGAAGACTTGATGTGTCCCCTCCCAAGGTGCCCATGAGGGTCTATTTATAGACTTCTTGCCCATGAGGGTCTATTTATAGACTTCTTGAAAATGGTCTGCGGATAACCACTTGAGATTACTACTCGCCCCACTACTCCCCCGAAAAGCCCACTAAGAAGAGGGAGGGAGGGGTCGAGAGGGGTCTTCCCCCACTTGCCCGTAAGGGGGGCGAGTGGGGATGCTTCCCCTGAAACCAGAGAGAGGGGCGAGTGGGGGAAGCCCCACTCGCCCACAGGGGGGGGGGCGAGTTGGGGACTTCCCCCACTCGCCCAGCAAGCGGGCGAGTGGGGGACTTCCCCCACTCGCCCAGCAAGGGGGGCGAGTGGGGGATTTCCCCCACTCGCCCAGCAAGGGGGCGAGTGGGGGACTCCCCCCACTCGCCCAGCAAGGGGACGAGTGGGGGACTCCCCCCACTCGCCCAGCAAGGGGGCGAGTGGGGGACTCCCCCCACTCGCCCAGCAAGGGGGCGAGTGGGGGACTCCCCCCACTCGCCCAGCAAGGGGGGCGAGTGGGGGATTTCCCCCACTCACCCAGCAAGGGGAGGGGCGAGTGGAGGACTTCCCTCACTCGCCCACAAAAGAAAGGGGGGGGGGGGGGGGGGAGTGGGGGGTGCTCCCCCCACTTGTCCCGCTACTCTCTTCTTCCCTCCCTCGGGCCCTCCTTCCGCCTTGACTGGATTTTGGTTGCCTCTGAGCGGTCGCTCCACTTGTCTCGTCCACCTTTACTTCCAGTCTGGTCTCGACGAATTTCGGGTAATACACAATCTCCGCTTTTTTCGGGTTCGACACGAGCCCGGAAAACAATGGATGACCCGTGATTCAGAGAGACCAACGATGAGAACTCGGTGGTTGAACTATTTAAAAAATGATTCAACCTGGTCTAAGCGTAAGAAAAAAGATCCTCTCTCTACTCAACTTCCCTCCCGTGAACCGAGCTCAAATGGAGGGGGAGGAAACTCCACATCTCCCAGGGAGCCGAACTCACCTGGAGGGGGAGGAAACTCCACACCTCCCAGGGAGCCGAGCTCACCTGGAGGGGGAGGAAACTCCACACCTCCCAGGGAGCCGAGCTCACTTGGAGGGGGAGGAAACTCCACACCTACCAGGGAGCCGAGCTCACCTGAAGGGGGAGGAAACTCCACACCTCCCCGGGAGCCGAGCTCACCTTGAGTGAGAGGAAACTCCACACCTCTAGTTGAGCTGAACTCAACCTGAGGTGGAGGGAACTCAACACCTCCAGTCGAGACGAGCTCAACTTCAGGTGGAGGAACTCAACACCCCCTAGGAGCCTAGCTCAACCGGGGGTGGAGGGAACTCAACACCTATAGTCGAGACGAGCTCAACTTCAGGTGGAGGAACTCAACACCCCCTAGGAGCCTAGCTCAACCGGGAGTGGAGGGACTGAACACCCCCTAGGAGTCTAGCTCAACCGGGGGTGGAGGGACTCAACACCCCCTAGGAGCTTAGATCAACCGGGAGTGGAGGAAACGTGCAAGAGCCCGCACACCGGTCTCTCTTCTCGGGGCCTTAACCCAAACAAATCTACCCGATGAGCCTCCCAGCAGCCGGTATCAACAAGCCGGGCGAGTGGTCTCCAGTCGAGGACTTAACCTAAAAAGAATCCACCCGACGAGCCTCCCAGCGACCGACATCAACAAGCCCGGGCAAGTGGTCTCACTCGACCTAAAACAATCTACCCGACGAGCCTCCCAAAGACCGACATCAACAAGCCCGGGTGAGTGGTCTCCAGTCGAGGACTTAACCTAAAACGAATCCACCCGACGATCCTCCCAGCGACCGACATCAACAAGCCCGGGCGAGTGGTCTCCAGTCGAGGACTCGTCCTAAAACAAATCTACCCGACGGGCCTCCCAGCGACCGACATCAACAAGCCCGGGCGAGTGATCTCCAGTCGAGGACTTAATCTAAAACGAATCCACCCGACGAGCCTCCTAGCGACCGACATCAACAAGCCCGGGGAGTGGTCTCCAGTCGAGGACTCGACCTAAAACAAATCTACCCGACGAGCCTCCCAGCGACCGACATCAACAAGCCCGGGCGAGTGGTCTCCAGTCGAGGTCTTACCTAGATGCTATCTTTAACTACTTTCGATACATTATAAATAGATTACATACCATTACAATGCGTTTCCTCGCGCTTACTCGGCCACATGCATCTTGACCATCTCCTTCATCACTTCCTCCATCTCCTCAGCTTCCTCCTGGTCCTTCCAGGTAAAGCTGTCTCCTCTCTGCCGGGGTTCTTCTTCCTTCCCTTACCTCCAGAAACTCTGGGCAGGTGGCTATCGCGTGACCCTCCTGCTGATGGAAGTCACAGTACGGCAGTGCCAACATCCTTGCTTCCTTCCCTGCGCGACCCCTCTTCTTATTTCCACTTTTTCGGCCAATCGTCATGGCCAGTAGGGGTTGGGGTTGCAATGGCCTTGGGTCCGGTTGCCACCTTGCTGGGTTGAACCGTCCCTGCCCCCCCTGAAAGTTTCCTCTCCCTTGGAAATGACCTCTTCCTTGGCCTTGAGGGGGTCCTCCTGGTGGCCTCCAGGTTGGTTGAGCGACTGGTGGTTGAAACCCCCAGCCTTGCTCCTACCCAACGGGGGGTCCTTGGTGCCCCTGACTTCTTGCTTCCTCCTTCCTCTTCCCTCCTTGCTCTTTCTTTTCTTCTTTCTTCTCCTCCTCCGTCCACTTGGCTAACTTTCCCACGAACTCCTGGTTGGTGACCTCGCACTCGATTTCTCGAGCAGCTCGCTCCATTAGCCCCTCGAAGGACAGAGGGGGGTCTCAAGTCAGGCTCATCCTGAACATCCCCTGCTGTAGCCCGAGGGTAAAAGCCAACTGCAGGGTGTGCCCGGGCACCTCGTTGACGAGGAGGACTTCTTCCTAGAATCGGTCCACATAGCTTCCCAACATCTCTCCCTGCCTTTGCCGAATTAGGAACGGGGCCTCCGCCCCCTTCCTCTTCTTCTTCGAGGTAGAAAACCTCAGCAAGAAGCTTCGACGGAGGTCCTCGAAGCTATAGATAGTACCTGATGGGAGCTGGTGGAACCAGTCTCTCGCCTTTCCCTTGAAAGTGACGGCGAAGAGCTTACACCTGAAAGAGTCTGTCATCTGCCTGATCGAGACCATGTCTTCAAACCATTGGAGGTGCTGAAGAGGGTCATCCTTGCCAGTGTAGTAAGACATGGCAGGTTCACTGAACCCGTCTGGAACTGGAGCTGAGGTAATCAACTCGCAGAAGGGACTCCCCCACCCTCCCTGGTGAGACGGAGGCATTCTCCCTACCTCCTCACCGGGAGAGCTGGTCCCAGGCGAGCTGTTGAAGAGCACTTGCGCTTGGAGGCTCAAGCATTCCTCCGAGGCCGGCCCCTTCCCTCGCTGACGTGCTTGCTCTGTCTTCATCAGAGATGGCGAGGCGAGCACGGGTGCTGGTGGCGTCGAGCACTCGCCCGGAGGGGGGAGTGTGATCCGCAAGAGTTCCTGGATCGACTTCTTGAATTCTTCGAAGTCACTCTTCTTCACGTACTCGCTGGTAAGGGGCGAGTTCCCCAGCTCATCGCTTCCAGTCATGGGACTTGCTCAGATTTTTCCGAACTAGCTGCTTCCACGCTCACCGCACCAGAATGTTGAAACCAGAGAACTGGCCTCGACGTTCGCAACGGGTATGCAGCTGACGCTTACTTCACCTGAGCTAGAACACGTGACCGATCGCTGAGAGCCGAAGGACCTTGCCCCTAAGAAGACCTGAACAGACCCCTTGAGATGCAGCGAGGAGGTCCCACCACAAACCCGGAAGATCAAAGAGAGCTTCCCCTCCCAAGCCAATGCTGAGCCTGGGCACCTTGGAGAGCACTAAGAAGACCTCACTATCAACCTTAGCTGACAGTGGGCTGGAGTGCTTGCTCACAAGTAACACGCGAGGGAGAGAGGAAGACTTGAGGTGTCCCCTCCTAAGGTGCCCATGAGGGTCTATTTGTAGACTTCTTGAAAATGGTCTGCGGATAACCACTTGAGATTACTACTCGCCCCACTACTCCCCCGAAAAGCTCACTAAGAAGAGGGAGGGAGAGGTCGAGAGGGGTCTTCCCCCACTTGCCCGTAAGGGGGGCGAGTGGGGATGCTTCCCCTGAAACCAGATAGTGGGGCGAGTGGGGGAAGCCCCACTCGCCAGCAAGGGGGGTCGAGTGGGGGACTTCCCCCACACGCCAAGCAAGGGGGCGAGTGGGGGACTTCCCCCACTCGCCCAGCAAGGGGGGTGAGTGGGGGATTTCCCCCACTTGCCCAACAAGGGGGCGAGTGGGGGACTTCCCCCACTCGCCCCCCTTCCCCCACTCGCCCAGCAAAGGGGGGCGAGTGGGGGACTTCCCCCACTCGCCCAGCAAGGGGGGCGAGTTGGGGATTTCCCCCACTCGCCCAGCAAGGGGAGGGGCGAGTGGAGGACTTCCCTCACTCGCCCACGAAAGAAGGGGGGGGGGGGGGGGGTGAGTGGGGGGGGGGGGGGGGTGCTCCCCCCACTTGTCCCGCTACTCTCTTCTTCCCTCCCTCGGGCCCTCCTTCCGCCTTGACTGGTTTTTGGTCGCCTCTGAGCGGTCGCTCCACTTGTCTCGGCCACCTTTACTTCCAGTCTGGTCTCGACGAATTACGGGTAATACACATACAAACTAAATTTCTGAGCTGTACGAAAAAAATGTATAGGAAACTGGAAATTATAATACCGAAGGAGGTGGATTAGATAATAATTTTAGTGAGGGCAAAGTAAACCAAAGTGTTGGACGGCATGGTAAAATACTACCTGCCATAATATCCGGAGGCTTGTGGCCTGAGCCAGGTCTAGGGAATAGGCCTACTGACGAGTTGGCTAGATATTCGTGTAATCTAGTCTACCCTGTTGGCCGCCTCTCCAACATCGACCTTTTCCTTGCTGTATTGTTGCCTTATTGGGGCTTCCTAACGACTGGTCAGCATCGGGGAGTGGGCGGTCACAAATGGCCCAACAAAGAAGATGGTTTTGAAGGCTCCCCTGATTCTCTCCTGAGACTAGGCACACTAGGCTTTTAAGGCGCAGGCGCGCTCTCGACGAAGGCAAAACGCAACTACATCCATTTTAAATAATCAACATCAAACATAAATTTCTCATCCTGGTCAGATTCTTCATCTATTTTACTCATCGATCATTCATTAATATCATGTATATATCTTAAAAAATGAAATCAATGCGATCATTAAGATCATATTTAAGTCTCAACGCTCGATTATTTTTCACAAATACTGAATCATGCAAAAATTATTAAATTCATACATTATTTTTGTCATTATTTTGAAAAATATTTATAGCAGAAATTTCACTGAGTTGCGTCTTTTATGCTCTAAAGGCGCAAAAAGGCTTGTGGCCCTGGAGCCTTAGGCGCGCCTTTAACAATTTTGGCAGAGGGCCACCATATGGGTCGCGCTCTTGCCTCTGCGATGTCGTCCTCTACCTCCATTCCTCTGGTGCCCCTAAAATCTTTTTCTTCTCAAATGTGTCCTGTACACTCCATCACTTGCTGAGGAGTTTCAATAGGTCACTTTCGCTGTGCCTAAACCAAAAGCTGATCTGTTAGAAATGTCTTCTCCACCTACATAATATGAGTGAAATTAGAGTAGGCTACCATAATAAGGGGCTATCACAGAGAATCTCATAGACCTCAGAAGAAACGATTCATGCGGTCACGATCGTTGATAGCATAGGTGCTCACAAACTATTTCCAAGTGGCAGAACTTCCACTGATAGTCAACTAATAACTGATTACCCTACTTGAAATGGAGAAAGCATTCCTTCATCTCCTCCCTATCAGTGGCTAAAATGAAGTTTTCAAGGAAGCTCTCTGAAAACTCCTCCCAACCAATCTCGGTGTGAGGTCTCTCATGAAAGTAGTATCCGTGGTAGACCATCACCTGTGCCTGGCATACCTTTCAAATAGTGTGACTGTCAGAGTGACTGACATGTTCCTGGGACAACTCATCCCAAATAAAAGCTCCTGTATCAAATTTAGCCACTCCTCGATCTGAATGGTTGATTCTGTGCACTTGAAAGGCGGAGGTGAGAGACCACAAAATGTGCTCAGACAATCGTTTTTTAGAGATGCCTGTTAGGCTTGATGCTGGTGTAGTGAGCCTCTAAAAGTGTCCAGAATCAATGTCAAAGTCTGTCCCATCTTTGTATTGGCAAAGAGAGTAGCCTAGTGCACATGTTAGGGAACTGGGTCCATCTCTACTAGCATAGGGGAAGGGTTGTGGTTCCTCGGACCAGCATCCTACATAATCTAGAGGTAAGGAAAAGGATTAGTTCTAAAAATTAAAGATGCACTGGGGTGTTTTTGCGAACTATTTTGAAAAAAAAATTGGTTTTTTATATGTTTCGCACATGGGCTCATCAACTTCCACTGCATAGGTTTGTCCTCGAACTAGCAGGGTACACTATAAGCTTAATACAATGCTAGGGACTTCCAATCATGAATGGATAGATCCTGCTCTGATGTCAAGACCCTCGGGAATCAAATACGGTTGAGAGGGGTCTTGTGCTTAAAGCAACCGCCTTATGGGGCCAGCCACCACCACATTACGCTTATCCTACCAACTTCATCATCACAAAGTACCCAAAAACAAGCAGAAGTAAAGAGGAGTATAGAAGTCCCAAACAAGTCCACATCACAGAAAATAAGCATATAGTTGGGCACAAAATATAATAATGTCTGGGCTAAAATATGTCTCACATCTAATAAAAACTAAGACGTAAAAGCAGGATTCTCACAATCCTCTCGTCCACGTCCTTTGGAGTGGTCGTCAGCACAGTAATCACTGGAATTGTTGAAGTCGCCTCATCAGTGTCGGTAACTATCCTCAGGTGGTGCATGAGGATGGTGCAGCTGCCGCGACAACTGTTGTGGGTGTTGTTGCTTCTGGCCTGAGCAACTAAGGGATTAGTCTAAATAGATTAAATGCTTCCTTCCTCACCCCAAAGCATCCTAAGCACTAGGTGGAAGGAAGGACTGGTGGAACTGCAAGTATAGGGTGATAACACAACAACTGTTAGGGCAATGGAAAGAGAGAGAAGGGGGGATAGAAATTAGAGTGGGAAGAGAGAAAAGGGAATTCCAGATTCCAATTACTTCCAAAGATACCCAAATACAAAAGTTCTCCGACTTATATAGTTGTTGGGCTCAACATAATGGAAACCGAAACATAAAGGATGCCAATAATATAAAAGTTACCATAACATCACTCGACACATGTCGGCTAGGCCGGCATGTTACGTGCGCCGCATTCACGACGCCGATACACCCGCCACACGGACGGCCTCCCTTCGCCCTCGTCTGCTCCGTTGGTGTCCGTAACAATTTCTCCCTATGGGAAATTCACCTTGTCCTCAAAGCAGAAATTTGGGAATTGGTGGCACATATTCACTCGATCCATCCATGTCGCCTCCGAGAGAGGGCAATCCTGTCAAACCACTAAGACCTGCTCCACAGGTTGCTCCGTGCGGAGGATCGTGCGCGTGTCCGTAATGCGTTGGGGAAGGAGCACCGATGGGATGGCGCCGAATGCCGGTGGAGGAAGCGCCTCCTCGACTGGGTGATCACCTATCACCCGCTTGAGCCGCACGACATGGAACACCAGATGAATGTGGCTCTCCGTAGGTAAGCAAAGGCGGTACACCTGAGTGCCCACTCGGGCTATGATCTCAAAGGGGTCGTAGAACTTGGCCGCCAACTTGGAGTGGGTCCGCGGGGTCACCGTCACATGGCAGTGTGGCTGGAGCTTGAGAAACATTGAATCACCCTCTGTGAACTGGACGTCGCGCCGATGGCGGTTGGTTGAGGCCACCATCCTATCTTGGGCGCGCTGGAGGTGCTGACACAACTGACGTAGCATAGAATCACGGTCGCGGAGGAGGCCGTCCATGGCGGCTACCGCGCATTCGCCCGGAACGGCCCGTGTGATGAAGGGTGGAGGTCTACCGTAAACTGCCTCAAACGGTGTGGTGCCGACGCTGGAATGGAAGGGTGTGTTGAAAGAATACTCGGCCCAGGAGAGCCACTCGGCCCAAGTATGCGTGTGATCACAAACAAAACAACGAAAGTAGGTTTCTAAGCATTGGTTTATGACCTCGGACTGTCCATCCGTCTGCGGGTGGTATGTTGTACTCATCTGAAGTTGCGTTTCCTACATCTTGAACAACGTATGCCAAAATGAACTCAGGAAAAGGGGGTCGCGATCACTCACAATGGAGCGAGGGAACCCTTGTAGGCGGACCACCCCGTCAACGAAAGCAACGACCACTCCTGGTGTCGTGAACGGGTGACAGAGCGGAATGAAGTGAGCATACTTGGACAGGAGGTCCACGACCACCAATATGCAGTCCCATGTCTTGGAGCGGGAAAGCCGGGAGATAAAATTCATAGAAATGTCTTCCCAGATCTGAATCAGAACGAGAAGTGGCTGGAGGAGGCCCACATGAAAGATAGCCTCGTACTTGGCGCGCTGGTACGGTAGGCAGGCCGCGACGAAGGCCTTGACCCGCTGGAACATTCCTGTCCAATACAGCGAAGCGGCGAGACAGCGGGATGTTCTGAAGGCGCCCACGTGACCCCCTTCTCGAGTCGCATGGAACTCGATGACTAGGCGGGGACTCAACTGAGATGATGTTATGGATGGCGACGAGGGCAGCGAAGGGGAAGGGCGCCCACCGGTGTGGCGCGTCTATCGAAGGAGGGAACGCGACACGCGCGCCGAAGCATGAGAGCGGCGTCGCATTTATCTTTGTATTTTGCATCGCATTATGTCTTTTCTTATTTTGGCACCGGGTAGTATATAAACCCGGGGGAACCCTTGTATTGGTTTATGCTAAGTATTATTCTGATTTGGAGTTTCTTCTCTTGCCTCTCTCCCCTTCCTCTCTCCCTCCTTCGCCTCCCCCCTCTTCTGGAAACCCTAGTCTAACAAGTGGTCCGACCTGCCCTCTTCCGGCCACGGTTTCCGCCGCCCGAAGTCGATCCAGCCCCGCTGCCGAGTGTCCGCCCAGCCGCCCTCGTCCTTCTGCCCGATCGCGGCGTTCCTGCGCTCCCAGCGACGCCCGCCCCGCCCACCGCCATTCGCGAAATCGGTTCCCCAGCGCCGATCGCCGCCCTGTCCTAGCGATGATCGCCGCCCTGTCCTAGCGATGATCGCTCGCCCGGTTCTCCAGCCCCGCTCCCAGCGACGCCCGCCCCGCCCGATCGCTCACCCTGTCCGCTTCCCCAGCGCCGATCACCCCGCCCGGCCGTCTTCCTCGCCCCTTTCGGCCTCGGGTGTGCATGTCCCGCCGTTCCCTCCGTCTAATGGGCAACCCGGACTCCACGCCTTTTCTTCCGGCCTCCGACCCGGCAATCCTTCGTCGGCTGGCCGATCATGATGCATCCATCGCCTCCCTCCAAGCCCTCGTCCTCCGCATGGACTCCAAACTCGACACCATTCTTGCCGGACAGCCCTCTCCTTCCGCCACCTCCAACGCCGAGGCCCCCTCCATCTTGGGCACCCCCCCGGACATCGCTACGGCCACCCTTAGTCCGGTCCCCACCATTCCCGGCAGCCCCCGAGCCCTTGAGGTGCCCCCTTTCAATGGCACCGACCCGTTGGGGTGGATCGCCCGTGCGGAGCAATTCTTCGAACTCCAACAAACGCCCGACCACCTCAAAGTTAGCACCGTCATGATTGGCATGGAAGGTTCCGCCCTCCATTGGGTCCGATGGCTCCGCCAAACCACGCCGACCTTGCAATGGTCTACCCTCCAACAAAATCTCATTAGTCGGTACGACCCTCGCTACTCCGGCTCCGCCCTGGAGCGGCTTAGCGGCATCCATCAGACGGGCTCCCTCGATGACTACTCCGATGAGTTCATCGCCCTCGCCACCCACGTTCCGGCCTCCCGCCGGATCACTACCTCAGTTTCTTTCTGCATGGGTTGCGGCCGCACATCCGGGCACGGGTCCGCACACACAATCCTCCCTCCTTGACGGAGGCCATGGACCTTGCCCGCTTGGTTGAAGCGGAATTCCATACTCGGCCACCTGAGCCGGGCCGGCCTCCTCCCGCCGCCGCGCCGCGGCCGGCACCTCGCCCTCCACCTTTCCCTCGCCCTCCACCGTTGGAGCCTCCACCCGGACAGGGTCGGGCAGCACCGCCGCCACGTCCTAATCGTCCCCAAACCCATCCATGGCTCTCCAACCAGGAGTACCATGACCTGCGCAATAAGGGTCTCTGCTTCCGGTGCAAGCAGCCCCACACTCCCACACATGACTGCCCGCTCAAGACCCTTCGGGTCCTCATCGGCGAGGAGGAACCGGAGGTCACATTGGCTGATTTCGAGGCTCTGGAGGTCGACAACACCACCGAGGATCCGCCGGCGGCCACCTTTCACCGTCTGTACCTTCCCTTCTTTGCGGTCGGCGGGATTTCCGGCCCTCAGACGATGAAACTGCGGGGCACTCTTCTTGGGACCTCCGTGGTCGTGATGATCGATAGTGGCGCCAACCACCATTTCATTTCTCAGCTTCTCGTGGATCGTTTGGCCCTTCCAGTGCACGCCGCCGACCGCTTCTCGGTCTGCCTGGGGGATGGCCACCGCCGGGCTACGAGGGGGCCTTTGTGCAGGTCTGACGCTCACGCTGGGTCAGAGCCCTTTCCAGGCCGATTTTTACGCCTTCCCACTTGGCGGGGTGGATATCATCCTGGGCGTGGCGTGGCTCCGGACGCTCGGAGACGTCAATGTCAACTGGAACCGCATGACGACGCGCTTCCTCTGCGGGGGCACACCATGTATCCTTCAAGGCGAGGCTTCCCTTCTCCGTCGTGCCGTCTCTCTCCAGTCATTGCAGAAATCCTCCGAGGTGGAGTGGGCGGTCGCCTTGTGGCACATAGCGGACACGACCGACCTACCACCTCCTCCGGCCCCGGCCGTGCGGGCTATCCTGGACAGCTTCTCCGATGTTTTCACCGATGGGACCCGTCTGCCCCCGCCGCGGCTTACTGATCATCACATTCCGTTACGAGCGGGAGTGACCGCCATTTCCGTCCGCCCGTATCGCTACGGCCACGACCAAAAGGGCGAGATCGAGGCGCTTGTCCGCGACATGCTCTCCGCAGGCATCATCCGTCCCAGCGCCAGCCCATTCTCGAGCCCCGTTCTATTGGTCCGCAAAAAAGACGGGAGTTGGCGTTTCTGTGTGGAATACCGTGAGCTCAACAAGGCCACGGTTCCCGACAAGTACCCGATTCCCGTTATTCAGGAGCTTTTGGATGAGCTGCGGGGAGCGGTCTTCTTCTCCAAGCTGGACCTGAGGTCCGACTACCATCAGATACTGGTCCGCGAGGAGGATGTGCCGAAGACGGCGTTCCGCACCCACGACGGCCATTATGAGTTCCTCGTTATGCCGTTTGGCCTAACAAACGCCCCTGCCACCTTCCAGGCCACCATGAACGATCTGTTCCGGCCGTTTCTGCGCAGGTACATCTTGGTTTTCTTCGATGATATTCTTGTATACAGCTCATCCTGGCAGGCTCATCTGGACCACCTCCGCTCCACCCTCACCACCCTCCGGGAGAATGCCTTCTGCGTGAATCCCAAGAAATGCGTGTTTGGCCAGACGGAGATCAGTTATCTGGGACATACTATCTCGGCCAACGGAGTGGCCATGGATCAGGAGAAGGTACATGCAGTACTTCAGTGGCCCACTCCTCGCTCCATCCGCGACGTTCGCGGATTCTTGGGCCTCACCGGCTATTATCGCCGGTTCATCCGGTACTACGACAAGATGGCAAAGCCGCTCTCCGAGCTGTTGAAGGAGGAGGTTGGGAGATTCCAGTGGACCCTCCGAGCCGACAGCACTTTTCGGGCCCTTCAGTGGGCTTTGAGTACCGCCCCCGTCCTCGCCATGCCAGATTTTTCGCAGCCATTTGTGGTGGACTGCGACGCAGCCGGCTCCGGAGTCGGTGCGGTTTTGATGCAGACCGGGCAGCCGGTAGCCTATTTCAGCCGGACATTTGCCCCCACCGTTCGCCCCCGCTCCGCCTACGAGTCAGAGTTGATGGCCCTGGTCCGCGCTGTCCAGCATTGGCGACCATACCTGCTGGGCCGCCGCTTCACCGTCCGGACGGACCACCATAGTCTTCGCTACTTGCTCCACCAGAAGATCGCTACTCCAACACAGCAGGTCTGGGTGGCCAAGCTCCTGGGATACGACTTTGACATTGAGTTTCGGGCCGGCGCGGCCAACCGTGCAGCCGACACTCTGTCTCGTCACCCGCAGACGGCCCTCTTGGCGTCCATTTCACGTCCGTATTGGGAGGAGGCCGATACAGTGCAGCGGGAGGTGGCCGCTGACCCCACCCTCTAGACGATCGTGCAAACCCTCCGGGCCGACCCGACGTCCCGCCCACCATACCACCTCGTGGGGGACCGTCTCTACTACCGACAACGCCTCGTGATTTCCGCATCGTCCCAGTTGATTCCACGCCTACTCGTTGAGTATCATGTCACTCCGGAAGGGGGGCACGCAGGCGCTTTTCGGACGTACCGCCGCATCGCGGCCTCACTATACTGGCCCGGCATGTTTCAGCAGGTCAAGGCCTTCGTCGCAGCCTGTCTCCTGTGCCAACGGGCCAAGTACGAGGCCACTTTTCCTGGGGGTCTCCTCCAGCCACTCCCCACCCCCTCTCTGATATGGGAGGACATCTCCATGGACTTCATCTCCCGCCTGCCCCGCTCCAAGACTTGGGACTGCATTTTGGTGGTAGTGGACCGTTTATCCAAGTACGCGCACTTCATTCCGCTTCGCCATCCGTTCACAGCTCCCGTCGTCGCCGCAACTTTCGTCGATGGCGTCGCCCGCCTGCATGGGATTCCGCGTTCGATCGTCAGCGACCGCGATCCGCTATTCCTTAGTGCCTTCTGGCAGGCCCTCTTCAGGATGCAGGGGACTCAGTTACGCATGAGCACAGCGTACCATCCGCAGACAGATGGCCAATCGGAGGTCATGAATCGGTGCCTCGAAACCTACCTGCGGTGCTTCGTGTGCGACCACCCGCGAGCATGGGCGGAGTGGCTATCCTGGGCGGAGTACTCTTTCAACACCTCTTTCCACTCCGGCACCGACACTACCCCTTTCGAGGCCGTTTACGGGCGGCCCCCTCCGGTCTTGAGCCGCACCCTTCCGGGGGAGTGCGCGGTGGCCGCGGTCGACATTCTGCTCCGAGACCGAGATTCCATACTCCAGCAGCTATGCCAGCACCTTCAGCGCGCCCAGGACCGGATGACAGCCGCGGCCAACCGCCGACGACGGGACGTTCAGTTCAGCGAGGGGGACTCTGTCTTCCTCAAGTTACGACCTCACCGCCAGGTCTCGGCTTCTTCGCGGTCCCACTCCAAGTTGGCGGCCAAATTCTATGGCCCCTTCGAGATCCTCGCCCGAGTTGGCACTCAGGCCTACCGCCTCCGCCTACCTCCTGAGAGCCGGATCCACCCGGTATTCCACGTATCGCAGCTAAAGCGGGTGATTGACGATCATCCTGTTGAGGGGGCACTTCCACCACCGGACCCAGGCACTATTCCGCCAGCAGCCCACCCCCAGCGCGTCATCGATACTCGCACGTTACAGCGAGGAGACCAAGCAGTGGAGCAGGTTTTGGTTCTGTGGCGCGATCTCCCGGACTCAGAGGCCACGTGGGTCGACCAGACCGAGCTGCAGCAGCAGTTTCCGGACCTTTGCCTTGGGGACAAGGCAAATTTCCCAGCGGGCGGCATCGTTACGGATGGCGACGAGGGCAGCGAAGGGGAAGGGCGCCCACCGGTGTGGCGCGTCTATCGAAGGAGGGAACGCGACACTCGCACCGAAGCATGAGAGCGGCGTCGCATTTATCTTTGTATTTTGCATCGCATTATGTCTTTTCTTATTTTGGCACCGGGTAGTATATAAACCCGGGGGAACCCTTGTATTGGTTTATGCTAAGTATTATTCTGATTTGGAGTTTCTTCTCTTGCCTCTCTCCCCTTCCTCTCTCCCTCCTTCCCCTCCCCCCTCTTCTGGAAACCCTAGTCTAACAGATGATGCGGAAAGTACTAGACGATCATGATAGTAGAGGCTGTCGCCCACAAGACGATAAGGTGGGCGGGCAGTGGCGTCCGCCCGCAAGGCCCCCACAATCGACTGTAGCTTGGGGTCGGCTGCTACTTCGCACTGAAGAATGGAGGCGTCCGCCCAAACCGGTCAGGAAATGGCAGTCAAATTCTTCGTCCGCGGTTGGCGGGAGAGAGCGTCGGCCACCCGGTTGGACGAACCTGCTCGAAACTCAATGTCGAAGTTGTATCCCAAGAGTTTGGCCACCCAAACCTGCTGTGCAGGGGTCACAATCTTCTGGTGGAGGTAGCACTGGCTATGATGATCTGTCCGAACCGTGAAGTGGTGGCCAAGCAGGTAGAGCCGCCGATGTTGTACTGTTATAAACAACGCCATTAACTCGGATTCATACGCGAAGCGGGCGCGCACAGTGGCGGCAAAATATGGTTGAAATGAGCGATGGGATGTTCTCTTGGGTTAAAACCGCACCGACGCCCGAGCCTGATGTGTCGCACTCAACCATGAATGGTTGTGAAAAATATGGTATAGCTAACACATGGGCGGTGCTCAGTGCCTGCTGAAGGGTCCAGAATGTCGCTGCCACCGCTGGTGTCCACTGAGAACTACCAGTCTCTGACTTTTACCACTAGCTGGAGAGACGTTTAGCAATCTTGCCATAGTCCCGAATGAACCGACGATAGTACCCCGTGAGACCCAAGAATTCACGAACGTCACGGAGTTAACGGGGTGTAGGCCACTGAAGGACAGCCCGAACCTTGTCCGGATCCATAGCTACGCCGTTTGCGGAGATGGTGTGCCCTAAGTAACTAATTTCTGTCTGACCGAAGACACATTTCTTGGGGTTCACACAAAAAGAGTGCTCCAGGAGATTGGTGAGAGTTGCCCGAATATGGTCAAGGTGGTCCTGCTAAGATGAGCTATAAACTAGAATGTCACCGAAGAAAACCAATATATTCTTGCGCAGGACCGGATGGAACAGATCATTCACGGTGCCCTGAAAAGTGGCGTGAGCATTCGTGAGGCCAAAAGGAATGACCAGGAACTCATAATGACCATCATGTATGCGGAACGCCGTCTTGGGAACATCCTCTTCTCAGACTCGTATCTGATGGTAGCCGACTCGTAGGCCCAACTTATAGAATTAGACTGCCCTCCGTAACTCGTCCAAGAGCTCCTGAATGACCGAAATAAGATACATATTCGGGATGGTGACCTTATTGAGTTCCCGGTGTAACATCCCGACTTTTATTGGGTCACTAGAACCCTATTAGACCCAATTAAAGTAACCCGAACCTCTGCCCAAGATCCCAAAAAGGAGGGAGATGACCCTATTTGAGGATTTTGAGCTAGAGAACTCCGATTTGAGTTCTGTCAGTTCCTATAGCCTCGTATAGTCAATATGCGTGCGATGAAACTTGTTTTGTTAAAATCCGAGGTCATATGGTGAATATGATCGTTCCTCGTGGAACGTCACAATTACGAAAAATTTGAATATTGAGCTAGAGAACTCCGATTTGAGTTATATCAGTTCCTATAGCCTCGTATAGTCAATATAAGTGCGATGTAACTTGTTTCATTATAATACGAGGTCATATGGTGAATATGATCGTTCCTCGTGGAACGTCACGATTACGAGAAATTTGAATATTGAGCTAGAGAACTCTGATTTGAGTTATGTCAGTTCCTATAGCCCCGTATAATCAATATGAGTGCGATAGAACTTGTTTCGTTAAAATCCGAGATCATATGGTGAATATGACTGTTCCTCGTGGACGTCACGATTATGAGAAATTTGAATATTGAGCTAGAGAACTCTGATTTGAGTTCTGTCAGTTCCTATAGCCTCGTATAGTCAATATGAGTGCGATGGAACTTGTTTCGTTAAAATCCGAGGTCATATGGTGAATATGACCGTTCCTCGTGGAACGTCACGATTACGTGAAAATTGAATATTGAGCTAGAGAACTCTGATTTGAGTTCTGTTAGTTCCTATGGACTCGTATAGTCAATACAAGTGTGATGAGACTCGTTGTATTGCAATCCCAAGTCATATGACGAATATGGGCATTTTGAGTCTCATAGCGCGTCGTAACGTACAATTTTCAGATATTGAGCAATTAAACTCCGATTTGACCCCGGTCAGTGGCATTAGATTCGTATGATCAATACGAAGTCAACGGAGTTTTTCCCGGTCAATTTCGATGACGGGTGGTCAAATTGCGGTCAAATTATGCCTCCAGACTTTCGAGACGTGAGTTTCCATAGTATGAGGAGTGAGAGAGAGTTCTAGCGATAGTCTTTTGAAGCCCATGAGGCGTCCTTGTATAAACAATGGATATGGTCTTTTGCTTATATATATATATGTCTGGTTGGTTTTCATGATGATTGCTTCTGCACTGTGATCTGATGTGATGTGTTGTGTTCCCTTGCCTGACAAGACGATCATCTAGAGCTTAAGTGAGTGGGTCGTTGCCACTTGAAAAGCGCTGGGTGGCCGTCTTGGGCAGTAAAACCCTCCCCCTCCGACCCGGGTTTAGTGTCGGAGGGGGGAGGGGGTCTTACACCCGGTAGTCCACACAAAAGTGCCAGCTGCCGTCCTTCTTGCGAACTAGCAGTACAGGGTTCGAGAAGGGACTAGCACTGGGGAGAATGATGCCAGCCACGGGCATGTCCCCCACTAGTGTCTCGATCTCGCCCTTCTGAGCGTGGTCGTAGCGGTATGGTTGAACTGAGATGAAGGAAAAAATCGTGCCCCGACGAAAAAAACCGTGCCCAGGCGAAAAATTCGCGACCGGGCGAAAAAAACCCGTTCAGGCAAAAAAAAACGTGCCCGGGTGAAAAAACCAGGCCCGGGCGAAAAAAACACGCCCCGGCAAAAAACCCAACTCAGGGCCTTTTAATAGATAAGCGCTTTTGAGAAGCCATAAGCTGGACCCGAGTTGCTTATGAAAAATCAACTTATTATCAAATTTAAAATAAATGATTTTCTAAGAGCTGCACAAACAAACATCTGTAAAATTGCATTTGTGTTTTGAATAAAGATTATTCATCAGCATAAGCTGTCCCAAACAGAACCATCGTCAAGATAATGTGAACTTCTGGACTCTCGGTCAGTGTAACATTCTTCTAGTTCTAGCATCGCGTACACAAATCTCACCACCATAGCACTTCACTACCACCTAAACTCTACCTGCAACCTCGTATCTTTCTGAGGGCAATTACCCTTGGATGTAGTGGAGTTAATTAAGTGGGAGTGTGATGGCGTGACCTATAAGGATACCAAAATCTCAAGCATTACTAATTTGGTGCACAAGCTGGGCTGTCACTAATGAATCTAAGAGGTTCAAATGTGCAGTTGAAAGGGACTGCTTCGATGAGAAATTACAAACCTTATGTTTGAAGGAAATATTAAGACATGGTCCAAACGGCCTCCAATTGCTCCCAAATATTAGCCATAGCCATGTCACATGATAATCAAGCTCGCACCAAAAACCATATAGGATTTGAGATATATCATCATTATCATTAAATTGTTCCAAAAACTATAGGAAACATTCCTCCAAAAATTCCTAAATTATTTAAAGGTGTTTATCTGACCCTAATATGCAATATGCAAATGGTATAAGTTCGATGACAAGACAATATAAACCTGAGATATATACATGCAATATCTTAGCCTTAGCATTTATGTAACAATAAAATTCAAATAAATCTCTAGGGGTATATATGTCTCCAAAAATTATGCGCCACCACAATCTAGAAAGAGGATAATGTGCCCAATATTTTTCATGTTGGACATCTTCTCTAGTAATTACCAAAAGGGCCTCCAATCTTCACTTTAAGTACGTCAACCAATTTGCTATTGACAAGGGTAACCCTAGACCTAATTGATTTCAATATAACATTAGCTGCACAGATCTTAAAGCAGATCTGGCGGGCCAGAAGAAGCCACATGAGTTTTGTCCAACCCCCGTAGCTGATCCATTGTTGATTCGTTGTGGGGCTCAACCAATCGTTTGCTCGGAGCTTCCGAGGAAATTAGACGGTCCAACCATCATCTCATACCATCGATCAGACAGCCTGCTTAAATCCACCATCATGCCAACAACTAGCGGCCTGCATCCATCTGACGCAGCTCTCTAGCGACCATCACGCCGCACCACCACCACCACCAAATGGTTCGTTGGAGGGAAGCACATCGTTGTGCGGTGGTCCGTTGGCCGGCCGACACTAGTGGTTGTTGGGTGGTGGTCCATCTGACACAGTTGACCTAGTGCTTCGTAAATCTGAGCAAAACTTGTCTCCGTAGGCTTTGCAGCAACATTTGTTATAACGATAGCCGTCTGTTCCATACTTGTTGCCATTTGAGTAATCGCACTTGCGATTACTTAAACGGGATTTGTTTTCCTCTTCCCCTGTCTACTGCTCCCTGCTACTGAAGTAGGTTCTCCCGCAATGCTCTCCTCTCCAAATGACCCGACATCAAACTCATTAACTGTGCCTTTTGCTGTTGCTGCAAAACTACCTGTAGATTTGTCAGTGCCGCATAATATACCCAATTTTTACCAGTTAATGATAACTTTATCTCTATAGTGCTTCACCGTCGGATGAGCCTGCACAAAATGATTTGTCTATAGTGAGGTTGCCACGAAAAATAATAGAAATATAAATAATGTAGGCCATGAAAATTACCGTTACATAATTGGCCCATACTTCTTCGCTATCCACCTTGACTATATTCCGTTCCCAGTCACACCCGAAACCACTTGTATCTAGCATCGCAGACACCTTCTTGTAATACTTATTCCATGTTTTCAACCTTGTCATATCTTCTCCTTAGTAAAAGTTATATTATGAGCCTCTTTCATGCCATTAATTGCTGTAGTGAAGGCCACATCTTTCCATCCATTCAGAGTTTTGTGGTCATTCCCATGCTCCTCCAATAGAATGTTTGAAGCGTATGATCCATTTCACTAGTCTAGTGAACATATGTTTTTTCTTTGATTGAGCCGCTAGTCATTTCTTGTTACCTGTAAATAAAGAACAAATACATCCATAGATAATATTAAACGATAAACTATTTTCAAATTCCAAAAAAAATATCCGCATACATCAATAGACAAAAAAACACTAACTACATTAATTTTTTTTTACAATTCATCTATAAACTATACAAAATACATACATAAATAATATTGAACGATAAACTATTCTACTGCTCCTACTACGAAATCCGAAAAACACTTCAAAATATATCTATGGCCAAATTATATGTCAAGTTCAACTACACAATCTCATTGCGGTTCTGATACTCCTCAAACATTTTCATGGCTAAGTTGTCTGGAAAGGTTGCCCATTCATTTGAAGATTGAATTGGATTAATGCCATCGTCATATTCGAAGACCTCATCGTCTTCAGTCATCCCTTCCGCTAATAATTCAGCATCGACCTCAGCGAGCAGTTGCGAATTACTAGCAAGTCTCTTCTGGATGAGAAAATTGTGAAAGACTCAACATGCATTTATTATTTACACCTGCGTTGAAAATTTATATCGGGATGAGTCAATATGAACTTATGCGAATTTTAGATTCTTTCGAACCGAACGGACCCTTACTGTGTATTTTTTACTATTCTATTTTAATTCTTGCTGTCTTATTAATGGTTTGCATGTTATTTTTCTTGATATAATAATCTTGGTGATTAAAATATTTCTATTAACTCAAAAACCTTTCTAATTTATTTAGCAAAGTATTCCAACTATTTCACTTGTATTTTTTTGGGAACCGGGTTTACTAAATTTATGGTTTATTTTTTATTTATAGCTTGTATGTATGCCTCTGTGCAAATTGATGTGTATTGTATGGTTTACTAAAAACACTCGTTTATTTTGTCATTATTTGTAAACATTTCGGGTGATTCTAATTCATGTTTAAATCTGTTGAAGTTGGACTTTCATATGTTTTCTATGCACAAGCAATCGCCAAAGGTGATGGTTAATTACAATTCATTTTTGACCATCTGCTGCTCAGAAAAATAAAGATTTTATTCTTCTCTCTCTCCTTCTAACATATAGTGCACATTCAAATTGAATGTTTTTCTTGCTATAGATGGATCCTACTTTGTTTAACCCATCATCATCAACTGCTCCAAACTCAAACAGTCCATTTGTATCCTTCGACGAGACGTACCGAACCGAAGCTCTCATTTCCTCTGCAAGAATTGAGAGTGATGCTGTTTATATTGAGATAATGAATAAACGCCTTCATTTGAACGCCGACGTCGACGCCATCTCCCGGAGCCCTCCTTGTTGCTTCTGCAAAGAGCATAAACAAAAGTGCTTAGAAGGATGCATTTATCATCCTTATTTTCCAGCAGAACAATTGAAGGCGTACACTGTAGTTACAACTATTTTTGGCATAAAAACTTTCATAGGATTAGTTGGCAGAGCACCAGCAGACCTTAAATTGAATGTCCGTAATAATATTGTTTGTGCGGCAGTATATATGGCGCTTTATTCAAGTTACGATCTAACCACTGAAGTCATCAAGGGTAGGGAAAAGGAGGCAATTTGTCAGCAAAACTTGTACGAGATGAGAGTGATTCTTGATTGTTGTAGAGAACTTTTTGATTAGTTGCTGTAAATATTTGTTTGTGATACTTTGAACTACTTCTGCATTAGCAGTTTTTCCTGAATGTAAAACTTCGAGTTGTCCAAAAAATTATATAGAACCATTTGAAAATTTTCTGGCATAGAATGTTTTTTTGCTCCCAGGCAATCAGTTTTTGCCGGACATCATAAATGTCTGTTGCTCATAAATTTCTTCTTAAATAATTAAAGTTGTCTACATCTTTCTTTCTAAATTATTTTTGCATAAATTATTCCTCCCTTTTAATGTTTTTAAAATTTTTTAATGTTTTTTTAGTAATTAATGAGACTGTATATTGTAGACATTTTTATGAAAATGTTTATACTCGTTACTATTAATTTGAATATTTATATATTTTATGTTCATTACATTTCATTAAAAAATAGTTTTTTTCTGTGAAGATATTTATATGTATTTCCATGTCACGTGAAATGATGATGTCTTTTAGAAATTAATGGTTTTATGCAAAATATTCAAGTTAAGGAAAAAATATCATTTTGATTACTAATTTTTGAAATCGGGATATTAATACTGAATATCATTTTCTTTTTCACTCCACGGCTAAGAACCGTCACCGCTGCTATGATTATTACCTAACCCGACCACTAAATAAAAATAATTATAAATGATTATTTTTCATAAAAAAAAGGTAAAAATAAATATTGAATGAATAGACTGATCGAAGCATATCATATTATGGTTCAACAAAAATTTCTAAGTCTTGAGAATTGAGTTCATTATGCGGCTATGCCTTGCCCGCAAGCGGCCTGAAGCACGTCCGGAGAAAAAAAAACAGACCCACTTGAATATTGCGGAGGGGAGGAAAACGCACGATCGGCGCTCGATGTGCAAATGCACTCACACCGCTCATCCTTTGCGGGCTAACCTTTCTGGGGGTTTTGGACTCCTGTGGGCCAATTTTTCGTGGATCCTCGTTATATACTATTAGGGGGAAGAAAAATGAAGGTGCCATCGCTGGATGCGTATGGCTGGAGGAAAAATTTGACCCGCTTGCCGCCGGAGATTGCGGCCGGTGTGCTGAGGTAGGCTTCATTTGGCGCGGCTTATTTGCTCCGGTGAGTTTGGTCAAAAACGCCATTATCATAGAATGTATGTTTGGCAAGACAAATGTTACGACCGCTATAAAGAAAATAAACTAGTTTTGAGCACAAAATGCATGCATTTTTTTAGGTGAGGTCTGGCGTTCACAAACGATGGTTTATGATGACGGCGTTCACGACCTCCACCACCACGCCAAACGAAGCCTAATAGTTATGACACCTGAAATAAAAACATTGAGGCAAAAAACAAAATGAAGGAAATATTATGATAAGAGAGAAGCTAGGCTACAAAATAATGGCATAAAATGACATTGAAGATAGAGGTAAAGACTAAAGATTGTCCGTTAATGAAGATTGAGGCTCCCTTTGGCGCGAACCATCGTTCATGAACATCAGACCTCGAACTTCATCCACTTTTTGTTGAAAATTTCCCGTAAGGTGGACTCGATTTATCGAGACGACCCGTTAGAGTCGTACGCGAATATTTAAGTCTATTTGGACTCCTGCGAGCGCGTGTTAATTCAGTCGCGCGAACAATCAAAACTTGTGATAGGTGGGCTAGATCGTCTCGTAATTTCATGACGCGAACCCGGTCTCACCCTTGGCATATTGATATTTGGATGATATATATAAATCCTAATTTATTTATAGGATTTAAAAGTTAATTTGGTGATTTATTTTTGGGAGAGTTATGAGGATTAATTGACCTCTATTTTGTAACTCTCATTTGCCTCCCTATTAAGCAAAAGGAAAACCAAAATTTATTTCATCCTATTCATACGGTGAACAAGGGGCGATTCACGGGTCTCTCTCTCTCTTCTCGATTTTGGTAACTGCCCAAATCCCTCTTCTTCCTTGTTGGATCGCCGACAAGGTTTTTCTGGACTGCAGATCTCTCACGCCGGCATCTCCTCGACTACATTTCCTGTCACCGACGCTGGCGTGATCTTCAGATCCAGTGAAGGGAGGATTTCTAAGAAAGAGATCTGGAGTGGGCTTTTTCATTCTGAGATCGTGAAACCGTCATTAGCCATCGCTGATCCAGTTCATCCCTTCTCCATCCAGCGTTTTGGAGAGGAATAGATCCAAAGATTTCTGATCTGCATCTTCATCCCTGCAAACCGACGAGGAGTTGGCTATCTGCAGTTATCTCTCCAATCATCTTCTTGGAAATAGAAGATCTGTGATTTAGGAGCAGATCGAGTTCACTTCCTCCAAGGGGTTTTGTTCTTCCCAGATCTCAAGCGTAAACCACAAGAAAAGATCGGGAATAATAATGATGTTTGCTTAAATCAGGAAAACATCATTTCTGTGAACTGATAAGCGAAAACTCCAGGTACTCAATTCTTCATTTTAATATCAGTTAGATGGTTTAATCTGCATACAGTGAAGTCACTTGAAACTTCATTATTTTATCTTGGTTTTGACAAAAGATTTATAAAGGCATCTCTCAACATTTGGTCTCGGATGCACAGTATATACATCTCTTGTGCTAACCTCTTTTCATTATAGAGATCAAGTATAAGGTAATATTGTATGCTAGCTGTTCCGCCAAAGCTGCCGACTACATAAAACACAACACGTCGCAACTGCTGCGAATCTCCGCCATCATGAAGCACGAGGCTGAATCTAAGAACGATATACATTAAATTTCCGCACTTCAGTTATATTGTCGTTCATTTCAGTCTTAACATTTTGTGTGTTCTCTAACTGAAAACTTAATTAGAAAATTATATTCTGTTTTAATACTCCATTGAGATCGGTAGTGTTTGAATAAGCACGATCCTGCATAGTCGTGGTGTCACCACTTTAGTTTTATTTTGTGCTGTATTCATTTTTCGATAGCATAATTTGGTGACGCACGCACCCTAAATATTATAACACTTTTATGTTCAAAACTAGTTTTATTTCCTTGGTGGCGGTCATAACCATTGTCTTGCCAAACATCAATTCTATGACGTTTACATTTTTTTTCCAAACTTCCCTGTGAAAAAGCTTCCCCAAACGAAGCCTGAGCCACAAGTAGAACAAACAACCTTTTAGATTCAATTAAGAATACTTGCACACATTTTAGCATATTGAGCATTCTATCAAAAACATTTTCTCAACTTTTAATAAATTCTCAAGACATAAGAAAGTAAGAAACTATGTAAGAATGATTAACAAGCAATTAACTACTATATACTAAGACATTCTGTTACGTAGATAACAGATTACATTATATGAATGCTGGAAAATGGGAATTGTGGTGATTAGTGAATGCAACAGTTTTTTTAAAAGTTAAACACAGGTAAACAATGGTGAAGAAGAATACTGGTTTTTAACTTTTAATACATGTAATCGGTATATTTTTGTTAGAAATTTTGTAATTAAAACATTTGATTTATAATGTTTTATTGGAGCCTAGTATGATATTTGACTCATAATTGATGAATAGTAAATTATACATATTTTTGTATAGTTTTTAGCAATATTGTACGTATTTCATATATAATATTAAATAAAATGGTTTTATTTATCTAATGTATATAAATATATATCAATATGAAAACGGATTTATTTAAGTATGAAACAATATAGAAAAATATTCTTTGTAAATATATTTATCTAAGTATAATTTTTTGAAATTATTTATTACTATGAACATATAAATAACTAAATGAATAAAACCATAATTAATAAATAAAGATGCATATATAAGTAAAAATAATATATATGTAAATCTAACAAATAAAAACAATATATAGAAATATAAGTAAAAATAAATATATGTAAATATAATAAATAAATGATATATTTATATGTAAATATGATGTAAAGATATAATAATACGAATATACATATAATATAGTAGTATAGTATAATAATAACATAATAATAATAATGTATATAATATAAATATAATGAAATATATATATATATGTATAATAAATGTAAAATAATAATAATATATATAATAAATAATAACAGTATAAATATATTAAATATAATCATAAATTAAAAGAAAATTAAATTAAAAAAATATATATATATAAAAAATCTGTGCTATATATATAATGCGTTCGACGAACTCGGACCTCTCTGCGTTCGACGGTCTGTAAAAATTATATATATATATTGTATATAAAACATATATCTCTTTCTCTGAGCTGCGTTCGACGAAAGCGCCCTTCGTTCGACGAACGCTCAGCACCCTGCGTTTGACGAACGCGCAGCACCCTGCATTCGACGAACGCACAGTGCCCAGCGTTCGACGAACGCTCAGCGCCCTGCGTTTGACGAATGCGCAGGCGCAGCGCCCTGCGTTCGACGAACGCACAGCGCCTTGCGTTCGACAAACGCTCAACACCCTGCGTTCGACGAACGCTCAGCGCCCCGCGTTCGACGAACGGCGCCAGGCGTTCGACGATCTCTTAGTATTATATATATATTATATATAAATATATTATTATAAAAACATCTCCAGGCGTTCGACGAACTCCCTCTCTCTGCGTTCGACGAAAAGCTGCTGCGTTCGACGAATTCCTCTCAGCCAACCCAGTTCGACGAACGGAGCTCTGCGTTCGACGAACTCTTCCCTATGTTCGACGAAAGCGCTCCCAGCCCGCCAGCTCTCCTTCCAGCAAGCTGTCCTGCCAGCTCTCTCCTTTTAGAACCAAGCCAGCTTCTACCCGCACCCCAGCTCAAGTCAAACTTGCCTACCTCCCGGTCAACAGCCATCTGCTATTTTTTTTGCTAATTGCAGCCCTTTTTTTGCCTATAAATAAGGTCGACTTCCCCTTTTTTAAAGGTTCATATATTTTAGAAACTAAGTTTTTTTTAGTGTTCTGTGAGTTTTGTTTGAGTGTTTGTGAGTTTGTTTGTGTGTTTTCTAAGCCCTAGTTTGGGGTCTTTTTGTCCTCTAAGTTTAGACTTTCATACAAAAAGTTGTTATATATATATTATAAATATATTGTTCTTCTTGTTTTTCTTGTTCTTCTTTTGTTCTTCTTTTGTTCATGTTGAGTGTGTGAGTGTATGAGTGTAAATTTTAATGTTTTTGTTTTTATTTTAGTTTTTTTTATTTATGAAAGAGTGTGTGTGTGTGTCTGAGATTAATTTTATTGCTTTCATAATTTAGATTTAATGCTTTAATTTTAATGCTTTCATAACTTAGATTTTAATGCTTTCATAATTAGATTTTAAGGCTTTCATAGCTTAGCTTTATTGCTTTCTTTAATTTCCGTAGAGTGCGTGCGTATATGAGATAGCTTTTCTGCTTTATTTCAATTAAGTCATTTAAATTTTCGTAGAGTGCGTGAGTTTTTCATTTAGTGTGTTCTTTTCTTTTCTATCGCTTTTCTTGGTTTTTGCTACATGCACACCAAGCCCGCGATTATTGTCATTTTTGCTTTCTAAATTATTGCAAACGTAAAAATCAATCGATCTTTTCGATAAAATAATAGCGTATTTCTAAAGTAACAATAATCGACACGACCTTGGAAAAATACGACCTTGATATTTTCTAAAAATTTATCCTAAACTATACGCGATAAGGTATACTTGCTTTTTCGAATGATTAGTTTGGATAATAACGATACGAAAACTTCGCAAAAACTCTCCATTTCTATAAAAAATTAATTGAATTCGGCGCCGCCGCGGCGGCGTGGTCTTCGATATTCCAAAATAAGAAAAGACTATTACTTCCATCATCTCGATAGGTAGGATAATAGTTAGTTCCTCGAAGTAGGAGTGCTCGCGAGACGCCTCGAATGCGCCCGCCGAATTCTACCCGCACACCGAAAAGCTTTTGCGGCGCTCTCAAATAAATTTTAATCATCAATAATTGATGAAAAACTTCAAAACCAAATGGAGGGATCTAAATATTTGGAGGGAACCTTTCATGAAGGAAATGATGAACCCATTAGTCATACCATGCCAATTTTCAATCTTGTTCGTAAGTATATAAATGAATTCACTATTTCTTATTTGTTCAAGGAAACATAAGGAGGAACTATGAACCACATACGTGCGTGCGCGCGCACGCACCACACTGGACCAGATCCGGATCCGGATTTGAGGATGAATTGAATTGTATTTTTTTGTACAAATAGTTTCAATACTTTTATTCGGAGTTGCGTTGAATAGAAGTCGGAGTTGCGTCGACTTGCGTCTCGAAGTGGCGTCAACAAGATCGCCTGAAGTCGAAGTTGCGTCGAGTAGAACTCGAAGTGGCGTCGACAATATTGCCTTCAGTCGGAGTTGCGTCGAATTGATCTCGACGCAAACACTTCACGTCGAGTTGCTTCGAATGGAATTCGAAGCTGCTTCGAATGGAAGTCAAAGCTGCTTCGAATGGAAGTCAAAGCTGCTTCGAATAGAATTCAAAGCAACTTTGTTTTTTTCCTGGTTTTGTAACCGTTTCTTTTACGCATTTTCTCGCCATTACTCATTTATGTTGGAAATCTTCAATGTTTTTCTGTACGATTAACACTTACCAATTATAACTGTTGTAATCAATTACGTGTTAATTTCTTACCGTTTTACGAGACTCCTATATAGGAGATTTTTCTGAATCATTTTTATACATGCTTTCGGAAAGCTGCCCGCCCTCTTTCTCTCTCGTTCTTAGGATTTTTACCGTGATTCTGCTTTCTTTACATTTTCTTCATCAAGTTTGAGTTCGGGTGCTCTGTGTTTCTTCGGTGTCCGCGCACATCAATGTTTTCGAGATCTAGCCGGGTGTTTTACCTTGGAGGAGTGAGCATCGGTCGAAAGCCCTGCCGGAGGGTGATGCAACTTCTTTAGGGCAGTGATCACACACCTTACCTAGGCTCGATTCTAAACTATATACTATTCTGATTTCTATTTATTTCTCACATCTCTGTTTTTATACTTTTGTCAAAATAATGTTTTTCAAATCTGAAGTTTTCATTAAAATCCTGTTATTTAAGATCTATTGTTATTATTTTATTATCTATTGATTTTTCAAAAGTAAAAAATATACATTAATATAAGAATATATGAAAAATATTCCATCAATCTAAAGAAGTTGTAGATCCACATCATATAATTTCTTGCGAAAGGGCTGTGTTGGGCTATCATCCCACAAACCGTCTAGACCCGTCATTGGGTATTTTTTGGGAAGTCCAAGAATAACAAGATAAATAAAATCAAATAATCAAAATGATTTTCTCTATTTTTATTTTCATATGTACTGAGATTTATTGTTTGTATTTTAAATTCCAGAAATCTGCAATGACATCTAGATCTGATGATTCTGCCGGGATCAAACCCAAGAAATTTAATGGAAATTGTTTTCGTCGTTGACAAGCTCAAGTAGAATATTGGTTGAACACCTTATGTCCTTTGTCTGCGATATTTGACGCTCCTTCTGCAGAAACTGCAAACCCCAACGCTGCAACTACAGTCGCTTCCTATCTTCTATCATCTTCATCTTCTAGTGCTAATACCGTTAGAACTTATGTTAGACATATTCCCCATAGAGATCCGGTAGATATAAAATATCATTGTCGCAACCGAATCCTTAGTGTCTTCTCCGAGAGCCTCTACGATGTCTTCCTTCAATATCGTACTGCTAAGGATTTGTGGTATGCTCTTGAAGCATACTATAACTTTGATAATGCGGGTATAGAACATTACAATGTTTCTAACCTCCACAAATTCAAGATTGATACCTCCAAACCTATCAACCCTCAACTCCATCAACTTGATGAGATGTTGTCCAAGATCCGAGCCGATGACTCAATCTTATCTGAAAATTATTTAGTGGCATGTCTTATTGATGCTCTTCCTGATTCTTGGTCTGACTTTATTACTTTACTAAGGCATGACCAATTCAACCTTACTTATGTTCAAATCCAAAATGCTATCCGCATGGAGGAGGAACATAAGTCTAAAAATTCCCCAAAAGACCTTGCACATAAAGTAAATCTCACTAAATTTCATGGCAACCATTCCTCTCACCATCACTTCAAAGGCAAGGGCAAGATCCAGAAGAAACCTTTCCGTCCAGGTTCGCGCCATCAGAAACCTAATCATCCTAAGCCTGGTCCTTCAAACTAAAACCTAGGCAAAGGAAAATGATGCTTCATTTGCGGTCTCACAAATCATCAGTCTACCAATTGTTTCTACAAGAAGACAGAACCCTGGATCGACAAGTCTCGTGGTGACAAGCCTCAGACCAACATGATCCAAGCACCATATCAACATATCCTCGGGTTGGATTATTTTCCTAGTCTTCTTCTCACTTGTTCATCAGATTGGTGACTTGATTCCGGAGCAAATGTTCATACTTGTTTTGATCGTTCTTACTTTGACATCTTTCAGGACATCAGTGGAGGAAGCATGATCTTAGGAGGTGACTCTTCAACACAAATACTTGGACACAGACGAGTGGATCTTAGGTTGACAACCGGGAAGACACTAGTCTTGCATGATGTGCTTTATGTGCCGAGAGTTAGGAAGAATCTAGTGAGTGGATCCTTATTAGTAAATAAGGGTTATAAGATTGTCTTAGAATCAAATAAAGTTATAATAATATTTAATGATGTTTTTATTGGTAAAAGTTATATTTGTGATGGTTAATTTATTTAAATTGAATGTGGTGATTTAGAAGTAGATCAAATTTCATATTATATTGTTTCAAGTTCATCTTCTGATTTTTGGCATGCTATGTAAGACCCCATTTTTTTGCTATCAACCGGGTCTTATGCCCAGAACAGCCACTTTGCAGTGACACCAACGCTCGGGAAGGTCGCCACTACAAAATGTCGATCCTGCCGGCAATATCGATCATAGAGGAAGAAAAGTACAAATGAACAAATATAAGTCCAAATCACATAATATATAAAATCATAAAAATAGATGTCCACTGATAATAACTAAATAAAAGGGCAGGAATAGAAAGGGCTCCTGCCCAGTACATCATATCCTCACTAGAATATCTCTCGCGGAAGCAAAACTACTAATAATCACTTACTGATCATGAGACTGGTGCTCCTGTGCTAGATTGGCCCGCCTCCATCTGCACCGGCCTCTGGTGGTGCTGTGTAACATCCCCCAGACAGCTAGACCCCCCAGGTGAATCTGTCTTGACAAAGTCATGTCAAGGCCTTGGTAGTGTAGAAATCCCTTTAGCTTAGGCAAGATTAGGGTTGAAAGTGCCTTGGGCTGCAAATAGCAATTTCCAGTGACCAAGCTTAGGGTTGGACTTTAGGGCCTCAACTTGACCATTTGGCCCCACCGTAGTATCCCTAACCCTTTAGGGGTCCCCTTAGGGCACCAGGAGCCCATTGGGGTCAACCAAAGAGGCCAAATTGACCAAAGTCAACCAAAATCCCAAATTGGTCAAAGTAGCCTAATTAGAGTCAATTAACCTCCACCATGCCAAATTGACCACTCATCTAGGTCTAGAATGCCATAAGGGACCTAGTAGACCTAAAAGCCCCATCATGGGACCCCCAGGGGTGCAAATTGACCAAAATCCCCTTTTTAGGTCAAAATGGCAATTCTTCACTAAGTGCCCTAATTGACCACCTCCATATTAAATTGACCATACCAATAGTGTTACCATATCATAGGGGACCCAGTGGAGCAAAAAACCCCATGACTGGGTCAACCATAGGGCTCAATTTGGCCAAAGTCAACCTAGCCTATTTTGGTCAAATCAGCTTAAATTGGGTCAACTAAGGCCCATGTGACCAAATTGACCCCACCAGTAGTTTCTAAACCTAATTTGGAATCCAATGGACCCAAAAGCCCCATCCTAGGGTCACCCAATTGGTCAATTTGACCAAAAGTCAAACTTGCCCAAATTAGGTCAAATCTTTTGAATCTAGCCCAATCCCTTTGGGCTAAGCCCAAATTGATCACCTGACCAGCATGCTTGACTGATAATTAACCTAGGTGAGAGAGAAAAATCGGCCATGGTGAGTAGGAGAGAGAAAAACCCAATTTTGGAGGAGAGAGAAGGTGGTGTTCATGGCCATTAAGGTGTTAAACCCCTTGGAATCCCCATTGATGACTCCTTTCATCTCCCTTGATGAATGTGGAGGGAATTCCAGGAGTTTCTGGAGGAAGTGAAGGCAAGGGGGGATGTATTGTGGCCGGCCATAGGAATACCAAGAGGCCATTAATGGCTTTTGGAGTTAGAGCCCTCCTCCCATTAAATTGACCCTCCCATCAGCTTCATAAGGGAGAAAGGAGTTGAAACCCCCCCTTCCCCGAGAGGAATGAGCTATATGTGCAAGGATTTGGATGGTGCCGAAATCTCCAAGGAGGAGCAATGGTGGTCGACGGTCGGAGCACCTAAACCCCCCAAAGCAGGTCCACTTCTTCATCTCTTCTCCAGTGGATAGATCTAATCTATCCCTATTTCAAAATTAACTGAGATTGGAGGTGTTTCCAATCGGTTTTTACCTTGATCTTAACCGAAAATCGCAAGATACGGGGGGCCAACTCCGGCCACCCCCGGCCACACCGACACCGGCAAATGAAAGGTGGAGGTCAGGTGGTGCTTTCGGCTTGGGCGAATCGCCGGAGGTGGCGCCGTCGCGCCGGAAACCGGCCCGCAAAGAGCTCCAGGCTGGGCTCTGTGAACCCTTGATTCATCGGGGACTATGGCCAGGTGCCGTCGGATCGGCGCGTTTTTGTTTTATTAATTAATATTTATTAATATTAATATTCATACTAATAGAGCTTTTATATGCTGAATCCAATTTTAAAAATGGAAAAATACTTAGAGGGATCTACTGAAAAAGTGCCCAACATGAAAGTTGTAGGCCTTGACCCCTAGGATCATACAAAATTGAGTTCACCCAATTAGGAGTCCTGGTTTGACCTCAGCACCCATTTTAGTGCAAAGTTCGACTGAACTTTGAATGGGTGCCCACACCAAACCACTAGTCCAAATGACTTGAAATTTGGACTAGGAGTGAGTCATGCCTAAGACTATAACATATCCAAAAATGAGAATTTTTGGAGAACTTTTTTCTAAAGTTTTTGTAAAAATTTAATAATCTTTGCATAAATTATTTGGAGGGTCAAATGACCTCCAATCTCCACCAAATTGTGGTGGGGTGTTATTAGGGTCATGCTAAACCCATGGCTAAAATTTCAACTCATTTGGGGTTCATTTGATTAGGTAGTCATTGGGCCAAAAAAATTGTCCATTAAGGGGAAAATTGTGATTAGGGGTTAGTTAGGGTTTTCCATGGCCAAACCACCTCCAATTGGAGTGGAACTTTGGCCACTGCCCTAACACCACCCAAATCACCTCCAGGTGAGTTTTGGGGTCATGAGGAGATGGATTGCCCTAGGACATGGAATTGGAGCCCCTTGGGGTGCATTTAGCCAAGTAAAGATCCATTGGCCAAATGGGCCCATAGAGACTTGAGTCTTCTTGGGAAGGTCAGTGGGATCAATTTGAGACCCCATGAGGAAGATTGGTGAGCATTGGAGTTGATTTGCTCAAGGCCATAGGGTTGATCCCTATGGAGTGGAATTTGGGGTTGTGAAGGACATATGAGTGTTTGTCCTTGGAGAGGTGTGCAATGGACTCCTCTGAGTTCTATGAGTGTTTTAACACCCTCACAAGAAGTTTGGGTGGATTTGGGGAAGTATGGACACAAACCCTAGGGTAAACCCTAAAGGGGTGCAATTAGAGGTCAATGAAGGAAGATGTGTCAAACCTTCATGGTTTGACCTAAAGTTTTGGAGAGTAGGTCATAGTGACCAGAGGAGCCTCCCCTGTGAAATTGAAGAGGTTTGGAGTTGCCAACCCTAGGTAATAAATCCTTGGGTAGATTTGTAAATATTTAGGTTTTGGGGATTTAGGAAGAAATAATTCTTAGTGGTTAACCATCTTCTGTCACCAACTTATTTTTGATGTTATTAATCCATGGAGATTCTATTAGAACTATTGGAAGACATTTGGAGGTCCAAATTGTAATTATTCATATTGTAGGCAATTTTTGGGATGATTAATTTTAGGGTGATAGTTTTCTGTAATTTCATGAAACTTTGCTGGATGTCATTTCATACCATTATGAACCCACAGTAATTTCCTCATAATTTTTGGATTGATATTTTTGGTACTCTTAGTTCAATTTGGAATTAATTGCAAATATGTCCTTGATGGAAATTTCAAATGCAACCTCTATGGAATGTAGTCAAATTTGGTAGGGCTGAATATTTTAGTATGAATCACCTCTGTATAAATTTGCATAAGGTTTGAAGTTCATATGAGGGTACCTCCTTTGGAATTTATTGGAAATAAATAGGTTTTGGAATTTTTAAATATAGTAAACCTTGCTGGAAATTCCTACAAATTCATATCTACTGATTATTAGGTACCCTTGATTTATTTAAAAAGTTGGGTAGGCAGTGGAAGTCAGAAAAGTGCACTTGTAGTTCAAACCTTAGGAAGTTGTATTTTGGAAAAATGGTTTTAAATATTAATAATGTTGGGAAAATTATGAAACTCTGGAATTGATCCTAAATAAGTGACATGGACCCCCAGTAAAAATATTGGGTCATAGAGTTGATTATTAATGTACCTCCCTTCATGAGCATCAAAACATTAAGGATGGTCTGCGTTTAGCAAATTGGCAATTTTGGGGTTATAGGCCAAATTGGGGTACATTGATTGGAGATGTGAGAGTTTAATGGTGATCTTATGGCTATGTGAGGACCCCTGGAGTTAATTAGGGTTTGATGAGTCCTAGGGTGGTGGGGTGCCACCCTTGGGGTAGGTCATCTTGGGATTGACGAAAGATCGTCTTTTCCCTTTAGTGTCTTAAAGCTCGCAGGTTTAATTCAGGTAAAAAGTATTAAGAGGATTTCCTTATGGGTAGACACCAATAATACTAAGTGTCTTGGGAAAGGGAACTTTGGGGTGTCATCCCATCGTAGTTCCTAGTACCGTAGCGAGCCCTTACAGGGTAACCCTCGGGAAGTCCAAGGCTAACCCTAACTTATAGGAGTAAGACATTGTACAAGATTAACTAATAACACACTCACCCACACCCTGTGGTTTCGGGAGTTTAGTTGGTTTGGTGCTACGAGCAGTAGGCTCGGTGGTGGTGAGAGCGGATTGCTAAGTCCGGTGAACTTGTGACTCAGTAGTGTTTGATGGCGGGCAGGTTAGCCCGGGGAGCTTATGGCTCGGAGGTAGGTAGTAGAACATGTTGCATGTGCATTGAAGGTGGTGGGTATTCGGTATTGGACGATCGTTCACACCGACGTCAATACGTAGACTCGGCAAGTGTGGTATTTACACTTAGCCTTGAAAGTCTGGCGGTCCAGTCAGTAAGAGTACGCAGACGCTCCGCGGGTTTTGCGGAGGCGTACGATAGGTCTAGGTTAGGTAGTGTGAATACCAACCTAGAGGTGGGCGAGGCCCAACCCACCGCTTCCGTTTGCCACTACGGGAGTATCCTGGGAGTCTTGCTAGCTCCAAAAAGGGGGAACTAAAGGTCTATGCGCATAGAGTCGTGGTGAGTGAGTTGCACATGTATGAACATAGCATAACAACATACTTTGCATGTCATAGCATAAATATTGCATTCAACCCCTACCCCTATCGTATAAATTGGTATGAGACTTTTTATACGATAGGCCCTGCTAAACGACCCCTTGGTCTATATGTTTGTATGGGCATTCCTATAAATCAATGGTTACTTTTATATTGCTTTACTTGCCATTATACATACTGCTTTACTATCCTTTACATGCACTTTACTATGCTTACTTACTGCTTCATATATATATACACCTGTGTAGTGTAGAATATTTCTGTAGACTAGTTCCGCCGCCACCTGCTTTTGTTTTTACCCCTTGGTTGTCCTCCGCTTCCTCCTCCCCATACGGTGCCTAGGAGCCATTGGCGGAGGGGTGGGGAATTGGCTGAGTCTAGTTTGACTGACGCGAAGAACACAGCCGCGGAGCGCCTGCGTACTCTTACTGGCCGGTCCACTAGACTTTTCCTTGGCTAAGTGATAACCACACTTGCCGAGTCAAAGTATCGACGTCGGTGCGAACGACCGTCCAATACTAAAGAGCCACCACCTTCATGCACATGCAAATATGATTTCTATATATCTCTGAGCCATAGGCTCCCCATGCTAACCTGCCCCCCTTAAAAACCTTCTGAGTCACCGACTCGCCGGACTAACCCATCCGTACCTACATCCAACGAGCCTACTGTTCGTAAGAACAAACCAACTAACCATCCGTAGCAACATGATGTGGGTGAGTGTATTATTAAGTTAAACTTGCATAACAATTTATTCATACAGTTTTGGGTTAACCATGGACTTCCCTAGGACTACCCTGTGAGGGGTTCGCAGCGGTACTAGGAGCTATGATGGGCTGAACCCCAAAGCTCCTTTTCCAAGGCACTTATTCTTATTGGTGTCTACCCTTGACCCGACCACTACTAAAGTTACATATACTAACACCCAATGTGTTTTACTCCACTCAAAGGGAATGACAACCTCTCGCCGATCCCAAGCACACTCTTGCCTCCTAGTCAACCAGGCATCTCACTCCAACCCTCTTTTAGTGACCCCTTCCAAACTCACCCAGTCCGGGCGCACCAACTTCTTTAACTCCCCATGCAAGACCTACATGCTTATCTTAATTCAGCATTTTCACTATACGCAGGCCACATGAACTATATTATGGATAAAAAGAGAAAGACTCCAAATGCTCATCCAAAAGACCAAAGATTATTACTAGAAGTGTGTTATGACATCTTAAGACTATATCCAGAAATTCATAATTTTCCTAATTTATTTGTCATTTATTATAGTTTTCTCAAAATCACGGAACCTATGACTTTGAACACCAAGTATAGTTTTCTGATAAGCTATGACCTTAACAAAATTTGTACAACTATAAATCATCAAAATAACAGTCATATATGTTCATAAATTTCCAGAAATATTTTGACCTCCAATTAAGATATTGATTAATTTATCAAAATCAAGGATTAATAAAGGAAGTACCTAAAATAATCATTCAAAAATTACAAGTAAATTAGCAGATGTCTAAGGTGATCAGAAAAGTTCACTGCCCGAGTTCCATAATTTTCCAAATTCATTTGACGATATAAATCATTTATTTAAATAAACAAATCCTAGGGCACTTTGTGAAAGGAACCATATATAAATTCCTCCAAAAATTATACCAAAATAAACAGATCATATACTTGCCCTAAAAAGTCCTCTGACGAAGTTTCATAATTTTCCAGTGGATATTAAACCCTTAATTAATTCCCCTTACAAATAGGTCAAACAATGGACTTGTGAATGGAGTACTATATAGATACATCTAAAATTCACAACAAAATTATCAAAGAACAGTATCATTAATACAAGCTAAGTGCCAAAATTTAATGAACATCCAAGGTTAAATAAACATGTAAATCCTTCTTACGAGGAAGTGCCCTAATTGGTTCTTAATTAATTCAGAGGGGATAAATGTGCCTACAAATTTCAGATAAATTACCTAGGGCATAATACCACCCTATGAACCTCTCTACCAAGTTCCAAGTCAATCCAGGGACATATGATCCTATGTCCTTCAATAGGTTCAACATACAACCCTAGGGTTAGAACTAGGGTTCTAGGGCACATCCATTCCAAACCACCCAAAACCACTTACGGGGGGTGTTTTATATGATGTTAAATCAGTGGCCATGGTTTCACCACATTTGGATGAGGGTTGACCCCTCAAATCAATCAAGTGCACCTTTGTCCTAATATCTCATAGTTTGACCAAATTTGGGTTACTTATTTACCCAACCAAATCAATCCCAAATGGGATGAAATTTTTACCAGAGTCGAGTCATGTCATGACCCTAAGGACCACCCACCAAAAATTGGAAGGGTTTGGAAGTCTCTGGACCCAAAATATAAATCATAAATGTTTTATTAAATTTCTACAAAAACTATAGAAAACGTTCCTCGAAAAATTCCCATTTTTGGATATGTTGAGGGTAAAGCTAAATCTAGCATATGATCCAAATTGCAAAGCATTTGGATGAGTAGTTTAGTGAGGGCACCCTTTTTAATTTCTGGTCGACCTTATGACATCTTGCACCAAAATGAGTGTCGCGGTCAAACCAGTGGGCCAAATTGGCTCAAATCAATTTTAAATTAAACTAGACACAAAGGTATACATTTTTTGTCTCTGGCTACTTTTCCTAAAAAAGCCTCTAAGGCCTTCAATTTTTAGTTTCACAAACATGTATTCCTAGGGGAAATTAAAACATATCTCATAATAATTTTTCCTCTACAAGAAAAACGGACGACATCCCTTCATCTTCCCCAAGCAGCCAACGACCACGATTGGCCGAACCTGGGCATCTTCCAGCCCCATTTCCTGGCCACCCGACCACCCGACCACCTCCCTGGCTGGCCACCACCACCACCACCACCACCACCACCACCACCACCACCACCACCACCTTCGTTGAGGTTGTGTCAATCGCCGGGCGACGGCACGACCGACGGAGGGGCCGATCCCGACTGGAAGAAATTCCATGAAATTTTTTGGATTTTGCTCACCGAATCGGGCTCAATTGAGCCCGATTTCTCCCCTAATTTGATCTAAGATTTATCCACACAGAGAGAGATAGAGCGAGGGAAGATCTGATTGGTGGCCTGTAGCCGCGCTGATCGCCGGTCCTCCATTGTTGGCCGTGGAGCTTTCGGTGCCATGCCGATATGGGTTTAGAGGGCTCGACTTCTTCTGGAAAGTGGGGGAAACTCCTCCCCTTCACCCATTGAGGCTTTTTAAGGAGCCAATTTGGCGAGGGGAAGAGACAAAACTTGGGATTCCACCATGAACACCATTAATGGTGAATTTCGTCCACCACTAATAACCACCAAATTCAGCCACCATGTGGGCTGGAAAACCTTTTAAACTTCTCCTAATTGATAGAGGGAATGAATCCCCATCAATTGGGAAGGCCTTTGGCTTCCCTTGGACATAATTTACTCTGCCAAATCGGATCCCGGCCGCATTCCGTTGGTTCAGCTACCGCCTACGCTAGCGCTAGTGTCTCGACGGCATGAAGCTCGGCTCAGTGGTTTGTCTAGACAACCACTACCGCCAACGCTAGTGTCTCGATGGTATAGAGCTCGTCTCAGCGGTTTGTCTAGACTGCCACTACCGCCAGCGCTGGCGCTAGCGTCTCGACGACATAGAGCTCGTCTCAGCGGCTCGTCTAGACAACCGCTACCGCCCGCATTAGCACCTACCGTCGGCGTTAGCTCTGAACTCAGATTACTCTTCTTTCTATGATTGGACAATTATGGTGTTACAAAGGGACCCCTTAATGGATTAGGCATGTTATGATAGGGTCAAGGGTCAAGGTGAAGCCCTAAAGTCAAACCCTTGGTTGGATAATTGGGATGCACTATTTGCAGACCAATGTGGTCTTCACCTACTTGCCAAGGTCTTATGATCTCTTCGTGCTTCCTAGGGTTTTGTCATGACTTAGTTATGACAAAACCACCCTAGGGGTCTAGTTGTTTGAGGGATGTTACAAATCCCAATATATAAAAATAAAAATTTCGTCTCCGAAATTCAGGTTAGGCCTGCGGGGTTTCTACCACACGTGATTGTATGTAACATCCCTTAAGAAATTAATTATACCTGACGCAAAGAGCTCCAGATACTTCTGCTGCATCAAGTCCAGTGGCTCCCAGGTGTGCTCCTCCTGTCCATGATTCCTCCACAGGACCTTGACCAGCGGGACCTTCTTGCGCCGTAAGACACACATCTCCGTGTTGTCTATCCGGACCAGCTCTAGGTGAACTGATTGATCAGTAGCAACTAGCCCATATGTAGTAGGTATTTGCTGCTCCGACCGTAGTAGGGATCTCTTAAGGGAGGAGACGTGGAAGACGTTGTGCAATCACGCTAACTCCGGCGACAGCTACAGTCTGTAAGCCAGTGGGCCGATCCACTCCAGGATCCTGCAAGGCCCCATGTACCTAGGACTGAGCTTCCTCCGCCCGCGTGCCCGCGAGACTCCATGCATCAGACGTATCTTCAAAAACACCAAGTCTCCAACCTGGAACTCCACTGGACGATGTCGCACATCGTAGTACTTGGCCTGCCTACTCTGGGCCTCCAACATCCTGTCTCGGATCAGTCTCACCTGGGCATCTATATCCTCCACGAAATCCGAGCCGAGTGCCTTGGGATCCTCATCCTAGATCCAAGGCAGTGGAGTCCCGCACCTCCGTCCGTATAATGCCTCGTAAGGGGCCATGCCTATTCTAGACTGATGACTGTTGTTGTAGGAAAACTCTACTAGTGACAATAGTCTCTTCCAAGGCTCTCCGCGGTCCAGAATACATATGCATAATAAATCCTCCAGCGTCCAGTTGGTACGTTCCGTCTGCCCATCTGTCTGTGGGTGGAACGCTGTGCTGAAGGCCAACCGAGTACCCAAATAAGCCTGGACCGATCTCCACTCTTTGGACGTAAACCGTCCATCCCGATCCGACACGATCATCCTAGGCACGCCATGGTATCAGACAAACTGCTCCACAAACCTCCGTACCAAATCACCGACCGGAGCGTCCTTCCTGATTGGAATGAATCTAGCCACCTTCGTCAACCTGTCGACGATCACCCATATCGAATCATTCTCCGCATATGATCGAGGAAGTCCATGAATAAAGTCCATCGCTATATCATCAAACTTCCACTCCTGCACTGGGAGTGGCTGCAACAATCCGGCCGGGCTCTTGCATTCCGCCTTCACGAGTTGGCAAGACTCGCAGTGGGTCACAAAGTAGGTGATGTCCCTCTTCATGCCCGGCCAGTACATGGTCCTCTTCAAGTCCGCCGTCATCTTGGTGATACATGGGTGCACTGAATACCTGCTGCAGTGAGCCTCAGTCATGATGTCATCCCGAATCCTGCCTCCTCCCGGTATATAAACTCGGCCTCTAAAACACAGCAGATCGTCCTTCGACGAGTAGTCCCCAGCTGTGCGTGCCTCCAAGGCCCTGAATGTCGGCTCCAACTTGCATCCTACCTCTGCCCATCCCTGATGCGGTCTCGAATGTCATCCGTGGTACTCACAACCGCCAAGTACTCCTCGTAGAGCTCAGGGTCATCTGAGGATACCAAGGTGATATGCATGTCCTCTAGCATCCTCACCAGCTCCAAAGCCATTAGCTGGGGCTCTGCTCCTGATGTGGTAGCTCTCCGGCTTAGCGCGTCTGCCACCACATTCGCCTTCCCTGGGTGGTAGTGCATCGTATACTGATAATCTGATAAAAACTCAACCCATCGTCTCTGTCGGATGTTAAGCTCCTTCTGCGTGTCCACGCACTTCAGGTTCTTGTGATCCGAGAATATATCGCAGTGGACACCGTAGAGGTAGTGCCGCCAGATCTTCAGAGCGAATATAACCGCTCCCATCTCCAAATCGTGCACCAGGTAGTTCCGCTAATGATTCTTCAACTGACGGAAGGCGAATGCTATCACATGCCCATTCTGCATCAGAATGACACCCATCCCCTGATACGACGCATCTGTATACACCTGAAATCCTTCCTTCCCAGACGGAAGGGCAAGGATGGGGGCCTACGTAAGTCGACCCTTCAGCTCATGGAAGGCCGCCTCGCATTGCGGCGTCCAAATGAAAGAGGTATCCTTCTTTATCAAGGATGTGAGCGGGAGGGCTATCTGGGAAAATCCCTGCACGAACTTTCGGTAATAACCGACAAGTCCCAAGAAACTCTGCACGTCGGTGGCCGTCTTTAGCGGTGGCCAATCCCGTACTGCCTGGATCTTTGTCGGGTCTACTGCCAGTCTAGCTCCACTGATAATGTGACCCAGGAAGGCCACCTCCTTCAGCCAAAACTGACATTTGCTGAACTTCGCATAGAGGCTATGCTCCCGAAGTTTCTCCAATGTCAATGCCAGATGTCGTGCATGCTCCGCTTCCGTCCTCAAGTAGATGAGAATATCGTCGATGAACATAATGAAAAAGACGTCGAGATAAGGCTCGAACACCCGGTTCATCAAACTCATAAATGCTGACGGTGCATTCGTGAGCCCGAAGGGCATCACAATGAACTCATTAAGTCCATATCGGCTATTGAAAGCTGTCTTTGGGATGCCCTCCTCCTGAATCCGTAGCTGATAATATACCGACCACAAATCCAGCTTCGAGAACCAGTGGGCTCCCTCTATTTGGTCAAACAGCTCATCGATCCTTGGCAGCGAATACGTATTCCGGACCGTCAGCCGGTTCAGTGCTATATAGTCGATGCACAGTCTAAGCGTCCCATCCTTCTTCTTCACAAATAGCACCGGAGCTCCCCAAGGTGAGGAACTCGGTCTAACAAACCCAACTTCCACCAGCTCCTGCAGCTGGCTCCGAAACTCCACAAACTCCTTCGGGGCCATCCGATAAGGGGCTCTAGATACCGGCTTAGCCCCCAGCACTAGCTGGATCTGAAAATCCTTCTCTCGGTGCGGTGGCAGCCCTGACAACTTCTCCGGGAATACATCGACAAAATCCCGCACCACCGGAATGCTTGAAACAGAATCCTTGGCCTCGATCATCTCGAACAACATGTGAGATACTTCGTCTCCCTGCAGGTGGGCCTTGGCGGCCTGAATAGATGATAATAAGAGACGGGAGGTGGGTCTAATACCTTCGATCAGTACTTCAGAGTCCTCATGCCTTAGTACAATCTTCCTTGCCAGGCAGTCGATCTGAGCATGGTTCCAATGCAGCCAGTTCATGCCCAAGATCAGATCAAAATCTTTCATCTTCAAGACTGTCGCCGGTGCTTCAAATAGTTTTCCTCCAATCTCTACGCTCATGTTGCACTTGGCGGACGATACTATCTCCGACCAGTCCGGAAGTCGCACCTTCCTATGGATGCCTTCGAAGTGCTGCACTTGATCCAGATCGTCCACGAATTCCTCTGAGATGAACGAGTGTGAGGCACTTGTATCGAACAAGGTATATGCGGGCTTGCCGCAGACAAGTACTATACCTAGGTGATTTTTGTTGTTTGGTTCGTAAGTTAACGTAAACTAAGATTTGCGAGGTACTAAGTAATTATAAGGAAAACACTAAAGTACCTATGATGACTCTCACCGGGTTCCGGGGTTGAGCCAGGTCCAAGGCATACATCTGGTCTCTGTCCTGCCTACGGTCTCCACCCTGGAATCCACGACCTCGTCCACGTCCTCGGCCCCCGAAATGTTGGGCTTGTGGGGCAGCCTGTGGTGCTGGTGGTACATTCCTGAGAGGGCAGTTCCTTAGAATGTGGCCCGGCTGGTGGCACCGGTAGCACTCCTGTGTGGGAGGTTGCCCATCTCCTAGCCTCGACACCTCCCGCATCTGTAGAGGCTGATGAGCCAACACCGTTGGCTCCCTCTGCTCCTGCCTCTCCTCCTGGCGGGGTCGGTCCTCCGTCCTTCTTCCCCCAATGTATCAATCCCTCTGCTGATCTCTCCTACCACCCCTACCCTAGTCCTCTGTCGGTCTCTTCCTTCCTCAAATAGTGTGCTGGTCTGCCTCCAGCTTCTTGGCCATCTCCAAGATCCTGGCCAGGCTACCGTCAGAAACAAGGAGGAGGACCTGCCTCAGGTCATCACGGAGGCCATTATAGAACCTCTTTGCATATCCCGCGTCGTCCAGCTGATAAGAGTCCGCAAACCGAGCCAGGTGGGTAAACTCCCGGTGGTACTCCAGAACCGTCCTGCTTCCTTGCCTCAATTGTAAGAATCTGTCCTCTAACTCGTCTCTCACAGACCGCGACATGAAATGCTCCAGCAACGCTGCCTTAAACTCATCCCATGAAATGTTTGCAGCCTCCAATCCAACATTGGTGGTGTCCAGCAGCGACTTCCACCGCCTCTTTGCATGGGATTCCAAACATGAGACCACTAAAGGCACTGCCATCTCCGTCGGGCACTGAATCCCTGCCAACATCCCGTACATGATGTCCACCCACTCCTAAGTCCAAACATCTGATTCCGTCCCGAGGTAAGGTGGGGGAGAAAGACCACAGAAGACGCTCAACCAGTTGTCCCCTGGATTTGGCTGAGGAGACAGAGCCTGCTGAGCCCTGAATGCCTCTAGAATGGCAGTCAACTTCTGTCCCATCTCCGTCTGCTGGAACGGAGTAGGGGCCGGTGGTGGTGGGACGATGTTTGGAGTCAGAGGCATTCCATGCTGCGGGGTAGAGTTCGTGGCAGGCTATAAAAGAAAATTTGACACTCGTAAGGAGATTTGGCTAAAAAGATTCAGTTAAAAGTGGACTTTTTCATGTGATTCCCCATATGGGCACACCATTGCTTCCGCTGCTAGTTTGTCCTTAAACTAAGCTCGCGCGGGGTGGCCCAGGGTTTGTGGACTTCTTTTCTTCGGTTCGAGGTTTCGCTTTGATACCAGTTTGTAAGACCCCATTTTTTGCTACCAACCAGGTCTTATGCCCAGAACTGCCGCTTTGCGGTGACACCAATACTCGGGAAGATCGCCACTACAAAACGCCAATCCTGCCGGCAATATCGATCACAGAGGAAGAAAAGTACAAATGAACAAATATAAGTCCAAGTCCACATCACATAATATATAAAATCATAAAGATAGATGTCCACTAATAATAACAGAATAAAATGGTAGGAATAGAAAGGGCTCCTGCCCAGTACATCATATCCTCACTACAAGATCTCTCGCGAAAGCAAAACTACTAATAATAAATCACTGATCCTGAGATTGGTGCTCCTGTGCTAGATTGGCCCGCCTCCATCTACATCGGCCTCTGGTGGTGCTGCGTCTCCTGGTGCTGCTCCTCGATCCTCTAAAATGATATGGTCCACCGACCGTTAGTCAAAAGACTAAGCCTCGTTTCCTCACCCCGCCCCCAGTGGCTCCTAGGCACCGTGCGGGAAGGACGAAGTGGAGGACAACAAGGGGTATAAAACATAGCAGACGACATGACCTAGATACATGGATATCTACCACTACACAGGTGTGTGTATATATAGAATAGTAAGTACAACAAGGTAAAGAACATGTAAAGAATAATAACTGAGTAATGTACAAGCTACAACTAGCTACCACAGACAAAGTAAAGTGAAGTAAGAAAAGTAACCTTGATTTATAGGAATGACCATACAGACCTACAGACCAAGGGGTCGTTCAGCAAGGCCTATCGTATAAAAAGTCTCATACCAATTTATACGATAAGGGTAGGGGTTGAAATGCAATGCTTATGCCATGACATGCAGTGTTATGCAGATTAATGTTATGTTCACACAAGTGCAACACACACACCCGACTCTATGCACACAGACCTTTAGTTCCCCCTTTTGGAGTTAGCCTTAGTTATTAAAGGCGCAAGGCGCACCAAGGCGCAAAGGGGTCTTGGAGCCTAGGCGCAAGGCTCAAGGCGCAGGCGCGCGCCTGACGAAGGCAATGCGCAACCATATTCGGTTTAAATAATCAACATCAAACATCAGTTCATCTTCTTAATCAGTTTTTTCATCTATTCTACTCATTAATAATTCATTACTATCATTTATATCTCTTAAAAAATAGAATCAATGTGATCACTTGCATCATAACTAAGGGTCCGTTTGGTTGGGCTATTGCTGATGAAAAGCTGCTGATCAGAAATGGAGTTTTGAAAAAGAGCTGTTTCTGAGAAATGGAGTTTTGTTAGAAAACTGTTTGGGTGAAATGAAGTTTTCAGTGCTTATTGAAATGGAGTTTTATAAATTTTGTTTGGGTCAAATTGAGTTTTTGAAAAAAAAAATTTCGATACACATCAAATACACAATCTTGATAATAGTTACTATAATAGAGAAAAATACCAACAATTCGTCTCACCATCTAAGATCTAGAAGTGTACAACTGTTGCGCTATATTTTCACGCAACGTGATCATCTCATCTACCCCGCCTGCTGTATCAGGACAAACGACTTGATGCCCTTGTGTGCTTCCCCCCTCATCACCACCTCCCTGCTCGACGTCATTGAAATCAATATCCCTCCGCGACGGGTGCCGCCGAATAAAATTATGCAGTGCCATAGTCTCCATCACAATATCGGTTTGTTTGGCGAAGCTGTAGCTCGGCATATCACGCAATATGGTCCACTTCTTCTTCCAAATGCCGAACGATCTTTCAATGACACTTCTAAGAGATGAGTGTGCGCGATTGAATATCTCTCGGCGTCCTTCCGGTGCACGACCTCCACGAGCAAACTCCGGGAGATGATAACGTGTCTCTGGATATGGTTTCAAGTATCCCCTTTGTAGCGGATACCCAGAGTCTACCAAGTAATATTTTCCTGAAAACCAGGAGCAAAGTTGTTATGCTTCAAAGGTGAGAATATAAAAAATGGAATAGAAATCCGATTACCTGGTGGTGGATGCGAAAATTTGTAACGGGGATCCCAAAGCGCATAATTGAAAATGCGGCTATCATGCGCAGAGCCTTCCCAACCTGGCATAACAAACGTGAAACACATGTTGAAATCACAAGCAGCCATCACATTTTGTGTTGGCATGCCATGTCTCCCAATGTACGGTACTTGATCACGAACAGGTACGCATGCATGAACATGTGTTCCATCAATTGCACCGACACAATCTTTAAAGAATGGCATGTAACGTGTGTCGTACAGAATCTCTGGCGGTGTGCTATTGAAAGATCTATCTAATGGCTGAATCACTTCATCCGCCAGTAGTATCAACACGCGAATGCCTTCTCCAAAAAACCTGCTAGCAGTCTCCGTCGAGTGCTGAAACCGCTCACATGTCTTCCTCATGACCTCGTTATGAGACAGTATGTCCAAGGTCAGTGCCAAAATCTCTCTAGATGCAGTCCGTCTCATCCCGTGAAATCCGTACTTCTCCTCCAAGATATGCAATAGATCCATAAAAATTTCTTGGGACATCCGAAATGAATTATGAAACCTGACTGTCGAACCTGTTAGCATTTCTCCAACCCATTTATCACCTGTTTGCTTCGAAGTCATGCAGCTAGGGTACTGGTTGGTTGAAAAGATAACTACTTTCAGCTAAGATACTAACTGCTGCTACCACATTTTGATGATGTGCGATCGCATAACTTTTAATAGCCTCAAAACTATCTTCTGAATCATCAAAGTCAGTGGTAGACATTCTCTGATAAACAAAATACAGGAAATAAATAAGAATACAGTCCAACCACAACCACAATAGCTAACAGGAACAGTCTAACAATATCTAACAGTAACAGTCTAACAGAAACATAGAGTAACAGTCTAACAGAAACATAGAAATAATAGAAATATCCAACCACAACATCAGCAATAATAATAACCGTCTAGCAGTCCATGACCCTAAATATGATAAGTCTACTCCCCACCATTGTAGCGGTTATAAATCCACTTTATGTTCATACCCTCGGGTAGGAACATAAATGCCTCTCTATGACCTTTGTCCAACAGAAATGTGATGACAAAGTCATAGAATTTCTCGTCCGCTACAACGTCGGGGTATCCACTTAACCGCTCTAATGCCTGAGTAATTTTGTAAGGGTTGCTCTTTGGATGCTCCTGAATGCATCGACTGATGGTCTTTGAAGATTCTGCCAGATCTTCTAAGACGGAGCCGGTGGCACTTCTCTTTCCTTTCTTCCTCTTTCGCGCCGATGTGACCTCGGGGGGAGGTGCTGCAACATTATCCTCCTGGATGTCATGCTCCCCACCGGACAACTCTCTCTCGTCGGTAGACTCAGGTGGATTACTCCTTATGCTAGGAATGGTAGCATGACGTCCACAGGAAACTACTGAATCAAACATCCTCCTCAATCGTTCCTCTAACTCGGGGGGATGCCAACATATCTGAACTTTTTGGCCGCTGGGACAACCTACAATATTATAACAAAAATTAGGAAGGGCAAATAGTTGAACATAAAGTTAAATGATCATTTTTTAATAAATGAATACCTTCAATCTCTCGGTCCACCACTCGTCCGAAGCATCTATAGTCTTTGTAGTCGGATTCCAACCCAAACCAGTGGACTCACATTTTAGCTCACTCCAAATCTTCCACTCCTTCTTCAAATGATCCCATTTGTTCTTCATTTGAACCTTATCATACTTTTTTCAGTTTGTAGGTGGAATTTGGTAGTCACATTAACCCAGCCCTCTTTGCTAAAATGGGTTGTCGGTCGGTTACCAAGCTTTATTTCATGAATGCATATGTCGCAAAAAACTAGGACATCATTTGTATCCCATATAACGGAGACACCACCGTCTTTCGGCTTACACACAAACACAACCCTAAACATAAACACACACACACGCACGCACGCACGCACGCACGCACGCACGCACGCACGCACGCACGCACGCACGCACGCACGCACGCACGCACATACAAACACACATATATAGCACGCACACACATATAACATATAACACACACAAACAAACACACATTCACCACCATCATCACACCATACACACAAACACATTTCAGCACAAAAAAAAATTGACAAAAAATTATGATTTATACCTAAAATCCGGCGGAGGAAGCTGGAGCGGGCAAGCACTGGATAGGCGGCGGAGGAGGAAGAAACGGGAGGAGGAAGATTCTGGAGGAGGAGGAAACTGAAAAGGCTTGATTCCGGCGGCGTCTAGAGATACGGACGAGGCTGGCGCGTGAGGAGCGGCGGCGGAGTGAGGAGTATCTCCTGTTGACGACGAGCGGCGGCGTGAGGAGCGGCGGCGGCGAGAAATACCAGCAGAGGAATCGTCGACTGGAGCGGGCGGAAGGCGATCGGGGGGAGAGCAAACCCTAGACGGACGGAACGCGCGGCTGGACTGGCGAGTTGAACTGCGGCTGGCTATAATAAAGAAACGGAGGTTATTAAAAACCTCCGTTTCGATCGATCAGCCGCGCCAAACGATGCTTTTTCCTAAACCTCCATTCCGTTCCTGCCGCAACGGAGCAAATAAGCCCCGCCAAACGCACCCTAAGTCTCAATGCTCGATTATGTTTCACAAACACTAAATCATGCAAAAACTATTGAGTTCTTACATTATTTCTTTTTTTATTTTGAAAAAAAAAACATTTGCAATAGAATTGCACATAGACGCGTCTTTTATGCTCCAAAGGCGCAAAAAAGGCGCACAAAGGCACAAACCTCTGAGCCTGGTGAGGCTTGAGCCTTAGGCGCGCCTGAGGCGCGCCTTTAACAACTAAGGAGTTAGCTAAACTCTCAGGTACCTTCCATAGTGGAAAACGGAGGCGGTGGGTTGGGCCTCGCCCACCTCTAGGTTGGTATTCGCACTACCTAACCTAGACCTTTCGTACGCCTCAACACGAAGAACACATCCACGTAGCGCCTGCGTACTCTTACTGGCTGGTCCACTAGACTTTTCCTTGGCTAAGTGATAACCACACTTGCCGAGTCAAAGTATCGACGTCGGTGCGAACGACCGTCCAATACTAAAGACCCACCACCTTCATGCACATGCAAATATGATTTCTATATATCTCCGAGCCATAGGCTCCCCGGGCTAATCTGCCCACTTTAAAAACTTTCCGAGTCACCGACTCGCCGGACTAACCCATTCGTACCTACATCCACCGAGCCTACTGCTCGTAAGACCAAACCAACTAACCACCCGTAGCAACGGGATATGGGTGAGTGTATTGTTAAGTTAAACTTGCATAATAATTTATTCCTATAGTTTTGGGTTAACCATAGACTTCCCGAGGACTACCCTTGAGGGGCTCGCAGCGGTACTAGGAGCTATGATGGGCTGAACCCCAAAGCTCCCTTTCCAAGGCACTTATTCTTATTGGTGTCTACCCTTGACCCGACCACTACTAAAGTTCCACTTACTAACACGTAGTGTGTTTTACTCCACTCCAAGGGAATGACAACCTCTCGTCGATCCCAAACACACTCTTGCCTCCTAGTCAACCAGACATCTCACTCCTACCCTCTTTTGGTGACCTCTTCTAAACACACTCAGTCTGGGTGCACCAACTTCTTTAACTCCCCATGTAAGACCTACATGCTTATCTTAATTCAGCATTTTCACTATACTCAGGCCACATGAACTACACGATGGATAAAAAGAGAAAGACTCCAAATGCTCATCCAAATAACCCATGATTATTACTTGAAGTTTGTTATGACATCTTAAGACTATCTCCAGAATTTCATAATTTTTCTAATTTATTTGGCATTTATTATAATTTCCTCAAAATCACGGAACCTATGACTTTGAACACCAATTATGGTTTTATGATAAGCTATGACCTTATCAAAATTTGTACAATTATATATCATCAAAATAACAGCCATATATGAAATTCATAAATTTCTAGAAAGGTTTTGACCTCCAATTATGATATTGATTAATTTATCAAAAATCAAGGATTAACAAAGGAAGTACCTAAAATACTCATTCAAAAATTACAAGAAAATTAATAAATGTCTAAGGTGATCAGAAAAGTTCACTGTCTGAGTTCCATAATTTTCCAAATTCATTTGACCATATAAATTCTTTATTTAAATAAACAAATCCTAGGGCACTTTGTGAAGGGAACCATATATAAATTCCTCCAAAAATTATACCAAAATTAACAGATCATATACTTGCCCTAAAAAGTCCTCTGACCAAGTTTCATGATTTTCCAGTGGATATTAAACCCTTAATTAGTCTCCCTTACAAATAGGTCAAACAATGGACTTGTGAATGAGTACTATATAGATCAATCTAAAATTCACAACAAAATTATCAAAGAACAGTATCACTAATAAAAGCTCACTGCCAAAATTTCATGAATATACAAGGTTAAATAAACATGTAAATCCTTCTTATAAGGAAGTGCCCCAATTGGTTCTTAATTAATTCAGAGGGGATAAATGTGCCTAAAAATTCCAGATAAATTACCTAGGGCATAATACCATCCTATGAACCTCTTTACCAAGTTCCAAGTCAATCCAAGGACATATGATCCTATGTCCTTCAATAGGTTCAACATACAACCCTAGGGTTCGAACTAGGGTTCTAGGGCACATCCATCCCAAACCACCCAAAAACACTTGTGAGGGTGTTTTATATGATGTTAAATCGGTGGCCAAGGTTTCACCACATTTGGATGAGGGTTGACCCCTCAAATCCATCAAGTGCACCATTGTCCTAATATCCTCTAGTTTGACCAAATTTGGGTTACTTATTTACCCAACCAAATCAATCCCAAATGGGATGAAATTTTTACCAGAGTCATGTCATGACCCTAAGGACCACCCACCAAAATTTGGAAGGGTTTGGAGGTCTCTGGACCCATCAATTAAATCATAAATGTTTTATTAAATTTCTACAATAACTATAGAAAAAGGTCCTCCAAAAATTTCCATTTTTGGATATGTTGAGGGTATGGGTACATCTAACCTATGATCCAAATTTCACAGCATTTGGATGAGTAGTTTAGTGGGGGCACCCTTTTTAATTTCTGGTCGACCTTATGGCATCTTGCACCAAAATGAGTGCGGCGGTTAAACCAGTAGGCCAAATTGGGTCAAATCAATTTTAAATTAAACTAGAAACAAAGGTCTACAACTTTTGTCTCTGGCTATGTTTCCTAAAAAAACCTCTAAGGCCTTCAAATTTCAGTTTCACAAACATGCATTCCTAGGGGAAATTAAAACATATCTCATAATATTTTTCCTGTACAAGAAAAATGGATGGCATCCCTTCATCTTTCCCAAGCAGCCAACGACCACGATTGTTCGAACCTGGGCATCTTCCAGCCCCATTTCCCAGCCACCCAACCACCTTCCTGGCTGGCCACCACCACCAACTCCGTTGAGGTTGTGGCAATCGTCGGGCGGCGGCACGGCCGCCGGAGGGGCCGATTCCGGTGAACCCGACGTGAAGAAATTCCATGGAAAATTTTGGATTTTGCTCACTGGATCGGGCTCAATTGAGCCCGATTTCTCCCCTAATTTGTTCTAAGATTTATCCATAGAGAGAGAGAGAGAGAGTGAGGGAGGACCTGAGCGGTGGCCTGTAGCCGTGCCGATCGCCGGTCCTCCATTGTTGGCCGTGGAGCTTTCAGTGCCATGCCGATATGGGTTTAGAGGGCTCGACTTCTTCTGGAAAGTGGGGGAAACTCCTCCCCTTCACCCATTGAGGCTTTTTAAGGAGCCAATTTAGGGAGGGGAAGAGGCAAAGATTGGGATTCCACCAGCAACACCATTAATGGTGAATTTCGGCCACCCCTAATAACCACCAAATTGAGCCCCCATGTGGGATGGAAAACCTTTTTAACTTCTCCTAATTGATAGGTGGAATGAATCCCCATCAATTGGGAAGGCCATTGGCCTCCCTTGGCCATGATTTACTCTGCCAAATCAGATCCCGATCGCATTCTATCGGTTCAGCTACCGCTAGTGCTAGCGCTAGCGCCAACGCTAGTGTCTCGACGACATAAAGCTCGGCTCAACGGTTCTTCTAGAAAACCACTATCGCCAGCTCTAGCGTCTCGACGGTATAGAGCTCGTCTCAGCGGTTCGTCTAGACAGCCACTACCGCCAGCGCTAGCGCTAGCGCCAACGCTAGTGTCTCGACGGCATAAAGCTCGTCTAGACAACCGCTACCGCCCTCATTAGCACCTACCGCCGACGTTAGCTATGAACTCATATTACTCTTCATTCTACGATTGGACAATTGGGGCGTTCAAAGGGACCCCTTAATGGATTAGGCATGTTATGATAGGGTCAAAGGTCAAGGTGAAACCCTAAAGTCAAACCCTTGGTTGTATAATTGGGATGCACTATTTGCAGACCAATGTGGTCTTCACCTACTTGCCAAGGTCTTATGATCTCTTCGTACTTCTTAGGGTTTTGTCATGACCTAGTCATGACAAAACCATCCTAGGGGTCTAGTTGTTTGTGGGATGTTACATGCTAGACTAGGACATATGAATTCAGATTGTATGAAAAGAATGATGTCTTTAAATTTAATTCTTAAATTTAATAGTGCACCAAGTGCTAGATTTGAAATATGTGTGCAATCTAAGTTTTCTAGAAAACCTTTTAAATCAGTTGAAAGAACTTCAAAACCTTTAGAGTTAATTCACTCGGATGTGTGTGACTCAAACCGCCAACCTACTAGAGGTGGAAATAAATATTTTGTAACTTTTATTGATGATTTCACTAAATATTGTTATATTTATTTATTAAAAACTAAAGATGAAGTATTTTCATATTTTAAGATTTTCAAAGTTGAAGTAGAAAATCGATTAGGATTATCAATTAAAATTTGTAGACCTGACAGAGGTGGAGAATACACTTCGAATGAACTAACCTAGTTTTGCCAAGAAAATGAGATTATTTATCAAGTGGTTGTTCCATATTCTCCTCAATCAAATGGTGTAGCTGAACGCAAAAATCGGACCTTGATGAACATGGTCAATGCCATGTCGTCCGAGTCCGCTGCTCCAAAATATCTTTGGGGAGAAGCATTGTTCACCTCCTCTTTCATCCTTAATAGAATTCCTTCAAAACATGATGATAAAAAACTCCTTTTGAATTATTTAAATTAAGGAAACCTAAGCTTCAAATCCTTTGAGTGTCGGGGTGTTTGGCTAAGATAACAATTCCCGAACCTAAGGGAAAGAAAATAGGACCTAAAACTTTAGACTCCATTTTTATAGGTTAATATAGGTGTTTGGCTAAGATAACAATTCCTGAACCTAAGGGAAAGAAAATAGGACCTAAAACTTTAGACTCCATTTTTATAGGTTATGCTTCCGATAGTAGTGCTAATAGGTTTCTTATTACCAATTCTTTAATTAGTGAAATATCAAATAACACTATTTTAGAAGCTAGAGATGTCGTTTATTTTGAAGATAAATTCCCATATAAATTAGACAACTCATCTCAACCATCTTCTAGCTCAATTCAACTTTCATCTAATATAGATCCATTAGAAATTGATGAACCTAGAATAAGCAAAAGAGTTAGAACCGAAAGAACTTTTGTAGATGACTACTTCACCTATCTAGTTGAAGGAGATCCTAATTCATATGAGGAAGCTATGATCTCATCTAATTGTCCCTTTCGGAAAGAAGCTATAAATTTAGAAATTAATTTTATTCTAGAGAATAAAACTTGGATTCTAACCGATCTTCCTTCCGGTGCCAAAGCCATAGGTTGTAGATGGATCTTTAGGAAGAAATTAAAACCGCACGGTTTCATAGAAAAATGCAAGGCTCGCATTGTTGCTAAAGGCTATGCTCAAAAATAAGGGATATATTATTTGGATACCTACGCTCCCGTAGCTAGGATTATATCCCTTCGCGTTCTAGTAGCCTTATCATCGATCCATAAATTAATTATTCATCAAATGGACGTTAAAGTTGTTTTCTTACATGAAGACTTAGATGAAGAAGTTTATATGACTCAGCCCAAAAGTTTTGTATTTAAAGGTCAGGAAACTAAGGTTTGTAAACTAATTAAATCTCTTTATGGATTAAACAAGCCCCTAAACAATGACATCAAAAATTTGATTCCGTAGTCTTATCTTTTGGATTTATATCTAATGAATATGACAAATGCATTTATGCAAAACAAGATGGAAATGAAACTGTCTTGCTATGTTTCTATGTAGATGATATTTTAATTTTTGGAACATCAATTAAAATTGTTAATAATATTAAAAATAATTTATCATCTAAATTTGATATGAAAGATTTAGGAGAAGCTAATGTCATTTTGGGAATGAAATTAGCTAAATCTGATTCTAGTGTATCATTGTCTCTTTCTCACTCGATTGAGAAAATATTGCATAAATTTAATTTATATGATTCCGCACCTGCATCTGCTCCTTATGACGCTAGCATAAAACTATGTAAAAATATTGGTGAACCTGCTGACGAACATAGGTATGCACAAATGATAGGGTCTCTCATTTACATTGCTAATCGCTTTAGACTCAATATTTCATATGATGTAGACAGACTTAGTAGATATACTAGTAATCCAAGTGATTATCATTGGATAACATTAACTAGAATTTTTAGATACCTTCGTGGAACTTTAGATTATAGCCTAGTTTATACAGGTTTTTCCAAAGTACTCGAAGGTTATTCAGATGCCAATTGGGTAACTGATTTCGTTAGATGTTAAATCAACAACTGGCTATGTATTCCTCCTTGGAGGAGCCGCCATTTCACGGGCTTCTACAAAACAAACTGTGATTTCAAGAAGCACAATGTAATCCGTGCTTATAACTTTAGACACAACATGTGCCGAAGCCGAATGACTTAAAAATATACTTTCTGAAATTCCTTTAGTTGGAAAACCAATACCTGCTATTACTTTGCATTGTGATAATAAATCTATGATTGATTTAACCGCTTCAAATAGTATTAATGCTAAAATGAACAAGTTCATGAGAATCAGGTACAAGTCCATGAAGCAAAGAAGAAAAGAAGTGATATCACTGAATTGTGTAATGTCAGAATTGAGTCTGACTGATAATCTTACCAAGGGATTGTCCCGAAGGGAGATTTTGTTGTCATAGAGGAGAATGGGGCTTAAGCACACATGATTTGCTGCCAACGGTGGATACTCAACCTATGTGATTGGAGATCCCATGAATTGGGTTCAATGTGGTAGAAACGAAGCCGATGATGTAGCATAATTGAAAGCACAAATTTAAAAGTTGAGAAAACCTTCTCCCCATTCCTATGATGTTGTGTTCTACGTAAAAGTTTAGGATGAACATTTAAGTTCTTAATGGTTTCCGAAGACATATTTCCTTGCGAGATATTAGTTACGAAATATCTCTTGATGCACCACCTATGTGGGGGTAGTTATGAGGCCGTGACATTGGGATCCGGGCTGAACCCTAATAACCCACATGAAAAATCAAGGAATGTGCATGAACATTAACGCACCCACCGCCCTAACCCAATGAACAATCAATCTTTTGTGTGCTTATCTAATTTATCGGTCAAAAGTTTATAATTCAAAGCCCTTAACACATTATACTCTTCGGTGGATGAAATAAGTACTAAGTATAAGTTCAAAATAACCATTCCACAAATACCTATTGCATTAGATACAATTTGATGAAGCAAATTTGTATATGATCTTATTTATCATTATTAATATCATAACTTATGAAGTTCGCATTTTTGGTTTTTCACTTTTATTAGGGATTTTAGAAATTTTGTAATTAAAATATTTGATTTACAATGTTTTATTGGAGCATAGTATGGTGTTTGGTATTTGACTTCTCATAATTGATGAAAAGCTCCAAAACTAGATGGAAGGAATCCAAATGTTTGGAGGGAATCTAAATGTTTGGAGGGAACCTTTCATGAAGGAAAGGATGAACCCATTAGTCCCACCAGGTCAATTTCCAATCTTGTTAGTAAGTATATAAATGAATTCACTCTTTCTTATTTGTTCAAAGGAATATAAGGAGGAACTATGAACCACGCACGACACACGCACCAGACCGGATCCGGATTTGATTTGAGGAATAATCGAATTGAATTGTATTTTTTGTACAAAATTATTTCAGTACTTTATTTGGAGTTGCGTCGAATAGAAGTCGGAGTTGCGTCGACTTGCATCGAGTGGAACTCGAAGTGGCATCAACAAGATCGCCTGAAGTCGAAGTTGCGTCGAGTAGAATTTGAAGTGGCGTCAACAAGATTGCCTTCAGTCGGAGTTGCGTCGAATTGATCTCGACACACCCACTTCGCGTCGAGTTGCTTCGACTGGAATTCAAAGCTGCTTCGAATGGAAGTCAAAGTAACTTTGTTTTTCCCTGGTTTTGTAACCGTTTCTTTTACACGTTTTCTCACCATTACTCCTTTACGTTGGAAATATTCAACATTTCTCTGCACGATTAACGTTTACCAATTATAACCGTTATAATCAATTACGTGTTAATTTCCTACCATTTTACGAGACTCCTATATAAGAGATTTTTCTGAATCGTTTTTATACACGCTTTCAGAGAACTGCTCGCCCTCTTTCTCTCTCGTTCTTACGACTTTTACCGGTATTTTGCTTTCTTCATATTTGCTTCATCAAGTGAGAGTTCGGATGCCCTGTGCTTCTTCGGTGTCCGCGCACAACTGTGTTTTCGAGATCTAGCCGGGTGTTGTACCTTGGAGGAGCGAGCATCGGTCAAAAGCCCTGCCGGAGGGTGGTGCAACTTGTTTAGGGCAGTGATCACACGCCTTACCCAGACTCGATTCTAAACTTTATACTATTCTAATTTCCATTTATTTCTCACCCCTCCGTTTTTAAACTTTTGTCAAAATTCTGTTTTTAAAATTTGAAGTTTTCATTAAAATCCTGTTATTCAAGATCAATTGTTATTATTTTATTAGCAATTGATTTTTCAAAAGCAAAAAAATATACATTAATATAGGAATATATGGAAAATATTCCATCAATTTCTCGGGTGGAAATATTGCGAAGCTTGAAAAGAGTTTCTCTTTTCTCCTCTTATGAAAATTATGTCTTCGGGAAATAATTCATACGAGAATGAAATTTTGTCTTCGAGAAATAATTCTTAAGGGGATATAGGTGCCTTCGAGAAATAATTTCTACGGGAATAAAATGTGTCTTCGAGAAATAATTCCTACGGGAACATGTTCTTTTGAAAAATAATTCATACGAGAATAAATGTGCCTTCGAGAAATAATCATACGCGAATATAATATGCCTTCAAGATATGTGCCTTGGAGAGAATATCAGATGGCCGACGAGTTTTACTCTAAGACAACCAGCATGCCGAATGGTCTGAAAAGACAACCCATGCAACACCTATAAAACTACATGAGTCTGAGGCTGTATGCAGGTTGATATGGAGCATGTAGGCGGCGGTCGCAGGAAGATTGCCACGACCCCTAAAAAGTCTAGATATCACCATCCTGTATGATGCTTTACTACACTTGTCATTTTATTCTATTCTAATAATTCGTTATGAGCACAAATGATGGGTGCGAGTAGATGGAAGTGCACAAAATTGAGGTAAAAGCCAATGGACAAGCTGGTCCACTCTCATGTGGTCACATCGGCGTTGCGTGTTGGTAGTGGTGTGCAATAAGGTCTCTTAGTCAAACCATTTTCTGAAGGGGAAGGGGGGCTTACAAGGATTCCATAGCAGTAAATTATAAACTAAGAGTTCAAAATGAAATACTCAGAGAAGAAATGACTTTCTGAGACTTGAGAATAAAAATTTCAAAAAAGAAATTAACAAAATAAAATCGTTTGAGGATAGCCTAAATGGGAGGAGTCATCATGTAACATCCCAACTTTTAATTGGGTCACTAGGATTCTAGCTGACCCAATTAAGGACACCCAGTCACCTGTACGGTACAATAAAAGAGGGAAACGACTCCAAAATATCATTTTGAGAAAATGAGCTCATAATTGACATCTATCAGTTGCGTTAGAATTGTATGACCATACGAGTGTAACACAACTCATTTCATTTAAATTTGAGGTCGTATACGACGTCTCGAAAAGCACGATGACTCGAATTTGACCCTAACACATCAACATTGGCTCGTCTCTCGACGATAATGACCTACATTGACCTTGATCCACATGAAGGACCCACCAAAGGGTTGGATTTTGTCAAACCCTTTGAAACCACAATTTTTAGATTTAATAAAACAAACCTCCACTCACTCACTCCTCCACCCATCCACCCATCCACCCATGCTCCACCATGGTTCCAAAGCTGAGGATTGGGGCTCTGATTTCAATAACCAGCTAGCCTAAGATGCATGAGGACCAATGCTAAGGTTTGCGGAAGAACTAACCTATGCTCTCTCTTCCTCTCACTTTCTATCTCTCCCCCAAGCCTTGGTCCAAGGAAAATAACCCACCATACCCTCTGCTCTTAACCCATGTTGTACATCCACTCTCCTAACAAGGAGCCAGCTCACCCTTGACCAAACCAGGTGAAAGTGCACAGTGTAACCTTTGAGTATTCTCTAGAGTGGGGTGAATAGAGATTTAAAACTTTTGAAAGATTATGGGTTGTCTATAGACTACACCTAGGGGGGATGATTAGGTGTTTTCAAAGTTCTTTGCTATTTAAGAGTTTATCTATCACATCACACAAGCATCATAGAAAACACACAATGATTTATAGTGGTTCCCTATAAGATAATGTGTCTAGAGGTAGTCCACTATCCCTCTCACCTATCTAGCAGTGTGCTAGACTAGGCAACTTTTCCAACTCAGATCTTTTCACTATAATCAGATCTTACAACTCAGGTTCACACATAACCCTACAAAGCTCAGACTTTACAAGTCTAACAATCTCAGATCTTCAACAAGATCATACCAAAACTCAGGTTCACTAAGAACCCTACAAACTCAAATCTATTACTAGATCCTACCAACTCAGGTTCACAAAGTACCCTACAGAGTAATACAGAGATGTTGGTGTAGAAGAGAAGACTTTAGAATGAAAGCTTTGAATCACAGATCTTCTTCTTGTAACAATAAGCCCAAAGATCTCATGGATCAATGGACCTTTCTTTAGAATCTTCTGTAGACCTTCACATCATAGTAGCAATGAAGTCTTCTTCTTTTTGTTGATTCTTTTCTCTCTTCAGGAAATATGTGTGAGAATAAAATTTGAGAGAATACTGAGCAAACGTCTTCCTGTAGATAAAATTATCTTCTTTTATATGCTATGCAGTTTTGCATAAAACCCCTTAATAATTATTCCATAATCAATTTCCCGTTTGAAAACGTCTTGCAGAATTGGCAATTCTTTATCATGATTACTAGCCTTTCTTGGAACTTGCAGAATATAGAAATAATAAATTTCTTTCTTAAGTACTGTGTAACGGCTATAATCTGTAGATAATATATCATTCATTGCTCCTTGATTTGTGCGCAAGATATACGACGTGCACATTCCCTGAATATCAATTTCCAAGAAAGTCTGCGCATTAAATGCTGCTTTGCAATCTGTCAAGACGATGTTAATCCTTCAAGACGTTATCGTCTTGATCAGTGTATATGTCAGATATACTTCACAATGATATCGTCGACATGCTTCTTTCTTCTCGGCTCTATATAATGTCAGAATGATATCACTTCTTCTATACGACATCACCGAGATGTTACTTTCAATAGGACTTAGACTTATTCTTTAGGGTGACTGTCTTTCTTCTAGACGACATCGTCGTGATCTTTTAGACGACATGAGGTCTTCAAGCCGATGTTTGTCCATATGAAACTTTCTTCATGACTTAATGAGTCAAGTCATTAATCATCAAGACTGTACCCCTTCTTCAAGACGATGTCGTCGAAAACATCTAGACTTGGTCTTTCTTAGCTATAAGTTTTCTTCAAGACGATATTGTCGAGACATCTTAGCTTTATCCACGATAAGCTTTCTTTAAGACGATATCGTCGATATCCGAATTTAGCTTTATCCACGACAAGCTTTCTACAACCTTCAAGACAATGTGTCTTCATCAAGACGATATCATCGAAACTATTTCGACGATATGATATTTTTCTCCACGATTCTTCTGCTGAGTCTTGAGATGATATTTTACTTAGTTAATTTTCATTACTTTTATCGTCTATAGCTTTGATGTATCTGTCATAACATAAACTTGAACACAACATCAAAAACAACTTAGCTTATCTATACTTGTGTTCCTTCTTCAAATCTAGAGACATTGAAGGCATAATACATAACAATCTCCCCCTATTTGAAGAAGCCAGAACTTATAAGTATATATAAGCCTTACTAATAAATATAATGATTGACAATAAATTTGGTATTTGATCACTGCATATATTAATTAATAACAGTCCAATACATTAACAATATATATCAGATACAAAAATGTAAAGCATAGAAGTGTGAAAGTGATCTCTAGAATCCTTCTTCTTTTCAATCCTTTTGAACATCTTTGCCTTTTCTAGAAGGTCCTGCCTTCTTTGATTGCTCAACTTCAGCCTGTTTCTGCTTTTGTCTTTCAAAGTAGTTGTAGGGCTTGGAGTGATATCTGAGAGGGACATGAGCAGGCACTGAAGTATCTCCCATTCTAACTTTGTTCCAATTGTCTCTTTTGGTAGCTTCACCCATTTCATACTTGCCATTCTGCACTGCTGTAGAATGTACCTCTGTCATGATTTCCCTGCTGATATTGTGTCCAGGTGTTTAATATGATGTCCCTTGAACAAGGGCTCCATTCTTCAAAATTTGGATTTTTCTTTACTTCCTCCATTATCCTTCTCTTAGCTTCTTGCTCTTCAATGTTAGCATGATGTCTTTTTCTTTTCCTTTCCTGCCCACTCCCACTAACATGCTCATCAACAAAGTATCATTGATAGCTGTCAAGCTGATGCTTTGGAAGATCTTTAGTTATTTGCACATTGGAGGGAGCTTCAGGGATGAACCTTCCTTCTGGAATAGGATGTTGATAAACAATCCCTTAATTTATTGTGTCAAGATCCATAGATAATCTGACTTCATTTGAAAGCCACATGTCATGATGGCTTGACATAATCTCCCCCTTTCCGGCTTCTGGAAATATTTATTTGGAGAGTGAGTCCTGGGAGTTCTGAATTTGCTTAGAGAGGAGAGCATTCAGATTGCCCACTGCATCCATTTGCACTCCTTGAGCAGTTCTGATAGATTGAGTGTGTGTAGAAGAAAGCTGTTCTTGGGTGACTTGAAGTTGATGAATTAGAGTTTCACCAACATTGTCTATTAACTCTTGAGAGACTTGAGCAGAAGAGGATATTATTTGAAGTAAGGTATTCACTGCATCTTCAAAGTCATTGAAAGACACACCTTGATTCTCAATAATAGCTTGTTGATTATCTCTAAGAGTATTCGTTCTATCCAGCACTATGTTAAGCTGCTATCCAATCAACAAGGTTGCTTCATTGATATGGGCTATTTCATTTCCTGTGTTAGCAACAATATTTGCAGTAGTCTGATATACATTTGAGTTTTGATGGTTTAGATGATCAATATCTTCTTGGAGGACATCTATCCTGGCAGAGAGATCATTTCTGCAGCCTGTAACAGCCTGATTTACATAGGCTTCAAATTGTTCTCTTTGTCTATTCAATAGACCTTCCGTTTGTGACATGAAGTTAGGTGATAGAACTGTGGGAGCTGTGCTGGGTAGAGGATGTGGTTCATCTTCTATTTTTGGAGGTGAAGGCAGCATTGTCAATTGACATGTATGCTCCCCCTCCATTGGTGCAGAGGTTTCTAAGTGGTGATCATATTCTTCTCCTTCTGAGAATGTATGCAGTTCATCATTGAGAAAGTCATTTAAGGACCTGTCGGATTGATCATGTTCTTCAACAGCTGCATGGCCACTTGGTTCTTTTGCAGGTAGCTGCTCATGAGCTGGATCCATCTCCTCTTGAGGGGTTTCTTCTCTCATAGGCTCCCCCTCAAAGGGAGTCAGGGTTCTTGAGGAACTTGAGGTACTGTGGCAAGGGTCTTTGAGCCTTGAGCAGAAGGTTCACCTGCATCTTTCTTTCTGAACCTCTTCTCCCACCTGCTCACTGTTTTTACATCTATCTTTTTGAGATAGTGGATAGGAATTGATTCTGAAGCTTTGAGGAGATGAGGGATGGTGTTCTTGAGATACAAAGATAGGATTCTTCCAAATTTTGGAGAATTTATGTGATCTGTAATCATGTCAAACATCAACTTTCCCCAGTCAGTCCTTTTGTTTAAGATTACTCTGACCATTATCTCAAACATTCCTTTAGAAACTCGATCATGCGAGCCTGTCTTACATAACAACACCTTTCCAATGATATCTGTCAGTAATTTGCCTTGCCTATTCATGTGCATTCTCTACAAACTGCCATAGGGTTTAGTTTCAAAACCGCACCACTTCAATCCTTCATAGACATCTGCATCTGTGATTTCTTCTTCTGTCTCATCTTTTTCAAAGGCAGTAAGTTTTAGGATTTTGGATAAACTTTCAGCAGTGACTTGAATTTGTTGCCCAGCCACAACAGTGCGAATTTCCTTTTCAGATTTGTCAAATTTGGCGTTTTCATAAAATGCCGAGACGGCTGAATGGTAGAGATGAGTTGGCTCAGTGAGGATGTATTACAACTCAGATGCATACAACAGATTTATGACCATATCCAGATCCTCTTTAGACTTCTCAAAGCCGCCTTTCAGAAGTTCTCCACCGGAAGGGATTTTCTCATCATTCGTTTTCGGCGCCATTTCGTTAGCAGAGAGTTGTCGGAAGGAAGAAGATGAAGGAAGAATTCTAGGGTTTCGTGTGTGCGTGATTTCTATGCTTACACAATGTCTAATATATAGAATAATGCATTGGGAAGGCAAAGAGGCGCATACCTATTCAAATCCTCCTGTCTCATTTGAGAATATCGTAATTGCGGCGCAATCATGATAGTGTCGTGTCCTGTGATGTCATTGTGTTGGTATGGATTGAGATTGTCGTCGAGTATGTCGTCGAAATGTCTTTACTCTTGTCGTGGATACGTGGATGTTGTCGTCGAGACTTCATCAATGTTGTCGTTATCGATTAAGACGATATTCTTTGTGAAGCTGTTTTCGTCTAGAAGACTTTATGTGATGTCTTCTGGTGTTCCTGTCTTCAAGAACTAAGATTGTCAGATCACTTTAGGGTGGACCTTGTGTGAGATCCAACCCATTATCAAAATATTTCACACTTACTAAAAAGGGGATATAATAGATTCAACATGCCCAGTTCGATTTTGAATTGACTAAACTTAGTCTCATCAAGGGGCTTAGTGAAAATGTCAGCTATCTGCCGCTCTATATTAACATACTCAAGGCAGATGTCCTCCTTTTCTACATGCTGCCTAATGAAATGATATCTGATTTCAATATGCTTTGTGCTACTATGTGCCACAGGATTTTTGGCAATAGAAATGGCACTTGAGGAATCACAAAAGAGAGGTGTTCTCTTGATGTGCAAATTGTAATCCTCTAATTGGTGTTGAATCCACAGGAGTTGTGCACAGCAACTACCAGCTGAAATGTATTCTGATTCAGCTATGGAGTAGCAATGCTGTTTTGCTTTTTACTACTCCAGGACACAAGCCTTCTCCCCAGGAACTACAAGTTCCTAAAGTGGTTTTTCTATCCTCTTTGCACCCAACAAAGTCTGCATTAGAATATCCATATAGCTCAAAGTCATCTGACTTAGGATACCAGAGCCCCAGATTTGGAGTACCCTTCAGATATCTCAGAAATTCTTTTCACAGCTGAGTAATGAGATTCTTTGGGGTTCACTTGATATCTTGCACAAACACATGTAGCAAACATGATGTCTGTCCTACTAGCAGTGAGGTAGAGCAATGTGCCAATTATGCTTCTATACATGGACTCATTATAAGGTTTCCCTTTTTCATCCTTGTTTAGAGACACAGTTGAACCCATAGGAGTTCTCATAGGGGTAGAGTTCTCCATATCAAATTTCATTATGATATCCAAGGTAAATTTGGCCTGAGAAATAAAAATTCCTTCCTCAGATTGCTTTACTTGGAGACCTAAGAAATACTTTAGCTCGCCCATACTGCTCATTTCAAATTTACTTTGCATAAGTTTAGCAAACTTTTTACAAAGAATCTCATCTGTTGATCCAAATATAATGTCATCAACATATATCTGGACCAAGAGGATCTGACCCTTCAAATCTCTTAAGAAAAGAGTCTTATCTATTTTCCCTCTTGAGAACTTGTTATCAAGGAGAAAGGTAGATAATGTCTCATACCAAGCCCTTCGTGCTTGCTTCATCCCATACAAGGCTTTCTTGAGGAAATACACATGGTCAGGAAAGGTTGGAGAGATAAAACCTGGTGGTTGAGCTACATAGACTTCATCTTTTAGATTTCCATTGAGGAATGCTGATTTGACATCCATTTGATAGACTTTGAACCCCTTGTATGCATCATATGCTAGAAAGAGTCTGATGGACTCCAATCTAGCAACAGGTGCAAATGTCTGATCAAAGTCTATACCTTTCTCCTGCCTGTATCCTTGAGCTACCAGCCTTGCCTTGTTCTTTACAATCAATCCAGCTTCATCCATCTTATTTTTGTAGACCCACTTTGTCCCAATAATATTATGCCCTTGTGGCCTTGGGACAAGTTTCCATACTTTGCATCTTTTGAATTGATTTAGCTCTTCTTGCATGACCATAACCCAGAATTGGTCTTGGTTGGCCTCCTCAAATTTCTTGGGCTCTAGTTGTGATAGAAAACTGAGGTGCAAGTTTTCATTTAGAGCACTTCTTCTTATTCTAACTCCATGGGTGAGCTCACCAATTATCTGATTTGCTGGATGACTTCTAAGATGCCTTATAGCTGTAGGCATCACTCTTGCTGGTTCTCTTGTTTCAGTAGCTTCTTCAGCTCCTGCTTCATGAATCTCATTTTGGAGATTTGGTTCTTCAGTTGAATCCTTTACTGATTGTGGAATAGATTCCAGTGTGGAAAACTCATTTTTCTCATCTGTTTCCTTTTCTCTGATTGTGAGGTTCTCTAATCTTTCTTCAATTCCTGCATTGGATGGACTAGAGGAAGGATTATGCATCATGCTGCTCTCATCAAAAATAATATGAATAGATTCCTCAATTGTACGAGCATTCTTATTGAAGACTCTGCAGGCTTTGCTATGCTTGCTATATCCTACGAAGACACCTTCATAGCTCTTTTCAAAAAAATTGGTAATGTAGTGCTTATTGTTTTCCAACACATAACATTTACTTCCAAAGATTTTGAAGTAAGCTAGTGTTGGCTTCTTACCCTTGATTAACTCATAAAGAGTTTTATTATGGTTCTTATTGATGAGTGCTCTATTTTGCACATGACATGCAGTGTTAACTATCTCAGCCCAAAGGTATTCTGGGAGTGAGGAGTCACTTAGCATGGTCCTACCAGCTTCAATAAGTGTTCTATTTTTCCTCTCAGCCACCCCATTTTGTTGGGGAGTTTTGGGAGAAGAAAACTCATGTAGGATACCTTCTTCTTCACAGAATTTGGTCATTGACCCAGACTGAAATTCAGTTCCAGGATCACTTCTGATTTTAACCACAGAGCTGTTTACTTCATTCTGAATTTGTTTGACAAAATTCTTGAATGTACTTAGGGTATCAGACTTGTGTTTCAAAAAGAAAACCCAAGCAAATCTAGAGTGATCATCAACAATAACCAGTATATAAGCTATTCCTCCTAGGCTGTGCACTGCCATAGGACCAAATAAGTCCATGTGCAGTAGGTATAAGCACCTAGTGGATTCTTTGTCATGTATGCTTCTAAATGAAGTTCTTGTTTGCTTGCCCATTTGACATGCATGGCAAGGACTCATCTCTAAGCAATCTAGCTTAGGAACATCTCTTATCAAGTTCTCTGTCATTAATTTCTTGAGAGACTTGTAGTTGATGTGGGCTAGTCTCTTATGTCACTTTACACAAGCAGACACTCCATCATTTGCTACAAGACCTACATGCTCATTTTTTCTAATGCAAATGAAATTTAGACAATAAATATTTCCACTCCTAATGCCTGTTAGGATGGATTTATTCTCACAGTCCTTAATTAGGCACTTATCCTTGTGGAAAGAAACAACATATCCCAAGTCACATAGCTGACTTATGCTTATATGGTTATGTTGTAACCCTTCCACATAAGCTACTCTTGTGATAGTGATACTGCCATTTGTGATCTTACCATAGCCCTTGATTATACCTCTGTCAGATCCTCCAAATTTAACTTTGGGTCCATCTTCTACATGTGCAAACTCCTTCAATAGGCTTCTTGTTCTAGTCATGTGCCTGGAACATCCACTGTCCAAGTACCACACATGAGTCTTGGTGGTTTTTGGACATACCTACAAGACAACTATACTTCCTTAGGAACCCAGTCTCTCTTGGGTCTTAGGTGCTTGTTAGATAATGAATTAGCAGCCTGCCTTTTTGTTGTCATGTGGGATGATTCTTGATAGTTGGGTTGAACCAACAGTCAAAGGCAAAATGCCCAACTTTTCCACAACACTTGCATTCAAATCTATTGTATCTAGATCTTCTTGTGGTGTTTGGTCTGACTAGGTTAGGCTGTTGTTCAACAACTAACCTTCCCTTCTTGGAGGCAGAAGGGTTCTCCCCAACATGGCAATTTCTGCAGGCTTTTACTGGAGGATTCTTTTGGGATGCAGATAGTGTAATCTTCCCTAGGAGAGCTTGTCTCTTGCTTAGCCATGTAGAAGGCATCTTAATACTGCTGTCTATCTTTTGGCTTTCATTGCATCCATAGATGCTACTGTGATCATATAAATTTGTGGGTATGATCACTTTTCTAAAGACAGTCTTTCCTTGGGTAGATTTCCCATAGTTTTCACCTGGAGTGTAGCCCAAACCTTGCTTATTTGTTTGTGATAAAGCTATCAATCAAGGGAAGAACTATTTGTGGCTTGGAATAACTAGCCATAATTTTCTTTTCCTTTAAAACCATATACTCAAGCTCTTTAATTCTAAAATTCTTGCGCTTGATGAATTCAGTCAAAGTGCTGGTGCTCAGTGGAGGGATATATAATTTGGATTTCTCTTAAGCTAGCTCAGCTACTTTCTCAAGTAGTTCATCGCTCTTCCCACTCAAGGAGATGATCTCTGCAGCTTGTGCCTTACAGAGAGCTTTTGCTTTCTTAAGGGCATCAAACAATGCACCAAATTTCTCAATGTAGTCAGTGTCAACTTCTTCTTATGTTGAAGAGGAGCTGACATCTGAATCTGTGTCAGAGAGGGTAGGAGATGCTTTAGGAATTACCTGTTTGTGATGAATTTCATCACAACATTCTTCATCTGAGAGAGCCATGGCTGCTATGTGGCTATCTGATTCTGATGAGGAGCAATCAATGTCACTATCACTGAGTGTCTTCACTTTCTTTGCCACAAAGCTTTTCTCTGACTTCCTATTCTTTGAGTGCTTTCTTTCTTCACTCTTCTCTTGTCTTTTGGATGGATATTCAACAGTGACATATCCAGGCTTGTTGCAGCTGTAACAAATAATGTCAGAAGAATTATGTTTACTAGTTTTGGAGTCATACCTGCCTGGTATGTGTTTTCTTCTAGGCTTGTATTCTCTCCTGGAGCTAGAGGGTGAAGCTTCATATTTTCTGTTCCCTCTTTTTCTGTTTCTCAGCAGTTTCTTAAACTGCCTGGTGAACAGTGAGAGATCTTCATCAGAGAGTTCTGAGGTGGAGTTGCTTGAGGTCTCTTCCTCTGAAACATAGACAGGCTACACTGTCTTGTGCTTTCTGGAAGCTTCAGCTTTAAAGGCCACTTCCTTTTCTCTGGTGTAAGCCTTGGAGTTTTCCTCCCCAGCCTTTCTGGTATTTAGATGTAGCTCATATGATATGAGATTACCATACAGCTGTCTAGGCTCCATTGCTCCAAGATTGCCAACTTCTCTTATTGCACACAGCTTTATGTTCCATTCTTTGTTCAGGGATCTCAGGAATTTATCATTTAGTTCATAGTTGGTGAACTCTCTTCCAGAAGTTCTGAGCCCATTGACAATCTTGAAGAACTTCTCATAGCAGGTAGCTATGTCATCCTTCTTATCTTGCCTGAAGGATTCATACTCCTGATTCAGGAGGGATTTCCTGTCATCCCTGACTTCCTCAGTTCCTTCCATGTAGACAACTAAGGAGTCCCACATTTCCTTAGATGTTTTGCAATGAATTAGATTTTGAAATGTTGAATCATCAATTGCATTCACAATGATGTTCTTAGCCCTTTTGTCCATAATGACCAAGACAACTTCATCCTTGGTGAATTGAGATAAGCTCTTAGGGGTAGGAACAACTGTTGGATCCACATGAATGCTCATGGGAACATAAGGTCCTTCTTCTACTGCCAAATAAACTCTAGGGTCTGAGGATTCCATGTACAACTTAATTCTTTGCTTCTAGATGGGAAAGTTCTCCTTGGTGCAGATTGGTAGCTTCATTGAGCTCATCTCCTTATGATGCTCACCAGCCATTTGTTTACCACAACCCACCAAATATGTAGATCTTGTTCTAAGCTGTTAAGCCTTTGAACTCAACCTAGCTTTGATACCAATTGAAAGATTATGAGTTGTCTATAGACTACACCTAGAGGGGGGGGGGGGGGGGGGGGGGTGATTAGGTGTTTTCAAATTTCTTTGCTACTTAAGAGTTTATCTATCACAACACACAAGCATCACAGAAAACACACAATGATTTATAGTGGTTCCCTACAATACAATGTGTCTAGAGGTAGTCCACTGTCCCTCCCACATATCTAGCAATGTGCTAGACTAGGCAACTTCTCCAACTCAAATCTTTTCACAATAATCAGATCTTACAACTCAGGTTCACACTGAACCCTACAAAGCTCAGACTTTACAAGTCTAACAATCTCAGATCTTCAACAAGATCCTACCAAAACTCAGGTTCACTAAGAGCCCTACAAACTCAGATATATTAATAGATCCTACCAACTCAGGTTCACAAAGAACCCTACAAAGTAATACAGAGATGTTGGTGTAGAAGAGAAGACTTCAGAATGAAAGCTTTGAATCACATATCTTCTTCTTCTTCTTGTAACTATATGTAAGACCCTATTTTTTTTCAACTCCGGGGTCTTATGCCCAGAACCTTCGTTTTGCTGTGACACCCTCACTAGGGAAGATCGACACTACAAAATGCCGATCCTGCAAGCCTTATCGATCACAAAGAAGTTAAGCTTAAACAAACTTATAGAAGCCAAGTCCACATCACATATAAATAAACCATCATAAAGAGATGTCCACATAATCATAACTGAAATCAAAGACAGAAATAATAAGGGCTTCTACACGATACATCAAATCCACACTACATAAACACTCGCGGAAGAAAATCAACTAGTAGTAACACTAACGGATCCCGACACTGGTGCTCCTGTGCTAGACTGCCCCGCCTCCATCTGCACCTGCTTCTGGCGCTGCTCTGTCTCGGTGGTCTCCTAAAATGATAAGGTCCACAGACCGTTAGTCAAAAAGACTAAGCCAATCCCCCACCCCTCCCCCGGTGACTCCTAGGCACCGTGCGGGAAGGATGAAGCGAAGGACAACAAGGGGTATAACAATAGCAGGTGACAGGGGTACATGGAATGTCTACACTACACATGTATATATATATATATATATAATTGAAGCAGTAAAAGAGCTTAGTAAGAGCAGGTAAAGAATAAGTAAAGTGCAGTAAGTAAAGACATGTATATAATAGAAAGTAACCATTGATTTATAAGAATGCCCACACAAACCTATAGACCAAGGGGTCGTTTAGCAGAGCCTATCGTATAAGAAGTCCCATAACCAACTTATACGATAGGGGTAGGGGTATGCAATGTTTATGTTATGTCATGCAAGGTATGGTGTTAAATTTTATGTTCACACAAGTGCAACTTACACACTTCGACTCTATGCGCACAGACCTTTAGTTCCCCCTTTTTGGAGCTAGCAAAACTCTCAGGATACTCCCGTAGTGACGAACAGAAGCGGTGGGTTGGGCCTCGCCCACCTCTAGGTTGGTATTTGCACTACCTAACCTAGACCTAACGTACGTCTCGACGCTAAGAAGACAACAACGAAGCTCATGCGTACTCTTGCTGGTTAGACCACCAGACTTGTCTTGGTAATAGGGTTATCCACTCTTACCGAGCCCAAGCATTAATGTCGGTGCAACGACCATCAACGCTAAGGACCCACAACCTTATGCACATGCAAACATGTTTACCATCTATCTCTGAGCCATAAGCTCACCGGCTAATCCCCCCGGCACAACAAACATTACTAAGCCACAAGCTCACCAGACTAATTAGTCTACTGCTACAACCACCGAGCCTACCGCTCGTAAGACCAAACCGACTAAGCATCTGTGACGATGGAGTGTGAGTGAGTCTATTACTTAGTTAATCTTGTATAACAACTTGCTCCTACGATTTATGGTTAGTCTTGGATTTCCCGAGGATTACCCTATAAGAGGCTCGCTACGGTACTTGGAACTATAATGGGATGACACCCCAAGGCTCCCTTTCTCAAGACATTTAATATTGTGGGTATCTACCCATATGCCTAAGCCTCTTATGCTGTCACTTGTATTAACCCTAGGTAGTTTATGACACGCTAGGGGAAAGACGATCTTTCGTCAATCCCAAGCACGACCTTACCCTTAGGCCACCTAGCAATCTTACCTCCTAAACTCCTTTTTGGTGACCTCATCCTCTTCAACCTGACCATGCACACCATCTACATACCAATTCCACCTAGTAGGCCACTAAACACCTAAGTTTCACCGTTTTACTAAGCGCAGACCAAACTAACTATATAAAGCTTATAAGTACAGGTACTCCAAATATTCAACCACATGTCATAAGATTTTTACTGGAGGACAATCGTGGCATTATAAGACTAAATCCAAATACTCATATTTTTCCTCAACATTTTAACATTTATTTAAATTTCTCCAATATTTGCCAAGTTTGAATATGAACATGAAGTGTAAGGTATTCTCAAGACATGATCCTCATAAAATTAAGATAAATCTATCTTGCCAAAATAACAGTTACTAATGAATATCACATAGTAAGGAAAAGTCCTCTATGTTTAATATTTAACTTGTATCTAAACTTGAAGATTTATGAAGGAATTACCAAGAATACTTATGCCAAAATTATAGAAAAATTACCAGACCTCTATTATGTCCAAAAAAAGCTTAATTACAGAGTTTCACAATTTATGGGAATCATTTCCTCACTGAAATAATTACTCCAAATAATTCCTAATTTGCACATGTTGTGAAATAGCCTACTGATAACAACTTCCAAAAATTATATAAAAATTCACAGAGCTTCCTAGTGCTCTGAAATGTCCTATCACCAAGTTGCACATTTTTCCAGAGAGTTTTGGACCCTTATCTATATTTCTTAAAATTAAGACAAAATAGGTGCCTTGAGAATGAAATATCAGATAAATTATTAAATAAATTATACAAAAATTACCAGGTGTCAATATTATGATTATAAAGGCACCACCAAGATTTCATCTTCATCCAGGATCATTTGTGCATGTAAATATCTCTTTCAAGAAGTTTACCTAAAAGGGTTATGACCTAAGATAAGGGGAATAAGTTATCCTAAAATCCTCTCAAAATTCCCTAGGGCATAAATACATCCCATGAATATATCTCCTAGGCTCCATGACCATTCTATAGCTTTTGACCACATGTCCTTCACAAAGCTCTATATGCACCCCAAGGGGTAAGACTAGGGTTCTAAGGCATGCCCACCTCCACACCACCCCAAACCACTCATGGGGGTGTTTTGAGTGACCCTAAACCAGTGGCCAAGGTTTCACCTCATGGTGAGGAGATTTGACCACAATATCCCAAGATAAATACCATGCCCTAACTTTGACCCAATTTGACCTAACTTGGGTTGACAAATTACCCAACCAAATCAGTCCCAATTGGGCTGCGATTTTTACCAGGGTCAGGTGATAACCCTAAGAAGTACCCATCAAAATTTGGAGGGCATTGGAGGTCATTTGACCCAATAATTAATTAATATTTAATTTATGAAATTATTACAAAAACCTTAGAAAAAGGTTCTCCTAAAATTCCCATTTTTGGGTATGATGCGTGGGTAGGTGTAAATAGCCTAGATTTCAATTTTCAAGTCCATCCCATAACCCAATCAAAAGTTATGCAAGAAATGGTGGTTGTCCTACACTAGAGACCAGTCCCACCAAAATGGACCTACAAGGAGCTACAGAACTCCTTTTGGGGTGAAAACAATTTTAAAATAAAGTAGACTCCAAGGGCTACAACTTTGGTGTTGACCACATTTTCATTTGAGGGGTTCTAGTATTTTTAATAATTAAAAATGAACTACTGCAGGAAGTATGATAAAATGTGTTGGAACAAGTCTCTGCGTTCGACGAAATCCGACCTGCGTTCAACGAACTCTGTTCTTCGTTCTACGAACGACGTGCTTCAGTGCGCTCGATGAAATCCGATCTTCATTCGACGAATTAATTCAGTTCGGCGAATTAACTCAGTTCGACGAACTCAACTATCAGTTCGACGAACTCCAGAGTGTGTTCGACAAATGAATTTCGTTCGATGAACTTCGGGTTCAGTTCGACGAACTCAACTATTATTTTGGAGAATTAATCCCGTTCGTCGAACTCCGGGTTCAGTTCGACGAACTCAACTATCAGTTCGACAAACACCATAGTGTGTTCGACGAATGAATTCCGTTCGACGCACTCCGGGTTCAGTTCGACGAACTCAACCATCAGTTCGACGAACTCAAAATTTCTTCTACTCCGTTCGACGAATTAATGAAATAAGGTTATAACCTAATCATTTACTCCGGATTCAGTTCGTTGAATTAATTCAGTTCGACGAATTACTTCTACTCAGATCGACGAATTAATAGAATAATGATATCGCATAATCATTTAAATCTACGGAAGATCCAAAGGCTCACAGTCATCGTCCCCGTTGGATGGACGGCGAGCGACAGCCCATCCTGGGCTTCTTTGCGGGATGATTTCCCGGCCACCTGTGCCACTTCCCGGCCAGCCAATGCCACCACCACCTCCGTTGAGGTGGTGGCCGGCGATAGGGGTGGTTGGACGGCCGGAGGTGGTCAGAATCGGGTTTAGAGGAGGGGAAAGAGAGCTCGAAACGAGCCCTTTCGGAAGCACGATTCGAGCCCAATTGAGCTCGGATCAAGCCCCAATTTATGACAAGATCTAGCACGAAGGGAGAGGAGGCGGATCAGACTTGTGTGCGGGCTTGGTGGCACGTATTTCGGTGAGTTGCCATTGCCGGAGGTGGAGCTTTCGGCGCCATGTCGATCCTAGCTTCCGGTGCTCGATTTCTTCAGGGAAGAGGGGGGTTTCACTCCTTTCCAACCTCTGAAGATGTTAAAGGGGTCAATTGAGGCTAAGGGGGAGGAGTTACTCGGATTGCCATTAATGGCCATTAGTGAAAATTTTAGTTTCACTTGGGGGAGTGAGTTTTGGACATCAATGTGGCCGGGGAAGAGTTGAAAACTTCTCCTCCTCTCCCCAAGGGGAGATGAATGGTGCCATTATTGGAGGAGATTGAAGGTTTCCTCTTCCTCTCCATTAACTCCCCCTTCCTTCTCTCTCTTCCAAATTAGGCTTTCTCTCTCTTAGCCGATTTCCCTGAAATTGAATGGCCCAATCAGTAGCACTCAATTCCATTTGGTGGTGGAACACCTCAATTGGGTCTAGCCCAATTGGATAGGGTTTAATTTGGGCATATTAGGTCATTTTGACCCAAATTTAGGATAAGGTTGACTTTGGTCAAATTGACCAATTAGGCAGACCCCACTAAGTGGCTTAGGCTCCAGTGGTCTCCCTTAAGGGTTAGGGAGGTCTAGGTAGGGTAGAGTTGGCAAGGTGAGGGTGAATTGCCCCTTAATAGTGCACTTTTGAGCAAATTAGGGCTAGGGTTGACTTAGGGTAAATTGGTCAAATTGGAGGTCCCATGATGGGGCTTTTTGTTCCATTAAGTTCCTAATATCCCTATAAGGGTAGGGACAAGGTCAATTTGGCATGGTGGAGGCCAACTGACCCTAATTGAGCTAGTTTGACCAATTTAGGGTTAAGGTTGACTTTAGCCAAATTGGCCTCTTTGGTTGACCCCAATGGATCCCTAGTGCTCCAAGGAGACCCCTAATGGGTTAAGGATACTATGGTGGAGTCGAGGTTCAAGGAAAGGCCCTAAAGTCCAACCCTAGGCTAGGTATCTGAAAACTGCTATATGCAGACCACTAGGATTTCTCCTTCTCATCCAAGCTCACATGGTCTTAAGCTCTTCCTATGGTTTTGCCATGACCTAGTCATGACAAAACCATCTTAGGGGTCTAGTTGTTTGGGGGATGTTACAAATCCCAATATATAAAAATAAAAATTTCGTCCTCGAAATTCAGGTTAAGCCTGTGGGGTTTCTACTACAAGGAAGAAAATGTAACATCCCAGAAAAATTAAATTATACTTGTCAAAAAGAGCTCCGGGTACTTTTGCTGCATCTGGTCCAGTGGTTCCCAGGTGTGCTCCTCTTGTCCATGGTTCCTCCATAGGACCTTGACTAGCGGGACCTTCTTACGCCGCAAGACTCGCAACTCCGTGTCGTCTATCCGAACCGGCTCTAGGCGAACCGATCGATCAGTAGCTACCGACCCTTCTGCAGTAGATATATGCTTCTCTGACCGTAGTAGAGCCTTCCTAAGCGAGGAGACGTGGAAAACATCGTGCTGTCCCTCTAACTCCGGCGGTAGCTCCAGTCTGTAAGCCAGGGGACCGATCCGCTCCAGGATCCTGTAAGGCCCCATATATCTCGGACTGAGCTTCTTCCGCCCGCGAACCCGCGAGACTCCATGCATCGGACGTATCTTCAAGAAGACCCGATCTCCCACCTGGAACTCTACCATACGATGACGCGCATCGAAATACTTGGCCTGCCTACTCTGGGCCTCCAACATCCTGTCTCGAATCAGCCTCACCTGAGCCTCCGTGTCCTCCACGAACTCTAAGCCAAGTGCCTTGGGATCCTCATCCTGAATCCAAGACAATGGTGTCCTGCACTCCGTCCGTATAATGCCTCGTAAGGTGCCCTGCCTATGCTAGCCTGGTGACTGTTGTTGTATGAGAACTCGACTAATGGTAACAATCTCTCCCATGGCTCCCCGCGGTCCAGAATGCAAAGGCGTAGAAGATCCTCCAGGGTCCGGTTGGTACGCTCCGTTTGCCCGTCTGTCTGGGAGTGGAAAGCTGTACTAAAAGTCAACCGGGTGCCTAGGTAGGCCTGCACTTCTCTCCACTCCCTCGACGTAAATCGTCCATCTCGATCCGACACGATCGTCCTTGGCACACCATGATATCGAACAAACTGCTCTACGAACCTCCGTAGCAAAACACCGACCGGATCGTCCTTCCTGACTGGAATGAACCTGACCACCTTCGTCAATCTGTTGACGATCAACCAAATTGAGTCATTTCCCGCACGAGATCGGGGAAGACCGTGTATAAAGTCCATAGCGATGTCGTCGAACTTCCACTCCGGTACCGGGAGCGGCTGCAATAACCCGACTGGGTTCCGACACTCCGCCTTCACGAGTTGGCAAGACTCGCAGTGGGTCACAAAGTAGGTGATGTCCTTCTTCATACCCGGCCAGTACATGGTCCTCTTCAAATCCACTGTCATCTTGGTGATACCCGGGTGCACAGAGTATCTACTGCAATGAGCCTCTGTCATAATGTCTTCCCGAATCTGGCTCCCTGCCAGTATATACACTTAGCCTTTAAACTCAACAGTCTGTCCTTCAACGAATAGTCTCCAGCTGAGCCTGCCTCCAAGGCTCTGAAAATCGGCTCTAGCTTGGGATCCTGCCTCTGCCCATCCCTGATGCATTCTCGAATGTCGTAAGTGGTACTCATTGCCGCTAAATACTCCTAGTATAATTCTGGATCGTCCCCGGATACTAAGGAGATCTGCATGTCTTTGAACATCCTTACTAGCTCCATGGCCATCAGCTTGGGCTCCGCTCCTGACGTGGTAGCTCTCATGCTCAGAGCATTCGCTACTACGTTCGCCTTCCTTGGGTGGTAATGCATCGTGTACTGATAATCTGATAAGAACTCCACCCATCGCCTCTGTCGGATGTCCAGCTCCTTCTGCCTATCTACGTACTTCAGATTCTTGTGATATGAGAATATGTCGCAGTGGACACCGTAGAGATAGTGTCGCCAGATCTTGAGAGCGAACACAACTTCTCCCATCTCCAAGTCATGCACCGGGTAATTCCGCTCGTGATTCTTCAACTGACGGGAGGCGTATGCTATCACTTGCCCGTTCTGCATCAGAACGACACCCATCCCCTGATAAGACACATCCGTGTACACCTGAAATCCTTCCCTCCCCGATGGAAGGGCAAGGGTGGGGGCCGTAGTAAGTCGACCTTTCAGCTCCTGGAAGGCTGCCTCACACTGCGACGTCCATGTAAAGGCAGCATCCTTTTTTGTCAGGGACGTGAGCGGGATGGCTATCTGTGAAAACCCCTTCACGAACTTCCGGTAGTAGCCGGCAAGTCCCAAGAAACTCCTCACGTCGGTGGTCGTCTTCAACGGCGGCCAATCCCGTACTGCCTGGATCTTCGCTGGGTCCACTGCTAGACCAGCTCCACTGATAACGTGGCCAAGGAAGGCCACCTCCTTTAGCCAAAACTAGCACTTGCTGAACTTCACATACAAACGATGCTCTCGAAGCTTCTCCAAGGTTAGTGCCAAATGCCGCGCATGCTCCTCCTCTGACTTTGAATAGATGAGGATGTCGTCGATGAACACGATGACGAAGATGTCGAGATAAGGCTCGAACACCCAGTTCATCAAACTCATAAATGCTGGTGGTGCATTTGTGAGCCCGAAGGGCATCACCGTGAACTCATGTAATCCGTATCGGCTGCTGAAAGCCGTCTTCGGGATATCCTCCTCTTGGATCCGCAACTGATAATACCCTGATATCAAATCCAGCTTCGAGAAGCAGTGGGCTCCCTCAAGCTGGTCAAAAAGCTCGTTGATCCTTGGTAACGGGTACGTATTCCGAACCGTCAGCCGGTTCAGGGCTCTGTAGTCGATGCACAATCTGAGCGTCCCATCCTTCTTCTTCACGAACAACACCGGAGCTCCCCAAGGTGAGGAACTCGGCCTAACGAACCCTGCTTCCACCAGCTCCTGTAGCTGGCTCCAAAATTCCACTAGCTCCTTCGGGGCCATCCGGTAGGGGCCCTAGATACCGGCTTAGCCCCAGGCACCAGTTGGATTTGGAAATCCTTCTCACGATGCGGAGGTAGTCCGGGTAGCTTCTCCGGAAATACGTCAGCAAAATCCTGCACGACCGGGATATTTGACACCGAGTCTTTGACTTCCGTCGCCTCGAAGAGCACCTGATATACCTCGTCTCCCTACAGGTGGGCCTTGACGGCCTGAACTGATGATAAAAAGATACGAGAGGCAGATTTAGTACCTTTGATCACTACTTCACCATCTTCATGCCTTAGAACGATCCTCCTTGCCGGGCAGTCAATCTTTGCATGGTTCCCGTGCAGCCAGGTCATGCCTAAGATCAGATCGAAGTCCTTCATCTTCAAGCATGTCGCTGGCGCTTCGAACAGTTTCCCTCCAATCTCCACATTCATGTTGCACTTTGCATTTGTTAGAACTTCAGATCCATCCGGGAATCACACTCTCCTGTAGATGCCCTCGAAGTGTTGTACTTAGCACATGTCATCTACGAACTCTTCTGAGAAGAATGAGTGAGAGGCACCCGTATCGAATAAAGTGTATGCGGGCTTGCCGCAGATGAGTACTATACCTGGGTGGTTTTTGTTTGTTTGGTTTAATGCTAAGGTAAATCTAAAGTTTACTATGCACCAATGAATCATAAAACAAAAGGCATCAAAAGTACCTGTAATGACCCTTGCGGGGTACCGGGGCTGTGCTAGGTCCAGGGTGTACATCTGCTCCCTGTTCTGCCTCCGATCTACGCCTAGAAATCCACGGCCTCGTCCACGTCCCCGGCCCCCGAAATGCTGGGCCTGAGGGGCAGCCTGCAGTGCTGGTGGTGCATTCCTCTGAGAGCAGTTCCTCCGGATGTGGCCAGTCTGGTGGCAGTGGTAGCACTCCAGAGGTGGCCCACCTCCTTCAATCCTCGGCATCTCCCACATCTGTAGAGGCTGAGGAGCCAACACTACCGTCTCCCTCTGCTCCTGGCGGGGTCGGACCTCCGTCCTTCTTTCCCCAACATCTCGACCTCTCGGCTGGTCCCTTCTGCCTCCCCGTCCCTGGTCTTCTGCCGACCTCTTCCTTCCTCGAACAAGGTGCTGGTCGGCTTCTAGTTTCTTGGCCATCTCCAAGATCTTAGTCATACTGCCATCGGAGACGAAGAGGAGGGCCTGCCTCAGTTCATCACGAAGGCCCTTGTAGAACCTCTTTGCGTATCCTGCGTCATCCAGCTGATACGAAACTGCAAACCGGGATAGATGGGTAAACTCCCAGTGATTCTCTAGGACTGTCCTGCTCCCCTGCCTCAACTGCAGCAACCTGTCTTCCAGCTCATCTCTCGCAGACTGTGGCACAAAATGCTCCAACAGTGCTGCCTTGAACTCATCCCAAGAAACATCCGCAGCCTCCAGTCCTGCAAATGTTGTGTCCAGGAACCTCTTCCACCATCTCTTTGCATGGGACTCCAAGCATGAGACCACCAGTGGAACCTCCATATCTGCCGGGCACTGAATCCCTGTCAGCATCTCTTCCATGATGTCCATCCACTCCTCTGTCCTCACAACTGCCTCCGTCCCGAGATATGATGGGGGAGAAAGGCCTCGGAAGACGCTCAGCCAGGTGGCCCCAGGGTTTTGCTGAGGAGCCGGTGCCTGTTGTGCCATGAATGTCTCCAGTATGGATGTCAATGTTTGTCCCATCTCCGTCTGCTGGAAGGGAGTAGGAGCCGGTGGTGGTGGAACGACGTTTGGAGTCGCTGGAACTCCATGCTGCGGTGTAGGGTTCGTCGCGGGCTACACAAAAAATTACACTCGTATGGGACTTAGCTAGAGAATATTCAGTTAGAAGTGGACTTTTCATGTGATTTCCCTTATGGGCACACCATTGCTTCTGCTGCTAGTTTGTCCTCAAATTAAGCTCGCGCGGGGTGGCCCAGGGTTTGTGGACTTCTTTTCTTTTCTCCGGATCGAGGTTTGCTCTGATACCACTTTGTAAGACCCCATTTTTTTTCTTTTTCAATTCCGGGGTCTTATGCCCAGAACTGCCATTTTGCCGTGACACCCTCACTCGGGAAGGTCGACACTACAAAACGCCGATCCTGCCGGCCTTATCGATCACAAAGAAGTTAAGCTTAAACAAACTTATAGAAGCCAAGTCCACATCTGTTGGGGAAATGATTTATCTTAACCTCTAGAATTGAGTAGAATATAAATTCTAAGAATGAAAAATTAGGCTAAGTAAATATGCGTCGAATAGTATTCGACGCAACGTCGAAATGTAGTCGACGTTTCTCTCAGAATGAGTCGAAGTAACTCTAAGAAGAATTCGACGTAATCTTTGTCGACGTACCTCTGACTTCTAGTCGACGCATTTAATAAAGTCGACGCACCTTAGTCGACGCACCTTCCTTATTCTCCTCTCAACGTCCAGCCAGGATGAAATCGACGTTTACGTCGAATAGTAATCGACGCACGTCGATTTTTATAAGAAATTCAAAAACACGCCAGATCTCTTTCCTTCTTTATGTAGATCTGATTTTTATGGAATGATATTATTCTTTTATAGCCGTTCTGAATCAGTCTTTCCTTCTATTTGATTCTTGGCTAATTTGATTAAGTTTATTATGGATATTATTTGAAATCAAAAAGATCTCTTTCCTTCTACAGAAATATTGATTATGGAAACTTTTTTCTCTTTCTAATTCTCTGTCTGCTAATTGATTATTCTCCTTTAGCAATATCTTTTTAAACAGAGCTATAAATAAGAAGGAGGTGGGCAGAGAATAACATCGAGTGATCCACCATATACATTTGAAAAAGAGGAAGAGCTCCCAAGTGAAGAGTGAGAAAGCTGAGAAAAGAGATAGTGTGTTGCAGCAAAGAAAAAGCCTTCATCTTCTCCTCCTTCTGAAGCCATTCTGCTGCAAATTCTGAAAGCTCTCACAAAAGAGAGAAAAGCTTACAATCTCCTTCTCACTATAGAAGAGAGATTACATTCACTATTCTTGTGCTTATAATCTTCTTGCTAGGAAGAAGATTCTTTCTTGTTTTAATTGTTTCTTCTAATTCTTCTTCTCATTCTTATTTCAACTTTGTATAAAAGAGTTTTTAGAATCTCTCTTCAAAAAATTCAGTTGTACTGGTTCTAAGAGTCTTCTTATCAAAAGACTCAGGCTGGTTCTAAGAGTTTCCTTATCAAAAGACTCAGGCTGGTTCTAAGAGTCTCCTTATCAAAAGACTCAGTGCAAGATAGTGAATTCCTACCAAGGGGGTAGAAGAGTGGACTACCCAAAGTTTGGGGAACCACTATATTTCTTTGTGTTGTGCTGTGATTTTCATTTTGCTATATCTTTCTTTATTTACTTAATTCTTGTTGGTGTGTGTGGGAAGCTTAATTCTGTGATTATTACACAGATATATATATATATTTGTTAACTTTGCACAAAATTTATTTAAATCTCTATTCACCCCCCTCTAGAGAATTCTAGTGTGCTTAACTTTGCACTTTCAATTGGTATCAAAGCGAGGTTGATCTAAAAAGGTTAACTCCTTGATCAAAAAGATCCTACCTCTTATATATATATATTTCTAAAAACTATTTTTCACATGGCACAAATCAAAGATTATGCTTCCACCAGACCACCAATGTGCAATCTTGAAAAGTTTGCAGTTTGGAAAACAAGAATTAGGATCTATATGAATTCTATTGATGAAGAATTATTTAATGTTATTTTGACAGGTCCTCCCAAGCCTTATAGAAGAGACTCAAGTGGTGAAGTGACTCAAACACTTGTCCCAAGGGCTGAGTGGACAGCTGAAGAGAAGAAGGCAGGAACATGTGATGCAAAAGCTGTGAACATTCTTGTCTCAACCCTCTCAGATGAAATCTTTCAAAAGGTTGTTGACTGTGAATCAGCCAAAGAAATATGGGAGGCTCTTACCAAGATGGTAGAAGGAAGTGCTGATGAAAGGAAAGATAGAAAGGCTCTATTGATCTCCCAATATGAGAACTTTCAAAAGAAGCATGAAGAAAGCATATCTGAGATGTACGACAGATTCAGTCTGATCATCAATCAATTAAGGAGCCTGGATAGAGAGATCTCTCTCACAAAGATCATTGACAAACTGTTAATGAGTCTCCCAAGTTCATGGGACTCAAGAATATGGGCAATAAGAGATACAAGAGGACAAAAGGAAATCTCAACAGATGCCCTCTTAGGAAAACTCAAATCCTATGAGCAACTGCTGAAAACCAGAGAAGAGAAGGAAAGAAGAGGAAGCACTCCAACCTCCTCAAAAGATAGAAACATTACTTTGAAAGCAACATAAGAAGAGACCCCTGTCACTGAAGAAGAATTATTCAGCCTCCTGGCCAGAAGATTCAAGAAATGGGTCAGGACAGATGGGTCTAGAAGGAGAGAATCAAAACCAAGGTATGATAAAACTCCTACTAAAGAAATTATTTGTTATTCCTGCAGGAAAACTGGACACATTGCACCAGAATGTCCAGAAAATACTGAGAAAAAGGAAGATCTGAAAAAGATAGATCTCAAGAAAAAGGGGAAGAAGAAAGAAAGAGGCTTCATTGCAGAAGCTTGGAGTGAAACAGATTCTGAGGACAGCACCTCATCCAAAAGTGACAATGAAGAGTCTAAGCAAGAAGACCTATGCTTAATGGCTCTTGAAAGCTCAAAGGAAGAACATGGTGCTAAATCATGGAGTGAGACAGAATCAGAAGTAAGCATCTCTTCTGAAGATGATAAAGAAAATAGCCTTATTCTCATAGAGGAATCTGAGGATAAGGATGAGGTAAGCATTTTTGATGACATAGATTTTCTGTGTGAGGATTTCAAAAATGATTTTAAAGGATTATGTTTAGATCAACTAAAAGCTAAACAAGAAATTAAGAATCTAAAAGAACAAATTAATGTCATTAAAAACCAAAGAAATATAGAGGATACTTGTTCTAAAAATTATGAGTTAAGGGCTAACATCAGAGAAAAAGAAATAGAGAGGGCTAAAATAGAAAACCAGCTCCTTAAGAATAAGGTATCCCAAGCAAAAGCTTTTGAAGAATCAATAAAAATGAGAAGCCAAACACTTAAAGAAATCATAGAAAAACAAACAAGAAGACATAAAAATCTTGGGCTAGGAGCCGATCCCTCAGCTAGTCTAATTCCATCCAACAAACCTGCTTGGATGAGCCCTGTTAAATTCACTAAACCCACTAAATCAATAAACCAAGAAGAAGACTCACAAAATAAGGAAGAAGACTCCCTCAGTGAGATAAACCATTTTGATAAAACATCATACTATACAAATGAAGACTCTCAAACTACTTCTAAGAAGACAACTAAGCCAAAAGAAACAACTCATAAAGAAATAAAATCAGAAAAAGGGAAAAATAAAATTTGTGAAAACACAATTGCGTCGACTTCATATCGACGCATGAATGATAGTGCGTGGAATTCTACTCAACGCAATCTCTCAGATGCTTCGACCTCAACTCGACGCTTGAATAAAAGTACGTCGACTTCTAATCGACGCAATTTCTTACATGCGACGATTTTAGATCAACACAATCTGGAGAAAGCGCCGAATATAAATCGACGCAACTATCAACATACGTCGAATAGATATCGACGCATAAAAACTCAGAGCAACATAATTATAGGACATGTCTATTCTTCAAAAACTTTCCATCTTAACCCCCATCCAGGACCCATTCATCCTGATCATAATTTCTATCCTAATCAAAACTTCTATCCTAACCAAAATTTCTATCCTAATCAAAATTTCTATCCTAATCAACACCACTATCCCTCTCTAAACTCAAATTCCCATAATCTAAAGATAGTCAGATGTTATATCTGCAATAAAACTGGCCACATTGCCAAACAATGTTGGCACAATCAATCTAATTGTTTATAAAAATTAGTCCAAGACTGACTTAGAAAACATTAGGAGCAGGAAGAAATAATCTCTCAAGAGAAACCAAGAAGTTTCAGGCAAAATGAAAGTCACGTAGACTTATTAATCGACGCACGGTCGATAACCAATAATTATAAATAAAATCGACGCATGCGTCGACTTCGATCGATGCATACATTGATAGGAAACCCTAACATCTTAACTCAGACTGTATCAATGCTTACGTCGAACTCCACTCGACGTAATGTCGACTTCATGAAAAAGAGCGGCAATATTAAAATATTTTTCGATCACATCTACTGTAGTACCGAATAAGCCTCGAATTGTGTCTCGTTTCGATGTTTCACCTGACTTAAATAGACTCTTAAGTTAGAAATCCTCTCGCACTCTGCATCTTTCAGTCCAGCCATCTCTTCCTCTCTCTCACTGACCTAAAATGGCTCCCAAGATAAACTCTGGTTTCGACATTGACCTCGAATCCTTCCAGGCTGCCGCCGAAAATTATAAGAGCATCATAGCTCTCTTCACTGAAGCTGGCCTAGATAAGCTTATCTCCACAAGATGCAAGCTCCTGGAGACAGAACTCACAGAGCTAATGGCTCATGTTCAGATATCTGAGCAAGAAGAAATCACTGGAACAATATATGAGACACCTGTCTCAATCTCTGCTGAACACATTAGGAACACCTTTGATCTTTCATCAGGTACATTCCAATATTATCCTTGTTCAAATCAAATAGGGAAAGCAAGTTATTTTCTAAAAGAGTAACTAAAAAAATCTCCTTTACCATTCCCTTATCAGGTGATGAACCTGTGGAACTCACCCCTGATGAAATCAAGAATTTACTAATCACAATGAAGTTCTCAAAAGATAGACCAATCCATCTGAAGAAAATAGATTATTCTGATGAGTATAGGCTACTGGCAGACATAGTAGGAAAAGTACTACTATGTAAGATCTCAGCCCATGATGCAGTGCCCAGGCAGCAACTGAATCTCATGGGGGCCCTTGTGCTGAAGAAGAAAGTAGACTGGGGAATTAAGCTGCTTACTCAAAATGATAGGCTACAAATATTCTCACAAAGAGACTGCCTACATGAGGATTATGAGTCAAGTCCTCTTCCACTCCTTCCCTGACCTATGCAGGTCAAAAGGAATTCTCATCCCTCCTGGAAAAAGGATGGCCATTGCTCTCATCTCAAAATGGACAAGGCAAATCCCCAAGCTTGGTGTCATTCCTGAAAGGACTCCATCTCCTCCTAACTCTCCTGCTCAACCCTCCTCTATTCCTCCACCTCCTCCATCAAATACATCTCATCAAAATGATACAGTCCCCTCTCCACCTTCATCACATACACCTCCTCCTCCATTGTCTCCTCCTCCTCCAACACAACATGAACCATCTCCATCCACTAAAAACCTCATCACCCAGTGTATCCAGTCAGCAGCCCAAAAATTTCAGGACATGCTGGATGGACACTGCTCTCAAATTCACTCCTCCATCATGCACATGCAAACCCAAATAGATGGGGTCAATGCCTCTGTGCAAAGCTTGAAGACCTCTGTCTCTTCCTCTAAAGTGACCAAGTCTTTCTTAACCTCCTTGGCTAAGAAGGTCAAGAAGCGGGAGAAATTAGATGAAGAGCAGTCCTCAAGTCACAAATCTCTCTCTCAAAAGTCCCTTCCTACTTCAAAAACTGATCTACTCAAGACCATTGGGAATGAAGTTGTACCTGAGCTACATACTGAAGAACAGATAACAGATATACTCTCTATAGCAAGAGAAGCTGCCCAACAAGTAGTTCTCCTTCAAGGGGAGGCTAGCAGAGCAGAGAAAGAAGTTGAAAAGGAAACTGATGCTGAAGAAGCTATAGGAGAGAAAGAAAAAGAAGCTGAAGCTCAGGGGGAGCCAAATACTGAAGCTGGAGCTGAGAAAGAAACTGAAAAGGTAAATGTAGAAGAAAAGGAAGTTCCATTTCAGGGGGAGCAAACTGCTGTGACTCAGGGGGAGCTGAGTGAACCACCTGTTACTGAGAAGGAGCAACCCACCTCTCCAAAAACAGTAGTATTCACTAGGAAAAGAAAAACTCCTCTTACCCCTCCTGAATGATGTGTTGAACAATATTGATACAATCTATATTTTTATATGAACCTCCTGAATGATGTTTATATGATTTCTCCCTTCTTCTGATTACTTAGCATATTTCTTCTCTATATAAATGCTTTGTTGTGTTGATTAAAAGCTGATACAATTTCTCTCTAAATAGGGTTAAGACAAATAGGGGGAGATTGTTGGAGAAATGATTTATCTTAACCCCTAGAATTGAGTAGAATATAAATTCTAAGAATGAAAAATTAGGCTAAGTAAATATGCGTCGAATAGTATTCGACGCAATGTCGAAATGTAGTCGACGTTTCTCTCAGAATGAGTCGAAGTAACTCTAAGAAGAATTCGACGTAATCTTTGTCGACGTACCTCTGACTTCTAGTCGACGCATTAAATAAAGTTGACACACCTTAGTCGACGCACCTTCCTTATTCTCCCCTCGACGTCCAGCCAGGATGAAATCGACGTTTACGTCGAATAGTAATCGACGCACGTCGATTTATATAAGAAATTCAAAAACACGCCAGATCTCTTTCCTTCTTTTTGTAGATCTGATTTTTATGGAATGATATTATTCTTTTATAGCCATTCTGAATCAGTCTTTCCTTCTATTTGATTCTTGGCTAATTTGATTAAGTTTATTATGGATATTATTTGAAATCAAAAAGATCTCTTTCCTTCTACAGAAATATTGATTATGGAAACTTTTATCTCTTTCTAATTCTTTGTCTGCTAATTGATTATTCTCCTTTAGCAATATCTTTTTAAACAGAGCTATAAATAAGAAGGAGGTGGGCAGAGAATAACATTGAGTGATCCACCATATACATTTGAAAAAGAGGAAGAGCTCCCAAATGAAGAGTGAGAAAGCTGAGAAAAGAGATAGTGTGCTGCAGCAAAGAAAAAGCCTTCATCTTCTCCTCCTTCTGAAGCCATTCTGCTGCAAATTCTGAAAGCTCTCACAAAAGAGAGAAAAGCTTACAATCTCCTTCTCACTATAGAAGAGAGATTACATTCACTATTCTTGTGCTTCTAATCTTCTTGCTAGGAAGAAGATTCTTTCTTGTTTTAATTGTTTCTTCTAATTTTTCTTCTCATTCTTATTTCAACTTCAATTGTGTAAAAGAGTTTTTAGAATCTCTCTTCAAAAAATTCAGTTGTACTGGTTCTAAGAGTCTTCTTATCAAAAGACTCAGGCTGGTTCTAAGAGTCTCCTTATCAAAAGACTCAGGCTGGTTCTAAGAGTCTCCTTATCAAAAGACTCAGTGCAAGATAGTGAATTCCTACCAAGGGGGTAGAAGAGTGGACTACCCAAAGTTTGGGGAACCACTATATTTCTTTATGTTGTGCTGTGATTTTCATTTTGCTATTTCTTTCTTTATTTACTTAATTCTTGTTGGTGTGTGTGGGAAGCTTAATTCTGTGATTATTACATATATATATATTTGTTAACTTTGCACAAAATTTATTTAAATCTCTATTCACTCCCTCTAGAGAATTCTAGTGTGGTTAACTGTGCACTTTCAACATCACATATAAATAAGCCATCATAAAGAGATGTCCAAATAATCATAACTGAAATCAAAGACAAAAATAACAAGGGCACTTACCCGATACATCAAATCCTCACTACATAAATACTCGTGGAAGCAAATCAACTAGTAGTAACACTCACGGATCCCGACACTGGTGCTCCTGTGCTAAACTGCCCCGCCTCCATCTGCACCTACCTCTGGTGCTGCTCCGTCTGCGTGATCTCATAAAATGATAAGGTCCACCGACCGTTAGTTAAAAAGACTAGGCCAATCCCCCACCCCTCCCCCGGTGACTCCTAGGCACCGTGCATGAAGGATGAAGCGGAGGACAACAAGGGGTATAACAATAGCAGGTGACAGGGGTACATGGAATGTCTACACTACACATGTATATATATATAGTTGAAGCAGTAAAAGAGCATAGTAAGAGCATGCAAAGAATAAGTAAAGTGCAGTAAGTAAAGACATGTATATAATAGAAAGTAACCATTGATTTATAGGAATGCCCACACAAACCTATAGACCAAGGGGTCGTTTAGCAGGGCCTATCGTATAAGAAGTCCCATAACCGACTTATACGATAGGGGTAGGGGTATGCAATGTTTATGCTATGTCATGCAAGGTATGCTGTTAAATGTTATGTTCACACAAGTGCAACTCACGCACTTCGACTCTATGCGCACAGACCTTTAGTTCCCCCTTTTTGGAGCTAGCAAAACTCCCAGGATACTCCCGTAGTGGCAAACGGAAGCGGTGGGTTGGGCCTCGCCCACCCCTAGGTTGGTATTTGCACTACCTAACTTAGACCCAACGTACGCCTCGACGCTAAGAAGACAACAACGGAGCTCCTGCGTACTCTTGCTGGTTAGACCACCAGACTTGTCTTGGTAAAAGGGTTATCCACTCTTACCGAGCCCAAGCATTAATGTCAGTGCAACGATCATCAACACTAAGGACCCACCACCTTATGCACATGCAAACATGTTTACCATCTATCTCCGAGCCATAAGCTCACCGACTAATCCCCCCGGCACAACAAACATTACTGAGCCACAAGCTCACCTGACTAATTAGTCTGCTGCTACAACCACCGAGCCTACCGCTCGTAAGACCAAACCGACTAAGCATCCATGACGATGGAGTGTGAGTGAGTCTATTACTTAGTTAATCTTGTATAACAACTTTCTCCTACGATTTATGGTTAGTCTTGGACTTCCCGAGGATTACCCTATAAGGGGCTCGCTACGGTACTAGGAACTATAATGGGATGACACCCCAAGGCTCCCTTTCTCAAGACATTTAATATTGTGGGTATCTACCCATATGCCTAAGCCTCTTATGTTGTCACTTGTATTAACCCTAGGTGGTTTATGACACGCTAGGGGAAAGACGATCTTTCGTCAATCCCAAGCATGACCTTACCCTTAGCCCACCTAGCACTCTTATCTCCTAAACTCCTTTTTGGTGACCTCATCCTCTTCAACCTGACCATGCACACCATCTAAATACCCATTCCACCTAGTAGGCCACTAAACACCTAAGTTTCACCATTTTACTAAACACAGACCAAACTAACTATATAAAACTTATAAGTAGTGGTACTCCAAATATTCAATCACATGTCACAAGATTTTTATTGGAGGACTACCATGACATTATAAGACTAAATCCAAAGACTCATATTTTTCCTCAACATTTTAACATTTATTTAAATTTCACCAATATTTGCCAAGTATGAATATGAACATGAAGTGTAAGGTATTCTCAAGACATGATCCTCATAAAATTAGGATAAATCTATCATGCCAAAATAACAGCAAATAATGAATATCACAATTTTACAGTAAGGAAAAGTCCTCTATTTTTAATATTTAACTTCTATCCAAACTTGAAGATTTATGAAGGAACTACCAAGAATACTTATGCCAAAATTATAGAAAAATTATCAGACCTCTATTATGTCCAGAAAAGCTTAATTACAGAGTTTCACAATTTATGGTAATCATTTGCTCACTGAAATAATTACTCCAAATAATTCCTAATTTGCACATGTTGTGAAGTAGCCTACTAATAACAACTTTCAAAAATTATATAAAAATTCACAGAGCTTCCTAGTGCTCTGAAATGTCCTATCACCAAGTTGCACATTTTTCTAGAGAGTTTTGGACCCTTATCTATATTTCTTAAAATTAAGACAAAATAGGTGCCTTGAGAATGGAATACTAGATAAATCATTAAATAAATTATACAAAAATTATCAGGGGTCAATATTATGATTATAAAGGCATCACCAAGATTTTATCTTCATCCAGGATCATTTGTGCATGTAAATATCTCTTACAAGAAGTTTACCTAAAGGGGTTATGACCTAATATAGGGGGAATAAGTTCTCCTAAAATCCTCTCAAAAGTCCCTAGGGCATAAATACATCCCATGAATATATCTCCTAGGCTCCATGGCCATTCTATAGCTTTTGACCACATGTCCTTCACAAAGCTCTATATGCACCCCAAGGGGTAAGACTAGGGTTCTAAGGCATGCTCACCTCCACACCACCCCAAACCACTCATGGGGGGTGTTTTGAGTGACCCTAAACCAGTGGCCAAGGTTTCACCTCATGGTGAGGAGATTTGACCACAATATCCCAAGATAAACACCATGCCCTAACTTTGACCCAATTTGACCTAACTTGGGTTGACAAATTACCCAACCAAATCAGTCCCAATTGGGCTGCAATTTTTACCAAGGTCAGGTGATAACCCTAAGAAGTACCCACCAAAATTTGGAGGGCATTGTTGGAGGTCATTTGACCCAGTAATTAATTGATATTTAATTTATGAAATTATTACAAAAACCTTAGAAAAAGGTTCTCCTAAAATTCCCATTTTTGGGTGTGATTCGTGGGTAGGTGTAAATAGCCTAGATTTCAATTTTCAAGTCCATCCCATAACCCAATCAAAAGTTATGCAAGAAATGGTGGTTGTCCTACACTAGAGACCAGTCCCACCAAAATGGACCTACAAGGAGCTACAGAACTCCTTTTGGGGTGAAATCAATTTTAAAATAAAGTAGACTCCAAGGGCTACAACTTTGGTGTTGACCACGTTTTCATTTGAGGGGTTCTAGTATTTTTAATAATTAAAATGAACTACTACAGGAAGTATGACAAAATGTGTTGGAACAAGTCTCTACGTTCGACGAAATCCGACCTGCGTTCAACGAACTCTGTTCTGCATTCGACCAACGCCGTACTTCAGTGCGCTCGACGAAATCCGATCTTCGTTCGACGAATTAATTTAGTTCGACGAATTAATTCAGTTCGGCGAATTAACTCCGTTCGACGAACTCTGGGTTCAGTTCGACGAACTCAACTATCAGTTCGACGAACTCCAGAGTGTGTTCGACAAACGAATTTTGTTCGACGAACTCCGGGTTTAGTTCGACGAACTCAACTATTATTTCAGAGAATTAATTCCGTTCGACGAACTCCGGGTTCAGTTCGACGAACTCAACTATCAGTTCGACGAAAACCATAGTGTGTTTGACGATTGAATTCCGTTCGACGAACTCCGGGTTCAGTTCGATGAACTCAACCATCAGTTCGACGAACTCAAAATTCCTTCCACTCCGTTCGACGAATTAATGAAATAAGGTTATAACCTAATCATTTACTCCGGATTCAGTTCGCTGAATTAATTCAGTTCGACGAATTACTTCCACTCAGATCGACTAATTAATAGAATAACGATATAGCATAATCATTTAAATCTACGGCAGATCCGACGGCTCACAGTCATCGTCCTCGTTGGATTGACGGCGAGAGATAGCCCGTCCTGGGCTTCTTTGCGGGATGATTTCCCGGCCACCTGTGCCGCTTCCCGGCCAGCCAATGCCACCACCACCTCCGTTGAGGTGGTGGCCGGCGATATGGAGTGGTTGGCCGGCCGGAGGTGGTCGGAATCGGGTTTAGAGGAGTGGAAAGAGAGCTCGAAACGAGCCCTTTCGGAAGCACGATCCGATCCCAATTGAGCTCAGATCTAGCCCCAAATTATGATAAGATCTAGAACTAAGGGAGAGGAGGCAGATCAGACCTGTGTGGGGGCTTGGTGGCGCGTATTCCGACGAGTTGCCATGGTCGGAGGTGGAGCTTTCGGCGCCATGTCGATCCTAGCTTCCGGTGTTCGATTTCTTCGGGGAAGAGAGGGGTTTCACTCCTTTCCAACCTCTGAAGATGTTAAAGGGGTCAATTGAGGTTAATGGGGAGGAGTTACTCAGATTGCCATTAATGACCATTAGTGAAGATTTCAGTTTCACTTGGGGGAGTGAATTTGGACATCAATGTGGCCGGGGAAGAGTTGAAAACTTCTCCTCTCCCCAAGGGGAGATGAATGGTGCCATTATTGGAGGAGATGGGAGGTTTCCTCTTCCTCTCCATTAACTCTCCCCTCCTTCTCTCTCTTCCAAATTATGCTTTTTCTCTCCTGGCCGATTTCCCTGAAATTGAATGGCCCAATCAGTAGCACTCAATTCCATTTGGTGGTGGACCACCTCAATTGGGTCTAGCCCAATTGGAATGGGTTTAATTTGGGCAAATTAGGTCATTTTGACCCAAATTTAGGATAAGGTTGACTTTGGTAAAATTGACCAATTAGGCTGACCCCACTGAGTGGCTTAGGCTCCAATGGTCTCCCTTAAGGGTTAGGGAGGTCTAGGTAGGGTCAAGTTGGCAAGGTGAGGGTGAATTGCCCTTAATAGGGCACTATTGACCAAATTAAGGCTATGATTGACTTAGGGTAAATTGGTCAAATTGGAGGTCCCATGATGTGGCTTTTTGGTCCATTAAGTTCCTAATGTCCCTATAAGGGTAGGGGCAAGGTCAATTTGGCATGGTGGAGGCCAATTGACCCTAATTGAGTTAGTTTGACCAATTTAGAGTTAAGGTTGACTTTAGCCAAATTGGCCTCTTTGGTTGACCTCAATGGGTCCCTAGTGCTCCAAGGAGACCCCTAATGTGTTAAGGATACTATGGTGGAGTCAAGGTTCAAGGAAAGACCCTAAAGTCCAACCCTAGGCTAGGTATCTGAAAACTGCTATATGCAGACCACTAGGATTTCTCCTTCTCATCCAAGCTCACATGGTCTTAAGCTCTTCCTATGGTTTTGTCATGACCTAGTCATGACAAAACCATCTTAGGGGTCTAGTTGTTTGGGGGATGTTACACTATAAGCCCAAAGATCTTGTGGATCAATGGACCTTTCATTAGAATCTTCTGTAGACCTCCACAACACAACAACAATGAAGTCTTCTTCTTTTTGTTGATTCTTTTCTTCCTCTTCAGGAAATATGTGTGAGAATAAAACTTGAGAGAATACTGAGCAAGCTTCTTCATGTAGATAAAATTATCTTCTTTTATATGCTCTGCAATTTTGCATAAAACCCCTTAATGATTATTCCATAATCAATTTCCCGTTTGAAAACGTCTTGCAGAATTGACAATTCTTTATCATGATTACTAGCCTTTCTTGGAACGTGCAGAATATAGAAATAATAAATTTCTTTCTTAAGTACTGTGTAACGGCTATAATCTGTAGAGAATATATCATTCATTGCTCCTTGATTTGTGCGCAAGATAGATGGCGTGCACATTCCCTGAATATCAATTTCCAAGAAAGTCTGCGCATTAAATGTTGCTTTGCAATCTGTCAAGACGATGTTAATCCTTCAAGACGATATCGTCTTGATCAGTGTATATGTCAGATATACATCACAACGATATCGTCGACATGCTTCCTTCTTCTCGGCTCTACGTAATATCAGAACGATATCACTTCTTCTATACACATCGCCGAGATGTTACTTTCAATAGAACTTAGACTTATTCTTCAAGCTGACTGTCTTTCTTCTAGACGACATCGTCCTGATCTTCTAGACGACATGAGGTCTTCAAGCCAATTTTTTTCCATATGAACCTTTCTTCATGACTTAATGAGTCAAGTCATTAATCATCAAGACTGTACCACTTCTTCAAGTCGCTGTCGTCAAAAACATCTAGACTTGGTCTTTCTCAGCTATAAGTTTTCTTCAAGACGATATCGTCGAGACATCTTAGCTTTATCCACGATAAGCTTTCTTTAAGACGATATCGTCGATATCCGAACTTAGCTTTATCCACGACAAGCTTTCTACAACTTTCAAGACAATGTGTCTTCATCAAGACGATATCGTCGAAACTATTTCGACGATATGATATTTTTCTTCACGATTCTTCTGCTGAGTCTTGAGACAATATTTTACTTAGTTAATTTTCATTACTTTTATTGTCTATAGATTTGATGTATCTGTCATAACATGAACTTGAACACAACATCAAAAACAACTTAGCTTATCCATACTTGTGTTCCTTCTTCAAATCTAGAGACATTGAAGGCATAATACCCAACAACTTTAATCATAAATATGTACACATAATAAAAAATACTCCAATCTCTATGCAATCAGCACAACTAATATAGAATAAAATAAACCCAGAAAATAGAAAATAATAAACAGTAAAGGGACAACACAGAAAAGCACAGCTCAAAAGACAAAAAATTTTTATAGTGGTTCCCCAAAATGTGGGTAGTCCACTCTTCTACTACCTTGGTAGGATTGCACTATCTAGTGCCTGAGTCTTTTGATAAGGAGACTCTCAGAACCAACACTGAGTATTTTGATAAGGAGACTCTTAGAACCACACACCGAGTCTTTTGACATGGAGACTCTTAGAACCACTGAGTCTTTTGATAAGGAGACTCTTAAAACCAACTGAATCCTTTAGAGAGTGATTCTTAAGACTTTTTCTCAGTTACAGAATAAAAATAGAGAAGTAAAGAAGAAGAAGAAGAAGAAGAGAAGGATTCTGCTATATGAATCCTTCTACATCCATCACACATGATGTTGTCTTTTGATATTCTTCAGGATCTGTATATAATGAACCTTGCTTATGGTAGAGAAGAATGCAAGGGTTAAGAGCTTGTAATCCTTATGATTTCTATACTCTAGTTTGCTTCCTGCTGTAAGATGTGAAGAAGAAGCATCATCCTTGTTTTTTATTTCTGTACAGAGTTATTCTTGTTTTTTTGTCCGAGGGAGAGAGCTTGAGGAAGAAGAAGAAGCGAAATAATTTTCTTGATAATTGTTCTCTTCTTTCTTCTGTATATTTATTCTTTGTCAAATAGTGTTTCAAATTGTTTCCTCTTCTGTTCTGTCCTTAGAAGGAATATCCATTGGACAATAAGTATTTCTTTCTATTTCTGTTTCACGACCCATCAATCTAATTTGAATAACTTCCAAGATTGTCTTTGGTGTTTCTCTGGAGTACTCCATTCCATTCTTGACAATAAACGAGTTGTTAAAAAACAAATTTTAGCCTTGGACACATTCTGGAAAAGCATTAGAAAACGACAGCAGAAAAACATACTATTTCTGTCTGTATTCGGCGCTGCGTCGAATTCATGTTTCTTCATATCGACGCACCTCTGAGTTCTTATAGAAGCAGCTTCGAAATTCTTCTTAGCTCTAACTAAACTCAGATGTCGACGTTGCGTCAAATACCTATCGACGTATCAGTCAAGTTGTAGACTTGGACTTTGAACTTGATCTTTTGCGTCGAATTCAAATCGAAGTTGCGTCGACTTCTGATATTGCTTTGACAAGCTCTGTCTTCTACGTCGAGACCATTTTGACTTTGCGTTGACTTCACTTATACTTCGACTTCAGTCTGAGTTACTTCTACTTGTATTCAAAGTTGCTTCAACTTTCAGTCAAAGTTGTGTCGACTTCAATTCGATGCAATTTAACTGAACTGAATTTTGTGCTTGTTTTGGTCATGTCTTGACACTCTAGTGTGAGTGTGAGATCTTAGGAAATCTAATGACCAAATTACCCTCACTATAAAACATGGGTAATACATCCTAGATTAAGAAATCACTTTAACATAATTTATAAGGTAAATCACAAGGGTGTTTTTCCCAACAATCTCCCATATTTATCTTAACAAATTCTACAAATAATGTAAGTGATTTCAAACATGCAGTTGAATAAAAGCACAGTACAAACAAATATACAATTGACATAAAATAACATCATTGCACAGAAGCATATATCAACATGATAAGCTTCCAATTGATCAATTTGTCTTCCATAATTATATAACTTCAAATATGTTTACTGAGAAGTTATTATAGAGATTGTTAACCTATATTGTTCTACTCCTTTGGAGGAGTTTTCTTCTTCCTTGAGAAAAATTGTTGTGTTACTGTTGGGAACATTGCCCTGCAATGTTCCTGATTTGAAGAAGTACTCAGATCAATGATAAAAACATTATGTATTTGATGGTATATCTAGTTTACATTTGCAGAGATGAAATCATATGTCCAGTTCTTCTCCAATCTCACTAAGTCCAAAATCGTCGAGAAGGACTGGAGATATCGTCGAAAAGATACTCAGATATCGTCGAAATGATACTCAGAGTTAAGCAGCAGGTTCATGTCGGTTATCATCGAAATAACATGGACAATTTGACGATATCGTTGTGACATCAAGTACACACGAGATATCGTCGTAAGAACAAGGAGAATCAATCTAAGTCCAGTATCGTCGTGTCAACAAGAATCACACGATGACATCACTGTGTAGTCTAAGAAGAGTTAAGTCAAAGTACTCAGCAATGTCAACGACATCGTCATGAAGAGATCCTGTTGTCGAAACAAGAAAGGAAGCTCTATGAAGACTTAAGTCAAAGTACTCGGCCGTGTCGACGACATTGTCGTAAAGAAGCCTTGTCGTCGAGAAGGCTAAGGAAGTTCTCATGAAGACAACTTATGGAAGAAGAGTCCTCATCAAGATGATCAAGTCAATATCATCAATACGATATCATGGTTTCGATGATATCGTCGATAAGGCAGACTGGTTTCAACGTCATCGTCGAGAAGACAGACAGGTTTCAACGGCATCATCGAGAAGACCAGAAGTTATCAACAAGATTACGACGACATCTTTATATCGTCGTAAGTGCAAGTGATGTTGTGATATCTCTTGTATCGTCGAGATATCATTCTCCAAAGAGGATTGAAGAAAACTTGAAGATTTGTCCAAGTCCAAGATGGATCGTCGTAAAGGCAAGATCTGTCGTCGAGATGTTGCAAATATCGTCGAGACAGGTCAAGACATTTCAAATCGTGCTGTCTGCATTTAATGCCGCCGCATGATGGAACAATTAGCGCGTGCCGTTAAGGAAAGGGTTAATGACACTTAAAGGACATTCTAGGAGACCGTTAGCCGACTCCTCAGTCATATAAAAGGGATAAGTGTCTGCCCTAATTTTGATCGAAGTAGAACGTAGAGAAAATGAAAAATCGAATAGAACAGTAACAGTCTGCGAAAAATAAGGAACAAGAAGAAGAGAACAACAATTCTTCATCAAGTGTTCTCTAAGTTTCAGTCAAGCAACATCGGCTGATAAGAAGTGTTCCAGATCGAAGAAGGGATTGAAGAAGAATCTGTGCTATTCAAGAAATATCAAAGACATTCTTTTCAAGTCCAAGAAGCCGATCTTCATCCGGCTAGAAAAGTTTTTCACCAATCTTTTTCTGCAGGGCTTGCGGGCCTAAGCTTGTAGGATCTGTTGTCAGATCTGAGAATTGTAGGGCTTGAGGGCCTGAGCTGTAGGATCTGTTTTCAGATCTGAGTTTTGTAGGGCTTGAGGGCCTGAGCTGTAGGATCTGTTTTCAGATATGAGTATTGTAAGGTTTGAGGGCCTGAGCTGTAGGATTTGTTCCAGATCTGAGTTGTAGGGCTTGAGGGCCTGAGCATTGTAGGGCTTGAGGGCCTGAGTTGTAAGGCTTGAGGACATGAGAATTGTAAGGCTTGAGGGCCTGAGTATTTGGTGGAGTTTGTCGATCCTAGAACACTGCTAGAAAGACGCAGAGGGAGAGTGGACTACTCAAGACGCCCTGTCTTGAGGAACCACTATATATCTGGTGCTTCTGTGTGCTGTGTTTCTATGGTTTTATTGATTTGCTGTGATATAGTCATTTAGATCTTGTGCATAAATTTCAAAAACATCCATATCACTTATTCCCCCTATAGGTGAGAGTTCCATAACTAACAAGTGGTATCAAAGCTAGGTTGTTCATAAAAAGTCTAACAACTTGAACAAGATCCTACTCAGAATTTTGGGTGTCTAATCACTATGGCTGTGGAAGCAAGACTAACCATTTGTTCTAAAGAAAACTTTACTATGTGGAAGGAAATGACTAGGCTATATATGGAGGCCATAGACCCTAGGATTTTTGTTGCTGTTAAGGAAGGTCCTTTTATTCCTATGATGGCCTCAACAATCATTGCTTCAGGTCAAGAGCCAAAGTCATACGATGAGATGACGAGATGAAATTCTCTTGATCACAATGGACAAGAGGGGTAAGAATTTTCTTGCTAGCATTGTTGATGATTCAACATTCCAGAATTTAGTGCACTGCAAGACTGCCCAAGAGATGTGGAACACTCTCATTGTGTTCATGGAAGGAACTGAGGAAGTCAGAGATGATAGGAAGTCTTTGCTGAATGAAGAATATAAAGCATTCAAGCAAGACAAGCAAGACTCAATCTCTGAGTGCTATGAGAAGTTTTTCAAGATTGTCAATGGTCTGAGAACATATGGAAGGGAGTTTTCTAATTATGACCTAAATGACAAGTTCCGCAGATCTCTGAATAAGGAGTGGGATATTAAGATTTGTGCCATTTGGGAAATGGGAAATCTAGCAAATCTTGAGCCTCAAAACTTGTTTGGGAAGCTCCTATCCCATGATCTACATCTCAACACAAGGAAGGGGGAAGAAGAGTAAGGGATACCATCTCCTATTCACAAGAACCTTGCTCTCAAGGCTGAGCTATCTAGGAGAAGAAATGATGATTATGTGAAATTTTCCGGATCTTGTGAGAGCAAGCAGGAATAACAACTAGAGATGCAAGCCAAACAACCAGAGACAATCTTAGGCAAACAAAACGATCTTTATTGAAAGCAACACTTCAATTACAGGGCAAGACATGCTCGACGAGACATGATTTCGTCAGCACAAAACTTCAAGGAGAAAGAACAGAAACTGAAGATAACCGAGACCGCACGGTCTCTTGCCGAACTCAGCAGCTCGCCAGACCGCTGCTGCCAGACCGCAACCGCTCCCGATCTCGGAATACTACCAAACCGCTACACCAGACCGCTCCTTTGCCGATCTCCTGATTCCCGAATTCAGCACCACAACTCCAAGCCGCAAACCGCCCGAACACTTTCAGAGGAAGAGGTGATCGCTGCTGCCTGCACTATTCGCAGAAGCTGTACAAAGAAGAATTCAATCAGAGACCGCTCGGTCAAATAAACACAGACCGCAGGAACTAGGCAAACTTGGCTTACACTTGGTGTGTCTATTTGTTGCTACAGTGGCTCCCTATTTATAGGCGTGAGACCTGATCCAGTCACCACCCTATGAGATAGAGTCACCACCCATCAGATCGCGCGACCTTACCGGTCAACCCGCGCAATCACAGCAACCCTCCTGCTTCATTTTGGTGAGCGCCGACTTCACTCCAGACCGCGGGAGATCGCTACTCCCTTGGTCTGAACACGACTCCACACGGAGATCGCCAGACCGCCTAGAAGTCACCCACCACCCGTGTTCGCCTGAGACCGCAAACACAGCCAGCTCGCCTTCCTGGTCTCCTCCTGAGACCGCGAACTGAGACCGCGCGACTAAGATGACTTAGTCCGCGAACTCCTTCAGAACCCTCTGGAAAGCCACCAGACCGGATTCAAGAGCCAACCCGTGCGGTCACGCCAGACCGGCACGTCTTTGAAGAGAACTTGTCACGCGGTCAGAGACAGACCGCGCGACCCTGAGGATGAACACCCGTCATGCGGTCACAGCCAGACCGCACGACCTCCACCTCCAGCAGCCCTTGGACCAGACCAGCGGTCAACCCCGGAAGCCGCAGCTGACCAATAGAACAGATCGCCATTTGACAGACCGCCAGACCGTGCGGTCACGCCAGACCGCCCGGTCTCCTTCCGGACCGCCCAGGTCCAAAAGCCTCCTCCACTTCCACTTCAATAATTTCAACACTCCCCCTTGAAGTGGGAAGTGGAAACTAGCCCAAGTAGCTCCCTTAGCCGTGTGAACGGCCCCTTTGCCAGCGCCTTTGTGAAGATGTCAGCGACATTGTCCGCACTCCGCACATGCTCGACCGAAAGAGATCCCTCTAGCACCTTCTCCCGTATGAAGTGATGCTCGATCTCAATATGCTTGGTCCTCGCGTGACAAACTGGATTGGTTACCAGTTTGAGAGCACTCTCGTTGTCACCGCGTAGCAGAGTCGGCTCCCGAACCTCCTTGTGGACGTCTCCTACCAACCTCCTAAGCCAGATGGCTTCCTGAGCTGCCAAGGCCGAAGCCTTGTATTCCGCTTCCGTGGTAGAGACTGACACGGAATCCTGCTTCTTGCTGCACCATGATATAGCCGTAGGGCCCGCCATGAAGACGAATCCGGATGTCGACTTCCGATCATCCGAATCTCCCCCGTAATCAGCATCCATGTATCCATGCACTTCGAAGCCCGCATCCTTCCTGTATAGGAGACCCATGTCCGAGGTCGCCTTGACATACTTCAGAATGTTCTTGGCCGCTAGCAGATGAGGTACCCGTGGCTCCGCCATAAATCGACTCACTCTGCCCACTGCATATGCAATGTCCGGCCTCGTGATTGTCAGATAGATTAAGCTCCCAACCAGAGCTCGAAACACCAACGGATCTTGCATGATCCTCCCCTCATCCTTCCGAAGCTTCATAGCCTTCTCCAGAGGTGTGGAAGTGCACTTCCCTTCCTTCATGCCGAACCGCTCCACGATCCGCTCCGCATATCCGGCTTGGGTCACCAGCACTCCACCTTCCTTCCTCTGCACCTCAAGTCCAAGGAAATGGTGAAGCTCACCTAAGTCCTTCATCTCGAACCTGATAGACAGCTCGGCTCGAAGCTGCGCTACCTCCTCCTTCGAGTTCCCCGTCACGATCATATCGTCGACGTATAACAGCACAATAACCTGAAGCTCTCCGCTCTTCTTGACGAACAAGCTTGAGTCCGAGTCTGAAGCAACAAATCCACAGAATAGGAGATATTCTGCGATCTTCCCGTACCACGCCCTCGGCGCTTGCTTCAAACCATACAGGGCCTTCTTTAGCTTGCAGACATGCTCCGGAAAATCTTCAGACACAAAACCTGGTGGCTGGACCATGAAGATGTCCTTGTCAATCTCGCCGTACAAGAAAGCATTCTTGACGTCGAGCTGTCAAATCTCCCATCCACTGAACGCCGCCAAGGCAATGATGAACCGAACTGAAGTCATTTTTGCCACCGGACTGAATGTCTCATCGTAATCTTCACCGTATTGCTGTGAGAACCCCCGAGTCACAAGACGAGCCTTGTACCGCTCGATACTGCCATCAGCTTTCTTCTTGAGCTTGTAGACCCACTTGCATGTAACAGGAGCGATGCCCTTAGGCTTGGGCACAAGAGACCAGGTCTCATTCTTCTCGAGAGCTGTCATCTCTTCTTGCATCGCAACATCCCACTCCTTCACGCCTTTGGCCTTCTCAAAGCTCGACGGCTCCCTCTCATCCAAGGGACCAGCAAAGAAACATGAGACAAAGCTCACTGCGTTTCCTCCTGTATAGCGATCAGGGGCAATGATAGATCGCTTCGATCTCCTCAGCTCCTTCCCCTGAACCGCTCCATCTCCAGCTGCTTCTTCCCTAGCTCCTCTTCCAGACGTGCTAGGAGCATTGCTCCCCCTGTTCCCTGAACCAGAAGCTCCCGTCTCTGAACTAGAAGGTGATGGACCACCTGGTGACACAGGTAGCTCCACCTGAAGATTTTCCGCAGCTTGCTCCGGCTCCTCCACCCTGTTCTCTGGTAGCTCTACATCAGAAGACCCCTTATAAGATGTCACCTCATCGAACACGACGTCGCGAGATACAACAAATCTCCGCGTCTCTGGGTCCATGCACTTCCACCCTTTCTTCCTCTCATCGTATCCCACAAAGACTAGCTTCCTAGCTTTCGCTTCTAGCTTTGTCCGAAGAGCATCTGGGATGTGCACGTAACAGGTGGAACCGAACACCCGAAGGTGTGCCACACTTGGCTTCTCCTTGAACATCATCTCATGCGGGGTCAACATGTTGATGGGGCTCAAAGACATCCGGTTGATGACGTAAGCAGCACAAGACATTCCCTCCGCCCAAAAAAACTTTGGGATACTCTTGGCATGAAGCCAACACTTGCAGGTCTCCGTCAGATGACGAATCTTCCGCTCTGCAACTCCGTTCTGTTGTGGAGTATGCGCACAAGTGAGCTCTCTCCGGATGCCCGCCTTCCTGCAAAAACTGGAGAACTCAGCAGAGGTGAACTCCCCTCCGTTGTCCGTCCTCAGCTTCTTGATCCGCAGATTCAGCCGACCCTCCACGAGCTCCTTGAACTCCACAAACTTGGCAAATGCCTCCGCCTTCTCCTTCAGGAAATATACCCAGACATATCTGGTGTAATCATCGATTAGCACCAGCATATATCTGCTGCCTCCGAGGCTTGGGGTAGCAGTCGGTCCCATCAAGTCACCGTGGATGCACTCCAACGGCTGACAACACCTTGTCTGCGACTTGTCAAACGGTAGTCGATGAGACTTGCCGAACTGACATCCCGCGCAAACATGACCTTCTCCGTAGGAAGATAGACTTGGCAGGCCCTTGACCAGACCTCTCACCGCCATAGCTTTCAGCTTGTCCATACCTACGTGCCCCAACCTCTCATGCCATATAACGGCACCATCATTCGTCTTCATCTTGTCAACGTAGGAACTTGTCGACAAAACGAACAAGTCCTTCGCCCTTCTCCCAACATGGACGACCTCGGCCTTCACGGCCTCTACATTTCGTAGAAATTTCACTTCTGTCGGGCCGAACAGAACGTGATACCCAGCGTCAACAGCGTTGGTCACGGAGAAGAGATTTTTCTTCATTCCGGGCACATGATAGACACTCTTCAAAGTAAGTGGCCCTCTATCACTGCCCAAAGAAACAACCCCCACCTTCTCGACTGCATGCACAGTATTATCTGCAGTAATAATAGCATTGTTACCTGTGTACAGCTCCGCTGAAGAAAGCTTTGACTCGTCCCCGGTGAGGTGATGACCACACCCCGAGTCCACGATCCAGTCCTCCTGATAGTTGATAGGAGCCGAGGCTCCAATAGAAGCCGAGAAAGCTCCTCCCCATCCTCCATCAAAGTGCCTGGCCGGTGCTTCCTCCTTCTCAGCAGCATGCCCTGGCTGAGTATTCAGCCTGCAGTCCTTCTTGAAGTGCCCAACCTTTCCGCACTTGAAGCATTTGAGACCTTCCTTCTTCTTCTTCCCGTCAGCCTTGGGAGCATACCCCCTTTCCTGCTGCCCAGAAGTTGAAGGCCCATAGCCTTCCGTGGTCTTCTTCTTCTTCTCCCACTTCTTCTTCCCTGAGAAGAGAACCTCGCCATCTCCCCCAGTCACTGACACCCCCGCCATCTGCCTTGCCAGACTTTCCTGCGAAGCTAGCAGATTCTCCAGCTCTAGCAGAGACGGCTGATTTGCCCATCCCTGTACCGACGTCACAAAGGCCACATATTCCTTCTGCAAGCCGCGGATGATGTGCCTCTTCAGCTTCGTCTCAGAAATTGGCTCATCAGGATCCAGGGCTGATATCTCAGCGCAGAGATTCTTCATCTTCAAAAAGAAGTTCGAGATAGAAAGATCACCTTGAGCTGACCTCGCCAGCTCATTCTCTAAGAACTGTAGCCTTGCTATATTCTTTTTGTTAAACAGCCCATCCAGGGCTCTCCAGATCTCAGCAGCTGATCCACACCCCAAGATGTGATCAAAGAGATCAGGTGAAATGACACGCTTCAAGGTGAACTCGGCCTTGGCGTTGGTCTTCCTCCATGCCCTCACGGCCGGTCCATTATCACCTCCTACTACTGCCTTTACCTCTTCTGTTTCATCTCCTCCTACCACCTCCCAGAGGTCCTCACCCAGAAGATAGCTCTGCATACACGACTTCCACTTCTTGAAGTTAGTCGATGTAAGCATCTCAATACCAAGACCTCTTGCAAAACCACCTTCCATTGCACTTCCTCTGGTTCCTTCTTCACAAAGGCGATGGCTACTCTAAGTTATTCACTGCTCTTTCAACTCCAACCTAGCTCTGATACCATGTGAAATTTTCCGGATCTTGTGAGAGCAAGCAGGAATAACAACTAGAGATGCAAGCCAAACAACCAGAGACAATCTTAGGCAAACAAAACGATCTTTATTGAAAGCAACACTTCAATTACAGGGCAAGACATGCTCGACGAGACATGATTTCGTCAGCACAAAACTTCAAGGAGAAAGAACAGAAACTGAAGATAACCGAGACCGCACGGTCTCTTGCCGAACTCAGCAGCTCGCCAGACCGCTGCTGCCAGACCGCAACCGCTCCCGATCTCGGAATACTACCAAACCGCTGCACCAGACCGCTCCTTTGCCGATCTCCTGATTCCCGAATTCAGCACCACAACTCCAAGCCGCAAACCGCCCGAACACTTTCAGAGGAAGAGGTGATCGCTGCTGCCTGCACTATCCGCAGAAGCTGTACAAAGAAGAATTCAATCAGAGACCGCTTGGTCAAATAAACACAGACCGCAGGAACTAGGCAAACTTGGCTTACACTTGGTGTGTCTATTTGTTGCTACAGTGGCTCCCTATTTATAGGCGTGAGACCTGATCCAGTCACCACCCTATGAGATAGAGTCACCACCCATCAGATCGCGCGACCTTACCGGTCAACCCGCGCAATCACAGCAACCCTCCTGCTTCATTTTGGTGAGCGCCGACTTCACTCCAGACCGCGGGAGATCGCTACTCCCTTGGTCTGAACACGACTCCACACGGAGATCGCCAGACCGCCTAGAAGTCACCCACCACCCGTGTTCGCCTGAGACCGCAAACACAGCCAGCTCGCCTTCCTGGTCTCCTCCTGAGACCGCGAACTGAGACCGCGCGACTAAGATGACTTAGTCCGCGAACTCCTTCAGAACCCTCTGGAAAGCCACCAGACCGGATTCAAGAGCCAACCCGTGCGGTCACGCCAGACCGGCACGTCTTTGAAGAGAACTTGTCACGCGGTCAGAGACAGACCGCGCGACCCTGAGGATGAACACCCGTCATGCGGTCACAGCCAGACCGCACGACCTCCACCTCCAGCAGCCCTTGGACCAGACCAGCGGTCAACCCCGGAAGCCGCAGCTGACCAATAGAACAGATCGCCATTTGACAGACCGCCAGACCGTGCGGTCACGCCAGACCGCCCGGTCTCCTTCCGGACCGCCCAGGTCCAAAAGCCTCCTCCACTTCCACTTCAATAATTTCAACAGATTATACTAATCATCATGCTAGCTGTTCAGAATAAAAAAATCAAGCTGGCTGCTCATCTGACTCAGATTCCTCTGACAGTGATCTGTCTTCCTTCTACAAGAATCTCAGACAGTCAATTCCCAGCATAATGCAGGAGCACAACAAGTCTCAACAGTCAGCAAACTGCAAGGATCAATCTAGAACAAAGTCTAGACATGACAGTTATTATTCTAAGAACAATAACAGATTATACCTAATATTATATGCTATTGTTGTCAAAGAATAGGTCATGTTGTTGCTGACTGTCCTGAAAAGAGGATGGAATCTAGACAAGTTGAATCCAAGTCACACAAGGGCAAGAGAACTGAGAAGAGTTTCATTGCTAAGAAGAAGGTGAAAACCTTAAGTGACTCAAGCAGTTCAGACTCAGAAGATGAAGCTTACTTTGGGCTGACTGCCCTATCAGAGTCCGAGGATAAAGAATTCCAGGATAATGTCTCTCTTGATCAAGTATGCATAAGAGCACCTCTATCTGTCTCAGATTCTGAATCTGAGGCAAGCTCATCAGAAGATAATGATATGCCTGATATGGTAAAGCAATATGGTGCACTTTTTGAAGCTTTCAAAAGAAGCAAGAAGTTGGCAAAGGTTCAAGCAAGGGAAATTGTTGTTCTTAAGGTTCTTGAGTATGAGCTTCTTGAGAAAACATCTTTGTTAACTCAAGATATCAAGGAGATCACTGCTCTGAAGGAGAACTCCTTAGCCTATATTGCTAAACTAAATCATACAGAGCTTACCATTAAAGATCTTGAGATTAAGCTCCTAAATGAAATGAAGCTTGTGGCTAATTTCTCCAAGCCACAAACTGTCCTCCCTATCATAGATAGTTTCTCTGCACCTTATAGAGGTGGTGTAGGATACACTCAAGAGAATGATAAAGGGAAAGATTCTCAAGAGACAATTATTTTTCAAAAAGTTATATTGCAAACTAATTCTTATGACCATGAGAGTTTACTTGGTCATTCATCTAATGAGTGCTCTACTAGTGGTTGCAAGGAACCACCAAGTAGGTTTGCCAAAGTCCTTGGGACCAGTGCATTTCAAGCACATCATGAGAAGGGTTAAGTGAAACCTCATAGGACATTTGCCTTAGGTTCACTTGCCAAAGCACCCAAGGGTAAAAGCAAGGCTGCTAGGCAAATAGTCAAGCCTAAGGTTGTGCATGCTGTCCCCCAGCAAAAACAGTTAGTCAGTCTTAAGTTCAAGAAAAAACTTGGCTCAGCAGTTCAGATGCTGCTCTCCTGATCATAGGCATCAATAAATCAAGCCTAAGATGATTCATAAGAGGAGATATAATCCCCATAACTGCTGGTGTTGTGGTAAGATATGCCACTATGCCTTAGACTGTTGGTTCAATCCAACAAGGCCTACTACAAATAATAAGAAGTTAGTTGTTAATATAACCAGGTTTCATTCTGCTCATAAAGCTAACAATAACTTAGGACCCAAATCAAATTGGGTGCCTAAGGGAAAGTAATTTTCCTTGTTGGTATGTCCAAATGCCAACAAATCTCTCATTTGGTATTTGGACAGTGGTTGCTCCAGACACATGACTGGAGTAAGAAGCTATTTAAGAAACTTCACCCCTGTGGAGAATGGATCAACAATCCTATTTGGAGGTTCAGGAAAAGGGGTGAGCAAAGGCTATGATATCAGACTATGCAGGGTGCAGAGAAGATAGAAAGAGCACTTCAAGGACTTGCCAATTCCTTGGAGGAGAAGGGCAAGCTAAACGATGAAGGAGCCTCTCAAGAAGAGCTGCACATTATATAAAGCCAAACAAGTTCTCTCAACGACACAATAAGTCATCTCGACGACACAATAAGTCATCTCGATGACACAATAAGTCGTCTCAACGGCACAATCAATTGTTTCGACGACACGCAGTGCATCTCGACGACAAATGAACCGAGGTGGAAAGGAGCATAACGTCGACACATTTCGACGACATACCAGAGTATCGTCGAAACAGGACAGGGCCGCTAAACAAAATACTGGATCGACAAATCAGAGCCGTCCGATGAAATATTAAGGTACACGCCTCTTCATCTACCTACACTATAAATAGAATGAATGCTTAGGAAAAAAAATTACGCTTTCATTTGCCCTAAGACATTCCCACGACAAACTTCTGTTCCGTCCCCGACGACTGCTTATTCTCACGATTCTTCTGCAATGGCTCCCAAGAGAGAAGAAACATCAGTGATTTCAGGATGTGAACTTCAGCGAGGAGGATTCAACTCCTGTTCAGATGAAATTCTGTCCGCAATAGGGTTACTGGAATCGGCGGGCCTCGAATACCTGCTGAGTGAACCCTGTGTTCTTCTCAATAGTGAGCTCCTAGAATTCTATGGGGGAGCAAGACTAAATAGTACAGAATCATCAGTGAAATCAACCATGGCCAGGAAGAAGGTGAAAGTGAATGCGAAAAGCCTGGGAAAGGCGTTCCGACTGCCCCAGCTGAAGGCAGATGAAGAAGAAGAGCATGTGTCAACTGAAGACATATCTGCGTGTTTTAAATGGTGTGGACATTCTGGAAAGACCTATGGGTCTATCAAGAAGGCAGCCTTTAATCAGAAGGGAAAGCTTCAGGCAAACATAATTGGAAAGTTCTGTTATGCAAACCGGGTTCTCATTACCGGATCTCAAAGGATATGTTCGAAGTAATGTGCAGGATAATACTCTCCAAGAGGACTGACTGGAGGGAATTTGTATTCCAGAAAGTGAAAAGAAGTCTGCAGATCCCCTCATTCGGGAGAATTCTCTCAATCTTCTTCCTGAAATCCCTTGGGGAGGTACTCAATAAGAAGATGGGAGTGGATTTGCACCACTCCAAGAGGCTGGACTCCAAGACTTTGGACAGGTGGGATAGGTCTATCTCCAAAGGACCTATAACCACTTCTTCAGTTCAGCCAAAGAAGTCTAAGAAGGTTGCCAAGGCAGTGGCCTCAGAGGAGGAGGAGTCCTCCAGTAGCTCTGAGGAAGGAAGAGCCCTAGCTCAACAGAACCCTAATCAGATTGAGGGGGAGACGTGTCAACATCAAGAAATCCCAGAGAAAGAAGTTGATCCTGCTAACACAGAGGCGGATGAAGAGAGCAGAAGTCCAATCATGGACATTGCTCTAGTTGAGGGGGAGTCCCAACCTGGGAGCTCAGCCCAAGATACTGCAATGGTTGAGGGGGAGACCCATCTGGGGTGCTCTACCCTAAAAGCTCAGGAAAATTGTCTCCAGCTGGAAGTCTTCACAGAAGAAAGGAATGAAAGCTTAGGAAATGAGAAAGAGACAGTTGAGTATACTGGACCATCCACTGGTCTTGAACTGGCTGTTGGAGGGAAGACAATCCTTATAGTGGAAAGTGAGCCAATTAAGGCAGTATCTCCTGAGAAGTCCACAGTTCAGATCAATGACTGCTCCTCAGACAGTGGTCCTAAGGATGCTCCAGAAGTGAGAGTTGCTCCACAAGAACATGCTGCTGAAACATCATCTGCTCCCACAGGATCTTTGTTTCACATGATCTCTGCATTACTCAATGCTCAGAGGCAGGAGATGGAAACATTCATCATGCAGACAGTTGATGGCCTAAGGAGTGAAATAAAGGCTGAGCTGAATACAGTGAAGAAGGAGATCCTTCATCTGAACACTCAGTATGCTCAATTCTATAACATAGAAGCTCCAACCATGGAGCTTGTTGGTGAAGAGGTCAACAGAGTCGGCCATCAAACACATCAAATCCTGCAGAATTAAGAAACATTCGCAGGCAATGTGGAGAGTGCATTTGAGCAGATTGAAACAACAGTTCATGACAATAGAAATCACATTCTGAACAGAATAAATGTGAATACTCAAACCTTGGATGATCATCTGCTAGAAGTTCTTAACAACTTGGATGCAACTGAGCAACGGATACATGATAGGCTGATCACAATGCAAGAAACCCTGGATGATCGATTAATTGAAGAAGTCCTAAAGGGGGAGAAGGAGATAATAAATGCAGGCTCACATCAAGCCATGTGGACTTCCAGTCAAGTCAAGCAAGTCTTGCAGAAATCCCCCTCAGGATATGAATTGGCTGAACCATCTGTAAGCACAGACTCAGAGGAGTATGGTGCTGAATTTGGAGAATCAACAACCTCCAAGAAAAGGAAGAAACTTCAAAGCAGGAAGTACATGCAAAAGATACTCATGGAGATTGAGCAGGATCCACAGGCAGGCATGTGGAGTCCTACCTCCAGGGAGATTATATCATAAAGCTGGATTGAGTTTGGATACCCTCAAGAAAGCTCTGAGAGGGTATACTACTCAGCTGATTGGAATCAACATCTAAAGCAAATGGAGAAAAGGAGGAATCACAAGCTTGCATTCCCTCATGGTCCTCCTCCTTCTCCAAAGAAGATTCCAAAGCCCATCCACTTCTATGAAAGACAAAAGAGAAAAGGCAAGTGCAACAATAGTAGAGGATGAAAGTCACCATCAAAGGATGTTTTGTCTAAAAATGGAATGGGTAAATGATTATAGAATTTTTGTTTAAGAAACATTCATTCCATTTATATAATGTTTGGTAGTTTAATGAATTTGAATTGTCTAAAATTTAATTATTTCTGTGTGTGGCATTTATCACTGAGGTGAGTTAGAACTTCTTCAAATAGGAGGACATTGTTGGGAACAGTGCCCTGCAATGTTCCTGATTTGAAGAAGTGCTCAGATCAATGATAAAAACACTATGTATTTGAAGGTATATCTAGTTTACATTTGCAGAGATGAAATCATGTCTAGTTCTTCTCCAATCTCACAAAGTCCAAAACCGTCGAGAAGGACTGAACATATCGTCGAAAAGATACTCAGATATCATTGAAATGATACTCAGAGTTAATCAGCGGGTTCATGTCGGTTATCTTCGAAATAACATGGACAATTTGACGATATTGTTGTGACATCAAGTACACATGACGATCTCGTCGTAAGAATAAGGAGAATCAATCTAAGTCCAGTATCGTCGTGTCAACCGGAATCACACGACGACATCACTTTGAAGTCTAAGAAGAGTTAAGTCAAAGTTCTCGGCAATGTCGACGACATCGTCGTGAAGAGATCCTGTCATCGAAATAAGAAAGGAAGCTATGAAGACTTAAGTCAAAGTACTCGGCCGTGTCGACGACATCGTCGTAAAGAAGCCTTGTCGTCAAGAAAGCTAAGGAAGTTCTCGTGAAGACAGCTTATGGAAGAAGAGTCATCATCAAGATGATCAAGTCAATATCGTCGATACGATATCATGCTAGTTTTGACGATATCGTCGATAAGGCAGTCTGGTTTCAACGACATCGTCAAGAAGATAGACAGGTTTCAACGACATCATCGAGAAGACCAGAAGTTATCAACAAGATTACGACGACATCTTTATATCATCGTAAGTGCAAGTGAAGCTGTGATATCTCTTGTATCGTCGAGATATCATTCTCCAAAGCGGATTGAAGAAGACTTGAAGATTTGTCCAAATCCAAGATGGATCGCCGTAAAGGTAAGATCTGTCGTCGAGATGTTGCAAATATCGTCGAGACAGGTCAAGACATTTCAAATTGCGCTGTCTGCATTTAATGCCACCGCATGATGGGCCAATCAACGCGTACCGTTAAGGAAAAGGGTTAATGACACTTAAGGACATTCTAAGAGACCATTAGTCGGCTCCTCAGTCATATAAAAGGGATATGTGTCTGCCCTAATTTTGATCGAAGTAGAAAGCAGAGAAAATGAAAAATCGAATAGAACAGTAACAATCTGCTAAAAAGAAGGAACAAGAAGAAGAGAACAACAATTCTTCATCAAGTGTTCTCTAAGTTTCAGTCAAGCAACATTGGCTGATAAGAAGTGTTCCAGATCAAAGAAGGGATTGAAGAAGAATCTGTGTTATTCAAGAAATATCAAAGACATTCTCTTCAAGTCCAAGAAGCCAATCTTCATCCGGCTAGAAAAGTTTTTCACCAATCTTTTGTTGTAGGGCTTGTGGGCCTGATCTTGTAGGATCTGTTGTCAGCTCTGAGTATTGTAGGGCCTGAGGGCCTGACCTGTAGGATCTGTTTTTAGATCTGAGTTTTGTAGGGCTTGAGGGCCTGAGCTGTAGGATTTGTTTTCAGATCTGAGTATTGTAGGGTTTGAGGGCCTGAGCTGTATGATCTGTTCCAGATCTGAGTTGTAGGGCTTGGGGGCCTGAGCATTGTAGGGCTTGAGGACCTGAGTTGTAAGGCTTGGGGGCCTGAGAATTGTAAGGCTTGAGTGCCTGAGAATTTGGCGGAGTTTGCCGATCCTAGTACACTGCTAGAAAGGCGCAGAGGGAGAGTGGACTACTCAAGACGCTCTGTCTTGAAGAACCACTATATATTTGGTGTTTCTGTGTGCTGTGTTTCTATGGTTTTATTGCTGTGCTGTGATATCGTCATTTAGATCTTGAGCATAAATTTTAAAAACAACCATATCACCAATTTCCACCCTATAGGCGAGAGTTCCATTACTAACAATTACTTTTCTTGGTGCAAACACCAGTGGCTTATCTTCTTCTTCAGCAGCCTTGTTAGTTTCTTGATGAATGTCATCTTCTTTGGGAGACTCCCCTTGAGATTGTGCATCCTCTTCAGCAGTCTGAGCAGCCTCCTTAGCAATTTATGTAACTTCAACCAAGAGCTGGTCAACTTCTAAGGGCTCCCCTGGGTTGATGCAAACATCTCCCTCCGAGTTAATGCAGGATGCTCCCCCTGGACTATTCCTGTCTGGAATATAGTAATTCTGTAGGGGGCCAGGAACTTCAATATTTGGGGTAATTTGAGTAGTCCCTTTTTCCTTCTCCTGGGCACCCACATTTTCTTGAACATGCAGCTCCTCCTCATGCATATTCTCCCCCTTCTGAACCTTACTGGCAAGGGAGGTTAAGAAATATTTGGTCACCATTGAGGAGGACAAAGTTTTTGAGTGCTAGGAGTGTCTCTTTTGATTCTTGTAGCTCAGACTCCAACTGAGAATACTTTCTGTTGAATTTTCTAGCTTGAGTCACCAGCAAATCAGCAAATGTACCAGTAGCTAGTCCTACTGATTTGGAAATTTTTTGCTCAGCATCAAAGGGAGGTGTAGAATGGGTGGTAGAAGCAAGAGATTTGTCATTCAGAGGTGTGGATATGATAACTAGAGGAATTTCTGTTGTAACAACATTGATATCTGTGTGATTGTGGATGATAAGAGGTGTGCCATCTGGGGGTCGTCCTTGATTATAAAATGGAGGTGTGGATAGGATTACTAGAGGAAGTGATGTGGAATCTTCATTGAAGTCTGGGAAATTTTGGTGGATAAGGTATTGTGCTTGATTGTCTTCTGGAGTTGAGAGAAATTGTGGTAGAGGAGCAGAATGGATGTCTGGAAGTGGTAGAGGAGCAGAATGGATGTCTGGAAGATTTTCAACAGAGATGGTGATGAATGGTTGTCGTGGTTGGAGAGAAATATGTGGTGTAGGTTCTGGAGCTAGAGTAGATGGAATGGACTGGAGGTCTTGAATAATGGCATCATTTGGAATGATATCTTGTGGAACTACTGTCGGGTCCGGTGGTGGATTATCCCTTGGATTTCCTGGTAGGATTGATTCATGATCCCGTGGAACTGGAGAAGGAGGAGGAGAGGGGGGGGGGGGGGGTGCTTGACCAGGCTTTAGAATTTGCTTGGTCCATTTAGAGATGATTCCAATATTAATTCTTTTGCCTGGTGGAATTGGCACCCCTTCTGATTTACAGACAATTGGATAATGATGGAGCAGAACTTGGCTCATCATTCTCATATATGCATTTTCCTTATGTGCATACTTATGTCCTATCAGCTTCAAGAGACATTTTCCCCAGTTGACTCTCTTATTTAGAACTAGAATTCCCTTTATCTGAAGTTGTTGTTTGGGGATGGCATCAGGTGCTGATATTTTACAGAGCAGCACCTTTCCCACTATATCTGCCAAGAATCTATATTCTTCAGATACATAATTATTTTTCAGATTGATGGCCTTCTCCTTTCTGAACTGCATTATCTGTAATGCCTTACTCGTCTCTTCCCTTGTCAGTTCATCAGAATCACTACCAGCTGGTAGATCAAAAGTTTGACATAACGTCTCCTATGTAATGTTGATGTCATTCCCAGATATTCGTCCATTGAGTGATCCATCATCTCCAATGTGGATATGTTATCTTTAAACTCTGTTAGTTTAACATCAAAGATCTTGCACCTAGTGGAGATCAACTTTGTCAACCCAGCAGTGTGAAATAATCCAAGAATCACGTTGAAGTTGTTAAATGCTTGATGATTAAAATTTATTTGAGAGCGCCGCAAAAGCTTTCCGGGGTGCGGGTAGAATTCGGCGGGCGCGTTCGAGGCATCTCGCGAGCACTCCTACTTCGAGGAACTAACCATTTTCCTACCTATCGAGATGATAGAAGTAATAGTCTTTCCTTCTTTCGGAATATCGACGACCACGCCGCGGCGGCGGTGCCGAATTCAATTATTTTTGTATAGAAATGGAGAGTTTTTGCGAAGTTTTCGTATCGTTATTATCCAAACTAATCATTCGAAAAAGCAAGTATACCTTATCGCGTATAGTATAAGATAAATTTTTAGAAAATATCAAGGTCGTATTTTTCCAAGGTCGTGTCGATTATTGTTACTTTAGAAATACGCTATTATTTTATCGAAAAGATCGATTGATTTTTACGTTTGTAATAATTTAGAAAGCAAAAATGACAATAATCGCGAGCTTGGTGTGCATGTAGCAAAAACCAAGAAAAGCGATAGAAAAGAAAAGAACACACTAAATGAAAAACTCACGCACTCTACGGAAATTTAAATGACTTAATTGAAATAAAGCAGAAAAGCTATCTCATATACGCACGCACTCTACGGAAATTAAAGAAAGCAATAAAGCTAAGCTATGAAAGCCTTAAAATCTAATTATGAAAGCACTATAATCTAAGTTACGAAAGCATTAAAATTAAAGCATTAAATCTAAATTATGAAAGCAATAAAATTAATCTCATACACACACACACACACTCTTTCATAAATTAAAAAAACTAAAATAAAAACAAAAACATTAAAACTTACACTAAATACAATCACACACTCAACATGAACAAAAGAAGAACAAGAAGAACAAGAAAAACAAGAAGTACAAAAAAAACAATATATTTATTATATATATAACAACTTTTTGCAAGAAAGTCTAAACTTAGAGGACAAAAAGACCCCAAACTAGGGCTTAGAAAACACACAAACAAACTCACAAACACTCAAACAAAACTCACAGAACACTAAAAAAAAGAAAACTTACCTAGGTTCTAAAATATATGAACCTTTAAAACAAGGGAAAGCCCACCTTATTTATAGGCAAAAAAGGGCTGCAATTAGCAAAAAAAAAAGAAAATAAAAGAAAATAGCAGCTGACTGTTGACCAGGAGGTAGGCAAGTTTGACTTGAGCTGGGGTGCGGGTAGAAGCTGGCTTGGTTCTAGAAGGAGAGAGCTGGCAGGACAGCTTGCTGGAAGGAGAGCTGCGGGCTGGGAGCGCTTTCGTCGAACGCATGGAAGAGTTCGTCGAACGCAGAGCTTCGTTCGTCGAACTGGGTTGGCTGAGAGGAATTCATCGAACGCATCAGCTTTTCGTCGAACGCAGAGAGAGGGAGTTCGTCGAACGCCTGTAGATGTTTTTATAATAATATATTTATATAATATATATATATATATATATATATATATATATAATACTAAGAGATCGTCGAACGCCTGACGCCGTTCGTCGAACGCAGGGCGCTGAGCGTTCGTCGAACGCAGGGCGCTGTGCGTTCGTCGAACGCAGGGCGCTGAGCGTTCGTCGAACGAAGGGCGCTTTCGTCGAACGCAGCTCAGAGAAAGAGATATATGTTTTATATACAATATATATATGTATATATATATATATAATTTTTACAGATCGTCGAACGCAGAGAGGTCCGAGTTCGTCGAACGCATTATATATATATAGCAGAGATTTTTTATATATATATTTTTTAATTTAATTTAATTTTAATTTATGATTATATTTAATATATTTATACTGTTATTATTTATTATATATATTATTATTATTTTACGTTTATTATACATATATATATATATATATTTCATTATATTTATATTATATACATTATTATTACTATGTTATTATTATACTATACTACTATATTATATGTATATTCGTATTATTATATCTTTACATCATATTCACATATAAATATATCATTTATTTATTATATTTACATATATTTATTTTTACTTATATTTCTATATATTATTTTTATTTGTTAGATTTACATATATATTATTTTTACTTATATATGCATCTTTATTTATTAATTATGGTTTTATTCATTTAGTTATTTATATGTTCATAGAAATAAATAATTTCAAAAATGTATACTTAGATAAATATATTTACAAAGAATATTTTTCTATATTGTTTCATGCTTAAATAGATCTTTTTTTCATATTGATATATATTTATATACATTAGATAAAACAAACCATTTTATTTAATATTATACATGAAATACGTACAATATTACCCAAAATTATGCTAAAAACTATACAAAAATATGTATAATTTACTATTCATCAAATACCCTCATATTTAAGCTTTTGCTATTCCAGAGCAAAAGTAAGAGATACTTATAAGACACTAATAGAATTTTTAATTTACCAAAATTTTATTTAATCGAAAAGTAAGCTTGAAATAAATTTAGGAGATTTAAAGAGGTAAGTCCTATAATGTTGTTGTTGTTGTTTGAAAAAGATTTAGCAAACAAGACTTCTAAAGTTAGCTAAGTAGCGACCTAAATAATTGTAATAATTAGCACCATGATTAGAATAGAATTATAAGAACTTTAACTTTTAAAAAAAAAATTGAGAATAATTAAAACTTACTAATTATGCTCTCTTAATTTTTTCATTTATATCTAGTTTTCAATTTGATTAGCTGGGGGGTAGGGGGAGCTTAGTAGGAGAAGAGATTTTTGAATTGGGGGTGATGAATTTTATCCTCTCACCCCACTCAATTTTTTTTTCTTTTGGATAGAGAGGGGAACGAAATCTTATTCCAATATATGTTTTTTTTTCTCTTCAAAAATACCCAATGCCTATGTTTACGGAACGAAATCTTATTCCCATTGACATAAGATCTTTTTCTTTAATTAATTAGGTGCCTATGTTTACGGAACGAAATCTTGTTCTCATTGACATAGGATTTCTTTTAAACGAAATTACCAAGGAATTTGGTTAATAGGTAAGGGTTTAGAAATTTCTAGATTTTATAAATTAAGAAAAATTTTGAGAGCAAGTTTTAGTAGGTTTAAAACATTCCTAAAGTTTCACAAGTTTGGAGTAAGAATAATTAAAGTCTAAAGATGGTCTGCCAAAATAATACAACAAGAAGCTATTTAGGGTAAACTTGAAGTAGTGCTAAAAAATTCGTTCTCAAATTAAATTAAAAACACAATATATTATTTACAACAAAAATTCCATGAATCTAAGTCTTACAAACCATGATACGAATAAGGGTTTTGGCAAATCAAAAATAATGAAAAATGCTTATAAATAAACTCAAACTAGTTTTGAGAAAATAAAAAACTAAGTAGGGGTTTAATTTTATTTTTTGGATTTTGGGGGTTTTTTTATTTATTTTTTTGAATTTTTCTAATATTATTTACAAAGTATGAAATAATAAATTGGATTTTTGGGTTTTTTTTAGCATTTTTTTTTGGATTTTTTTAAGCTATTTAAGATATGAAACAAATTATATTATTAATAAAATTTTGGTTTTGGGTTTTTAAATTTTGTTTTTATATTTTTTTAATAATTTTATTATTATTATTATTATTATTATTTTTGAAAATAATTATGTACAAAATAATTAGATTTTTGGGGTTTTGGGTTTTAATTTTTTTTGAATTTTTGATGTTTTTGAAAATAGGGAAATGGGGAAAATACCCCCATACTTAAAACCCAACTTTGTCCTCAATGTTGTATTTCAAGTACGCGGAAGCGAAAATCAAAATGGGTAAGAGCTTCCTCGGGTCGATTATTTTATTATTATTATTTTTTTGGTTTTGGGGGTTTTAGATTTATTTTTTGGATTTTTTAAATTGCTTTATTATGTACAAAATAAACTAAGTATTCAACTCATCAAATTTTTATTTTTATTTTTTAAGTTATTTATTTTGTTAATTTTTTTGGATTTTTGTGTTTTTACAAATTTTTTTGGAAAGTTTTTTTTTTTAAAAAAAAATAGAAAAAAGTTGAAGAAGAGAAAAGAAATCTAAGATAACCTATATTTGTTGGGTTTTTTGTTAAGTTATTTATTAATAGTTTTTCCTTCTTTCGAATTATCTCCCGGGCGACGCTGCCTAAATTCTTTTTAGATAAAAAAATGGGCTTTTTTGTTTTTTTCTAAGTTATTACAAAGTAAAATTTATATTATATTTTGGTGTTTTTTTAAAATTTTATTAAATAAACTATATCATTATGTACAAAAATAAAGTAAATTTTTTTTTTCATTTTAAGATTTTAGAATTTTTTTGGATTTTATAATTTTTTAAAATTATGAAAATGTTATTTACAAAATAAGGTAAAATGTTTTTTCATTTTGGGGGTTATTATATTTTTTTGGATTTTGTAAAAATTTTTGTTATGAAAAAGTTATATACAAAATAGGATAATTTTTTTTTTGTATTTTTAGGAGTTTTTGAATTTTTTTTCTTTTGGATGTTTTTAAGATAAAAATGGACATTATTTTCTTTTTTTGATTTTATAGAATTTTTTTTTTGAAGAAAAAAAATAATGATAAAATTAATAGCGATTTCTTTTCGAAATAACGACACGTCCCCGGCAACGGCGCCAAAAACTTGATGATTAAAATTTATTTGAGAGCGCCGCAAAAGCTTTCCGGTGTGCGGGTAGAATTCGGCGGGCGCATTCGAGGCGTCTCGCGAGCACTCCTACTTCGAGGAACTAACCATTATCCTACCTATCGAGATGATAGAAGTAATAGTCTTTCCTTCTTTCGGAATATCGACGACCACGTCGCGGCGGCGGCGCCGAATTCAATTAATTTTTTATAGAAATGAAGAGTTTTTGCGAAGTTTTCGTATCGTTATTATCCAAACTAATCATTCGAAAAGGCAAGTATACCTTATCGCGTATAGTATATGATAAATTTTAGAAAATATCAAGGTCGTATTTTTCCAAGGTCGTGTTGATTATTGTTACTTTAGAAATACGCTATTATTTATTCGAAAAGATCGATTGATTTTTACGTTTGCAATAATTTAGAAAGCAAAAATGACAATAATCGCGGGCTTGGTGTGCATGTAGCAAAAACCAAGAAAAGCGATAGAAAAGAAAAGAACACACTAAATGAAAAACTCACGCACTCTACGAAAATTTAAATGACTTAATTGAAATAAAGCAGAAAAGCTATCTCATATACGCACGCACTCTACGAAATTAAAGAAAGCAATAAAGCTAAGCTATGGAAGCCTTAAAATCTAATTATGAAAGTATTAAAATCTAAGTTATGAAAGCATTAAATCTAAATTATGAAAGCAATAAAATTAATCTCACACACACACACACACTCTTTCATAAATAAAAAAAACTAAAATAAAAACAAAAAAAATTAAAATTTACACTCATACACTCACACACTCAACATGAACAAAAGAAGAACAAGAAGAACAAGAAAAACAAGAAGAACAAGAAGAACAAGAAGAACAATATATTTATTATATATATAACAACTTTTTGCAAGAAAGTCTAAACTTAGAGGACAAAAAAACCCCAAACTAGGGCTTAGAAAACGCACAAACAAACTCACAAACACTAAAAAAAACTCACAGAACACTTAAAAAATAAGAAAACTTACTTAGGTTCTAAAATATATGAACCTTTAAAACAAGGGAAAGCCCACCTTATTTATAGGCAAAAAAAGGGCTGCAATTAGCAAAAAAAAAAATAGCAGCTGGCTGTTGACCGGGAGGTAGGCAAGTTTGACTTGAGCTGGGGTGCGGGTAGAAGCTGGCTTGGTTCTAGAAGGAGAGAGCTGGCAGGACAGCTTGCTGGAAGGAGAGCTGAGGGCTGGGAGCGCTTTCGTCGAACGCAGGGAAGAGTTCGTCGAATGCAGAGCTCCGTTCGTCGAACTGGGTTGGCTGAGAGGAATTCGTCGAATGCAGCAACATTTCGTCGAACGCAGAGAGAGGGAGTTCGTCGAACGCCTGGAAATGTTTTTATAATAATCTATTTATATATATATATATATATATAAATATAATACTAAGAGATCGTCGAACGCCTGACGCCGTTCGTCGAATGCAGGGGGCTGAGCGTTCGTCGAACGCAGGGCGCTGAGCTTTCGTCGAACGCAGGGCACTGCGCGTTCGTCAAACGCAGGGCGCTGCGCGTTCGTCGAACGCAGGGCGCTGAGCGTTCGTCGAACGCAAGACACTTTCGTCGAACGCAGCTCAGAGAAAGAGATATATGTTTTATATACAATATATACAATATATATATATATAATTTTTACAGATCGTCGAACGCAGAGAGGTCTGAGTTCGTCGAACGCATTATATATATATAGCACAGATTTTTTTTATATATATTTTTTTAATTTAATTTTCTTTTAATTTATGATTATATTTAATATATTTATACTGTTATTATGTATTATATATATATTATTATTATTTTACATTATATATATATAATTCATTATATTTATATTATATACATTATTATTACTATGTTATTATTATACTATACTACTGTTGAAACCGACTACCGGCTTCTAGAGTTCGGACTCACCGGGGGTGTAGCCGACGCTTATTTCTCTCTCACTAAGCTCTCCTGACGGTGGATGTGAAAACAAGAATAGACCCAAGGCTGAAGCGAGGAGGTCCCGCCACAAACCCGGAAGATCTTAGAGAGCTTCCCCTCCCAAACCAGAGCTCAACCGGGCACCTTGGAGGCACTAGCAGCCAACCAAAACTAGCCTGGAGGAGAGGATTCTATAAAATCGGATCTCCTCCAAGGTGCCCTTAAGGGTCTATTTATAGATTTTCTTAAACTGGTCTGCAAATAGCATGAATCCGCCTTTTAATTTTACTAACCGCACCCCAAATTGGTCTGCAAATAGCTGAACTCCGCTGTTCTGAAGGGATATTTGCAGCCCACAAGGGGCATTATGGTCATTTCCTCCTCAAATCCTTTAAGGCGAGTGGTCCATGAGGGCACCACTCGCCGAGCTCTCGCTTAGCTGGGCGAGTGCCCATACCTTTTGGCGAATGGTCCATGAAGGCACCACTCGCCGAGCTCCCTCTTACCTGCATCCTGCCCCCATTATCCCGGGGGTCTTTCCACCTGTCTTAGCCTGGGCGAATGACCTTGCTGACCCAGGTCTCGCCAGCTGGCATGAGGGACCCACTCGGCGAATACGGGTTGTACATAATCCCCGCTCTTTACGAGCGGTTCATGCGCTCGGAAAGAACAGTCCAACCCGGTATTCAGTGAGTGCTTGCTGACTGGACCCAAAAAGATTCTGTGGGTCCCACCATCCTCCTATAAATACAACCACATGTCAGATTTTCCTGGACCACTTTCGCCTCGGAGTTTCTTCTCTTCCCCGACCTTTCGTCGGTTCTGATGTCTACCCACAAGCTTGCCGAGATGCCTCTCTCGTAAGAGATGATCGAGCGCTTGGCTGCGGCCCAAACTGCGACTGCCCCCAAGACCGTCAGGTTCGCCCCCTGGCTCACCTCCAAACGGGACCCCAGCGCTCCTTACTTCTCGCGTCGAGCCAAGACGGTTCGACTGAATCGTCATCAAGGCGAGACCGCCTCGGGCTCTTCGGCGGATGTTCCCCCAGACCCTGAGACTCAGGTATGAGGATTCCTCCTGGCTTCCTTTTTTTAGTTTCCGCTCACTTACTCAGCAATCGCCTTGACCATTCGCAGAGGACCCCGGCGCCTGAGGATGGCAACGCGGTTGTCTCGGGCAGCGCTGTGGTGCCGCCTCTCGCGGAAGAGAGGCCCCCTCCAGACCTGGGCCTGGCTCCTCCACCCCCTGCGGTCGAGACCCTACTTCAATCCGGTAAGTTGCGAATCCCCTCGGCTTACCTTTCGTGTGGCTCGATATTGACCGCTGTTTCTCAGCAGCACACACTCCTGACCTTCCGCCGCAGGATTCTATACCCCCAAACCCTCGCATCCGGTTGAACCTCACTGTCAACGCGGATGAACAGAGGGTTCCTCCTGAGCAAGAGCCGGAACAGCACCTTTCTGCGAATGAAACGGCTCCTCCTCCGCCACCTTTCCGCCCCGGGAAAGGGAAGGTTTTACCCCCTTCCGCCGACTTGCCTGGCGCGCATCCCCACTCTTCTCGCCCTTCAGGTCATAGGGGACCCTACCCAGGTTGGTTACCTGCTCCTTGCTGCATTCGCTAATATTTACCTTCATTGACCTATCTGTGACTTCACAGTCTATCGGGAAATCTCCCCCCCCCCCCGACTCTTATTATGAGGGAGAAGAGGGGGTGCTCTCGCCTCTTCCGTCTCCCGAAGATCTCGCTGATTTCTTGGGTGACCCCACCGACCATGCGACCCTTAAGGAGCGGATGACGGAGGTCCTGGGGAATCTCATCTACCTTCAGCGGAATGCTGCCAACCAGGTGGACGAGGAGAGACGGGAGATCAGGCGCGAGCTAAAAGAACTGCGGAGGGACTACTCGCGACTTCTCGCGACGGTGGAACGTATGGGGGTGAAGGAGGGGAGCTGTCGCCCGGAAGACACGCCGCGCGAGCCCGGGATCAGCTCCAGCTGGCTTCCCACGAGATCACCAATATGCTCGCGTATTATCGCCCGCGAATGCCTTCAGAACCTGGATCGCGGAGGCGAGGTCGGTGGATCTGGGATGAATACTGAGCCATTCTTCATTCGCCCTTCTCGTTATTTTCCCCTTCTTCTTCTTTTTTTTGTATCGCGGGTGCTGAACCTTAACATTTGTCTGTAATAATTCTATACTTTGTTCTGCGAATGCTTTATTTCCTGCTTTTTGCTTTTTCTCACATCTCGACTGTGTTATTGCCGAATGGTAGATTTTTTGTCGAATGCTTTCCTAACTATTTTTGCAGCTGCTGGGCGAGTAGTCACAGGGCACCCGCCATTAATGGGCGAGAGGGATCGGCCCGGGTTCCGAGGCGTCGGAAGGGTGCGGTCGCTATCCGCACCCCCCGTGGCCTCGGAAACCCAAACGCCGTTTTAGTTCTTCTATAAATAGGCGTATCAACCACCGTATTAAATACCTTACCATCCGCTCCCATTCTCTCCCAGCCTTAGCATTCACGCTTCTCTCTTCTCTGTTGTTCCCCTCTTCTTCTCTACGCGCGAAATGGGTGGTGACGCTGAGCGAAGGGCCAAGTGTGTGAGTGCTTTCCTCAACCACACCTTCGACTCCTGCGACATCACTGATGCGGCCTACCTGACGGCAGTCGCGGATTACGTGCCGTTCGATTTTGAGGCGCGAAAGCCCTTGCCTGAAGAGCGCCTAAACTCCCTCTCGCCTTGTGCTCTCGCAATCCCGCTAGAGCACTTCGAGGTGGGGTTTCGCCTCCCCATCTGGCCGGAGCTCCGCCAGACCTTCAGATATTATGGGGTCGTGCCCGCCCAGCTCAACCCCAACTCCATCGCCATGCTGGTCGGGTACGCGAGCTACCTGCGAGAGGAAGGAATCGAGTTCTCGCTTCCCGTCTTCCGCAAGCTGTACACCTTCCGCTGCACCCACGACATCTCCTTCTTCTCCGGTCTCAGCCCGCTCAAACACTACGGGCTCCCGAACAAGAACCATGACTGGGTTCGTCGCTTCCTCTACGTCAGCGGGAGCCTGGGGAACATACTTCTCGCTCCAGTGCAGGAGGAGGAGTCAACCTTCCGCCCCCGACCCTAGGAGGGCACGAGGCCAAACTCCATCAGTATATCTTGGAGCACGGGATGGACCTTGTCTATCTCCGGCGAAACGTCAACTCGCTCCCCTTCATCCCGCAGGGCGAGGGTAAGCTTTTGAGACTCAAATCGTTCGGATTTTGTGATTCCTCCTTCATTCGCTAAAACCATTCGCAATGTCGTGTAGGTGTGCGCAACTTCCCCCTCCATCCGCCGCGACCTCCTGGGTTCTGCCTGCCTCTCGTGCAAGCAGCCGCGGATGCCTGCCGGGCGGAACCTTCTTCCTCCAAACCCAGTAGTCGGAAGCGGAAGCCCGGGAAGGCTTCTTCTCCTCCACCCTCCAAGTCATCCTGCCCTCCTTTGGTGAAGGGTAAGGGAATTCTGGGCGAGTCCTCCGGAGCGGATGCTCCAGCCCCAACCGTGGAGACGGGTGCGCTCCTGACCTCGGGGACTGACGCGCCGGAGACGACTGCTCCTTTGGAGAAGTCGACGCTGCCGCCGCCTCCGCTGCCTAGGGATCATCGGAACTACCCGAGCGACGAGAGGTATGTGGACCCCTCGGGAGCTCCCCTCGTCAAGTGGGACCGGAATGCCAATAGGGTCTCGCTGTCCACCCTCCATCCCACCTGGGTAGAGACCAACGTCGCGAGTGGGGAGGCCTACGCTATGGCGTATGCTCTCTATGGTCGGGATGACGCCGAGGTCTTCGACCACGAGAAGACACAGGTTCTCGCTCACGAGACCGCCCGAGCGATGCTGCGAGCTCTCGAGCTCGCGCATATGTCTTCGCGCCGGAGCGTCAACCTGTCGCGAGATTTGACCAAGGTTGAGGAATCCAGAGCTCTCCTTTCGCAGGAGATGAACGAGCTCAAGGAGAAGTTAAAAACCGCGGAAGGGCTTCTCGCAAGCCGCCCGGTTGTAGAGGTACACTTCCTTCTGGTCTCGCGAATGACCCTTGCTAGCTGCCGCGTTTTTGTCTTATTGTGTTTACTTTATTTTCTCAGGATGCTACAAGCGTCGGGATGCTCCGTGCGCGAGTGGTGGACCTTGAGGAGGAGGTCCGTCTCGCGAAAGCCGAGAACCAAAAACTGCGAGAAGCCGAATCTTCGGCACTCTTCTCGGGAGGTAAGGGGCATTACTACCCCAACCATGAGATAGAGTGGATGATGCAAGAGAACGCCCAGGGTGCGGTGAAGCATGCGCTGGACGTGTTGCGGCGAGCCGGATACCTGGCGAAAGGAGCTGAGCGCCTCTCTGCCCGGCAGGTTGTCCCAGAACTCTACATCCCGATCCCCCTTCCAGAAGATGAGGTCGGCGAGCCGCGGGAAGATGCTCTGATCCCGGAGTCAGATGAGAGCGACAGGTCTCCTGGCAAGAAGCCTGCCGAGAAATGAGATAATTTTGGTTTTTCTTTTCTCTTACTTTTTGAATGTAATCAAGGATTTGGGCGAATGCCTTTGAAAAGAATATACATGGATTACAATTTTTGTGCTCCTTCAATTTGTGTTGTCTCAATTTTTCATTCGTCGCTATATCCCGTTAGGCTCGCTAGGACGTTAGATAGTAGTGTAACCATAATGACCATTCGCCGAGTGCTCGAAGACCAGGATACCTCGTTCCTCCTGATTCCTGCCTGTTCCACTCGCACCTCTTGATCACTCGCCCATCTTGGGTTTCGTTTAGATGGTCATGAAAGAGAGGTGAGATCACCTTGTCGGCGCGTGGTCTATGCGAGTGCCCTCGAGGCCAACTTTCGAGGATTTAGGATCAGCCACCGAGTGAGCCTTCGGACCTGCCAGCTAGATGAGAGCCTGGACAGCGGGTCTGCTCGGGGCCATTTTCTCATCTCCTCGGAACCTGCCACCGAGTGAGCCTTCGGACCTGCCAGCTAGATGAGAGCCTGGACAGCGGGTCTGCACGGGGCCATTTTCTCATCTCCTTGGAACCTGCCACCGAGTGAGCCTTCGGACCTGCCAGCTAGATGAGAGCCTGGACAGCGGGTCTGCTCGGGGCCATTTTCTCATTTCTCATCTCCTTGGAACCTGCCACCGAGTGAGCCTTCGGACCTGCCAGCTAGATGAGAGCCTGGACAGCGGGTCTGCTCGGGGCCATTTTCTCATCTCCTTGGAACCTGCCACCGAGTGAGCCTTCGGACCTGCCAGCTAGATGAGAGCCTGGACAGCGGGTCTGCTCGGGGCCATTTTCTCATCTCCTTGGAACCTGCCACCGAGTGAGCCTTCGGACCTGCCAGCTAGATGAGAGCCTGGACAGCGGGTCTGCTCGGGGCCATTTTCTCATCTCCTTGGAACCTGCCACCGAGTGAGCCTTCGGACCTGCCAGCTAGATGAGAGCCTGGACAGCGGGTCTGCTCGGGGCCATTTTCTCATCTCCTTGGAACCTGCCACCGAGTGAGCCTTCGGACCTGCCAGCTAGATGAGAGCCTGGACAGCGGGTCTGCTCGGGGCCATTTTCTCATCTCCTTGGAACCTGCCACCGAGTGAGCCTTCGGACCTGCCAGCTAGATGAGTGCCTGGACAGCGGGTCTGCTCGGGGCCATTTTCTCAACAACCTGGGAAGTTTTCCTACAAGCTGCAGTATCATTCTTACACATGTAGGTTAAACAAAATACTTTTATTCAAAAATAATGTCAATACATAGCTTAAGGATAGAAGCGTTTGAGGTCATCACCACTCCATGTGTGGTTGAGGGGCTGACCTTCCACATTCTGAAGGCGATACCCCCCGGACTTTAGCACCTCTTCTACGACATAGGGACCCTCCCAGTTGGGATTTAGCTTCCCCACCGCGGCAGACCTCCCAGCCGCGTCGACCTTCTTGAGAACCAGGTCCCCCTTCTCGAACTGCTTGATCCTGATGTGCTTGTCAAAGTATTTGGCCATTCGCCGTTTGACCTCCTCTTGACGAATGGCTGCTAGATCCCGGATCTCTTCGACGAGGTCGAGGGAGAGCCGCATCTCCTCCTCGTTCTCAGCTCTCCAGCTTTCTTCCCCACTTGCGGCGGTCTTCACCCGCGGTGTCATGACTTCAAATTCCACTGGGATAACGGCCTCACAGCCGTGAGAGAGCTTGAAAGGGGTCTCTCCCGTGGCGATGTTGGGGGTAGTTCTGAGAGCCCATAGAACTGAGGGAAGCTTCTCCACCCAACTACCCCTCAGGTTCTCCACCTTCTTTTTAAGCAGGTTCACGATGATCTTGTTTGCCGCCTCCACCTGCCCGTTGCTCCTGGGATGGTGGACGGACGCAAACCTGATGTCTATCCCCAGCTGGCCACAAAAACTGATGAGCTCCTCGCTGGCGAACTGCGGACCATTATCCGTGACTATGGCTTGCGGAAGCCCATGTCGACAAATGATCTCCCCCCAGATGAAGTTGCGAACCACCTGGGAGGTGACCTTGGCCAGCGCTTTAACCTCCAACCATTTCGAGAAGTAGTCAATCATGACCAAAAGAAATCTCCTCTGCCCACTGGCCTGGGGGAAGGGTCCTACCAGGTCCATTCCCCATATGGCGAATGGCCAGGGCGCCGTGATACTCCTCAACCTCTAAGCTGGCATTAGCTGAAGCGGGGCGAACATTTGGCTCTTCTGACATTTCTTGGCGAAGGCTGCCGCGTCTTTGCTTAGGGTCGGCCAAAAGTACCCTTGCCTCATTATCCTTGCCTCCAACATCCTGCTCCCCGAGTGGCTGCCACACTCGCCGGAGTGGATTTCTTCCAAGACCCTCGGGACTTCCTCCTCTGAGATGCATCGGGCAAGGAGGCCCGAGAGGGTCTTCCGATACAAGTCCCCTTCATGGAGCACATAGTAGGCAGACTTATATCTGAAGCGCCTCTGGTCCGGGACTTCCTTCGGGAATGTTCCTGTTGCGAGGAAGGTGATGAAGGGATCCTTCCAAGAGGGTCGATGTTCCACCTCCATGAGCTCTCCCTCCTCGATCGAAGGGCGGAAGAGGTCGTTCAAGGTCCCCCCGGCTCGAGGGCCGGCCTTGGCCAGTCGATCTGCCGGAGTGCTCTCCTCCCGAGGGACGTGCCGGATGGAAAAGGTCTTGAACGTCCCAACGAGACCTCTCACCTTGGCCAGGTATCTAATGAGTGCAGGCTCCCTCGTCTCGAACTCTCCCTTGATCTGAGAAGCTATCACCATCGAGTCGGTGAGTACCTCCACATCATGGACTCCCAGCTCCCGGGCTAGACGCAACCCGACGATCACTGCCTCATACTCCGCCTGATTATTGGTGATCGGGAAATGTATCACCAGCGTTTGCTCGATCTTCACCCCGTGAGGACTTTCCAACACCACGCCCCCTCCGAGAGAATTTTTGCCCGAGGCCCCATCAACCAGCAGCTTCCACGGAACATGGCGGAGAGCTTGATCTTCCTCCAATTCGACCACGTAGTCAGCCATAAAATCGGCCACCACCTGCGCCTTCATGGACAATCGAGGGACGAAGGTGATGTTGAACTCGCTCAACTCTATCGACCACTTCGCGAGCCTCCCCGAGTGCTCGACTCCCTCAAAGATGTGGCGGAGGGGGTGGTCGGTCACTACCTGAATTGAATGGGCTTGGAAATATGCCCTGAGCCTTCTTGCGGCAATGACCAAAGCAAAGGCCAGCTTCTCCAAGATCAGGTACCTGAGCTCTGCCCCCCTCAAGACCCTGCTTACGTAGTAGATAGGCAGCTGCTTCTTGCCTTCTTCTCGAACCAGGACGGAACTCACGGACTCGACCCCGACCCCGAGATACAAGGATAGATCTTCCCCCTCCTTAGGACCTTGGAGTAGCGGAGCCTTGGTGAGCTGGCTCTTAAAGGCCTGGAAAGCCTCCTCGCATTCTGAGGTCCATTCGAACTTCTGATTGCCTCGCAGTGTTTTGAAGAAGGGAGAGCATTTCTCCCTAGCCCGGGAGAGAAACCTGCTCAACCCTGCGAGCCTTCCTGTCAAACGTTGGACCTCCTTAGCGTTCCGCGGTGATCCCAACTCCATTATAGCTTTGACCTTGTTTGGATTTGGTTCTACCCCCAAAGGGGCGAGGAGATGTCCTAGGAACTTCCCCTTGCTGGCCCCGAACACACATTTGAGGGGGTTCAGGCGCATCTTATACTTGCGTAGGGTGGCGAAGGTCCCCTCGAGGTCCTGGATGTGAGAGCTTACGCACTTGCTCTTTACCATGAGGTCATCCACATAGACCTCCAGGTTCCTTCCCCTTTGCTCCCTGAAGACCCGGTCCATCATTTTTTGGTAGGCCGCTCCTGCATTCTTCAGCCCGAAGGGCATCATTTTATAGCAGTAGCATCCTTCCCTGGTGATGAACGAGACGTCCTTGACGTCCGGGGGATGCATCCTGATCTGGTGATAACCTGAAAAAGCATCCAAAAAACTCATCACAGAAAAACCGACGGCTGAATCAACCAGCGCGTCGATCCGAGGCAGGGGATAACAATCCTTAGGACAGGCCTTATTTAACAATGAAAAATCTACACACATACGCCAACGTCCATCGGCCTTTTTCACCATTACGACATTGGAGACCCAGCCTGGATACTGGATCTCCGATACAAAACCTGCCTCGAGGAGCTTGGCCACTTCCTCGCGGATCGGTTCCTCGAGCTTGCTGGCGGAGGTCCTCCTCTTCTGCCTGATGGGGCGAGCTCCCGGTTCGAGGTTGAGACGATGGCAAGCCACGTCCGCCTCGATGCCTGGCATGTCCGCCGCGCTCCATGCGAAGACTTCCACATTCTTCTGGAGGCATTCCAGCATCCTCGCCCTGTCTTCCGGGCCGAGGCCCCCGCTGATCCGCACTTCTTTCACCCTCCCCTCCTGGGTGGTGACCTCCATCTCCACTACTTCTTCCGCCGCCTCAAGCCGGGCTGGCTCTTCCCACTGACCCCTCGCTTCTCTCCCCTCTTCTTGGGCCTCTTCCTCTGCTGCTCCTGCCTCCACCGGCTCGACCTGCTCCCCCTGAGCGACCTCCATCATCTCTTCTTGGGCATCGCCCCCTTCCTCTACCTCTTCCTTCTCCGCTTCCTCTCCTGGCCCCTCCGGCCTCTCCATCTCCTCATCCATCTTCTCTGCTTCCGCCATCCAGGAGATGGTGTTGACGGTAGTCACGTAGCACTGCCTCGCCACCTTGGCATCTCCCCGGATCCGGACCTGGACTCCCCCACTATGGAACTTTAAGCATTGGTGGTAGGATGAGGGCACACATCGGAAGGCGCTGATGAGAGGGCGTCCGAATATGGCGTTATAGCTGCTCGGAGCGTCAACAATGACGAACCGGCAGTTTCTGGGGACCCCTCCTAGCGTCACCTGGAGACCGACACCTCCTTCGACCTCCTTCCGCTCTCCGGAGAAACCGATCAGAGGTCCGTCCGAGGCTTGCACTCTCTTCTTTTCCACCTCCATCGCATCGAAGGCTTTCTTGAAGATCACATTCACTGAGCTCCCATTATCCACAAGGATTCGGGAGACCGTGAAATTTTCGATCGCCGTCTGGATCACCAGGGCGTCGCAGAATGGATCCTCATAGTCGGGCATATCCTCCGAGGAGAAGGTGAGCTTCTCCGAGGGGGGTGGGGTTTGGGACGTCGACGCGATGTCCTTTCGGAACATCGCCTGGAAGCTCCTCTTGCGAGAAGCCTCTATCCCAACCCCACCGTGAATCACCCTGATTCCTCACCTTGCTCCCACATCAGCTCGGTCCTCGCATCTATCTTCTTCCCCCTCCGGGAACACCTCCTCGATCCTGATTGGCTGCTGCCGAGGCTGACCCCTCTCCCTCATCTCCAAGAACTCGGGGCAGGTGGCCGTCGCGTGACCCTCCTCCTGATGGAAGTCACAATAGGGCAACGCCACCCTACCCCCTCTCTCCCCTCTTCCTCTTCCTCCTCTTCCTCCTCTTCCTCCTCTTCCTCGGCCTACTGCCATGGCCTGCTCCCGCGGTGGGTGAGGGGGCCTGGGACCCTGCCTCCATCCGGGGTTGGCTCCCCCCACCTCCCTTCCTTGGTATCCTCCTTCCTGACCTCTCGCAGGTCCTTCTTGGTTCCTCCAACCCAACCTATTCGGCTCCTGGTACCTCCAATTCCGGGGAGGCCTCTCGAACCTCTGACCTCGAGGCTCCTCTCTCCTTCTCGCCTCTTGCGGCCTCGCCTCTGGCTCGCTCATCTTTGCCAACCTCTTGTAGAACTCCGGGTTGGCAGCCTCCCCCTCGATCTCTTCCGCTGCTCGCTCCATCAGCTCCTCAAAGGAGACCGGAGCCCTTCTCTTCAGGTCCATTTTGAAGAACTCGTCTCTCAGCCCCACGATGAATGCCATCTTAAGGGCGAACCCTGGCACCTCCTGCACGAGGTGGATCTCCTCCTGGAACCTATCCACATAGTGAGCCAGGGACTCCCCCTCCCTCTGCTTGATTTTGAAGAGTGCATCTGCATCCTTCTTCCTCTTTTTTGACGTCGAGAAGCGGAGCCGGAAGCTCCGGCGCAGATCATCGAAGGCGTAGATAGATCCTACGGGAAGCTGGTGAAACTAGTCCCTTGCCTTCTCCTTCAGGGTTGTTGCGAAGAGTCGGCATTGGAAAGAATCCGACATGGGAAGAATCGAGGTCATATCCTCGAACCACTGCAGGTGCACGACCGGGTCCTCCTTGCCGGTGTAGTAGGACATCTCCGGCCCTCGGAACCCCTCTGGCACTGGGGCCGAGAGGATCATCTCGCAGAAGGGGCTCCCTTCCCCTGCTCGGCGAATGGTCCTCTCGCGCGGAGCCAACTCGCAGACTTCAGCACTCGCCGGGCTGCTGAACAGCTGCCGCCCGAGGAGGTCTCGCGCACTCCCTTCCGCCGGCACCTCCTTCCCTAGCCGCTGTCCCGGGGCGTTCTCGCCAACCTGCTGGGGTGGCACGATGGGGACGGCTGGGGTCTCGCACTCGCCTCTTGACGCGAGAACCGTCTGCAGGACTTCTCGCTTAAACTTTTCAAACATCTCCAGCCACTCTCCTGCTGCTGGTGGCTGCGAGTGGCCTGAATCTGAACCGTTCCCTCCATCTCCTGTCATCGATCCTAGTTTGAGATTTTCTTTCACCGGCTACGGTCCACGCTCACCGCACCAAAAATGTTGAAACCGACTACCGGCTTCTAGAGTTCGGACCCACCGGGGGTGTAGCCGACGCTTATTTCTCTCTCACTAAGCTCTCCTGACGGTGGATGTGAAAACAAGAATAGACCCAAGGCTGAAGCGAGGAGGTCCCGCCACAAACCCGAAAGATCTTAGAGAGCTTCCCCTCCCAAACCAGAGCTCAACCGGGCACCTTGGAGGCACTAGCAGCCAACCAAAACTAGCCTGGAGGAGAGGATTCTCTAAAATCGGATCTCCTCCAAGGTGCCCTTAAGGGTCTATTTATAGATTTTCTTAAACTGGTCTGCAAATAGCATGAATCCGCCTTTTAATTTTACTAATCGCACCCCAAATTGGTCTGCAAATAGCTGAACTCCGCTGTTCTGAAGGGATATTTGCAGCCCACAAGGGGCATTATGGTCATTTCCTCCTCAAATCCTTTAGGGCGAGTGGTCCACGAGGGCACCACTCGCCGAGCTCTCGCTTAGCTGGGCGAGTGCCCATACCTTTTGGCGAATGGTCCATGAAGGCACCACTCGCCGAGCTCCCTCTTACTATACAAAAGGACCCAAGGTAGTCTGGGTCAAGAACAACTAGAATGTTTTCTGTTTTGCAGGTACAAGGCTATCCAAGCAAAAATGAACAATGGTATTTGGATAGTGGATGTTCAAAGCACATGACAAGAAACAAGGCCAACCTGAGCAACTACAAGGCAAAGCTTGGACCCAAGGTGATCTTTGGAGACTCCAACTGTGGACAAACCAAAGGATATGGGAAGATCAAAGTTGGAGCAGTTACCTTCAAAGAGGTAGCCAATGTCAAGGGTCTGAAGCACAACCTCATCAGCAAAAGCCAGTTATGTGATGAAGGTTATCAGGTAACTTTCAATCATTCCTTATGTCTTATTACCAATAATAAATCATTAATGTGCTATCTGGTATTAGACATGGAAATATTTATTTAGTCAATTTTGAATCTGCCAATTCTGATATTTGCTTATTTAATTCTGTAAGTAAAACAAATGAATTATGACATAAAAGGCTTGGACATATTAACCTTAGAACTATATCTAAGCTTTCTAAGGACAATCTTGTTAGAGGACTGCCTTCTGGTTCTTACAAGAAGGAAGGACTCTGCAGGGCTTGTAAATTAAGTAAGCAGACTAGAAGTAGTTTTAAATCTTTATCCATGAGTGATTCACCTAGGATTTTGTATTTACTGCATTTGGACCTTTTTGTACCTACTGCAGTACAAAGTCTAGGAGGGAAGCATTACTCTCTAGTTATTGTAGATGACTTATCAAGATCACTTGGGTGTTCTTTCTTAGGAACAAGTCTGACACCTTCAGTGTTCTGACAGACTTTCTCAGGTCCATCAAGATTGAGTACTCTACTCTAGTTGCATTGATCAGAAGTGATCATGGAACTGAGTTTGAATCTCTTCTGATGAGAGAATTCTATGGAAAAGAAGGGATCAGACAGTGTTTCTCTGCTCCTAGTACTCCTCAACAAAATGGGGTAGCTGAAAGGAAAAATAGAACCCTAATTGAATAAGCAACTACATTGCTTGCTGATGCAAACTTGCCACTCTCTTTTTGGGCAGAGGCAGTGAACACAACAAATTATGTGTTGAATAGAATCCTGATACATAAACTTAAGGGCAAAACTCCCTATGAATTACTCAAGAATAAAAAGCATAAGGTTAACTATTTTAAGATATTTGGCTGTAAATGCTATGTGCATAACAATGACTAGAAGTATCTAAGGAATTTTGAAGCAAAAGTTGTTGATGGCATATTCCTTGGATATTCACTTTCTAGTAAAGCATATAGAGTTTACAACAAATCTACTCTTAAGATAGACGAGTCCATGCATGTATCTTTTGATGAAACTGACATATTAATTGAGGAGAGGAACACCACCTCTACCAAAAATACTTTGCAGGTACCATCTCTATGTGAAGAGCTAAATGGATTAGATCTACAGAAAGAAGATTCTACACTTCCATCAACTCAAAATCTTGAAGACAGTGAAGATGAAGATCATCCAGATCTTGCTGACAGTTCAAATCAAATGACAGCTGAACAAATTCCCCAAGTGGATATCATTGCTGAACCAACTCCAACTGTTGACCACATCACAGTTAGAGATCATCCAATATCTCAAGTGATTGGAGATATTTCAGCAGGTGTTCAAACAAGGCATCAACTACACCAAAATCAGATGCACACTTGTTTCCTATCCCAGATTGAACCTCAATCCATAAAAGATGCAGAACAAGATCCAAATTGGATTCTTGCAATGCAAGAGGAGCTCAATCAATTTGAAAGGAACAAGGTATGGTATTTGGTTCCAAGACCAAAAGGCCATCCAGTTATTGGCAGCAAGTGGGTCTTCAGGAATAAGCTAGATGATCAAGGTAACATAGTCAGAAATAAAGCAAGATTGGTAGCCCAAGGATATTCACAGGAAGAAGGAATTGAATATGATCAGACCTTTGCTCCTGTTGCAAGATATGAAGCTATTAGGATTTTTCTGGCCTTTGCTGCATTCAAGAAATTCAAAGTATATCAGATGGATGTGAAGAGTGCATTTTTAAATGGAGACATCAAAGAAGAAGTCTATGTGGAACAACCACCAGGTTTCATCTTTCCAACTCACTCCTCTTATGTATTTAAGCTTAATAAAGCTCTCTATGGTCTCAAGCAAGCTCCCAGAGCATGGTATGAGACCTAAGCTAATTTTCTTTCGGAAAACAATTTCTGTAGAGGCATAGTTGATAAAACCCTATTTTTCAGGATACATAAAAATCAAACTTTACTAGTTTAAATATATGTAGATGATATTATTTTTGGCTCTACTGATTCAAATATATGCAAAAGGTTTTCTAACCTAATGCAATCTAAATTTGAAATGAGTAGTATGTGTGAATTTTCATACTTCCTTGGTCTTGATGGCGCAAATCTCGCACATCGCTATAGGCGGTAGCTCGACTGCGGCACGAAACGGCAGTGTACCGATCGTTCAAGTAATATAAAATGGGAATGAATCACCAAGTATCGATCTCAAAGGAACACAGTAAGGTGGAGTTTATTATCGAGGAAGGACTTGAGATTGAAGTCCTTTCGAGCGGATGGATGCGGAAACGGGGATTTTGGATTGTGGAAATAAAATAAAAGCTATCAACTACTCCTATGCAATGCCGCTATGCAGTGCTTCGCTTGGCGGAATGGAGACTAGGCAGGCCTTGAGCGCGCTGCGTCACAAGGGCGGATGGACGAGTAGGCAAGCGGAGTCGAACTGTGCAGGCCTTGAGCGCGCTACTTCGTTAGGCGAATGGAATACGGGCCGCGATGCCACGCTTCGGTAGGCGGATGGACGAGTAGGCTAACGGATGGAATGGAGAGAACGGCGGAATGAGGGTCGTAAGCACCTCTTCGCAAAGCACACCACTAACAATTGTTAGTGCGGCACACGAACGTGACGGCGGGATGGAGGATGGAATGGGGCGCACCTCAAGCAACTCAAACAACAAACATTTCACATAGACATGAAATATATAGAAATACAAACTAGTTTAAGTGCAACTTCATCTTAATACATAGATCTAACTACATACACACATCAATAAGAGAAGAATAAGGCAAGAAATCGACCGAATCCGAAGTCTCGTTGTAGATTCACGGTTGGAATCGCCGGGTTGTCAATCCGCGTCCAAGCTCGGTCCGCAACTATGTCCGGGGTAGAGAGAGCTGTCACGACTCTCCAATGAGCCCGTCTTCTTCGTGTCACGATCCGGTAGAGGTTGCGAACTTCCTCTTGCTTGATGGTGATGGCGGCTAGGTCTTCCTTGAAGCTCTTGGATGAAGGAGGAGGCCGAGAGGAAGCTCCGGCTCAAGATTGGCGTGAAGAACAAGCCCGGAGCACCTCCCGATGGTGGGCGGCGATGGAGGGGAGAAATCGGGCGGAACGGCGGAGCTGGGCGAGAAAAACGGCGAGGATCCGACCTAATTCGCGAGCAGGGCATTTTATAGGCACTGGAATAAACAGTGCGCACGGTCATTGGCGCACGACCAGTGGTCGTGCGCACTAGAATCCTGTGATCGTGCGCCTGACTGGACGGAGCCTACAAGGGGAGAAAATTATAAAATACAATGTTCGCACGAGCAGTGGCGCACGACCAGTGGTCGTGCGCACTATCGTAGGTGTTCGTGTGATAAGCCAAACAGAACTCATAAAATGGGCGTTAAGTGCGCACGATCAGGGGCGCACGACCAGTGGTCGTGCGCGATAGAGCCAGTGATCGTGCGCAGTGTTCCTGTACAGATTTGTACCGGGAACACCTGCACGACTCCTGTTCCAGCATAACCACGAATCCTGCCACTGAAAGTGGCACTTAACGATGCATGAAAACTACTAGAGATGAATAGCAAGAAACAACACCAAAAACGGGCCTAGAGGTGCACATAGCAAGGAATAACAAATATAAGCTAAAACAAGGCTAAAGTGCAGTGAAATGACTAGATAAACGGCCCAGATGAGTCCATATATGTGTATATAATTGGGACTCATCACACCCCCAGACTTACCTGTTTGCGCGTCCCGAGCAAACAAATTCTAAGCGAACGGGGAAAGAAAAGTAGTTAAAATTACAATACAGAGTACCATGCGAAGTCTCATGCTCACGTGCATAAGATAAATAGTAGAGAAGATTTCTCATTATACACAAACAGTTTATATATTTCTAAAAGAGTAAAAGCATATTACAACCACTCAAAATGGTGAACTACGGTGAATCATCCGGTCATGCATACCGAGAAAGTAAACTAAGCGCTGAGATGAGCCTTGCTCAAGATTGGGGTGCCGGACAAACTCCACTGAAATCCATCGGTGTCGGTGACCATAGGCTCGCCCGGTCACATTCTCTCCACGACACTAGATTGGTTCATAGCGTGAGTCGGTAGGAATTTAGGCTAGAGATGGGGCTTGGGTTACTGTGAGGTAAACAAAGATAAACCAAATGGCTTCCCCCATTATCCCGGGGGTCTTTCCACCTGTCTTAGCCTGGGCGAATGACCTGGCTGACCCAGGTCTCGCCAGCTGGCATGAGGGACCCACTCGGCGAATACGGGTTGTACAACTACTATATTATATGTATATTCGTATTATTATATCTTTACATCATATTTACATATAAATATATCATTTATTTATTATATGTACATATATTTATTTTTACTTATATTTCTATATATTGTTTTTATTTGTTAGATTTACATATATATTATTTTTACTTATATATGCATCTTTATTTATTAATTATGGTTTTATTCATTTAGTTATTTATATGTT